>JAWMAG010000015.1:6007500-6740000 GCA_037013455.1 Ceratitis rosa | reverse complement strand
TTTATTTTATTTTATTTTATTTTATTTTATTTTATTTTATTTTATTTTATTTTATTTTATTTTATTTTATTTTATTTTATTTTATTTTATTTTATTTTATTTATTTTATTTTATTTTATTTTATTTTATTTTATTTTATTTTATTTTATTTTATTTTATTTTATTTTATTTTATTTTATTTTATTTTATTTTATTTTATTTTATTTTATTTTATTTTATTTTATTTTATTTTATTTTATTTTATTTTATTTTATTTTATTTTATTTTATTTTATTTTATTTTATTTTATTTTATTTTATTTTATTTTATTTTATTTTATTTTATTTTATTTTATTTTATTTTATTTTATTTTATTTTATTTTATTTTATTTTATTTTATTTTATTTTATTTTATTTTATTTTATTTCATTTTATTTTATTTTATTTTATTTTATTTTATTTTATTTCATTTTATTTTTTTTATTTTATTTTAATTTTATTTTATTTTATTTTATTTTATTTTATTTTATTTTATTTTATTTTATTTTATTTTATTTTATTTTATTTTATTTTATTTTATTTTATTTTATTTTATTTTATTTTATTTTATTTTATTTTATTTTATTTTATTTTATTTTATTTTATTTTATTTTATTTTATTTTATTTTATTTTATTTTATTTTATTTTATTTTATTTTATTTTATTTTATTTTATTTTATTTTATTTTATTTTATTTTATTTTATTTTATTTTATTTTATTTTATTTTATTTTATTTTATTTTATTTTATTTTATTTTATTTTATTTTATTTTATTTTATTTTATTTTATTTTATTTTATTTTATTTTATTTTATTTTATTTTATTTTATTTTATTTTATTTTATTTTATTTTATTTCATTTTATTTTATTTTATTTTATTTTATTTTATTTTATTTTATTTTTTTTATTTTATTTTAATTTAATTTAATTTTATTTTATTTTATTTTATTTTATTTTATTTTATTTTATTTTATTTTATTTTATTTTATTTTATTTTATTTTATTTTATTTTATTTTATTTTATTTTATTTTATTTTATTTTATTTTATTTTATTTTATTTTATTTTATTTTATTTTATTTTATTTTATTTTATTTTATTTTATTTTATTTTATTTTATTTTATTTTATTTTATTTTATTTTATTTTATTTTATTTTATTTTATTTTATTTTATTTTATTTTATTTTATTTTATTTTATTTTATTTTATTTTATTTTATTTTATTTTATTTTATTTTATTTTATTTTATTTTATTTTATTTTATTTTATTTTATTTTATTTTATTTTATTTTATTTTATTTTATTTTATTTTATTTTATTTTATTTTATTTTATTTTATTTTATTTTATTTTATTTTATTTTATTTTATTTTATTTTATTTTATTTTATTTTATTTTATTTTATTTTATTTTATTTTATTTTATTTTATTTTATTTTATTTTATTTTATTTTATTTTATTTTATTTTATTTTATTTTATTTTATTTTATTTTATTTTATTTTATTTTATTTTATTTCATTTTATTTTATTTTATTTTATTTTATTTTATTTTATTTTATTTTTTTTATTTTATTTTAATTTAATTTAATTTAATTTAATTTTATTTTATTTTATTTTATTTTATTTTATTTTATTTTATTTTATTTTATTTTATTTTATTTTATTTTATTTTATTTTATTTTATTTTATTTTATTTTATTTTATTTTATTTTATTTTATTTTATTTTATTTTATTTTATTTTATTTTATTTTATTTTATTTTATTTTATTTTATTTTATTTTATTTTATTTTATTTTATTTTATTTTATTTTATTTTATTTTATTTTATTTTATTTTATTTTATTTTATTTTATTTTATTTTATTTTATTTTATTTTATTTTATTTTATTTTATTTTATTTTATTTTATTTTATTTTATTTTATTTTATTTTATTTTATTTTATTTTATTTTATTTTATTTTATTTTATTTTATTTTATTTTATTTTATTTTATTTTATTTTATTTTATTTTATTTTATTTTATTTTATTTTATTTTATTTTATTTTATTTTATTTTATTTTATTTTATTTTATTTCATTTTATTTTATTTTATTTTATTTTATTTTATTTTATTTTATTTTATTTTATTTTATTTTATTTTTTTTATTTTATTTTAATTTAATTTTATTTTATTTTATTTTATTTTATTTTATTTTATTTTATTTTATTTTATTTTATTTTATTTTATTTTATTTTATTTTATTTTATTTTATTTTATTTTATTTTATTTTATTTTATTTTATTTTATTTTATTTTATTTTATTTTATTTTATTTTATTTTATTTTATTTTATTTTATTTTATTTTATTTTATTTTATTTTATTTTATTTTATTTTATTTTATTTTATTTTATTTTATTTTATTTTATTTTATTTTATTTTATTTTATTTTATTTTATTTTATTTTATTTTATTTTATTTTATTTTATTTTATTTTATTTTATTTTATTTTATTTTATTTTATTTTATTTTATTTTATTTTATTTTATTTTATTTTATTTTATTTTATTTTATTTTATTTTATTTTATTTTATTTTATTTTATTTTATTTTATTTTATTTTATTTTATTTTATTTTATTTCATTTTATTTCATTTTATTTCATTTAATATACAATAGTAGGCGTTTGTCAAACATATCCATATGTAATCAGCTTAATTTGTATGAAGGTGTATGTGCCCTGAAAATAGTAAAATCTATATGCATAATATAGGGGATTTCATTCATAAATCGCTTGTTTTCATTTACTAATCATCGCATATTCCTACATACCCCCGCATGTGCTTTCCCCACAACCCTATTCGTCGACGAAAAGTCTGAAAAATTAGAAAATCAGCTAGACTTGAATCATTGGTAAATTGAAAGACAACAACAACGCTTACATAAATGCTATCCTAATTTAATTCCTTCTCATTCCAAAGTCATCCACAAGTGGCTTCTTCTTGATGATCATGGCATATTGTATGAAAATCCAAAAATCAAGTAGAATCTAAGGCTGACTTTGATGTTTTCATAGAACTTCCTAGTAGGGTGTAAGTGTTTATAATAGGTGTATATAATAATGTATAATATTATGAGTGCACGAGTATACCCTGCAGAGAACTACTCAGAAAAAACTTGTATTAATAAAAATATTCGCTTTTGAAATAGTCAGAAAACTCCGAAATAAATTTTTATAATGACTTTTTGGGTATATCAGCTACAGCTAATGCCGTTAACACCCATGAAGATGCATGCAAGTTTTTTTTTGTTCTTTCAGAATATGATAACTGATGCTTACAAATTGTGGAAAAGCGAAGTTCCTCGATTATGGCTGACGAGTTCTATTTTCCTTGTGTGCACAGTACATATGGTCAGTAGTAATCAAGCTACTGCCTTTTTAAGCTATCCGCATATTGTGTCAGACGTGCGTATGCACTACATAATACCGAATGGCAATGAAAATAGCTTAAAATAGCTTAACGAAAACAAAAACCCTGACAAATTTAAGTTGCCAGCATTTTAATTACGATGCAAAATCACCAACTAATAATAACAGAGAAATATTGAGCAAGACCATAATTCAGAGTCTCGCATTAATATTAGAGGAGTCATTAATGTCACTTGGTAAAAACAATGTGATGATCCAAACGAGCTTTAAACCTGTAATGCGTACTATTTATATGATTGCCAATACTATTTCACCGTCAAATATACAGTGGCGCAAAGACACGCAAAATCCAATTGATTTACTGCAGGCGGATCATGCAAAATTTCTTAGCCGTGAAAGTCTATTTAAGCTACATAATGCGGTTGATGAAGTTAAATTAAAAGCCACACAAAAAGGCCAAGAGCCACTTTTCACAAAAACCACAACGAATCAAGAAAACATAAAAACTTGCCCGTCTTGTCAATTGCGTAAAAAGGCAAAAATCAGGAGCATCGAATCGATTAAGAATCAAATTTTAATGCGCTTGCAATTACCACGATTGCCTAATATAACTAAATCCATTACGGTTCCACATATCATTATAGACAAGTTTTATAGAAACTTTAATAGTGCTCGTGAGAGTAAAAAAAATTTTGATCACTATTATACTGAATTTGAGACTCTGAAACTTACTACAAACGATTTGTTTCATAATTCACATACTTTTGTTCGAGAACTAACTCAAACTGAAGAGAATGTTGCACTTCCGCCTTCATATACCAAATTAGCCGTAAGCCATTCAACTCAATATCTGTATGGCCAGCAACAACCTTTTGAGCTCTCGGATACGAAGACCAAATATCAATCGTTTCATAGACCCCACAGTAAGCATGGACATTTTACTACTACTTCTAGAGATAACCGCGATAATTTGTCAGATGGAGCTGATTTTAACCACAAGGAAGAAGATGTAGATATACAAAATGATGGTGGAGGACAAAGGTATAATAATTATCAGCAGAAAATTCACCACATAAATAGGAAAAGAGAGCAGCAGATCACCGAAGATCGGGCACTATTATATCAACATAAAAAAAGTCTTACTTACAGTGGAATAGAGAATGATAACAGCTATGATACCCATCATGAATCGTATTCGCACGTTAACACAATGTATATTTTTCCAACAGGTAAGTTAAGTTGCCACGAGCAGTACGCCGGCAGAAATAATTGCTTTTTTGTACATTTTATTTCATCAAATTTTTTTAAAATTATTTTCTGAATAAATTTTATGATATATTGATCAAAACGGTAAGGTTTATTATCGAGCGAATCCGTTTTCATGATCTTTAAACACGAATAAATTCTTTAAAGCTGTCGAATGTTCATACTGACTTTTTTGATTATTTTTATAATAGGATTTTTAACAATCCTACCAATGTTCTACTGTATGCGAATATCTTTAACCCCGGTTGTCTAAATTGACTGGACTAAGCCTTGTGCTGAATATTTGACACATTAGGAATACCATTGAAGATGTTCAAGAAACTCGCAGCTCGAAAAGCAAACGGTAGAGAACCCACCTTATATATACCTACATATGTATATGTTAATAATTCAACACTGGTATCCACTCTCATTAGCTTTTCTTAAATATTTTATCCCCGTGCTTACAATGCATGTATTTATAGATAATATGTACATATCTAGTTATGTTTTTATTTCGAATTTTTAAGCTCCTCGCGTTCAGCATAATCGAAGATGGGAAATAATAAACTTTAAATTCGATCATAACGATTTGGCAATAGTACGAACAATAATTCATCTTTATATTCGAGGACGTGATTGGATGCGTGACCATTATCCTGAAATTTTGGAACAAAAGCAGGCGGATGGTAGAATTAAAATGCGACGCGATGTTGTCATTATGATTCATCATGTCGCACAGCGTTCCAATAACCAAAACATTACGCATACATTAAAGTTAGTGGAAAGCCGTCATCGAATACCCTCCGGTTTAGGGCAATGGCTGCAATTCGAAATCAAAAATAAACCATTAAACTGGCTGAACCAAGACTCGGTAATAATAACACTTGCAATTAAGACACAAGAGTCGTGGATGAGGTCATTTTTAGCAATCTACACAGAGGAAGTGTCGAACAAACAATTCGTAAGTATCCATATTTCATATTTTGTAATTATTTACTTGTGGGTGTGAAAGCGGGGTCTGTAAATATGTTGGTCCCAGAGTGTTTAAATTCCGAATTAGCTGGAATTTATGTTATAATTATTTTGTATATTTTTTTCCACTTCAACTGAAATACAGTTTTTATATTTTTTATAGAATTATGGAATTTATTAACTTGTTTTAAATATCGCACAACTTATAATATATTTATATACTATATATAATGTATGTAGAAAGATAAGTTTATTCCAAGTAATGTTTACAATAGATATGAAATTAGTTGTATGTAATTTGAATTATGTATTATTAAAATAAAAATGATGAATGTACTGAATGTATGAATAAGCTTCGTTCAACTTCCGATTTATTTACGCGCTTCCTTCGTCTGTTCCCTACTGTTGTTCAACTTCGACTCTCTCCTTTTTATCTTGACAATTCTTTACGCTGCTTTATTGTCGTGTAGAGGGTGCTGCCACCCTTTCACACTCGGTCATCCTGATCTTCATCGGACTCCGATGATACGTCATCTTCATGGCTTTCGACATATCTCCATAACTTCATATTATCGGCGCTCGTTGATGTGCGATTTGGACCCAGAAATTCGGCTGCTTTTTCAACGTCGTATCGGCAGTTGCGCTTAACTTTAACGATTTTATACGGTCCTATATATTTACTTCTTCCTGCAACGAACTGTATATACTTTATTGCTACAAGATCTGATGTTCGGTACTCATTGCTACTCTTTCGTTTCTTGTCAAATTGTTTTTTGTAGATTGCTTGCGCTTTCGCAATTTGCTCTTTAGCTGACTGTCTTAATGTACTGCGATCTGCATTAAATGATTCAATAAATTCGTCTTCGAGAATTTTTACCAGGTCAGCGTTAAACTCATGTCTCATTTTAACTCCGAAAAGAACTTCGAACGGTGTATATTTTGTTGCTGAATGAACGT
This sequence comes from Ceratitis rosa, assembly GCA_037013455.1. Lineage (NCBI taxonomy): Eukaryota > Metazoa > Arthropoda > Insecta > Diptera > Tephritidae > Ceratitis > Ceratitis rosa. The sequence continues at coordinate 6,733,394 of JAWMAG010000015.1, read as the reverse complement.
GTCCGTTAATTGCCTTTTGAACCGGACCTGTATATTTGTACCACTTCGATGGCTCCGACGCAGACAGCTTCGCCAAAACCGACAGGATCACCCTGTTAACACGCTCGATTTGACCATTACCTCGTGCAACTCCTGTAATAATTTCGATATGTTCAATTTGGTTGTTAGTGCATAGCTCCTTGAAGAGTTTGGAAGTGAACGCTGCTCCTTTGTCGCTGATAATTCTTTCTGGACTACCAAATATATCAATCCACGTATGCATGTGTCTAACTACTTCTTGTGCCTCCGTTGTTTTTGTTGTGAAAAGCCATGTTAATTTGGAAAATGCATCAACAATCGCGAATATATATTTATAACACTTTGATGACGCATCCAACGGCCCTAGGTGATCAACGTGGATAGTATGTAGTGGAGCTTGTTCCTTGTCGATTACATGGAGAAAATCTTCTTGTTTTCCAACCTTTCTGTTGTGTATTGTACACTTAACACAATTCGCTATATGTCGGCTTACTTTTTTCTCTAAGTGTGGAATGAAATAATGCTGCTGTATTAACTGCATTGTCTTTTGTGTACCCATATGACCGACGTTGTGCGCATTTGTAATAATTTCGTTTTCCATGCTTCTTGGTAATACCAACAAATCTTGCCGGTTGACGTGTTTATACAGCAGTTCTCCTCTAATCTTATAATTTTCAAACTGTCGATGTTTTAAGACCTCTCGTACAGCTTTGATATGGTCATCATATTCCTGCGCTTTGTATAGGCGTGCTTGAAGTTCAGATGTAATCGTCATCACTGGAAAACGACTCAGAGTTTCTACGTGCTTCATTCGACAACCCGCCCTATGCTCTACAGTGTACGAAAAATCTTGTAAGTACATAATCCACTGTGCAACCTCTCTTGGAATATCTCTCTTCATAGTAGTTTGTTTAAACGCAGCACAATCAGTGATTAATGTAAAATTATTTCCAAATAAATATTGATGAAATTTCTTGGTTGCTAAAAATGCAGCTTTTACTTCAAGCAAGTAACTATGCATTTTTTCTTCACTCTCCGATGTTTTCTTGCTCCAGTAAAATACTGGGTGCCATGATTCCTCATGCTTTTGCATCAATGTTCCCCCGAAACCATACTTCAAGCGTCAACATGTAGTTGTGTTTCGGCATTTTGCTTAAAAATTTTTAGTACCGGCTCTTGTATCAACGCAGATTTTAACTCGGCAACTGCCCGCAATTCATCTTTTCCTATCTCGAATACAACATCTTTTTTAAGTAAATTTGTTAGTGGCCTTGCAAGTATAGCATACTGCTTTATAAATTTCCTAAAGTGTCCCGTAAGGCCTAAAAAAGCTTGCACGCTGCGAACGTCTTTCGGCAGTGGAAAGTTCTTTACAGCCTTTATTTTATCATCGCCTGGCCATACGGAACCACTTTCTATCGTGTGCCCAAGAAAATCAATTCGCTTCTTTAAGAAATGGCATTTCGACCATTTTATTTCGATCCCAAAACTCTGTGCATGCCCAAGAATTTTTCTAACATTGTGTAAACAGTTCTCTTCGGATTGACCGAACACCACAATATCATCTACATATAGCTCCATGATACCCTCGTTTATTAATTTTTGAAAAATATAACTCTCATATCTGGCGAATACCGGTGGAGAGTTACAAAACCCAAACGGAGCTTTATTAAACTCATACAGACCCTGTTTTGTTATAAATGCCGTATATTTTTCGCTATCTTCCTCTACAGGTACATGGAAAAAGCCATTTTTGAGATCCATAACGCAAAAAAATTTTGAGTTTTGCATTTTACTCAAAACATCTTCAATCAGTGGGATAGGAAATCTGTCTTTTAAAACACAAGCATTTAACATTCTGTAGTCAATGCATACTCTGTATGACCCGTCTTTTTTCTTCGTTAATACAACTCTACTTGCAACGTCTGAACAAGATTCTCTAATGATGTTTGCAGCTAACCAGTCCCTTACCTGATTTTCTACTATCGCATGCTCCGTTGCCGATAAACGTGTAGCGCCCTGACGAATAACAATTTTCTCTGTACTGGGAACTATTTTCAACTGTATTGGGCATTCTTTAGTACTTTTACATGGCTTATATTCGCAAATTATTTCTTCAACCGCTTTCTTAAATCTCGTTCGTTTGTATTGCTTATTATATTATATACATTGCTTCCTATATCTTCAATTTCAACTTCGTCTGCTTCGTAGCCCAGAAACGTATATTTACTACCCTTAAGCACAACAGTGAACTTTTCAACAAAATCATAGCCCATTATTACACCATAGTTGGTTTTGCTATCTGGTACTATAAGAAATTTGTGTGTGCTTTTCAGCCCATCGACGTTAACATCTGCTGTGAAAGTTCCAATCGCTTTAATTGGGATATTTCCTAAGCCGTACAGGACTGCAGTACTTTTCTGCATCAAAGTATTTGAAAATTTATTTTTATACAGACTTTCTTTAATAAGAGAAACATCAGAACCTGTATCGATAAGGCAAATTAACTCTTCATTGTTTATTTTCATCAGTTTTACCCGTGTTTTATTGGAAATAGAATTTACCTCTGCTTTTTGTACTCTTCTATCGCAATGTTTTCCTATATGCCCACTTCCATTACATTTAAAGCATTTCACCTCTGCTTTGAATTCGGCTCTCTTATGCTCAGTTAATCCGCAATTGAAAGATTGTTGTTTATGTGCACTTGTTCTCTCATCGTGTTTTCTAATATTTTTCCCTGTCTCCTTTAACATTGTTTCTTTGTCCGCCGAAATGTTGTATTTTTTGTATTTTGCCATATCTATAATCTCATGCCTCTGTCGTAATTCGTTAAAAGTGGTTGCACTATACAAAGGAAATGTCAACTCTGGTTTCCATTTTAGCCCATCTATTGTACAATATATCTTATTGTGGACTGCTCTTCAATATTATCCATATTCGCAAGTTTTCGCATATGCAACACATATTCATGAAAGCTCTCATTGTCTCGTTTTTTCCGCTCCATCAGTAGCTTATGAACATCTGCACTACTCATTTTTTTATGGAATGCTTCTAGCAGAGCAGTCTAGTCCAAAAACAATTTCGCTATTCCTGTCACTTTATTTCGAGCGTTAACATACATACATCTTCTTTTCGTTTAGTTCGTACGCTGCTGCATTTTGTTCAAAGTTGTCAAACCACTGACGTACTGACATCGTAGAACCATCGTAATCTGGAATTATTTTTCCGAAGCTTTCAACTGTAATGTAATTTCTATTCACTTCATCTCTATCTAATTTCGCCGCAAAAAGTTTTATGAGCTCGCTTAAATTATTCATGTCTCCTTCGTGCAATTTCATGCTACCTTCTATCAACTCTTCTTCTCTGCTTTCGGTCTTTGATCTTGTTTTTTCATCTGCGCCAGCTTCTGCTGTATTTTTTCCGTTTTTTACCACGTCTTTGCTGCTTTCGCTTTCCTGTGTTTTTTTCGCTCTAGTTCTCATAGGTACTCCGAGCATACTTCTTTTTCCTTCACACTTACGCAACTTTTGTACTTTTCGCATCTTTTCCTAGATTTTTCTGCTGTCTGCTGCTACTTCTTATAATGACTCTTGAGATTGAGCCCCCAAATGTAGAAAGATAAGTTTATTCCAAGTAATGTTTACAATAGATATGAAATTAGTTGTATGTAATTTGAATTATGTATTATTAAAATAAAAATGATGAATGTACTGAATTTATGAATAAGCTTCGTTCAACTTCCGATTTATTCACGCGCTTCCTTCGTCTGTTTCCTACTGTTGTTCAACTTCGACTCTCTCCTTTTTATCTTGACAATTCTTAACGCTGCTTTATAGTCGTGTAGAGGGTGCTGCCACCCTTTCACATGTATTTATGATACAACCGGTTTATTTCAATATAGACATATATTTATGTATATATTTATTTATTTTTTTTTTATTTATATTTGTTTAACAGATAATTATTAAGCCACAACCGTTTTGCCGTTCGACCGAGCGAAAAATTATTTGACTAATACTTAAAATTACCTATACATACATATTTATAAATTTTTGTAGTAGTAACGGAAGTAGGGTTGCTGGTAAGTATTTTAATTAGGAGTAAATTCATGGTGAGTAAGTATAAGGGTAAGTAATTCAGTATTTCATTTTTAGTTAATTAGGAATTTTATATATATATATATTTCTAAAATTTAAAATTCGATGAGGTCTTCGCTCATGTCTTCAACATGCCGGGGGGCCTGCGGGGTCGTAACATGCACCAATTCTTCGAGTTGTTGTAGTGCCTTCTTGGCTTCGTTGACTAGGCCAGTGAGTTGACGTTGGAGGGCCGAGGTAGGATGCCTTCGGGATTTTGGGGCGTCAACTTTTCGGTGTCCTGCTCTTTTTGAGACTCGTCCACTGGCAACAGGTTTACCGCGTGGTGGTTTGGGGGCTCCCTTCGAGCTGCTGGGCGTGACTTGTATTGATGGCGTGCGTGCGGAGCTGTGCAGCAGAGTGTGGTGTGCAAGTCCACAGCGGTGGCAGCTGTCTCGAGAATTGCAGCTTCCCGTGGTGTGCGAGGTCGCCAAACAGTTGATGCAATATTTATGCACCTTCGCAGACTCATATGGCTCGTCTGGAGTCATTGCTAGGAACGCACGACAGTGGCGCAACGAGTGGGTGCGGCAGCACAGCCGACACTTGCCGAAGTTCTGTGATCTGAAAAGACATCGTTCGAAAAGCAATTTTAGTATGAGATGATCGAGAGTGGAGGTGTGCAGAGTTTAGCTTTTCGAGAGAGAGGGAGAGGGGATGTATAAGCTAAGCGGGTGGCAGAAGGCAGAGTTTGGTTCTGTTGCGGGTGACCGTTCCGCCTTGAATGCGGATGTCTACCTCCGAACGTTTTGGTCGGGTCCGGGATGCAGTTTCGTTATACGACCTAGTCGCCATTCGTTTGGGGGTAGGAGGTCGTCTTTGATGACGACAAGATCACCTTCCTTCATATTTCGCTGGGATCCTTTCCATTTATAGCGTTTTTGAAGATGGTGGAGATATTCAGTTTTCCAGCGCTTGCTGAACTGATGATGGAGTACTATTAATTTTTGCCATTTATTAATGAGCGAGAGGTTTTCTGAGTTTGGCTCAGGGATCGAGAGTAAGGGTGCGCCTCGTAAGAAGTGGCCTGGGGTTAGTACCTTCAAGTCTTCGGGATCTTGAGACATAGGACAGAGTGGTCTGGAGTTGAGTATCGCTTCGATGCGTATTAGGAGAGTGGTAAATTCTTTGAAGGTGAAATTTTGATTTCCAGCGACTTTAGTGAAGTGAGTTTTGAAGCTCTTCACTGCCGCTTCCCAAAGTCGGTATAAATTGCCATGTAAGTCCGTGAATGGCATAATCCGTTGTGGTTTTGTCCGAAACTTCCTCAAGGAAGGAGGATAGTTCTCTTTGTAGGCTTCGCTGTGCTCCTACGAAGGTTTTGCCGTTGTCGGACATTATCTTGTGGGGAATGCCTCTTTGTCCTACAAATAGTGAGAATGCTGCCTTAAACGCTTCTGTTGTTAAGTCGGAGCATACTTCCAGATGAATGGCCTTTGTCGAGAATCATACGAATACACACACGTATGCTTTGGAATGGGATGCTCGGCGGAGAGTCGAGGTTTTGACGAGGAATGGGCCGGCAAAATCTACACCGGTAGTATGGAATGGGAGTGTAGGTATATGTGAACAGTTGACGAGTTCTTGGGGTTTAGCTCCACGCCTACCTAGATCAGCTGGGTTGTCAGCGCTGGAGACATCTCACCACGTAATATTGTTCACGAGTTCGAGGATCTGAGATGTCCTGTTCGCTACGTATGTTTTCCACGTCCATGGGGGTTTTTCCAGCCAAGCTAATACAATGGAGGAGTCTGTCCATAAAATTAGTTCATGAGATGGTAGATTTAGGGAGGATCGGATCTGCTTTACTAATTTTGCTAGCCTAGGGAGAGAGACGGTTTGTAAGGGGGCTACTTTACTCTTGGCTGCGAGTAAGTGGGATGTAGCAGCTTCACCTTGCTGGACTCGTAAATATACGCAAGCGCAGAATGCCTTCTCGGAAGCATCTGAGAATCCGTGTAGCTGAATGGAACTATTTGGGCTGAATTGCACCCATCGAGGTATCCTTATCTCTTCGATTGCGGCTAGATTTTTCCTGAATGTGTTCCATTTGTGGAGTGAGATCGGTTTCACGGTTTCGTCCCAGTCTGTTCCTTCCATCCATAGTTTTTGAAGAAGAGTTTTCGCTGCTATCATTATGGGCGATAGCCATCCTGCCGGGTCGAAAAGTTTCGCGACAGATGATCTGTCGTTTCGTGGCAGTCTGAGGATAAGGGGGGGTCAACTGAGTACGAAAATGTATCAGTGAGAGCATTCGATCTTATTCCGAGAGTTTTTGTAGAACTTGCCTCTTGGAATTGGAGAAATTCTTCATCTAAAAGATCAGACGGGGGATGTCTTTCAGCAGTGACTTGTGGTTTGCTGTGATCTTTTTTAACGGGAATCCGGCTGACTTGAGTACTTCGATAACTTGATGTATCGATTCGCCGGCTGAGTCTAGATTGTGTCCGCCTGAGAGGATGTCATCTACGTATGTCTCTCCTCTTAATATTTTTGAGACATGGGGGTATGTCTCCTTAGAGTCCTCGGCTAATTGGTGGAGTGTCCTTATTGCCAAGTATGGAGCGCAGTTGGCCCGAATGTCACCGTTTTTAGTTTAAAGTCTTCTATCGGACTATTGGGGGTTCTGCGGAATAGAACGCGTTGGAAGTCTTGGTCTTCCTTATAGACGTATATTTGGCGGTACATTTTTTTCAATGTCGCCATTAAATACATACTTATATAATCTCCATTTTAAAATAATGAGCATTAAGTCATTTTTGAGAACGGGGCCAGTATGTAATACGTCATTGAGTGAGAGACCGGAATGCGAGGTTTTTGAGTCATTGAAAACTACACGGACTTTAGTAGTTTTGCTTCCAGGTTTAATCACCGCGTGATGGGGTAGGTAAAATGAGAAATATTTACTGTCGCGTATGATTTCTCGTGAATGGGTTGGTTCCATGTGGTTTAACGTTAGGTATTCCTCTAGGACTTTTGAATAGGTGTTCCGAAGTTCCTCTTTCGTTTCGTTAGCTCGTTCCACGCTAAGGTATTGCTGCTGTGCTGCAGGTCTGGAGTGCCCGAGTGCGAAGGAGTCCGGAAATGGGGAAAACGGCAGCTTTACTACATACCGACCATCTTCTCGTCGATGAGTGGTTGATTTGTAGAGCGCTTCACAGTATTCATCATCGTCTGTGTATGTGGGGGCCGGTGGTACCTCTTCTTGTTCTCAGAATTTCCTGAGTAATTCTCCTAGTGATTCTGAAGGGGTTTCAACCACCTGAGTAGAGAATGATGAGATTTCTTCCACAACTGGTCCACTTAATATATTAATTTTGAGGCCTGGGGTGAGTATTTTTGGGATTAAGTCGCTACCAATGACCATGTGTATTCTAGCTGGTGTAAAGCAGTTGGGGTCTGCTAATGGTAGTGAGAGATATTCTGCTAAATCTACTTCTTTTATTTTGAAGGATGGGAGAGTGTGCGTCAATTGAGGCAATATTATCGCTTGAGCCGCGATTTTTACTGTTTGATTAGCTGAGCATATCGTAATAGAGCATATTCTATTCGAGTTTTGAACTGTGTTACCGCCCATGCCAAGAATTTGGTAGTTGGCTTTTGTGGTGGGGAGACCAAGTAACTTTTGTATACAGGATGCCTTGGTCAATGAGAGCTCTGATGTGAGTTACTTCTCCTTTGTGGAGAATGGGAATATTTGCTGTGGGAAGCAATGTCCTTTCTTTGTTACTCGAATAGTGGGATAGAGTTTTTGTTCTACCGCTTTCATTTGCCTTCGAGTTTTTCGATGCCTGCTTAGAGGTGCAGGGCTGTTCTTCCTCGACTGTCACTTGATAAGTAGTGAAGTTTCTTTGAGGTTTTGGGGGGTAAGGCGTGGGGATGCTCGCAGTGTAATGGAAGAGGGAGTGGTGACGTCTTTGACTATAAACGCACGTAAAGTTGCTTTTGCAATCTTTCTCCAAATGCGAATACGACAGGCAATTTTTGCAGTAGTTGTTGTCTTTAATGTACTTGTTCCGGTCTGAGACGGATAGTTCTCGAAATTTGACGCACTTTGTCATCGAGTGGTTTGATTGGCATAGTTTACATGAAACTTGCCTTTGTTTTGAGTATGGAACGATTGGGTTTTGTTCCGATAATTGAGTGTTGTGGGAGGGACCGCTGGTGTCCGTTGGGGGTAGCTGGGCTGACTTAACTTCGGCTTATTGGGTCTGTATGTGCTGAGTCGCTCCACGACCTCGTACCGAGTTGTCAGAAATTGGTCCATTTCTGACCATCGAGGTAACTCCTTCCTTGAGTTGAGTGATTGCTCCCAGAGAGCTAGTGTTTCATCCGACAGTTTTGAGGAGCAGAGGTAGACAAGCATTGGGTCCCAGCTTTCTGCAGATACTCCATTTGCCTGTAAGGTAGAAAGACAATTATTTATTGTTGTCTGGATCTGTTGAATATTTTCTCCGTTCTTTGTGTGGACAGGTTGGAAGTTAAACAACGTCTTTATTTGGCCATCCACTTCGATTCTTTTATTTTCGTAGCATGCCTTGAGTGCATCCCATGCTAACGAGAAATTGTGGCCACTGAGAAGGTAATTTTTTATGAGGAGTGCAGCTTTACCTCTTGTTTTCTGTCACAAGTGGTATAATTTCTGCACTTCGGATAATTGGGGGTGGTTGATGTACACTGCTGTGAACATGTCCCTAAATGAGGGCCAATCTTCATATCCTGCATAGAAGATTTCTGTGTCACATGCAGGTACCTTGAAAAAGCTGAGTGAGTCAGCTTGTGTTGGGGGGGGGGGGGGGGGGCATCTTTGTGATGGGGGTGTTTAAACGGAAGGAATCCATACGTTGTTGGATTTGGCCGAGTAACTCACTTATCAAGATTTTCGTGAGCATTGCGTTGTCATTTGTGGTTTCGTAGGCCTCTGCGCATGCTGAGCGTGTCTTTTCATCTTCCACGTTGCTCATCTGTAGGTTTTGGTTGGCTGCCTTCACTAGTTCCATGTACTTTTCCAGATGGTCCTTGAAAATTTTAAGGGCTGCTTCGGAATGAGTCCTTCACTGGTGTTCCACCATTTACCGCAGAATTTTTCCATCCTGGATAGCTCATATAAAAATTTTTTGGGCAGCTGGGAGAATTCCTCTTCTTCCGCCTGGGATTTCGAGCGAGTTCGGGGTCCTGTAAGGGGGTGGAGGGATAGAGCTTTCTCCATTGTGAGATATTGATTGTATTTAATTTTAATATAAAGGATTTATTTATAATTATATATATGTATGTATATATATTTTATGTTGTGTATAGCACTGTCTCAGCGCGTCTGAGCACAGCAATGTATAAAAGTATACTGAATTTTTGTTATACCTTGTTTGTATGCTGGTTGCTTAGCTTAGTTTACACGAGTATGTACGTATGTATACTTATGTACGAACGTGTCTTTGCCCGCTTGCTATTGTAAATAGTGAAGAAGTGGAAATTGCCGGAATTTGAAAAAAACACTTTATGTAGGTATATACACGTACCACGGTTGGATAGCGGTGACTTGCTATGCGGTGGTGACTTCGGGCAGTGTAATGTGCTTACACTGGTCCGATTCTGGGCCCGTTGGAATGAGTTTCGGTCCTGTTGGGGTGTATATACTGAGAGTACATATAAACTCGGGAGGATATATGAGAGGGGCAACTGGCACGATTATTGTCCTTTTTGAAGGTGTTTTGGACCAGTTCTTCTTCTTTATTGGCGTTGGCACCGCTTACGCGATTATAGCCGAATCATTCATCTCTTCTCCTCGCTGTTTGGCGCCAGTTGGAAATGCCAAGTGCACCCAGGTCACTCTCACTTGATCTTTCCAACGGAGTGGAGGTCTTCCTCTTCCTCTGCCAGCGGGTACTGCATCAAATACTTTCAAAGCTGGAGTGTTTTCATCCATTCGGACGAGATGGCCTAGCCAGCGTAGCCGCTCATCGTTCCATCGTCTGCGGTATTTGCCGTTGCCAATGCGCAAAGGACCATAAATCGTTCGTAGAACTTTCCTCTCGAAGACTCCTAGAGCCGACTCATCAGATATTGATAACGTTTACGCTTCTGCGCCATATAGTAGGACCGGTATAATGAGCGACTTGTAGAGCTTGGTTTTCGTTCGTCGAGAGAGGACTTTACTTTTCTATTGCCTACTCAGCCCAAAGTAGCACCTGTTGGCAAGAGTGATTCTGCGTTGGATTTCAAGGCTGACATTGTTGTTGGTATTAATGCTGGTTCCTAGATAGACGAAATTATCTACGACCTCGAAGTTATGACTGTCAACAGTGACGTGGGAGCCGAGTCACGAATGCGATGACTGTTTGTTTGATGACAGGAGATATTTCGTCTTGCCCTCTTTTGGACCAGTTAGCGTATATAAAAAGGGGGTTTATATACGTGAGGGGATATATAATAAGCGGTTTTTTTTATTAAATATATACTGGGGGAAAGCGCGCGTTTTTCATATATATGTTTTAATATATTATATATGAGCGCTGTTATATTCGGTAAATGAAAATTAGAGGATTTTCATTTACTGACTTTTGGGACCCGCTATGTATTATATATTGTTAGTTACATATATTTTATTGTTTAGCGGATTTTGAGATTTTGCGCAAACGTTATAAACTTTTTATTTTATTATTATTATTTTTTTTGAGATCTGGTGTATATGTATAATGAGGAGGTATCATACACCGTTTGGCAAAATCCGCTAAACTTAATGCAATATTTAATCGAGTGATAGAGTGGAACTTACTTTGGCATCCGGACTTTTTACAAACCACTTTTTTTGAAAGGGGGGTGACGTGCTGGCTTCTATTCAGTGATGGTGTTCCTGTGTTTTTTGAAGTTTTAATTGTGTCCTCTTCTCGGTTTGCTGTATGTTTATATCTTTTTATTTATGTAAATACAATATGTATTGTATGTGCACTGTTTTCTATTTTTCACCTTTTTTTGATGTTTTTTGTCACCACATGTATGAATTTGTGTATTTATATATATATATGTATATATTTTTATGCTTTAAATCCTTATATATATATTTTTTTTCCAAAATTTTTTTTTTGTTATTTTGTAGCACAGCACCAATTTTTTATATTTTTTTTTAACTTTTTTATGTTGTTAATTTTGTATGTTTTCACACAGTATGCACTTTCAAATCTTTTTTAACTTGTTTTATTTTTTGTTTTAAATTAATTTATTTAACTTTTAATTTTCATTTCTAATATGTTTATATAGTAAGTTATTTTTGTATTTGTTGCTGTGCTGTGTTTTTAACATTATTCTGTTTCTTTCGATACGTACACGTATGTAGCAATAGTTGGGCGATTATTTATGTATTGCTTCTATATAACTATATATTTTCACCACACTTTTGCTTTTTTATTATTTATTGCACTTTGTTTTCGCACAGGTTTGAAGTCGCGACTTTTCGCTCGCCTTTGTTTAACGCTAAGGATCGCGTTTAATTATTATATTTTATAATTTCAACAGTGAGTAATATTATTACCTTAATTTTTTATTTAGGTTCACTCCGTAATTGGGTTTCGGCACCATGTTTAAATCCCGAATTACGTGTAGTTGGAATTTATGTTATAATTATTTTGTATATTTTTTTCCACTTCAACTGAAATACAGTTTTTATATTTTTTATAGAATTATGTAATTTATTAACTTGTTTTAAATATCGCAAAACTTATAATTTATTTATATACTATATATAATGTATTTATGATACAACCGGTTTATTTTAATATAGACATATATTTATGTATATATGTATTTAGTTATTTATTTTTTTATTTATATTTGTTTAACAGATAATTATTATGCCACAACCGTTTTGCCGTTCGAGCGAGCGAAAAATTATTTGACTAATACTTAAAATTACCTATACATACATATTTATACATTTTTGTTTTGGTTTCTCCTTTAGAGTAGTAACGGAAGTAGGGTTGCTGGTAAGTATTTTTATTAGGAGTAAATTCATGGTGAGTAAGTATAAGGGTAAGTAATTCAGTATTTCATTTTTAGTTAATTAGGAATTTTATATATATATATATTTCTAAAATTTAAAATTCGATGAGGTCTTCGCTCATGTCTTCAACACATAGATACTCGACTCTAAAATCCTACCTTAGAATAATTGTCACAAAGTATTTTTGTTCTTTACTTTACAGCCAATATATATCGAAACGCTCATAAAGCAACCTCGTCGGAGAAAACGAAGCACATCATTGGATTGTCAAGAGAGTGATCACGAAGTTCGTTGCTGTCGTTACCCTTTAAAAGTAAATTTTACTAATTTTGGGTGGAACTTTGTTGTGGCGCCGACGTCATTCGATGCGTATTTCTGTAATGGGGAATGTAAAGTTGGGTATCTAGAACAGTATACTCACACACATATCGCCTCTTTAACAACTTCAGCAACTCCCTGCTGCTCGCCAACCAAAATGAGTCCTTTGAGTTTACTTTATTTTGACCAAGATCACAATTTAGTATTAAGTACCATACCTAACATGTCAGTGGAGAAATGTAGTTGCTCATAAATAAACCATAAATATATAAACCACTATTTTAAAATTTGTTTGAAATTTTAAGGCAATAGCTGAAACCCGTTTGATGGTGTTGGTATCCAGCTATTTATGTATTGCACAATAGTCTGCTGAAGAAGTATGATTTACTTTACAATAAGAATTATTTATCAATATTCTTACATCTCCGCCCCTAAGAAAGAATTATTGAAAAAAAATTTTGGTATACCTATATTGTAATAACATATTGAGTGTTAAGTAGGCTGCTTTATATATTTCTGGCCTAATAATGAAAATAAGAATATTTATCAACGAAAATAGTTTTTTTTTTGGATTTGGCTCGTCTTGGAAGACACACACGGCCGATTGCTGTTTTGTTTCGGGCTCATACGCATGGATCCATGATTCGTCACCTGTGACGATCTTATAAACGTCGTTTGAAGCACCGCGATCGTATTTTTTCAGCATTTCTTTACACCAATCCACACGAGCCTTTTTTTGAGCGATTGTCAAATTGTGCGGGATCCAACGAGAACAAACGAATGTATGCTGGTGGGAGAAATGCATAAGCATTCCTCTATCTGAAGGTATGTTACATGACGGTCTTGCATTATCAGTTCACACACGGCATCGATGTTTTCTGGCACAACGGCTGTTTTTGGACGACCTTCACGGAATTCGTCTTTGAGCGAGCGTCGGCCACGATTGAATTCGTTGTACCAGTTTTTCACAGTGCTATAGGATGGTGCTTCATAGCCATACAAAGATTTTAGTTCATCGATGCACTCTTGTCATGATAATCCACTTCGAAAGTTGTGAAAAATGATCGCACGAAAATGTTCACGAGTTAATTCCATTTTTTGGCCGAGATGAATTTTTTAATTCCCTGTAAATAAAACAATTCACGATTAAATGACAAAACGTTCCGAGTGATGTTATTCTAAAAAATGTCAAACTTTCCAATGGAAATGTCAGATTGCACCTGGCAACACTTAGTGTTGCCTAGGCCAGACCTCTATATAGCAGCCTACGTAATCAACGCTGGTATGTATTTCATTTGAAATGTTAGGAAGTGGGACCAGTTTAGAGACACGAAATAAATTCAATTCTGATTTTTTATGTCCCATGGCTATTTCATACATTGATTTTGATATTTTTTTCAGAATTTTATAAGGACCAATTCTTAATTCATCTAATTTTTTCCGATTCAGTCGGTTTCTATTTTCAACATATATTAGATCTCCTATATTGAAATTATTATTTATTCTATTTATGTCATATAGTTTTTTACAATAGTACAATTATGTTGTTTGAGACTGTGTTCAAAAGTTTTTATTCTATCGATTTCTAAAGTGATGGAATTTTTTTTTTTGCTTTTTTAACTCGCTCGGCAGTATTGTGGAATCTTCGCCTTAAAATAAGTATCTAGGACTAAACTTAGTACCTGTGTGTTCTGTATCGTTATATTTGCCCACGCAGTTATGTGCTTTAGTGGTCCACGCAAATTTTCTATTTTTCTCATTTATTGCACATCTAATTTTATTTACTAAGGATTGATTAAGCCGTTCAATTGGAAAACGGTGAATTCACTGCTGTAAAAACCATCGTAAGATTTTTTTGAATTGTTGAATTCTTTAGAACTTATGCCTGGACAAATTTGAAATATTAGTAACTGTATACTTACTTACTTTCTGCGATTATAGCCGAGTTAACAATATTGCGCCATTTGTTTCTCCTTTTTGGTGTTTGGTGTCAATTGGAAATACCAAGTACAGCCAGGTCATTCTCTACCTGATATCCGGCGGATACTGCATCGAAAACTTTAAAAAAGGAGTATTCGTATCCATCCAGACCACATGACTTAGGCGCCCAAGCCGTGTTTTCTTTATTCGCTGAACTATATCAATATCGCCGTATAACTCGTACAGCTCATCGATCCGTCGTCTGTGGTATTCGCCGTTGCCAACTCGTAGAGGACCATATAGCAGGCCGCGAACGATTAGGAACTTATAGAGTTGGGTTTTCGTTCATCGACATTATTATTGGTGTTGATGCTGGTTCCTAGATAGACGAAATTATCTACAACCTCAAGTTACGAGTATGACTATCAACAGTGACATCATCTTGTCTGAAACTTCGTTTGGTATCGAACGGCTCGGATAGCTACTTCCCGATCCTGACGGAGCTTTTAGTGTTGCGTAACGTCAGTTTACATAGCCATACCATATTCAGACATAGCGGCGTAAAGGCAGCTCCTATTTATGATGTCGAAGGTGGCATTAAAATCGACGAGTGTGAGTGTCGATTCTCTTTTTACGGGTCTTTTCCAATGTTTGGTCCATGGTGAATATCTGGTCAACGGTTGACTTACCAGGTCCAAAGCCGTACTGATAAAGTCCAATCAGTTTGTTGACAGTGTTTAGTCTTTTACACAATACGCTCGACAGGACCTTATATGCGATATTAGGGAGGCTTATCCCAGGGTAATTGGCGGAGACTGTGTCGTGTCCCACTTAAATTCCAGTCAATTAAATAAGTGCTCACGTGACGGTCTGTTTCCACTATTTCCATGATTTTATCACAATTTTCGACGACAGGGCTCCCAACTCGTGGTGCATCTTTGACATCGAAATTACCGGAACGGAACCTAGCAAACCACTTTTGTGCTACACGTTCGTTTACAGTATCGGGCCCATAAACTAAATTAATTTTTCCGCTTTGGCTGCTTTTTCGCCTTGATCGAAGAAAAATTGTAAAATATAGCGATTTTTTTCTTTGCTGGTGTCTATATTTGACGTACAGAGTCAATCAATCGAAAAAATGTCAAAGACAAACTTTTAGCGCGAATAAACACGTTTTCAGCGCCGTATAGTATGACATGATGCGACACGTAACACTAGTACTATGGACAATCTCTTAGATAAAAACCGAACGAAGTTTTTACTTTACCTAATATATAATATAGGTAAAAATAACTTAGAAGCAGATTGTATGCGTAGAAAACCAGTATTATAGAATGAAGAAGATGAAGATTATCAATTGAAAGTTGTTAATTTAATCAAAATAGAGTATTTCTGATGATCAGAAAAATAATGAAATAGTATAGAATAATAGAGATAAATAATTTGTATTATAAAAGAATAAGAATAAAAAAGAAATTATACTGTCTGAAGGGTTTTGAAAATTTTCATTGAAAATGTGCACAGGAATTTCTGTCATATTGGGGTAAAACAAATGCAAAGCAAAATATTACCATACTATACAGCTAGCTCCAATGAAAAAATTTACAACGCCTCGGATGGGATACCCCCTAGTGACGACCCCCGCAAACGAATTTGGATCACGATTTGAGGGCATGCACCTGGAATGTAGTTTCCCTTAATTGGAAAGGTGCCGCTATCCAGCTAGTTGATGCCCTGATAAAATTAAAGACTGACATCACCGCCGTCCAAGAAGTGCGATGGACGGGACAAGAACGGAAGAAGGTGGGACCTGGTTAAATTTACTACAGTTGCCGACTCTGTCGCCGGCGGATGAACGTCTCGCCACAAATCCGCACCAAAACGATACTCTTTAACACCACGCTAATTTGCGCGCACGCCCGAACGATGACTTGATCAAAGGTGGCTTTTACGAGCACCTCGAGCACACTTATGAGCGCTGCCCCCGCCCCGACATCAAAATTATTCTTGGCGACTTCAACGCTAGGGTGGCCAAAGAAAATTCACCATCCACGACGAAACATCCCCCAATGGGCTAAGGCTGATCGATTTCACCGGGACCCGAAATATGTATATATACCTATGTAGCACCAGATTCCAGCACAAGAAAATTCACTAAAATACTTGGCAGTCTCCAGATCGAAAAACTCTCAACCAGATCGATCATGTTGTTATAGACGGAAAACATGTATCCAGTGTTTTAGATGTGCGAACGTTCTGAGGTCCTAACATCAGCTCGGATCACCGTCTTGTCGCAGCGAAGATACACATGCACCTCTGTGTTTCGGACACGTGTGAAGTGGGATAGATACCGTGAGCTGAAGAGGGAAGCAAGAGGAGCTTGAACAGCTGTAGTGAAATTAATCCAAACTTTCCTGTACTGTCTTTTGTTTTATTAATTTTTTTACCTTAGCAAATGCCGTCGTTTTTATTGACGTGTCAATGCAGGTTACGCATAGTACATTTGTTTTTGCCTCTTTGCATTAGATTGAATCTTGAATGTGAATTGCAGCTTGTCCATGGTAAGTTCCATTCTGAATGTTGTTGTATAAGTTACAATATTTCAAACTTTATATTTTATATGTGAATAATAACAGAAGTGTTTCTCTGATATAATCAAAGTTTTGCCTTATTTTATAGAAAATAACATAAATAATAATTCATCGTAATCAAAGCAACACAATTCAAAGTCGATTATTCCACTGTTGTTTCTGGATTATTCCTTTACAAACTTAATTGAGTTTCTCAAAGTGTTGTAACGTGGGGTTTTTGCCCTTGCTGAGGCATGCCAGCGTCTGCAGAGTCCGCCAACGGGACCCTCTAACCCACTGGTTAATTAAAACACGGATGTGTTTGTTTTCCTCACATCCATAGTGTCTCGAAGCGAGAGGAAGTCGCTGGTCGGTGAATTCGTACAGTCTTGTACACGAAGGTCGATGCGTCGTAACTCTCTTTAACGTCCATGCGATCATATCGGTTCGGCAGTTCACAATCGACTCCCGTGTGATCTTGTCGATTCGGTGGTCTAAAATCAACTCACTCACTTGTGTGCTTTTACAGTCTACCAAAGTGTCTCAAAAACCTAACTATCTGGATGTCGCGTAGCGGTCTTGTCGGCGTCGTTATAGGGGCGACTCGTAGGTCCGGAACACAGGAGCAAAGCTCATGTCACCTGTGAAATAGCGGATGTCGAAAATACAGAACGGAGATAGTAATTGTCTCTGTCTCGAAGCCGTCAGACTAGGAGAGATCAGAGGAAGAAGGAATAGCCATCTCTGTCTCGAAGCTACAAAGCTAATAGAGAACAGAGAAGACAATAGGAGCTAGGAAAGGGGGTGGTGTTGGTACTGTCTCGAAGCTGCAAGGCTGCACGGCTAATAGAGAACAGAGGCGGCGATAGTAACAAAGAAAGGAGGAATTGCCGACTCCGCCTCGAAGCTGCAAGACTAATAGAGAGCAGAGAAGGCAATAAGAAGGTGTACTAAATAATGTTAAATAATAGTTGATAAATTACTTACTACTACCTGCTACGTTGGGCTGCTGGACGATCTGCTCCTCGCTCCGGTTGCCCTCGAAAAGAGCTTCCTGCTGTCAAAGCACTGTTTATATAGCCTTTGCGCGGGTGATGTGCGAACAGTCATTGACAGCGGCGGAGTAGGAGTGCAGCTTGTAGCAATTAGTAGTTAAAAGTGCAGTCAGATATTCGAACGGTGGTATTCGATTCTGCTACTAATACGGCTTTAGTAGCAGAGTACGAAATATAATTGTTGTTAATTGACCACCCGGTCATTACGTGGTGTTTGTTATAGAAAACCGTAGTCCAGCAGCCGTCGGTTTATTTGTGCGTACGTATGTATACGCGTCGGTATGCACGTCTTTCGCGGTCGTCTGTATGTTTGCGCGTATATACACGGTGTGTCCCAAAAATAACCGAACTTTATATTTAAATCCTACAACATACAGCGCCATGTATTGAAAATTTGCAACATTAGGAAGATGCATTCATCCTCTTTCAAACGCATCTAACTTCATGTAAGTCGGATGACAGATGTAAAAGTGACAGCCATTTCAATAAAACCAAAAGGGTGCTAATGGTTCCAAAAAAAAAAATTGAACAAAAAGCAAATATAAAATTTTGTGTCAAACTTGAAAAAAAATTGAAATTTCAAAGATAATATAATGTGTATTTTACTATTTTATATCCAAAAAGTTCGGTTATTTTTGGGACACACTGTATGTAAGCGCTTCGGTATATATATCAGGTAGTTGTTATGTCGGTATGTAAGTTAACACAGCAATTTACCATATAATAAGCTTCATATAACTTCATATAACGGTCAATAATTCTACACGCGTTTCCGCGCAGACGCTGACACCGCGTAAGCCAAATTGGAAATATTTGAAACATCAACTTTTATTATTGCAATATCAGCATAACGTGGCATGGATTTTAGGGTAAATTTAAGTTTAGTTTTAAGTAAAAAAAATAACTGTAGTTAGTTTTAGAAGGAAACTCAATATAGAAATACAAGTGGGCACTAGTTCACCTTGTTTTTAAAAACGTTTTAATTTAATCAAAAACCTGACTGGTGCCCAAGCAGGGACCAGTTGAAGTCGCGTCGAAGTGTACTAATGACATTGTGAAAAAAAATATAAAAACCGTTTAAAGTGAATGTTAAACGCCTTGAACCGTAAAGTATAAACTGAAGCGAGTGTCCTGTGAAATAAAATTAAGAAATAAAACGAAGAGCACACCGCGTCGCGTAATTCAATACGAACCATAAGTCGTAGCCACGGACGGGGACTTACTGGTCTGGACAAAAAAGCAGCGTTGGAATCCAGTAGGAAAGGAACGCACGCCTTCACTCGTGCGCAACGCTGGAGGTGATATATGTAATTTTAAGAAAATAATGATAACATGATGAAAATCCAAAATTTAGAAAAAAAAAATATAAATAAAGAAATAAGTAGTGAAAAGAATTAAAGAAAAAAACAAAAAAAAAATTATTAAATTTTAAATTAAATTAAATTTTATTATTAGATTAAATTTTTCAAAGTAAATTAAAAGTAACTAAAATTTTTTTTAAGTTAGATATTTAAGGATTTTAACTAACAAAATAAGGCTTTGTACAGCCTATAATCCAATAATAAGCACGGCTGCAACTCACCACTTTCGGGGGGACCCTCCAGCTTATAACATAAAAATTCTTTGCGATTCACCACATCACGGGATCCTTCAGAGAATTATAAAAATAAAGAGATAACTAAAGCACGACCAGCGTATAACTAAGTATATAAAAAGGAGCTGCGATTCACCACCTAACGGAGGACCTTCCAGTTCTTATAATATTTGTTCAACTCTGCGATTCACCACCCAAGGGACCCTCCAGAGTATAAGAGCACCTAACAGAAACAGGAAGATATTTTTGTTTTTAAACAGCGTCGAATCCCAACAACCTAATTCAACCTCCTGTGCTTACCGCACCCACACCACCTTAACTATAGATCCGACCATGACACACAACATAAATGAACTAGGCAAAATTCCGGACGTAGTCAGATGCCTCCGCGATTTTTCTGGAAACCCAGGAGAATTTAACTCTTGGAAGAAAAGTGTGGATCGCATCCTTCAGATCTATGAACCCTTTAGAAGATCTCCAAAGTACTACGGAGTCCTGACCTTTCTTAAGCTTTGCATTTGTGTTTGAAATTATTTATTTATTTATTATAAATGAAAAATAATAATACAATTATCATTTTACAGAGAAAGAAGCACTAGCTGCCAGGGCTTACGGCTCACTGCTCTAATAAAATTATATCGTCTAAGAATATTAATAAATTAGCCAGTCAAAAGTAGAAAATAAATGGTAAATTTTACTGTCAGTACATGGATTAAAATTAATCTATGTTAGTAAAGAAAAAATTTTTATGTAAGATAACTTAAAATTAAAATTAAATTAGTTTTCTAAGGCCGGTTTTGCGCAAAAAATCAGCTACCTTGTGGATGTTTTCATGTGAAGGTTCCTTAAGCAATTCCGAAACGGGCTGGTTCCCAAATATTGTTTTCCTAATAGCACTGAAATTCGTGCATTCATCTAGAAGATGTTTCACTGTAAGCGATGGTGAAGTGCAGTATACGCAGTGGGGTGCGCTTGAACCATTCAGCAGGTACGAGTGCGTGGCAATGGTGTGTCCAATCCGAAGTCGAGTGAAGGCAATAATATCGTTCGTTCGGCAGATCGGCGGAAGGTGTGGTTTTGAGCCAGTTATATTAATGTTCGAATATTGGTGTTGCACTCTGTTCCAAGAGTCTGTTTTCTGGTCTTCGAAGTAGTTATCGATGAGTAGGAAAATGTCCCCTTTCACCATATATATAAAAGTAAATAACGGTTCGTTTGCAACGGCTTTTGCTTTATGATCCGCTAACTCATTGCCGTTAATGCCAGCGTGACCAGGAATCCACATAATTTTGATTTTCTTGCGGTTTTCTATTAGGTTGGTCCTCTTTTCAGATATTAGGGGTGACTTGTTGGCCATATTCATAATTCCAGAGATCGTTGACATACTGTCTGTGCAGATTATCGTCTTGTTGTTAGATTTTGTGGCTAAGAGTGTTGCATTGTATATTGCCACTGCCTCCGCCGTATACACTGAACAGTAATTTGGCAGGTGCCCTGCGATTACTGTTGTCCCATCAGCTTGAACGACCGCGAATGACGTGTGGTGCTTAGACTTTGATCCATCGGTATAGTACATTTGCCATTCGTTCCGGAAAGGTGCTCTGTATTCCTCAAAAAGCCGCTGGTATTCTATTGGACTTGTGGTTGATTTACTAAAGTTTGAAAGGCCGAGAAGAAATGAAGAGTAGCATAAGTGCCAAGGTGGAGAATTGGCAGCAGCCACTAAAGAGGGTGGCGAGGTTATTCCTAGATTTTTAGCATACTCAAGCACTCTAAATAGCGTTGGCTTACGATTTGGTACTTTGTTAGCGTTCCACATTGTTGTGATAGTGTCATGTAGTATACTATTTCTGCAGAGGAAGACTTTTGGCATAAGCCTCATGGTAGTGTATTCTATTCTCTCCTGTAAGGTAGGCATTCCAGCCTCCGCCAAGATGCATTGAATCGGGGATGTTGGAAATGCACGAATGCTCCTTCGAACAGCAGCATGATACGTGGAAAAAATCATTTTTATGTTGCTTTTTGCACAATGGCCGTATATTGGTAAACCATAGTCAATTTTCGACAAAATTAAAGCCTTAACAGCAATTATTAAAGTATTTGGATGAATTAGACAATGCTTAGAAGATAAGTATTTAATAATATTTAACCTGACAGCTAGGCTTTTTTTTAGGCTAAGACAGTGTTCCTTAAATGTAAAACGTTTGTCAAAAACGATTCCAAGAAAACGTAAGCTAGGAACGTTTACAATGTTGATATTATTATGAACTAGATGTAAATCGGTACATTTTTGTTTACGGCATATATGAAAATATTTACATTTATTAAGTGAAAGATTTGCTCCTGAGCAGATTGACCATTTCGATATGTCGGTTAGTATGTTTAGAAATTTATTTTTAGAGTAGGACGTCATCCGCATAGATAATGTGTGAAATATTTTTATGTTTGGAAATTATGTGGCTAATTTCGTCAAAAGCAATAGTAAATAACGTAACAGAAAGGGGGGATCCTTGTGGGATTCCATTCTGTTGGTTGTGTAAATTAGAAAACGCGTTATTTACTTTTACTTTGAATTTTCGATTGGTGAGAAATGACTTGATAAAATGGTATATTTTATTACCGAATTTCCATTTTTCTAATTGTCGCAGAGCTATGTGAGCTCCGACA
The DNA here is from genome assembly GCA_037013455.1 of Ceratitis rosa. Classification (NCBI taxonomy): domain Eukaryota; kingdom Metazoa; phylum Arthropoda; class Insecta; order Diptera; family Tephritidae; genus Ceratitis; species Ceratitis rosa. The sequence goes on along the minus strand of JAWMAG010000015.1, from coordinate 6,711,123 downwards.
CGATCGAAAGCCTTTTCAAAATCCAGACTGAGCGTAGATATATGATTGCGGGAGGATAAACCATATGAAACGAAATTTTCAAAAAGTAGGAGAGCGTCGGAAGTTCCCTGCCCTTCCTTAAAGGCGAGCTGATGTGGACTAATTAAACGATGTTTGGAAATATACCACATAATGCGCTTCGAGATATTTTTTTCGAGTAACTTGCTCATGCAGCATATAAGCGAAATCGGTCTATAATCTAAGGCTTCTGATGATGGCTTAGTGGACTTTGGTATGGGTGCAACTGTTGCGTTTTTCCAGTTTTGAGGATAAATTCCGGTAGTAAAAATATTATTGTACACATTGATTAACCTTGATTTAACCTCACAAGGCAAGTTTTTTAGCATATCATACGAAATTCTATCGTGGCCTGGAGTTTTTCCAGATAGTGAAGAGATTGTACTTTCGAATTCTGGATACGTGATTTCTGATTCTATTATTTTAGCTGGGGAGTTTGGCTGGTTGTAAGTGCAACTTAGTGTTTCATTTTTCTTTGCCATAAAATCTGAAGTAAAGTTTGAGTCGCTAGAATACCTAGACCAAGTGGAGGCAAAAAGTTCGGCAATCGCCTTGGGGTCAGCTACAGGTCCAGTAGGGCTGTTAATTGAATTTATATGGTTTTGGGAATATGAACCTGTGAGCATTTTAATGTCCGACCAAACCTTTTTAGGGTTAGAAGAGGGATTTATTTCTGCAGTAAGTTTTTCGAAGCTCATTCGTTTTGCTTCTTTAGACTTTTTACGAAAAATGGCATTTGCTTTTTTATATAAGATCAGGTTGGCTTCTGTTCTAGTCCTTTTGTATTGCCTCCAGTTATCCTGTTTTAAATTTCTTAAGTTGTTCAGTTCGCTTGTCCAGTATGGGACAATTTTTTTGTAAGGTCTGTAAGCAGTTTGCGGAATTGAAAGGTGTGCAGCCGACCTTATTATTTTAGTGATATTAGCGACCTCTTTATTAATGTTTTGAGATACCGGGAGTTCATTACAGAACAAAATTGTATTTTGAGTAAATTTGGGCCAGTCAGCTTTTCCTGTCAAAAACTTTGGTTTTGGGAAGAGCTTTTCAAAGGATGGCGTGGCTAGTTCTGTGACTATTGGGTAATGGTCACTACCACATAAGCTGTCGAGTGTTCGGCTATTTGCTTTTGGAGCAATATTGGTAGAGCAGATAGATAGATCGACGTGGGTGAAGGAATTATGGGTCGAAAAATGCGTTGGAGAACCATCGTTCAATATGGTTAAGTTCTCAGTAAGAATTAAATCTTCCAGTACCAAGCCTCTTTGGTTGGTTGATGTGGAGCCCCATAATGGGGACCACGAATTTACATCTCCGACCAGGATTACGGGTTTGGGTACTGACGATAAAATATGTCTAAGCTCAGCAAGCGTAAAACTTTGTTGGGGAGGTATATACAGACAAATAATCGTGACTTTAAATCCTATAGATACCTGAATAGCTAACGAAGCGATATTTGAATGGATTGGGAGGTATTTATGTGGAATGTCTTTTTTTACTAAGACAGCGATACCTTGTTTGTTTGTGGTATTTTGTGGTAAATTGAGAAAATAACTTACATATTTATTTGGCACAGAGCCAACTTTATTTACTGCAAGGTGAGTTTCTTGTAAAGCAATGAAGTGTGGGGAGATTTCTTTAATGAGAATTTCAAGTTCGGTGTAGTTGTTGTAGAAGCCATTTATATTCCACTGTAGTATGTTAAACATTTAGTAAAAATACGAATCAAAGGACAGAGAAAAATGGATTACATTTTTTCGTCGTCTGAGGTTGGCATAGTTTGATCATCATCTTGTAGACTGTACTCTTGAGTTGTTATTGAGTTGGTTTGTGACTTGTTGAGAGAAGCGTTAGCAGTGTGGTGAGATTGTAGTTCGCTTATAAATTGATGGAAGAGATTAGTTGTTTGATTTGTGTAGTTGTTAGCGTAGCTAAGAATGCTTTGGAAGGTGGAATTGAGAGCACTATAAGAGAGAGGTTGGTTGTTAGGAATTATGGTGTTGTTATTTTGTGGGGTGGCATTTGATTGAAAATCGAAAGAGGAGGTTGGTGGGGGATGTAAGTCGTCATTGGGACCTGGAGTAAGAGATGTTTGAGCAGTGTTAATGCTCTCAGCAGTTTCAGGGTGAGGTACTTGGGGAGGAGAGCTTGTGGGTACGGAAGTTGTATGAATGGTTTCTGCTGTGGTATTGTTAGAGTTCTTGTTTTCTTTTTGTTGATTTTGATGATTTTGCTTTACCATTTGGGAGAAAGAGATGTTTGGTAGACTTGGCACTTGTGCTTTGTGTAATTTAATAGCTTCTCGCATCGAACATCTGTTCTCAGTTTTGATTTTGAGAATTTGTTTTGTTTGAATGTACCTTGGACATGTGTTCGAAAATGATGGGTGCTCACCGGCACAATTTGCACATAAAGTGCGTAAACATTGTTCTGAGCCGTGGGGAGGGAAATTACAAGTGGCACAAGCAGCTTTGTTATTGCACCTCTTAATGGTGTGCCCTAAAAGTTGACATGATTTACATCTCATGGGATTTGGGAAATATGGTTTTACACGGGCTGAGCGCCATGAAACCTCTATTTTTTCGGGTAATTTATACATATCAAATGTGAGGAGTTGTACTCCGGAATTTTGTATGGTATTATTCACATTTTTTTTAAATTTGTACACTCCTACCACTCCTTGATTTTTCAAGTTTTCTAGAATTTCTTTTTCAGGGACATCGTTTAGGCATGGTGCATATATTGTACCTTTTGAAAAATTGAGATTATCATGAAACTTTACCTCTACTTCGCAAATTCCATTCAATCGCTTCGTAGCTAAGAATTTTTGTGCAATGGTTGGGGTTTTAACGAGCAACAACAAATTACCATCCCGTAGTTCGGAAATGGAAACTATTTCTTTGCTTACCGCTTTCAATGCGTTATGAACTGCAAAACATGAGTACTTCGATAATGGCTTAGTTGAGTCAATTGTTGATATTGTAATGAATTTTGGATTTTCCTGTTTAGTTTTTGGTAATTCAGGGAATATTAAAGGCTTATATGATGTCTTTTTGCGTTTGGTTTGGGGACGTTCAGCAAGCGTAGCGAACCTATTGTCCCCCAAATTTGGTGGCCCAGGGGCCATTGGGGAAATATTTTCTGCAAGCACTCACAAAGAGAAAAACACGTGTATCGTTTGAAATTTAAAGTCACGAACACAAAAGAATAGTGTTAAGTAAGAAGCAGAGCGCTGATAAAGCACAGAAAGAAACACAGTCTGAAAATACGTCCACTCGCGGTGAGTATCAGTCGGAGACTGTGTTTGAAATTAGAAAACCAACATTTCAGATCAAACTACGCTCATAATACAAATTATCAAAGTAGAAGGACACAAGATTTTCGTCCACCTCTACCCCAAAAAAAGCAAGTGAACACATTTTATTCGGAACTTGCATTTATGCCACAACCAAGGCAATACCCCATGACCCCTTATAGGCGTCAACAGCCATATTTCTAGACTGCACGTCAACAACAGCAAAATTTTCAGGCATTACGTCCGCAGCAAACCCATAATCTACCTCCACGCCCATTTTTGAAACCTCAGCCACGACCCAATGGATGTAGATCCATCTATACGTACAAAAAATGTCGACCACGACAATTTGACCGTGACAACAAACGACCTCCCACTGGTAATTCGCCGATACCAAACAAAATACAACGAAATTTTCATATAGAACCTGTTCAAAATTAAGACTTGTGCTATGGCAAACAAGACTGGACTCCTCTTATGCAGGAGTATGGTGCAGCATTAGCCAGTGATGAAAACGACCTAAGCCTGCAGGAATACCCTGAACAACCTTTTGAAGTACATGACCACATTGATATCAATTTTTTAGGATGAAGAGTTCTTTGTTGCCATGTGTTGAGTGTAGAACGAAGAACGGTGAAATTTTAAAAATGCTAATAGATACTGGATCTAGCAAAAATTACATTCAACCCCGTTTTTTTTTTAAAGAAATCTCAAATACCGAACCAGTTTTCGCAAACTCAATAGCTGAACAGATACAGATAACTCATCATACAATAATTAAAAGGACACCAACCTGAAATTCTTTTTGCTTCCCACCTTGAAGTCATTTGGTGGTATAATCGGAAACGATAGCCTTAAAGACCTTCAAGCTAAGATTAGTATTAATGACAGCTGCCTCACTTTTGGCAACCATAAGTTAACAAAATAGACACACACGGTGTGTCCCAAAAATTGAAATTAAAGTTTAAAAAATTAAAAAAAAATTGAAAAAAATGAAGCAGCCGTAACCGAGGTACTGAAGAACATTTCTATAAATGACATAGAAAAATCTATGCATGCGATGGTTGATCGTTCCAAACGTTGTGTTGAGTCAAATGAAACCAATTTTGAATAAATAATAACTTTCAAAGATAATACCTATAATGTGTATTTTACTATTTTATATCCAAAAAGTTCGGTTATTTTTGGGACACCCCGTGTAAGGATAGATCACAGGCAAAAACACAAAAAATACACATACATTAACTCACAAACAAATATCCCAACCTATTTACCGAACCAGACGAAAAACTCACATACACCACTACTGTAGTAGGAGAAAATAGAACCTCCTCAGACACCCCAGTATACACAAAATACTACCCCTACCCTCTAGCAATGAGAGACTTCGTTAATCAAGAAATAGAAAACCTTCTAAAAGACGGAATAATCAGGCCATACCGTTCACTATACAACTCTCCCGTATGGGTCGTACCTAAAATGCTAGATGCTTCTGGCCAAAAGAAGTACAGGCTTGTAATTGACAGACAGGTACCCAATCCCAGAAATTAACGAGGTAATCTCGCAACTGGGAAACAACCCATAATTTTCAGTGTTGGATTGAATCCGACATCGAGAAGACAGCTTTTTCAATTAACAACGGAAAATATGTATTCACCCGACTTCCGTTCGGACTGAAAAACGCACCAGCCATCTTTCAAAGGGCTCTGGACGACATATTAAAAGACCATATAGTCTGAGTTTACACGGGGATACTTTTTGTCGACGAAACACTCGTTTGTAAGGGAGAGGGTGACGACGAAGGGGGCAGCGCACTGTGTAGCTGTGCTCGTTCGACACGTTTTGTGTTTCTATTCGTCTCTGTAGATTTTGACATCCCCGTTTATTTTTTTTCAATTTGAACTCATTGTAGTTCTCTTATTTAATTTAATTTCAAATGAATAAATGCAGTAAATTTGGAAACTGAAATTTGGGGTTTTTACTACAATATTTACATATACAATACATATGAATGTGAATGCAAACATATATGCCTATGCTTATATGTATCCAATTATTAATAAATATTTCAGATAATAGAGTTTGCAGATAAAGTTGAATTAATGCAAGAAATATTAAAGAGTATTGAAGAAGCCGCTAAGATTGACTCTGATGATAGTGAATAGCATGAGATATGTAATTAGATTACACTTCGGAAATGACAGAGTTGATGCTTAATCAAATGTAAAAATATATAAAAGAAATAGATAAATAAAACCTGTGTTTTCCTTTGCACAAACATAGTGTTTTTATTTTAGACATATTAGAAAGCGCGATGCGAACGAAAAATTGCGAGTATAAAATAAATCGGGGTAGAGGAAAAAATGAACACCAAACAAATGTCAAAAAAATTGCTTGAAGAAAGTGTCTGTGTGAACGTGAAGGGCGACACAAATGAGAAAATTTCGATAAAAAGCGACAAAATTATCCTGTTGTTATGTCTATATTGATGACATAATAGTTTTTGGCAAAGACGAACAAAGCCACCTTCAAAATGTCGAAACAATTTTCTATACATTAGAAGAAGCGAATATGAAAGTACAGTTTGACAAATGCGAATCCTTCCGCAAAGAAGTCGAATTCCTAGGTTTCATTATTTCACCCACAGGTATAAAAACTAATCCCCCCAAAGTAAAGGCAATTCAGGAATTTCAGTGACCAAAAACAATGAAAGACTTGAGATCCTTTCTCGACCTATCAGGCTACATCAGAGATTATGCCAAATTAGCGAAACCTCTGACCTCGCTTTTGAGAGAGGAAGATGGTCGCGTGTTCAAACGAACCGCCTTAGATGCATTCAATAAAATTATAGCCTCATTAATTTCAAAAGAAGTTGTATTAGCATATCCAAATTTTAAACAAGAATTCCACTTAACTACTGATGCATCCAACTACGCCTTAGGAGCCGTCCTTGAGCAAGCAGGAAAACCAATTACATTTATTTCCCGTTCATTAAATAAAACTGAAGAGAGTTATGCTGCAAATGAAAAAGAGATGCTAGCAATCATCTGGGCTCTTGCCCCACTAAGAAATTAGTTGTATAGATCTGCAAAAGTTGTAATTTTCACAGATCACCAACCGCTCACATTTGCATTGAGTAATAAAAATCACAATGGCAAAATGAAGAGATGGAAATGTATACTTGAAGAATATAACTACGGATGAAATACAAGCCAGGAAAGACAAACGTCGTAGCAGACGCACTCTCTAGACCTCCACATACCGAAATCAATGTATTGTCAACAACTGACCACAGCAATGATAGTTCTTCTCATCACCTCGTCCCAGCTACCGAAGCACCAATAAATGCATTCAAAAATCAGTTATTTTTACAGTTTGGCAACGAAGATAGTTACTCATTTAAAATACCCTTTCCAACTTTTCAGAGACACACCCTCACAAAACCAGACTACTCTACACAAGACATTATATTTAAATTTATTCAAAAGATATCATGACCCAGCAGTAGGAGAGCGTCGGAAGTTCCTTGCCCTTCCTTAAAGGCGAGCGACCAGATGTGGGCTAATTAAACGATGTTTGGAAATATACCACATAATTCGCTTAGAGATAATTTTTTCGAGTAACTTACTCATGCAGCATGTAAGCGAAATCGGTCTATAATCTAAAGCTTCTAATGATGGGTTAGTGGACTTTGGTATTGGTGTAACTGTTGCGTTTTCCCAGTTTTGAGAATAAATTCCGATAATCAAAATTTTATTGAACAAATTGATTAATCGTGATTTAAGGTATTCTGCCGTGGCCGGAAGATTTTCCAGATAGTGAAGAGATTGTACTTTCGAATTCTGGATACTTGATATCTGATTCTATTATTATAGCTGGGGAGTTTGGCTGATTGTAACTGCCACTTAGCGTTTCATTTTGCTTTGCTATAAAAGCTGAAATAAAGTTTGAGTCGCTAGAATACATAGACCAAGTGGAGGCAAAATGTTTCGCAATCACCTTAGGGTCAGATACTGGTCCAGTTGGGCTGTTAACCGAATTTATGTGGTTTTGGGAATATGCTCACAATTTAATATCCGACCAAACCTTTTTTGGGGTTAGAACAAGGATTTATTTCTGCGGTAAGTTTTGCTTCCTTGGACTTTTTACGAAAAATGGAGTTTGCTTTTTTATATAAAATCAGGTTGGCTTATGTTCTAGTCCTTTTGTATTGTCTCCAGCTATCCTGTTTCTAATTTCTTAAGTTGTTCAGCTCACTTGTCCAGTATGGGCCAATTTTTTTGTAAGGTCTATGAGTACTTTGCGGCTTTGAAAAGTGCGCAGCCGACCTTATTATTTTGATGATTGTTCTTGCGAGGCTTATGGGGCCGGAATTCAGGAGGAAGGTGACGGGGGCCGTGAAAGGTACTGGTCTTTGCTGAAAGAAAAATTGAAAGTATTCCTTCTCTTTGCGAACGGTTCACTTAGGAACCCATTTAAGTTCTTTATTAACTAAGAAATTATATATAAACATATACAAAATTTAAGGCTGAAAGAAGAAGAAAAAGTACAAGAACTTCAAATACACTCACCGGGGATGTCGCTGATAAGGCTAATAAACAAGAAAAGAGGGCATTAGCACGGTAACCTTGGTCTTTTATAGACATGTACAACCAAATGGAAATTTTAAGAAACGGTACCATCTGGAAATATTCCGCAAGTGAATGAACATTTTTTGCTTTCCTTGCGTCCTGAATGCTAAGTAGGGTTGCATGCACGAACAGTGATATTCGCGACCTCTTTATTAATGTTTTGAGATACCGCGAGCTCATTACAGAACAAAACTGTATTTTGAGTAAATTTAGACAAGTCAAAGGATAGCGTGCCTAGTTCTGTGACTTGGGTAATGGTCTCTGCCACATGAGCTGTCAAAAACCATCGTTCAATATGGTTAAGTTCTCTGTAAGAACTAAATCTTCCAGTACCAATCCTCTGTTTAAATCTCTGACAAGGATCACGGGTTTGAGTACTGTCGTTAAAATATATCTAAGCTCAGCAAGCGTATTTTTTGTTATGGAGGTATATAGGGTACTCAGACAAATAATCGTAAATTTAAATCCTATAGATACCTGAATAGCTAACGAAACGATATTTGAATGAATTGGCAGGTATTTATAAGGAATGTCTTTTTTTTTACTAAGTTTGTGGTAAATTGAAAAAGTAATTTACATATTTATTTGGTACAGAACCATCGTTATTTACGGCAAGGTGACTTTCTTGTAAAGCAATAAAGTGTGGGGAGATTTCTTTAATGATAATTTCAATTTCGTTGTAGTTGTTGTAGAAGCCCTTTATACTGTAGTATGTTAAACATTCAGTAAAAATACGAATCAAAGGAAAAAGAAAAATGGATTGCATTTCTTCGTCGTCTGAGGTTGGCATAATTTGATCATCATCTAGTAGACTGTACTCTTGAGTTGTTATTGAGTTGGCTTGTGATTTGTTGAGAGAAGCGTATAAGTATGGTGAGATTGTAGTTCGCTAATTAATTGATGGGAGAGATTAGTTGCTTGATTTAATTTGATTGTTAGCATAGCTAAGAATGCTCTGAAAGCTGGAATTGAGAGAACTAAAAGAAAGTGGTTGAATACTAGAATTTATGGTGTTGCTGTTTTGTTGTTGGATTCACGAATAATTAAATAAAACTTCGCACACGTTTATGCTCCTCAAAAGATTTATTCAGAATGATAATACAAAATGGCAGATACAATGAATTCACATAGAAGCTTAAGTGAGGCAAAGATAACAGAGTTGCCATATAATTTATAATTCAACACTCCTCCTCAAATCTGGTACTCATTTTTGTTTTTCAATGGAACTTAGATTAATGTCCACAAACAATTTTTAGATAATATTTCTTAGATCATTTCATTAACCCTAACATGTTAACATTGTTATTATGACTCAATTTTCCTAAATTTTTAGTTAACACATCTACAATATTATCTTTACTAGAACAGTATTCCAAATCAATAAAATTTTTGTTGTACATATTTCTTATATGATGATATTTAATTTCTATATGTTTACATCTTGTGTGATATACAGGATTTTTAACAAGATGTATCGCGCTTAAATTATCGCCTATTATTACAATTTTTTCAATGCAATGTAGTTTGATTTCTTCTAAGAATTGTTTCAGAAACATAACCTCCTTTGCTGCTGTTGATAATGAAATGTACTCGGCTTCGGTGCTACTTAAAGCCACAGTTGATTGCTTTTTCGATTCCCATGAAACTGCACAACCTGCCAGAAGAAACACGTACCCTGTGTACGATTTTCGCTCGAATAATTCTCCACCCCAATCTGCATCAGCATAACATTGAATTTCAGTTCCTGTCTTATGATATCGAAGCGCGAAATCAGTTGTATAACACAGATATCGCAATACTCTTTTAGCCGCTGCTAAATGCTCGCTATGTGGCTCACTATTCTGTTGAGCTAGTTTACATACTGAATGTATAATATCTGGTCTAGTACATAAAGCCAAATATAACAAAGATCCGATAAGTGACTGGTATTCTTGCTTATCGATCCGCTTGCATTCAGAATCTATACAATTTATCTGTTGTTTCGCATCTAGTGGTGTTGCTACATGACGGCAGTCTAGCATGTTATTTTGTTGCAGCAATTGCTTAATGTGACCTGTTTGTCTTAATGCTATTGCACCCGTCTCACCTTCCCCTTCAACTTCCATACTGAGGAATAATTCGACTGGACCTTTATCCACGATTTGAAAATGCTCCGATATTTGTTGCTTAATAAACTGCAGCTCTTGCTTATTCGAACTAGCAATGAGTAAGTCATCTACATACACGGCTAGCATATTTATTTTGTCATCATGATGCTTTGTATATACACACGGCTCTGTCACGCACTGTCGAAAACCAATTTTTACCAAAACTTCATGCAACTTTACATTCCATTGACGCCCAGCTTGTTTCAATCCATACAAAGCTTTCTTAAGTTTCAAAACTTTGTTGGGATAGCCTCTGTTTACAAATGTTTCAGGCTGCGTCATGTAAATTTCATCATCTACGTTACCATTCAAGAAAGCAGTTGATACATCAACATGATGTAAGTATAACTCGTACTCAGCCGCTAACGCGAAAATCATACGTATTGTTGAATACCGCACCACAGGTGAAAATGTATCAGTGTAATTCACCCCATATACTTGGCTGCATCCTTTGGCTACCAACCTTGCTTTGAATCTGTCAATTTCGCCATCTTTATTCTTCTTCACAGCGAATACCCATTTACATTTTATAACTCTTTTATTTTCAGGTAAATCTACTAGATTCCACGTTTCATTATCTAAAAGTGCTTGATATTCTTCTCGCATCGCCTTACGCCGCTCATCTGCATATTCACTAGGCATCGCTTGATCCACAGTATTTGGAACATCAACTTCACAAAGAAAATTTAACAAATGATATTCTTTCTTCGGTCTACCTGGCTTGCCAGATCGCACTAATTTTGGTCGACCTGGTCCAATACGCTGAACATCAGTTTCTTCTTCGTTTTCCTCCTGCGCTGATTCGTAGTCACTCACTGATTTGTTAACAACTTCAATACTGCTGTCATTTACTGCTGCTTTATTACATTCTAGAATTTCCAGTTCAACATTAGCAAATTCTATCGAAATGGATGGTTCTATAAACGATACATCACGGCTAACAATTATTGCTTTTGTAGCCAAATCAAACAAACGATAAGCTTTTGCGGCATTATCGTAACCAACCATTACGTACTTCTTTCCTTTAACTTCAAATTTACCTTTGGGCTTTTTATTCAATGCATAAGCTATCAAACCAAACGTTTTAAAATGAGATACGAATGGCTTTCTCTTATACCAAGCCTCATAAGGAGTCATGAGTTCCAACGCCTTCGTTGGTGATCTATTTCGCAAATATGCTGCAGTATTCACTGCTTCCGCCCATAAATCTTCATTTAAATTTGCTCCAACGAGCATACATCGTGCCATCTCAACTAAGGTTCGATTGAAACGTTCAGCTACACCATTCTGCTGCGGCGTGTAGGGTACTGTGAATTGGTGTAAAATTCCACATTCTTTTACATATTTTTGAAACGCATTATTTGTGTATTCTGTACCATTATCACTTCTAATGGCTTTTAGTGAGCATCCAGTTTGACGTTCAGCGAATGTTTTAAATTCTTTGAATTTCTCGAAAACTTCGCTTTTATGCTTCAAAAAATATACAAACACATATCTAGACATATCATCAACAAATGTAAGTATGTATTGTGAACCACCAGCCACACACATCTGTGTGCACCAATTCAAGTAATTCACTTGCCCGATTTTGACTTGCTGAAAAAGGCCTTGTAGCACATTTGCTTTGCATTCATACGTTGCATGTCACATTTGTTGGTATGCTTAACTGAAGTCCATTAACTAATTTTTCTGATACAAGTTGCCGCATATTGCCATAGTTTAAATGGCCATATCGAGCATGCCATTTTATTGCTTCGGTAGGCTGCCCTGCAAAAAATGTCATATTTTCATTAATCTTATATGTGAATATACCACCAGTTTTTTCTGCTTTTAAAATGATGTCACCGTTACTCTCCTGTATCGTCGCAAATTGATTGAAAAATTTTACTGTAAGTCCGCTGGTTACTGCTTTCGACACTGATATAAAATTGCATTGTAACACAGGAACATACAGCACATCGATCAGATGTATTTCCCGACTTTGCTTTTTTATTCGCACTGTTCCTTTACCATTCGCTTCAATGCATTTGTTGCCAGCTAATAAAATTGTTTCCTTGTGTTCTTTCAAATCATCGAACAAGTTGCGGTCACAACACATGTGTGAAGTTGCGCCACTGTCGATTACCCACATGTTCGGTTGCAAAGAGTTTGACGCAAGCGCTGAGAACAATGTAAATGCTTTTGGCTTTTCTTTAGAATTATCTTCAATTCTCTCTTCCTGCTTGTTTCTGCATTGTGCTGCAAAATGACCTTTTCGTCCACATCTAAAACATTTCACGTTCGATCGATTTCTGGGCTTATTTTGGTTTGACGATTTGGTTGCATTACCACAGTTTGTTGCATGTGCCATTAAAACTTGCACGCTACTTTCCGCATTAGACGAATCACACACTTTACGACGTTGCTCCTCCTCAAGCGATTTAATTTTCAAAGCACTAAGTTTTGGAAATTCATCACGTGATTCTAATGCTACCACTAGATTCTCAAAAGACTTTGGGAGGCTTGCAAGAAGCATTATAACAAATAAATCCTCCTTCAGATCAATGCCAATTTCTGCTAGCTTCTCCACAATGGTTGAAAAGTTACTTATATAACATTGCACATTATCACCTTCCGACATTCGCATTCCCAAAAGTTGCTTAAACAGCGAAACCTTTCTAGCGGGACCTTTTGGACGATGAATCTCCTGCAAGATTACCCATGCCTCCCTTGCCGTTTTGCAATGTTTCACATAGGCAATTTGTAATGGTGTAATACTCAAAATAATCGTCGCCATAGCTTTCTCGTCGGTTAGTTTCCATATCTTTTTCTCAGCTGCGTTTTCTTCTTCATTATCTGGCTGCTCGAACTCTCCGGATACAACATCCCATAGTTCTCTATATATCAGGATACTCTTAACTTGAACGCACCAAGCGTCGTAGTTGGACTCATCCAACTTTTCCACATTAAACATCATGGAATTTTAACTCATACTTTTACTTTAGAAGGGACTGGGCCCATAACCTGTTGGATTCACGAATAATTAAATAAAACTTCGCACACGTTTATGCTCCTCAAAAGATTTATTCAGAATGATAATACAAAATGGCAGATACAATGAATTCACATAGAAGCTTAAGTGAGGCAAAGATCTACATAAATGAATAACAGAGTTGCCATATAATTTATAATTCAACATTTGTGGAGTGTAATTTGATTGTAAAACGAAAGAGAGGTTGATGAGGGGTGTAAGTCGCCTTTGGGATTTGGAGTAAAAAATGTTTGAGAAGTGTTAATTCTCTCAGCAGTTTCAGGGTGAGGAACTTGGTGAGGAGAACTTTTGGGTACGCAAGGAGTATGAATGGTGTCTGCTGTGGTGTTTTTAGAGTTCTTGTTTTTATTTTGATGATTTTGCTTTACCATTTGGGGGAAAGAAATGTTTGGTAAAATTGGCTCTTGTTCTCTGTGTAATTTGATAGCTTCATCGAACATCTGTTCTCAATTTTAATTTTGAAAATTTGTTTTGTTTGAATGTACCTAGAACATGTGTTCGAAAATGTTGGGTGCTCACCGGCACAATTAGCGCATTAAGTGCGTAAACATTATTCAAAGTCAGCCCTAGATTCAACTTGAATTTTGGATTTTCATACAATATGCTATGATCATCAAGAAGAACCCGATTGTGGATGACTTTGGAGTATGAAAGGATGAAGTTGGGAAGGCGTTCATGTGAGCGTTGTTGTTGTATTTCAATTTACCAATGATTCAAGTCTCGCTGATTTTCTGATTTTTAAGATTTTTCGCCTACGAATTGGGTTGTGGGGAAAGAAAATGTGGGGGTATTTGGGAATATGAGAGGATTAGTGAATGAAAACAAGCGATTTATGAATGAAATCCCCTTTTATTATGCATGTAGATTTTACTATTTTCAGGACACATACACCTTCATACAAATTAAGCTGATTACATATGGATATGTATGACAAACGCATACTATTGTATATTAAATGAAACGAAATAAAATGAAATAAAATAAAATATAATAAGTTGAAATAAAATAAAACAAAATGGAATAAAAACAAGAAAAATTAAATTGAATTAAATTAAAATAAATTAAAATAAGTAAAACTATATTTGTTTTAACAAAATAAAATAAAATATACTAAAAGATGAAAAAATAAAACTAAATAAATGAAGAAAATTAATAAAATAAAATAAAGTAAAATAAAAGGAAATAAAATAATTGTTGTGGAGGCGAAGTAGTTCGTAACAAGTAGTAATAAGTAAACATGTACTTAAAATAGCATCACTGTATCTTTGCAACACTGTGTACTATATATATTTTGTAATGCTTTCTCATGTTTGAATAAAGTTAGTCATTAAATAATCCTCGAAACTTTAGGTTATGGTCCCAGCGTCAAGTGACTGCGAACAGTTCATAGAAGTTGAAGTGTATTATTTAAAGTAATGGCTGGTGTAAGAATCAAGCCGTTAACGCGGAGAACTTCGATTCGTGGAAATTGCAGATGCGATTTGTGGCATTATAGAATGGGTCACGTAAACGAACGAGATTTGAAATCAATGGTATAAGGTTCGGTGCACGGGTTAAAATTTAATAGCAATGAAAAACTTTCTAATTGCGAAACTTGTGCTGGCGAAAATCAAAGCATTACAGACTGATAATGGGCGGGAATATTGGAATGAAAAATTTGATAATTTTTTGATTGAGTTCGGAATTAAACGTCGTCTTACGGCACCATATACTCCGCAGGAAAACGGTATGGCGGAGCGTAAGAATAGAACTCTCGTCAAAATGGCTAAGTGCATGATGAAATACGCGGATGCACCTCCATCGTTTTGGGCTTAAGCAGTAAATACTGCGTGTTATATTCGAAATCGTTGTGTAATAAGAGCGACGGGTAAGTACCATATCGGGCGGGGACAAAACGAAATCCGAAAGTAGCGTATATGAAAATATTCGGTTCGAAAGCATACGTACTTAATAAAAATCCGCCAAAAGGAAAGTTTGAATCTCGCGCGGAACCTTGCATATTCGTTGGTTATTCAGACGAATCAACGGCATATAGATTATACTCGAATAATAAAAAGCTTGTAATAATTAGCCGAGACGTTAAGTTTATCGATAAATCGGGGTTTGAAGACACATTTGAAGACTTTGCGAGCGTAAACGACAAATATCGTGAAAATGAAATAGAGGTGGTATTCGAAAACCACAATACAGGTAGTACAGTTTCCTCGAGCGATGAAGAATCGCTAGACGTACCAACAGTTGAAGCGGGTGCGGGTAATTCTCGGCGCGGTAGAGGTCGACCATCGTATGCGCGCACTGGTCAACGGGGTAGACCACGAAAAGTTTATCAGCAAAGAGTCGACGGAACAGATTCAGAGGAGGATGCTGATGACTCAGATGATTTTCACGAGTGTAGTGAAGATATGTCAGCGAATCTTGTTACTGAAGATCCGCAAACTTTGGCGGAGGCATTAAAGTCAGAAGATTCATCTAGGTGGTTAAAGGCGTTAGAAGACAAATTTCTAGCACATGTTCGAAACAAGACTTGGCAGATAGTTGAAAAGCCTTCCAACTGGAAGACTTTTGGCAATAAATTCATATTTCGTACTAAAGCTGCGAATCTGAAAAAGATGCGACTCGTAGCAAAGAGCTACGCTCAACGTCCTGGTGAAGATTTTCATGAGGTTTCATCCGGTAGTACGGTCAACTTCAGTTGATCAAATGGATATAGTGACGGAGTGAGTTAAACGGAGATCTGAACGAGAAAGTCTATATGGACATTCTAGATCTACTTATCAGCGTATTGAAGAAAATTCAAAGAGGTCAACGCGTCGACTTGAAGGGAGCGGAAGAGTGGCTAGCGTCACTGCAGCAAAGTAATCCTGTGTGCTTAGTTAAGAAAGCATTGTATGGTTTGCGTCAATCAGGGTTAATGCGGTCTCACAAGTTATCATTAACTTTGAACAAAATTGGGTTAAAGTCAACGTGTTTCTACGTGCGACGTGAAGGCGAAAACGTCATGTTGGTCTTATATACGTAGATGACTTGCTGTTGGAATCAAACAACGATAACTGGTTAAAAACAACGAATGCTCTCTCGAAACTTCGATATGAAAGATATCGGAAAGGTCAAAAGATATCTGGGTGTAGATTTTCATCAAAATCTGGAGAAGATCGAAATATTCTTATTACAACGGTCCTGGAGTGATTTCATATGACAGAGTGCAATCCTTCGAAAACACCGATAGAAGCGAATTACAAAAACAAAAGACGAGGCCGTTATGGTCTCATCGGCGCTTTGATGTACTTGGCTGTATCTACGAGGCCAGATATAGCGTAAGCGGTAAATTTTATGAGTCAGTTCAACACTAACTACACGGAAGATCACTGGAAGTCAGCAAAAAGAATTCTACGTTACATCAAGGGTACGTTACAAAACGGTTTGCTGTACAGAAAGACAGGCGCAAGTTTGTACGGCGTAGTCGATGCCGATTGGGATGCAAATTCAGCTGACAGACGATCATACACAGGTTTTGCGTTTATGTATGCTGGGTCGTCTATAAGCTAAGAAGCGCGTAAACAACGTACTGTCTCACTTTCAAGTACAGAGGCAGAATTAGTCGCAATCACTGAGGCAGCTAAAGAAGCGTTATATTTTAAAGCTGCATTGAATGAAGTGGGTGTTGATTGTGCCAATGTCAAGCTATTTGATGAAAATCAGAGCACACAAAAATTGGCAGTACCTTCGAATTTCCACCCTCGTACGAAACATATTGATATCTGATATCACTTCATTCGTGACTGCGTGCAAAATAAGATGATCGCATTAGAGTATATGTCAACACAGCAAATTCCAGCGTACATGCTTACAAAGGGGCTTAGTCAAATAAAACACAATAGTTGTTCAACGCATTTGGGTCTTATTCAACGCAGTTCAGAAGAATAAACTCCCTACTTCGAGAGAAGGTGTTGTGGAGGCATAGTAGTTCGTAACAAATAGTAATAAGTAAACATGTACTCAAAATAACATCACTGTAACTTTGCAACACTGTGTACTATTTCGCATTCCTTTTTATTCTTATTAGCCCTTATACTTTGTAATACTTTCTCATGTTTGAAAAAAGTTAGTCGTTAAATAATTCTCGGAACTTAAATAATATTATGCACAATAATATTTTAAAAAATAAGAAAAAAATTAATTGAATTAAATAAATAAACCTATGCAAAATTATAATAGAAAATTACATTAATTAGATAACATAAATTATTTGAACTAAGCATAAGGCAAAGGAAATAAATACATATGTATATGTAAGTAAATATATACATAAATATGTATGTATATGACAACATACTCATTTAGTTTGAGTTTCTTAAAATCTCAAATGTTTAAGACATCAGCGGAAATTACTGAATTATATCATATTCCGTATATGATCATGAATTAAATACCTGTGGTGGAGTTGGTATAGGCCCACACTTAACTCGCAATTATTTGCCATTGAAGGTAAAGATATTCGTATGGCTCGGGCTCAATTTTTTTTAGTAAAAACTATTTTTTTTTTTATGATTCTTATTTAATAAATAATTAATTAAGTTTTGGTATATCCTTTAGTGTTTTTTTTAAATTTTTAAATTTCCCTGCAATCCTGTGCTCGCAGGTGATCAGAATGACAAAAATAATAACAAGAATATATTTGAATGAAAGGGTTGGCCCGAGTTCGAGACTCACCCCTTCAATTTTTTTTTCATTTATTATCAATTTTAATTTAATCATATATACATAATGTTGATGAATCGCATTGTTTGATCATCTATACATGCATTATATATGGACATACATAAAAGCACATGCATAAATGCTAAATACGGCACTCTATGCAAGTTGAGCATTTCCCTATTGGGCTGAGTCTTAAATTTCGATTAGTTCCCCATTGGGTCCTGTATGTGCTAAGCGACCTGATGTGACTTAACATTTGCACCTTCTCATTGTATTAACATTCTCTGGTTCTAGTTTTTGTTTTAGTAGAATTGGCACTTGTGTCAATTTGCTTCCCGCTTCCATTGCTTTATGAACTGCAAAATATGAGTAGTTTGATAATGGTTTAGTTGAATCAATTGTTGATATGGTAATGAATTTTGAATTTTCCGGTTTAGTGTTTGGTAATTCAGGAAATGTTAGAAGCTTATATATTGTCTTTTTGCGTTTGGTTTTGGGACTTTCAGCAAGCAAAGCGAACCTATTGCACCCCAAATTTGGTGGACCAGGGGTCATTATGGAAATATTTCGGGCAAGCAGTCACAAAAAAATTACACGTATATCGTTTGAAGTTTAAAGTGTTAAGTAAGAAGCAGAGAGCTGATCAACCACAGAAAAAACACAGTCTGACAATACGTCCACGTAGTGAGTATCAGTCGAAGACTGTGCTTAAATTATATACATCAAAGGCTCCGTCAGTATCGGGAAGGACCTCTCCGAGCTGTTCGATGCCAAACAAGGTTTCAAACTAGGTGATTTCTTATCGTCTGACTTCTTTGATCTATTTATGGTACTAGGGTTAGGGCTAAATAGAGAAGGTATAATGTTCTATAAGAGTATACAACTGCTGACGAACGTCGATCACATTGACATCATTCGCTCCAGCAACCATGCCGTGAGTTCCGCTTTCTCCATGCTGGTAGTGAGGAAATATCTGTTGACGGTCAAAACTTTGAAGCCGGAGATGATTTCGTCTATCTTGGAATTAGAATCAACACCACTAACAGTGTCAGCCTTGAAATCTAACTCAGAATCACTTTTGCCAGCAGGTGCTACATTGGTCTGAGTAGGCAATTAAAAAAATTAGTAAGCTCCTCTCTCGACAAAATTAAAGCTAAATTCCTTCTTCATTTCGAGCGAAAGGTTTAGCGAAAGATTTATAATGACATAGTTCAGCGAAGCTACTCTGCTAGATCATGTGAAATAAAGGAAAACACTCCGAGTTTGTAAGCTTTTGAAGAAGTATGCACCAGTAAATTCAGAAGAAAGGAAGAAAAGATCAGATCGATGAGGAAGGAGTAAACAAGAAAAGAACTTTTTTCATCTCTCTGAAAGTTGGAAAAAGCCCAAATTAGATTATACAATCTTACCAAACATAAATAATAATATTATTTTGGTGAATATTGACATTGTGTGAGTTCATTTTGTATCAAGAAGTTACAATACCTATATGCAATTTTCTTATTTTTTTATACTACAATACGATTAGTTTATTTATAGATGTTACTTTTTATATCTACAAGACCTTATATTTCTGATAATATATTTCCACAAGTTAAATAAAATTATTTGAAGCTTTAAAAACTATTAATTTCATTGCAATATTGGGAACGCTGCATATACACTTTGTCAACTAGTACCATAAATATCATCTAATTGAACCACAGCCACCAAACTTTTTGTTCCCATTACAACGCGTGCATTTTAATTTTGACACCTCGTAGCTCTCAACCTGTGGTGTTCAATTTGTTTTCAATGCACCGTGAAAAGTCGCTTCATTCAGATTTTTTTATATTGCTTTGTTGAAATTTAGACAACTACATTATAAGTGCTACATTTGTAGGTTTTCTATTGTGGCCATAAACTTTTTTGTCCAATTATCTTTTCGAATTTCGTTGCTAAAAATATTATAGAGAGATAGCAAAAGCAAAAAGCTTAGATCTGCTGCAAATAGATTGCACACCGCGGGTAAGTTTAATGTTGAAAAAACTGCATTACATTTTGGCGGTGATTTATTAAGTCAGGGCTCAACTATAAAGTGGACTTAAATTTTATGAAACATACTTTTCTTCTCATCAGTCGAATGAATGAACTTTGCATTTTATGTAAAGCGATGAAGTGGTATGCGTTGTAGTAAGTTGAAGTAAAGGGTTTGTAGGTTACGACTTTATTCGAAGTTAATAAAATTTGGGATGGCAACGGGTAAAGCGTTTGCGTTTCCACTATATGCGGAACTACGAGTATATAAGTTGTAATCCATAGTTCGGAACTCTTGAATTTTTCGTATTTCTTTGTCTAAATATACATATGTATTTATCAAGTACTCCTCTTTCCTAGAAGTGGGTCAGGGACCAGGTTCAATTTGCTTAAAAAATAAATTTGAAAAATATACTTGACTAATTTTTGGCGGCCGCGATAGCCGAGTGGTTATATATCCATATCATAAGCGTAGTGGTGTTTGCCTTCCAGGCATTCATTTTTACATTTTAGTAGGTAATTTTGGCGGCCGCGCTAGCCGAGTGGTTAGCATTGCGTACTGATATTCGGAAGGCTCGGGTTCAAATCCCGGTGCCACCAACATCCAAAAGTTAAGGAAAATGAATTTAAAGAAAAAATTAAATTTTCTAATTGCGGTCGCCCCTCGGCAGGGAATGTTAACTCCTCCAAGTATATTTCCGACATGAAATGAAAGCTCCTCGTAAGAAAAAACCATCAGCCGTTCGGAGACGGCTTAGTATAAACTGCAGGTCCCTCCATTTGTTGGAAAAACATCAAGACGCAAAACCACAAATTGGAGGAGAAGCTAGGCCGAAAATCGCTTCAGCGGTTACAAAGCGCCAATGATATATAGTAGGGATTTTTGATTAGCAAAAAAAGCACCTTATCTGCCGGTGCAGGTAGATCAAAAACGTAGTAAGAATATTAAGAAAATAGTGGCTAAATTAGCGCGTTTAATAGTTGTTGGTTCATTATGAAATGATGCAACAACAGATTTCATGGCTGATATTGGCACAGTGATAGAGCACTGGCCTGTTGAGACAGGATTACTTGGTTCGATCCCTGTTAGAAGAAGTCTGATGAAAAGATGTGCCGGTCTCCGCATCAGCTGTCATTTTTACCATTTTTCTTTGTTGTAAAGGGTGGTTAAATTTTCAAGGGCCGATGTTGATTTTGAATAAAACACAAACTGTTTAGGAAATTATTGAAATTTTATTTTATTATGATATATTGGTATTACTCAATTATGTATGTAACAAAATATCGGCCAAATGAGCGCCGCGACCTCGGCGGTACACCTCCATACGATGGTCCAAATTTTCGATGACGCTGAGGCATAATGGAGTTTCTATGCCGTTAATGTGCCGAATTATCTCATCCTTTAGCTCTTGAATTGTTGCTGGCTTATCGACGTACACCTTTTCTTTCAAATAACCCCAGAGAAAAAAGTCCAACGGTGTCAAATCACATGATCTTGGGGGCCAATTGACATCGCCATTACGTGAGATAACACGGCCATTGAATTTGTTGTGCAAAAGAGCCATTGTTTCGTTAGCTGTGTGGCAAGTGGCACCGTCCTGCTGAAACCACATATCGTCCACATCCATATCTTTCAATTGTGGCCATAAAAAATTCGTTATCATCTCACGATAGCGAACACCATTCACAGTAACTGCCTGACCGGCCTCATTTTGGAAAAAATACGGCCCGATGATGCCGCCAGCCCATAAACCGCACCAAACAGTCACTCTTTGTGGGTGCATTGGTTTTTCGACAATCACTCTTGGATTCTCATTCGCCCAAATGCGGCAATTCTGTTTATTGACGAATTCACTGAGGTGAAAATGTGCCTCATCACTGAAGATGATTTTCTTCGAAAATTTTCATAATAAGTCTGGATAACTTTAACACGTTGTTGGATTGTGTATCTCTCCATGGTTCAAATTGAGTAAGTCTGAAATAGAGAAATGTCAAATTAAATTCGGAAAAAAACTTGGCGTTTAGGTGTGGTTCACATTCAACATCGGTCCTTACAATTTAACCACCCTTTATAACAAAAATATTCAATTCATACAAAACGAATAGGCCTTTCGCTCGCTAAAACTTATAACAAAAATTAATAGCGCAAAGCGCAAAACCAGTTATGAATATATAAGTTGAGCCCGACACTTAATCCTGCTTATACATTTTTCAGTAAAAATTAACACCTGAAAGTATACAGGATTAGAAAGCAAACTCACTTAATAGAACAAAATACGAAAAAACCATAACAAGGGGAGGTCTGGCCCGCTAACTTTAAACAAATGAGCTGTAATGAATTTAAAATTTTACCAATCAGAAACATGTTAACATGTTCCCACTATGAAAACTAAGCTGCAAGACTGTAGAGGAGCTCCAAATAAATTAATCCCTCCGCTCTCCTGGACATTTAGCATTTACAGCCAAAATCTTGAGATACCTAACAATGGGAAAATATAGAATGGTATCCATGGTAGTTGACATAGGCTACCTCATGATTTTCAGGGCTCATGATTGAAACATGAGCGCAATCGATAACGTTAGTATTGCCTCTAATAAATAGTGAGGATGATGAAGCAAAAATTTCCTTTTGCAGC
Organism: Ceratitis rosa; assembly: GCA_037013455.1. Taxonomy (NCBI): domain Eukaryota; kingdom Metazoa; phylum Arthropoda; class Insecta; order Diptera; family Tephritidae; genus Ceratitis; species Ceratitis rosa. Next base: position 6,688,615 of record JAWMAG010000015.1, on the reverse strand, counting down.
TTGCCACTCCTTGCAAAAAACATCGCATTATAACATGTAAGTTATGTAATAGTGTTTAACCGTGCGCTCAACATGGTCATACCCTAACCAATAACCCCATCGCTTTATGCACATCTTAATGGGCTTTTGGCATATAAAAGCCGTGTAAACTAAACAATCGAAGAGATTTCGAAACCACTAATCGGCGAGCACGCACGGGGTAAAAATCTTTCAATTTAAATATAATGAAATAAATATAACATATAATTTATTAAATGAAAAGTTTGTATTACTAAAACCAAATATACCTAAGTACATATGTAACATACAAGAAGAAAAATATTTAACAAATTTAAATAAACATTGTAAGCAATAAATCGAAGCGCGAGTGGTTTTATTTCGAAGAAGGTATCTCGCGTAAGCAAGTACTTACGACAGGCTCATAGATGTCCCCTCATTGCTCTCAAAACGGGCGTTGTTAGCATCCGGTTGCGATGATTACTAGGCAGTTAGAATCTTTAAGCATTTTAATAGTGTTAAAACTTGGAAAACAATTGAAAGTTACATAACTTACGTGTTTCTCTACAGATATCGCCATTATTCGCCTACCTTTTAGTTGGCTATTAAAAACTCCAAAGTCATTTTGTTTAATTTGTTTTTACTTTTGTATTCTTCTTCTTCTTTATAGCGGTTGGCACCGCTTACGCGATTATAGCCGAATCAATATTAGCGCGCCTTCATCGCTGACCTATGTCAATATCACTATATAGCTCGCCTGCGCTATTCGCCGTTGCCAATGCATAAAGGACCATAAATCATTCGCAAAACTTTTCTCTCGAAGACTTCCAGGACCGACTCATCAAATGTTGACATCGTCCACGCTTTTGCGCCATGTAGTAGGACGGGTATGATGAGAGACTTATAGAGTTTGGTTTTCGTTCTCCGATAGAGGACTTTACTTTTCAATTGACTACTCAGTCCAAAGTAGCAACTGTTGGCAAAAGTGATTCTGCTTTGGATTTCAAGGCTGACATTATTATTTATGTTAATCCTGGTACCTGGATAGACGAAATTATCTACGACCTCGAAGTTATGACTGTCTGACCCGAATGGGATGACTGTTTGTTTGATAACAGGCCCATTCGCTTCGCTTCTTTATCAAGTCTGGAGAAAGCTCAACTCACTGCGGAATTTTTGAGGCCAATAATGTCGATATCATCGGCATACGCCAATAATTGAACACTTTTGTAGAGAGCTCTACAGCTCGTTTTATTTTCCCCAGCATCAAAGTGTCTGAAACCTCGTTTGGTATCGAGCGGCTCGGAGAGTTCCTTCCCAATTCTGACTGCGGTTTTGGTGTTGTCTAGCGTCAGTTTACACAGCCGTATAAGTTTTGCGGAGATAGCAAATAGCGGCGTATAGGCAGCTCCAATTCGTGCTATCGAAGGTTGCTTTAAAATCGACTAAAAGGTGGTCGATATTAAGGAGGTTTATTCCACTGTAATTGGCGCAGACTCAGGTATCACCTTTTTTGCGGATTGGGCAGAGTACACTTAGGTTCCAATCGTTGGGCATGCGTTCATCCGGCAATATTTTGCAAAGAAAGTGATGAATGCACCTGATCAGTTCTTCACCGATGTATTTGAATGACTCGGCTAGCAATCCATCGGTCCCCGTCGCTTTGTTGGGTTTTAAGCGGGGGAATGCTTTTCGGACTTCTTCATAGTCGGGGTAATAGAACAACTTTTCTATCATCATTAGTTGGATTTACGGGTTCACCATCTCCAAGTGTTTCATTTTATATTGCTTAGGTAATTAATCATGTTATTTTATTATTACCTAAATAGAATATCAAACCTTCTGTCAATGGCGCTAACAACTTCAAAATCTTTGTCTTGTAGTTAGTAAATTATCGAGTAGTTATATCGTTAATGTCTCGTTAAGTTATTGAACGACTCAAAAATAGTTATAATATAATAGTGCTCCCAGTGCTGAGGATATAAGCCTTCTTATTTTGCTGACAAGAGAACGCAGTCTGCACCGGAGAGCCCAGGGTGGGAGCGGAGGTATGCGGTAGCATTAATAAAGGCGACATTAATGAATAACTACGGGAGGATGCGGGAAAAAGCATACTTTCGGATATTTAGGAACCATTATTTAGGTTTCCAGTCGTAGAAACAAATTCGGTAACGAGTCAAGACAGAAGTATCTCTTGACAAGCTTGCTATCAGAATTTCCATTGAAATTTTGGTGAATAGTTAAGAATAGGTGGAAATCGCTTTTCAATTGCAAATTAACGAATCAGATATGGCCCAGGTAAAAGAAAAAGTATATAGTTATGTACAGACGTACAGCCCCAATAACGGCTCATTTAACCGTCGCCGCTGCTGGATACTTGAAACTTTCTTACAAATTTGATATAAATATTTTATAATAATACAACACTTAAAAATAATCGGGTTCGAAACCTTGAGTGACTGTTCATAATAACATACATATTGAATATGAGTAGTCTCTGGATAAAACGAAATGGTGTGAATACAACGATAATAAGAACCATCGATACTGACGTAGCTAGCGCTCATTGCACCAGCGGTTAAAATCTTTCAGTTACCACTCTTACACACCTACTTCTTCAATTACAGTTTTTTATAATGTGAATTTTTTTACGACTAAAGAATCTAATTTATCCTAGAATGTGCGTGAAAACTCATAACTAACAAATACAAATAAATAAAGCTGTTAAAGTTGAAAGGTAAATATAAATAGCTGCTTTCAACTGTTGAAGCGATTTTCGGCCGAGCCTCTCTTCCAATTCGCGGTAGGCGTCCTGATATTTTCTTGCAAATGTTTATTCTAAGTCGCTTCCGATCGGCCGATGGATTTTTATGAGGAGCTTTTTCATGTCAGAAGTACACTCGGGGCGACCGCAATTGAAAAAAATAATTTTCTATAATTTTGGATGCTGATCAAACCAGGACTTGAACCTTGGCCTTTAGAATGGTAGTACGCAATACTAACCACTCGGTTATTGTGGCGGCCAAAAATAAATTTAAAAATACTAAGGTATTACTTTACGTGTGTACATATTTCCATTTTATTTATGTATTTGTATATATTTATATATTTGTTAAAATGAAAAATATACTTTATCAGTATTGTAATATTTTTTGACTTAAAAAATATATATTCAGTCAAAAGCGACGAAATTCTGTTGAATTGAATTGTTTTTTTTTTTACTATTTATTTAGAGAATTACTCTCAACATCAAATTTCATTCATTCATGTTCTATTTTAAATTATATTCTATTTAAAATTCAGTTCGATAGATACTCACGTCCAGAGTATGTCGTTGATCGTGCAACCGCTCGAAAATTAATAATTTATTAGCCGAAGAATGAAAATTCTTAAGTAAGCTAACTTTAAAAGTAATTGGAAGCGAACTTGGTTTTTCTTAAATAAAATAAAAATTAACGTGATAATGAAATCAATTAATGCTGCTATTTTTCCAACGAATTTACTAATATTATAAATTTGGGATTCCTGGACTTTGATATATATAATATTATACATTATATATATATATATTTTGGATTAAAATAAAGTTAAAATATGGAATTAAAATTGACTTCAAGAAGAGTGTGAAAGTCAGGTTGTGCGAGTAACAAAGAAAAAATAATGATATTTAGACTACGATTTTTAGATTTCTTTTAAATCCTTTGAAGGACCAACTGATTCCATAAATTTATAAGCATAGGATTTCAACAGCGTAAGTGGTGTGTGGGTGAATATAATGCAGATCGGCAATGCGCAGAAGATTTCATAGAATAAAAATAAATTTCGAAAAACATTTAGATTTTTTCCGTTCGTTAAAAGCTTAAATTATGGCCCAAATCTTTGCAACCCGGCCTTTTTAAATTTGTTCCTTTCTTTTTTTCCATTACATGCTATTGAAATATGAGTACGTCCCGAAATAGTTTTTATGTGCTGTTGGCAAAACGCGCACATACGCGAATGTTTGTAAATACAGTAATAAAGAATGTATAAGTATGGATAGTATGATGTAAACAAAAAATATTTTTTTTGTGAGAATTATAAAATTTATTGAAAAATAGATCGTAAAATGTAAAAAAAGGGATTTAAAAAAAATTTTGTAAACAGAGAAATGGTGGAAAGTAAGACGCACTCACAAAAAATTCAAATGCTTATAAATTTACTTTTTGGTACCTTAAACACGTCGAAAATTGCAGCGACTTTAAGACAAAAATTAAAATAAAATATAATATAACGTCAAAAAATCATTCAGTGTCGATTGTAATTTTAGTGAAAACTACCTTCCTTTTTCGTATCATGTATATATATACACGTATATATATTTTTTTTTAGAAAAAGAGTAAAGAGCTAATTTTTTAAAATTCAAACGTAAATAAGTCGTCGTTAATACACATTTCAAAGTTTTCAATACATTTTTCCCAACGTTATACGCGAAGGAATATTGTCTATCTGCTAGAAGAGAAAAAAATAATGTATTTTTAGTACATCTGATTAATACATAACACGATTTATTTACATAAAAAGTTAAAAATAGTCTGAATAAATTACTAATGTATTTTAGGAGGAAGAAGTAAGACAAACAAACATAAAAAAAATATCTAGTATAATATAATTCTCCTCGAAATTACATTTTGCTTTTCGTTTTTCATTGCTGGACTGCCTACTTGTGAGTACATATGTAAGCATATATACGTATATACTATATGAATTCAAGTTTGAATTCGTACAATGAACGCGTGGAATAATTACAATTCTAAAAAAATGTCGATAATAAGTATATTGGCGAATAAGCAAATATTATAACGAAATTTATGAAAACGATCGAAAGTGCTGGTGCTGATGTCAGCGCTTCGGTAAGACATTTCTAAAAATATACACTCTCCAAATTCAAATACTACTTCGAAATAATTTCGAAAACACGTCACCACCAATATCTTTAAAATTGTAGGGGAGTGTGCAAGAGTTGTAAACCGGTAAAAGATTGGAAACATTATATTTTTTATTGTGAATGTCGAAAGTGTAAAATAAAAAGGAATAGAAATTTATATGTAAAAAATTATATAAAATAAAGTAAATTAAAACTAAAATAATTTAAAACGAAATACAATAAATACATTTATACATATGTATATGCGTTTAAGCAAATTTCATATATACATATACATATGTACATAACTAAATAAATGCATGTATGCGACGTAGATGGACACTGACTCGTTTCTTTATTGCTTTAAAATACACATACGCATTTTACTAAAGAAGTTAAAAAAATATGTGCATGTGTATGTTTTTTTTTCAAATCATTCTAAAATTTTCTTGTGTTTATTGTCCTACCCAATTGTTTTTTCGATTCCCGAAACTTTGCCTACCCCTATGGTAGTTAGAAAACGCTATCTACTCTTGGGAAAATGAGTCTTGATAATTATAAATGTGAATTTTTTAGTGAATCAATCAAATCAACTAGTTATTATCTAATTCAATAAAAAAACATGAAAGAATATTCCTTCTTACGAAAATTCCTAGTGTCAATTACCAGACGTTGTCAACATTAGCAAAGTATTACCCGTTGGCAAGACGATTCTGCGTTGGAGTTGAAGGCTGACATTTTTGTTGGTGGTTGGCGGGTTTTCAGAGAGGAACATGAGTTTGCTGAGTGAGTGATGGCAGCTGGTGCTTTGGAATGCGCGTTTTTCGCTGCCCAGGGAGTCGAATAGAGAATAGAAATATTTAAAAAAGTAGATCATTATCGATTTCGTTTCGAGTTTTTTGATCCGGTGGCAGAAAATGTGCCATTTGGGGATATGGTTAAGAGATAAGCTTATTATGATAACGAAGTACTAAAATAAAATTCATAAAGGAGGTAATAACTTTAACCTTTCATTAGGAAAGAGTTTTTGTTCAGAGTTACCATAGTTAAATTTTTACGTAATTTTTTTCTATGCGACATGACGAAATTGTCCATACGCTAAGCGCTTGGAGAACGTCAAATTTTCGTAGTATGGAATGCCACATAATGTCATTAAGCATCTACGATTCCTTTACAGAAATCTTAGTTTCGCTAAATATAATTTTTATGAGATATTGTGAACAAAGTTTTATTTTGTAACCATATTTCAATCTAATAATTTTTCTGTATTTAATGTTTTTCAGGACACGATAGCGTCGAGAGTGAGAAAGCATATAATATTAAAAGTAATCTAACAATTATTATTAGTTAGAAACCAAAAAAATTTAAGCAGCAGACTGGAGTTGTTACATAATTCATATAGAGTTCGAAAATAAGATTAACTAGCGAAAAACGCGTTTCAATATACCACACAAAGTCTCACATTATTGCATACTATTTTGAGTAGCCCATGGGTACTAATTGAAAACCCGATAAGCGAAGGCGTTTGTGTTATATTAAACTCTCAGCATGGGAGTTGCTGAAGAATTCGCTCCCAGCTTCTTAAAGAAGCCACAACTTCGTCAAGAAGATGATGGTAATCGATTAATATTTGAGTGTCAACTACTCTCGTCCCCTAAGCCGGAAATCGAGTGGTACCGTAGTGATTATTTGCTAACAGAAAATGAAAGAACTAAATTTAAAATACAATCAATTGGTGATAATAAATTCACAGTTATATTAGAACTCGATGATGTAATTGAAACCGACGCTGGACTTTACAAAGTTAAAGCCAATAATAAAGCAGGAGAAGTTTCAGCATCAATTAATTTAAATTTCAGACGTAAGTATAAAAAAGTCATACATCTAATTGAGGAATTAAAAGAGAATTTTTGGAAATGTACGTCATTTAGACCTACTGTATTTATTTTTATAACGATTTGCAATAAATACTAGGTATGCACCAATTCAATCAGTTTAATTAACGCCCACATTGTTAATTAAATTTTGAAATGAATTTAAAATATTTATATCCATTAAACATTGAAGGACAAAAATAGTAATAATTCAAACTTTTTTTACTTCTTATACATAGCTGCTGACGAACCAAAGGAAAAGTAAGGAACATTCATAAAATATTTTTGTTGCTTAATTACCTAAAGCTCTTTTATATTGTATTAATTTATATAAATTACCTAAAGCTTTTTACAATAATTGCAATATACTAAACTATGCAGTTTTTCTATACTTGCATAATCCGATAATAACAATTTTTATTTCTATGAACCTTTTATGATTACTATTTTGCTAGTCGAATAATGAGTAGGCTACGACGGAAAAATATTTGTCAACGATTTGGGTATTTTAATAAACAAGCATTAAAAAATAGTCCAAAGAAGTCTAATTACAGCTGCAAGGCAGTTTGTTGACATCAATTTTTATTTTGACAATGTACTGTCGTTGCAGTTAAAGACACATCATCTTCATGAACTTAAAAAAACACGAAAAATTATATATAATCTGGAGAGGCAAATGCTGACTCTGAATGAAAAAATCTATAGACGGAAATCATTGATGAAGCGTTATTGAAATGTAATTAACATTGTACATAAAACGTTAAAAAAGCAAACTGCAATTTTTTAATAGCTCCATTTTGGGTTTTGATGTTTTTCCCAAAAATGGAGGGATCCGAACGGCTGATGGTTTTTTATGAGGAGCCTTTATTTCTCGACATGCCCTGCCGAGGGGCGACCGCAATTAGAAAATGTTACTTAATTTTTTACTTAACTTAATTTTCTATAACTTTTGGATGTTGGTCGTACCAGGATTTGAACCCTGGCCTTCCAAATGGCAATACGCAATGATACTACTGATGGAGTTTATAACAGCGGGTTTTCAGGTGTTAAACAAAAACTGCCGATGGATTTTTAGGAGGTGCCATTCGGAGGGCTTGACATTTGCCGAGAGGCAAACGCAAAAAGAAAAGTTAATTTAATTTTTTAATTTAATTATAAGTTCCCCAACATCTTTCTTTTTATTCATCGTAGTCGAGCGTTGAGCTCCGACATCCCTTGCAGGTGCTTCATTTAAAATGTTTCTATAGCTATAGTTGACCGCATATAGTTGGGTGTTTCTTTAAACTTTTATGAAAATAGATTAATTTGATGTTTCTAAAATTTGATCGATAATTATTAATCATTTTATAAAGCATCCAAAAGATAGTAGAACACTCATTTTTGTCCTACGTTGATATGACGGATCTAACATAAGAAATAGAAGCGAAATAATAATGAATATCAAGAAGGCTAAGCAATCTTCAATCGAAACGGAATTAAGGCGAGGCACTCAATGTATCTTGAAAGACACAATCAATTAGTTCCATCATGTTTTGCAGAAGAGGTGCGGAATCGGCTCAATCAGCAATATCGTTTGAAAATACCGTCCACAACTAAAGAAATTCTCCAGTTTCTCAAAATTTACTGACTGTATGGTAGTAAAATTTACAGAAAATACGAAATCTAGCTGTTTTACAACTATAGTATTGCTTCTTTTTTTTGTTTTTTTTTTGCTTCTATTATAATTCTTAACATAGCAATATATCTTCGGCCACCGAATTTTCGTTCAGAGAAATAAACGGGTATCTTCAGTAAGACTTTAAAATAATAATAAAAACCATGTGGATAATCAAGCTTAATTTTTTTTCGGAAAACGGAAAGAAAATTAAGGAGGTTATTGCTCTGTGGTGTGGTGGCTCTTTTCTATTTGCGGTACTCTTCCTTTGACTTTTTGTTCAAAGTAAATAGTAGAGGATTACCAACAATTCCCCGAGGAACATCTTTCCACATTCTTGCGAAGAACCAGAGCAAACAATGAATTTTCTATTTCACTGCCAAAGGAAATAGATCAAAAAAATTTTGAGGTGCAGACAGAGAACTGAACATTCTCAATTGACCAGCTTGACTTCTTGACCTAAATTCTTTCTAGAATCTTTGACCTTACTTGCAATAATTGCAATTTAACAGTTTGCACGGTTTAAATAATGTAGTTTTTTAGCATAAAACGGTTTTTATTTAAAACCGAAACAGCCAGTACTCCAACCTGAATTATAGAATCGGGTCAGAATGAGAAGTTGAGTCGTTCATCTTTACTTTTCAATTGCCTGCTCAGTCCAAAGTTGCACCTGTTGTCAAGAGGAATTCTGCGTTGGTTTTCCAGGCTGACATTGTTGTTGGTGTTAATACTGGTTCCAAGATAGATGAAGTTATATACGACTTCAAAGTTATGACTGTTTGTTTGATGACAGGAGATATTTCGTCTTGTCTTCGTTCACTACCAGACCCATATCCTTTGCTTCCTTATTTAGTCTGGAGAAAGCAGAACTCACGGCGTGATTGTTGAGGACAATAATGTCAATATTGAAGCCATACTGCTAATCAGTTTGGTAACGGTTATTGGGGCAGACTGTTGGATTGCCCTTTTGGTGGATTGGACATAGCAGACTAGATTCCAATCGTCTGTTAAGCTTTCATCCGACCATATTTTGCAAAGAAGGTAATACATGCACCTTATTGGTTCTTCACCGCTGTGTTTGAATAGCTCGAACGGTAATCTATCGGTCCCTGCCGCTTTGTTGGTTTTTAAGCTTGCAATCGCTATTCGAACTTCTTCATAGTCGGGTGAAGAAACGTCTTTACCATCGTCTTCGATTGGGATTTCGGATTCACCATCTCTTGGTGTCTCATTGTCACTGCATGTACCCTGGGCATCCGTTACTAGATCACCATTCTGTGCCCTACAATATTCTGCTCTGGTCTTGTTACACTCTGTAAGTCGCCGTATTTTTTCGTAAAATTTTAGAGCATTACCCTTGTTGACCAGCTTCTCAAAATCGTCGCACTCACGTATCTTGGCCTCTTTCTTTTTTTGTCGGCAAATGCGCCTTGCTCTTCCCTCTTCAGCTCTCGATATCTATCCCATCTCGTATGTGTTGTGGTCGATCGCAAGGTTGGGAGATAAGCAGTCTGTTTCCTTCCCACTGCGATAGGCTACCCCTCATCGTACTAGCGACCAGCGACCTTTCCGAAATCCAATAGTTTCGTTTGCAGCTGCAAACGTAGGCCGTTTGAAATTCCGTCGCACAGTTCCTTTATACCGAGTTGTTTATAAGTGTTCTTAGAGTGCAGGAGCAAAAGTCGAGTATCATATCTAAAAATAAACATTGTCCCCGAAAATCATCGAAATCCGTGGATTATATCATATAGGTCCCTTACCACTAATTTGTTCCGATATGATGTTTTGGGTGGAAAATTCGTCGAAGAGAATTTAGTACATGTAAAAGTTGTGAATTTCTGATTTCTACGCCCATGCATATGTACAAATAAACTTTGCCACCGAAAATTATCGACATCGAAAAACAATATCATATAAGGATTTGGTTTAAAAATCCGTCAAAAAACATTTTAAGAGAGTGAAATTTTGGGTTCGTATGTAAAACAAAAAACATTCACATTTTTTCAGATTTGAAAATTAATATTTAATCCTAAAATGAAATGCCATAAATTTTATATTCTTGAAAGGTATAGAGACCACGACATGTCTGAAGATAGCTTTTCAATTGAATTTACTTGTAATTTTTTTGACAATTTCAGCTTAGTTTTAGTTTTCTGATCATTCTTTATTAATTTTCTGAAATTTTGTTTTCAAGCGTGTTTTCTTTTAACTATTAAAAGTTTGCAAATTTTTAATAATTAATTTAGGCGGTAATGATTTTTCGTTGCAATGCCATGTGTTTTGCAGCTTTTGATGAGATAGTTGGGAAATGTTTGCATCTTTAAAGATACCGGGAAGAATAAACTAAGATCTAAATTACACAGATTTTGAAATTTGTGTTTGTTTACTGAAGCTCCTTCGACATCAGAAGCATCTCAATAAGTAATGTGCTACTGGCTCAGTGATTCTCTTTGCAAGGGTAGCAAACCCTCCTCTTCAGCGCGTTTAATATGTTGCGGAGGTTAAGGTGTTAGACAAAGGGTTTAGATGATTGTGCAATTTTGCATGCGTAGTTTGGTGTTATGATTTCAATCTCTTCTTTGATGGTGCGTATATAATTTTCATTTCGCATGTACCATAATGTGCCCATTATTATGCTTAACGTCTTCGACTGGGTCTTTGTATTATATCTGAAGTCGTCATGCAAGCTGTGCCCGATAACTGGATTCCATACATCCATATCCATATATAATTACATTTTAAAGAAAGACTTTGTTTTCAAAGTTCAGATTTCTTTTTTACAGATCAATACAAACTGGAAAGTTTAAGCTCCTGCTGCCTCTTTTTGAATGAAATGTGTCATCTCCAAGTTAGTTTCTTATCTATTTTTAAGGATAGTCAATTGTTGAGCTAATGTAGAAGTGATGTGCTTGCACTTATTGTAATTAACTTTTTTGGGCCCTTTGTTGCGTTATAACAATGTCACTGGAAGGAATACCTGCAGTGAACAGTAGCAGTTTGGAGCACATGCCGTGATTGGATACTCTTCTGTTATGTATCCGATTTCTTTACTGTGAATCGCCTGTTGGATAAATAGGATTCAAGGATATTGTGGAACGTGTAATGCAATGATTACTTAAATTTCTGAATTATACCATCATACAACACATTGTTAAATGCTGCAATCACATCAAGCAATAGGGTGAGTTCCAAGACGTCAAAATACTTTGCAATGATGCCGTTGCGCAACCGTATTATTACAATGCAACCCTGCATTCTATAAAATTACGAAGCAACAATACTTTGTAAACTCTGACTTTTTGGAATGCTTTTCATGCGTCCACATTTTGTCCCTTCAAACAAAAACAAATCAAAAAAATAACTAACAATTTATAATAAAACCATCCCAAACCTTAAAAATGCGCACTGTCAAAGTTTTGCACAATTGCATTAAGGAAAGCGTAACAATGTATGGTTGCTTAGCAACTGGCGTTTTAGAACCGACCCATACTTTGAGAATTTCAAAGCTTTCCTTATTACATTAGTTATGCGATTTATTTGTTCAATCGCTAATCATTTTTCTCAACGCCATCCGTTTCTGCGTTGAAAAATATGATTACCGATTGAACACGAAACGTGTATCTGTCGGCCAGTCGGCCGATTTCAATTTCGCTATTGGTTATCATTGTTTTAGTTTTTTGTTGCGTTTTCTACTCTTTTGTTGCTACGTTTGCTACTGTTGCTAGCATACTTTTATATATAAGTACCACGTTATCAATTTCAGTTCCACTCAGTTGGTTCTCTTCTTCTTCTTTCTTGTGTAGACACCGCTTACGCGATTATACCCAAGTTAATAACATTGCGACATTCATTGCTTTTCGCAGCTTGGCGCCAATTGGAAATACCAGGTACAGCCTCCAATGGAGTGGAGGTCTTCCTTTTTCTCTGCTTATACCGACGGGTACTGCATCTAAACATCGAGAAAGGAATTTACTTGTCAAGTTATCTATGACTGGGAGCCGAATGCGCTGACTGATTGTTTGTTGACAGGAGATATTTCGTCTTGCCCTCATCCATAATGTCAATATCATCGGCGTACGCTAGCTATAGAAGATAGCATCTTCTCTATTTAGCTCTGCAGCTCGTAGTATCTTCTCCACCAATAAATTATAGACGTCACATGATCATCACCATGTCTGAAACTTTGTTCAGTATTTAATAGCTTGGAGAGTTACCTCCCGATCCTGACGTAGCTTTTGGTGTTGCTTAATGTCAATTTTTATAGTCGCATAAGTTTTGCTTGGATACCGAATTCAGATATAGCGACGTAAAGGCAGCTGCTATTCGTGCTGTCGAGGGCTGCTTTAAAATCGACGAAGAGGTGTGTGTCGATTCCCTTTCCCGTGTCTTTTCTAAGATTTGGCACATGGTGAATATCTGATCAATGGTTGATTTCCAAGGTCTAAAGCCACACTATTAAGAACCAATCACTTTGTTGGCGGTGGATCTCATATGCAATATTAAGAAAGCTTATGCCACGGTAATGTGCGCAGACTGTCTCATTACCTTGTTTGTGGAATGGGCAGAGCACACTTTGCTGCCAATCGTCGGGCTTACTTTCTTCCAGTCTTTCTCCAATCGCTCGGTCGGTAATCCATCGCCGGATTATTGTTTATCAATCGAACGATTGCTGTTCGAACTTGTCCATAGTCAGGCAATAAAACATTTGTTCCATTGTCATCGATTGGGGAACAGGGTTCGCCATATCCTGGTGTTCTACTTTCACTGCCATTCAACAGGCTGGAGAAGTGTTTCCTCCATAAATTTAAAATACTCAAGAGTCTGCTCCGGTCTTGAGACCTCCTGTAGTCGCCGTCACTAAAAATAAAAGATTTTTGCTTTCACAGGTGGACTTACGTAAGTATTTGAAGTAATTGTTGAGTATTAAATATAAATTTAAAAAATCGAACCATTGGAACAATTCAAGTTTGTTGAGTCCAGCAACATCATCCCACTAGACAATTTTTTGTGGGATGATGTTTGATGTTTGGCGGCCGCGGTAGCCGACTGATTAGAATTGCGTACTGACATTCGAAAGGCTCAGGTTCAAACACCCAACATCCAAAAGGTTATGAAAAATGAATTTAAAATAAAAATTAAGCAACATTTTCTAATTGCGGTAGCACCTCGGCAGGGAATGTCAACCCCTCCGAGTTTGTTTCTGACATGAAATAAAGTTCCTCATAACAAACCATGAGACGTTCGGGGGCAGCTTAGTATAAACTGTAGGTTCCTCCATTTGAAAAACATCGATTGGAGGAGGAGTTCGGTCAAAAATCGCTTCAGCTGCTACAAAGCGCCAATTATATATATATATCCCATTCCGCACGTGTAGTCGATCGCAATGTTGCGCGGTAGGCAACATGATCGATATAGTTGTGAGTTTTTCGATCAAGGACCAGACAAGTAGCTTGATGAATTCTCTTGTGCTGGACTCTAGTACTATCAACCATATTTCGGGTCCTGGCCAAGACTATCAGCCTGAACTCATGGGGATGTTGTGGTGGCTGAATATTCCAACAGTTGTGCCGAAGATAAACTCTTTGCTCATCCTGGCGTTGAAGACGCCAAGCAAGATTTTCTCTTCCGTCTGGACGTGAACGCAAATCAGCGGTATGTTAAAAAATGTCGCTTTGTAAGAAGACGTTCATCGAATGGGGTTAATGCCAGTGTTCGGCGACGGCGTCTCTCCTCCACCACAAATCCAGCACCAAATTTTCCCTCCTTTAGTTAGTATCACAAGTAAATACTCATTTCCGCCCTTGCCCGCCCATCACCTTTCTTGGGCGGCGGTGATGTTAACCTTTAATTTGGCGAAGACATTAACCAGCTGGGCAGCGGCACCTTCCCAATTAAGGGACCGGGCATTCCAGGAGCGTGCCCTCAAATCATTATCCATAAAACATTTGCGGCGGTCGTCATCAGAGGAGGGAGGTTGACTGCAACCAATTTGTTGCGTAGAAGAGATGATAGCTATGCATAAAACGGTTTCTTGTAGCTACAGCTGTAACACCAGGAGCTTTTCCAACCTTCAAACGCAGAGGTATAAATATTATACATATTGATGAGATGATATCTAAAAAGGCATAATACCAAATGATTTTGGAGAATAAATTTTATAGGTAAGTTGTGCTGATTGACAGCAATATATATATATATATAAATATATATAATTGGCGCTTTGTAACCGCTAAAACGATTTTCGGCCGAGCTCCTCCTCCAATTTGAGGTTTTGCGTCTTGATGTTTTTCCAACAAATGGAGGGACCTACAGTTTATACTATGCCGCCTCCGAACGGCTGATGGTTTTTTTACGAGGAGCCTTTTATTTCATGTCCGAAATACACTCGGAGGGGTGGACATTCCCTGCCGAGGGGTGACCGCAATTAGAAAATTTAACTTAATTTTTTTATTTAAATTAATTTTCCATAACTTTTGGATGTTGCTGGCACTGGGATATGAACCCGAGCCTTCCGAATGTCAGTACGCAATGCTAACCACTCGGCTACCGCGGCCGCAATAAAATTCCGTATTCATATCCTTAGTTCTGTAATTTTTCGGTTTCCAGTGCTTGGAGCATTTGCTTTTGCGATTTTATTAGGTCTTGTACCATGTTATGGTTCACATAAAATGAGTCATGACCTCTTTTCCAGCATTAATTTTTTTTGTTGCACCCTTACTTACTAGAATGGTGAAGATCACCACATAGTAAACAAAAAGTACGTGAAGTAATGTAGTATTTGGTATGTCCAAATTCCTGACAGTTTGTACATTGAACGGGATCATATTGCTTAAGTGTTTTTATATCATAATTTTCTGGGGTAAAAGATATTTTAAGCGTAAATTGGATGCGTTTCATTCTTCTGAATTTAAGCTGAGAGTAGGTAAATTTTTATGTTGCGAAGCCTTAATCAAATGATGTTTCAATATACTTTCTTCATCTGGTAAGAGTAGTAGCTTTTATTATTAGTAAAGAGAAACTCAGCGACCATGTGAAAGTGTTTTCGTTATACACCTTGATTTTTGTCTAATCTTTATTATTCTTTTTAAGCGGCACAATATGGTTAAAATGCAAGGAAAATAGCTAAATTTTTTGCTATTTAATAAAAATTCTGTCTTTTTCCTATTTATCTTCTACTATGCTGCCAAGGTTTTAATCATAGCCTGACGCTCTCTCACAATTCAAAGTTTTGCAAATCTCTTCCTCGCAACTGAAATCCAACAATTTTCTTATCATTTGGTACACACATTATCTCATGAAGTTTTGAGCATTTCGATTGCTTAAAAATAACTAGCTATAAATATAATTTAAATATAACACGTTTTTCCAAGCTTCTTTATGCTAATATTTTGAAAACATATTGCTTTTTAGCTTTTTTATTTCTTTTTTATACGCACTTAACTTTCAGTTGGCAAATTTCATATCATAGAATCCGCCCGGTAAGTTCATTTGCTTTTGTATTTATGAATTTCATGCTTTGCTTTGTTATTTACAAAAAAAAAAAGTGTAGCAAAGGTAGAGCAAAAATGAACTTACATATTATTTACTTCCTTTAATACAGACAAATCGACGGTTTCGCGCCGACATTCGCGAAAAAGCCCGCTATCCGACAGGAGGATGATGGAAAGCGTCTACTCTTTGAGTGTCAGGTTAATGCAGATCCTGTACCAACCGTTAGCTGGTTTCACAATGGAAATCCCGTTAAAGAATCGTCAAGACACAAAGTACGTAAAAGTTATTTGCGGGAATATTGCAACTGCTTACTTAAAGGTGTGATACTACCTCTCGCGAAAACTTTAAATTAACAAGAAACAAGAAAAAATTGCTGTTTTAATTTTTATACCTTTCATGAAGGACGAATAAGGAGCCTATGCACTTCTGACTAAAGTGAATTTACCATTTCTTGTTCATGAAAGGTATAAAACTGTTCTTTATTTACTTTGTCCGTCATAAAAGACATCACAAACTGCTGATTAGTAACTAGTTATGTTATTGCCCCTCCTATTCTGAACTATTCTATTTATAGTTTTTATTTGTAACTATTTTGTTTTAATTTTATTATTTTGATGATGTCATTGGTTATTTGTTAAAATCAGATGACAGTTCAAAAAGATGGCCATTCATACTTCGCTTCATTGGAAATTAAAAATGTCACAGTTGAAGATGCCGGAAAATATAAAGTGAATGCCAAGAATGAGCTAGGAGAGAGTAATGCCACCATTAGCCTCAATTTTGACAGTAAGTTACACCTTTCCTTCATACATTCAAGTATACATACTTACTTCTCTAATTAGTAACTTAAACAATTAATAAAAATGTATACACTAATTTTCGCGCATTATTATTTAATATTTTATGTTTCCACCCACACAAGTTTTTCAGTGTTCATTATTTTCTTTGCTTAAAAATATATTTTACTAGGTAGAGTGAAAAGTAATCTCCTTTACCGCCAGGAATCCCCTGCTACTGCAAAAAAGGCTATAGTGCCTTGTAGGCCGTTCATATTTAGGCAAACATGCCAAATTTTCTCTCGCGTGAGCTGAATTTTTTATTGGTGAGCCATATTTTGAGGTTTGGGAAGAGATAATAGTCCGAGAGAGCCAAATCGGGCGAATACTCAACATGATGCCAAACAACAATCAGCTGTCAAAACAAAACTAAGGGCAGTATCGCACGGAAATTTGGCATGTTTGCCTAAATAAGAACGACTACGCGGCACTATAACCTTTTTTGCAGTAGCAGCGCATTCTGGAGGTCAATGAGATTACTTTTCACTCCACATATTACTCGTACATTATCGTTCATCGACTGCGTCTACTACTTTTCAGACATAAATACTACATACATAAATACATGCATATATATATATATATATATGTACATTCCTAAGGTTTCAATTGAGCTTTTAAATTTTCTACAAGCTTGTAAATATGTACTTATACAATTTGTATTTAATATAAATTCATTATTTACATACACGTAGCGTACCACATAATATTTTTTTATCGCGAATTTTCGTGATATTTGTATATAAAATTGAAACTTACCGTTATTCGAAACACGTTCGTGGTTCCCATTCAAAGTCGACCATTTTCATATTGAACTCAGCAGAACTGTTAGTATTAATTTTTTATGAAGTCGATCCAAGGATTCCTGTATTATTAGATTTTTTAATGATTGCGGAGATGCCCAATTTTTTACAAAAATTTTATTTGGACATTATGCACGTTATATAGCCACTTCTCTTTATTTCTGGAACCTATCGGTTGTTATCAATATCATCAGCATAAGCCAGCTGTTGTACGCTCTTATAAAAGATTTTACCTTCTCAATTTAATTGTCTGAAACCTCATTCGGCTCCGCTTCATGCTATCGAAAGCAGCTGATGTTAAATGTTTGACTTCCTAGGCCTGATAGGGCTCGATTAGTTCTTCCATGGGCGGACTTATTTTCAACAGAACTGGATGCTTGGTCATTATTGGATTCTTCTTCTGATTCTTTTAGATTTCAAGTACAACACACTTGCTTTTAAATAACTTATCATGACATAATGATGAGTTTTTCAACTGTTAGAAAAGTAGTGACCCGATTTCCTCAATCTCAGTTGTTTGAAAAACATCACAAGGCTGCGTAATACACGTATGCCGCTAATAGAGTTTAGAGTCTTAAATGAGTCTTAGTAAATATTTCGTAAATACATCTCATTTTACGCTTCTATACTGCTAAGAGCTACCGTTGTTTGCTTCTTAGATTTGAGTGAAAATACACTTTCTGCTAAATTTCGGAATCTGCAAAACATTCTATGAGTATTGGTTTACCTGTTTTTCCAGTTGCGAACGGATCGATACGCATTCAATGTTGTCTTGAAGACAGTCTTTTTCTATGAGCTCGGATCGATCCATTTGTATGAAGATCTTCTATTAGAAGAAAATAGCCATTTAGCTTGCAAGACCATTAGCGGTCAAGTCTTTGAAGAAGTCGTCATTATAGATCTTGCGAAGTAAATGCATTCAGCGCAAATACAGAGGGTATAGCGTGTTGTTCCACTCTTTCGCTCTTCTTTCTATCCTAACAGTAAAACGAGTGCACATTTTTTGTTATTGACTTCTATTATATTATTAAATAAAAAACTCCTATTTAAGGTTTTTTTTGCAATACATTTTTAGAAATATTAATAGAAAATTTCACATTTAAAGTATTGGTATTTCATTTTCCATTCATCCTTATTCCCTGTAACATTGCTTAACATATACTGCTGCTTATTTAAACAATTTTTGGTCAATCTAAGGGAACTTCTAAAGCTTCTGATAAAAGTGTTATATGAGACTGCCGCTGCTTCTGAGTCACATGCTTCTGCAAAGTAGAAGAAAATTTTCTAAATAACAATAAGTTAAGGAAAGTCCCTTAAGCCGTCTTTACCCTTAATTAAATCGTAATTGTATTGCTAATAAATTGGCCGATTTCGGACCAATGTCTGCGTTTCTGAACGGTTAGAAGGGTTACACACAGCCTCTCTTGGTTGCAGAGAATCATGAAAGCTAACTTTACTATTTTCACCACGAATGACAACGATTAAAATTTTTTTTTTTGCTTTTCTCTTTTCAAATAATTTAATGATTTTTTAATTCACCTTTTGTTATTCTATTTTAAATTAATTTTGAGCATTTCTTCTTCATTTGAATACAAATTGAATAATTGAACAGAGATCTATTAACAACGAGAAGGTGCAGACATCGAGCTTTCTTGAAACAATTTCTGAAAAATCTTGGGAAAGAGATTCACCACACCTGTAATAACAGTCATCAAAAAAGTTAACAGAGATACGTCAAATGATTTTCTGCTAGAAACAAGGAAATCGTAGGCAATTATTTTCTCTATGTTTATGCATACCTTTGCTTTGGGCTTTTAAAGAAAAAAATTATACTTGTGCTAAAACTTCTTTTATCTTAAAACATTATGAAATCCAATAAAAGGAAATAGGCAATAGAAATAATAATTGATTTTAATCAAAAATTCTAGAGTTTTCGCTATGAATGGCTGAAGTAAAAATTAAAACTGCACTTATTCCTCTTAGTTCATATTTAGAGTCAAATATAGGTAATACACATTAGTAAAGTGTTTTACAATAAGAGGTGTTATTTTGAATAGCCTGTTATACCGGTAGACGTCACTTTTGAGGCTTTATTTTTTCGACAATTGACAAGTGAAAACTACGCAAGTAATTAAAATGGAACAAAACACGTTTCAATCACGCATTGAAATGATTAAAATTCACTATGAAAATTTTATCGAAAAATAAACCCACTTCCGCCTCGATGGTTTCTCCATCCTCAACGTATATATGTTTGGTGCGGTTTATGATCCGGCGGGGTCGTTGGACCCTACTTTTCCGAAAATGAAGGGATTTCGCTATCGAGATATAATTAATGATTTTTTATGGCCGGAATCGGATGGTATTGATCTGGATAACGTTTGCTTTCAACAAGACGGCGCCATGTGCAAAACAAACAGCGAAACCATCGAACCATCGGAAAACCCGTTATTTGCTTCGTATATTATTTCAAATTTTGTAAATGCTGTTGTCCGCGATCTTATAGATGACAATTAAAGCAACGAAATTTCAAGATGATCAGTGGTTTTTAACGAGCGCGATTTCAATTCCCCCTTTCACTTCTTTTTCGCTTTTTATTTAATGAAATTGGCCGATTTCAATCGTCGCCAAGGCATTACTTACCAATGAAGTTGGCATGTATGAGTTTGTTTTTGACTCTCTTGATTTTTATAAATTTTGTTATCGTCGGGAACAAGGTGTGTGTGGATGTCGGGTTGAACAAAGAAACGGTCCAATTGTTATGATTGCATATGTTTCGAAGATACGGATTCAAAGGTATGAATTTATTTGTTTTCACACCATCGTCAGTTTAACAGGAGTTACCGGCCTGGTTTATGCAAATAAACAAAAAATATGGCCATAAAGCAGCTTAAAGCTGCAGTTAATACCTAATGGTTTGAACCAGATGTTTGTTGGCTATTAAGTGTTGGGAAAGTGTCTTATCATTTTTATATAAGCCAGAAAAAAAGTTTTTACTTCAACAAATCTTTATTACATAATATATTAATGGAGTTTTGTCAGCAACTAGTTCATTTTTTTCCAAACACCATTTTCCCAAAACACTACTTTCCTGTTAAAATCATTGGTCAAAATATTCCAAAGAAGCTGATGTCTTATAATTCTGAAACTCACCTCATTAATATTTTATTTTTTTAACCATTTTTCTTAAAAAAATAAGAATCATTACACTTATTACACCTTCTCGTTGATATTGTATAAGTCAATAATGAAAAAGAAACTATAGAAAGAATTTAAACAATAAAAATGAATTATTTGACCCAACTAAACAAAATATTCAAAGTAACTTAGGAAGTGTTTAATTGATATTGCTACTGTCATCACTAGACAAATTTTAATTTTCTTGACCATAATAAGTGGACGTATAAATAATGCCAATACTTCGGTTGTCAACTTTTGGTTATTATTTCGTTTGAATTGTCTCTTTGAACTGGATCAGACTTTAGCATTGCTTATGATAAAGCGTCAAAAATTATTTCCGGGTCATGTATTAAAAACTTATGCATTGTTGGATGCATATTGTACCGAAGATTTTTATCCACAAAAAACCGTGGGAATACTTCCTGAACTTTCCAATATTTTTTCATATCTGCTGGCTACAGTTGTTCACATGTATATTGTGCATTTATTTATGGTAATCAGCGCTAAGTCTAATTTTGTAATTTCGGCCGAAACCGCTGCCTCCCTAAAGAGCGGTCGTGCACTGTTGCCATCATTATAATTTCCAAATCTTGGCTAAAAACCAAGCCTCACCGTTTTTTAAATTCGTTTTTTTCAGTAACAGTTTTTTCTTGGCCATTATTCTGCTGGCAGTGTTTAAGTCAGATGCATAAGACACCCAAAGAATCGTATATATCCGTATAATATTGAGAATGCAAAGCTTAAGTTATCTCTTTCTATTTTCCGTTTTACCATTTCGTCGTCGTTCATTTTGACCAAATTCTTTAGCTATTGCACTACAAATATAACTCTTTCGAGCGGATGTCGTGGGTAATCGCATTCCCATCAACCATTGTAAAATTTAAAGCATGCTCAATTTCAATAAACCTTCCATAACGTATCTTTATATTTTTTAAGATTTCTATTCTCTTCAAAAACTCTGTTTTTCGAAGCTATTGAAACTTCGGATGATTCCTTAGTAAATTCAATTATCAAAGGCTTGCGCGATTGACAAAAATAGTTTTTGAACTAACACCTGAAATGAAAATAAAAACCGACAACATAAAATAAATTAATATAGTTATCAATTGTACTTGTAGTTGACGTTTGATAAATATATTATAGTATATACATATTTTTGTGTGTCACTGATGATAGTCTTTCACGAAAATGTCAATTGAAATGCCTCGAAGGAAGCTTAATCCGTGCTTATTTACACTCAAGTTCAACGTATTCGATTACCTTGCCCGCAGTGTCATACGCGCTTTTTTTTTAATTTTGAGCAAGACGAACTTGGTCCCAGGTCTCTGGTCCATGTCGAGGAAACAAAAGTATTCCATTTAGAAATATATTTCAAAAATTTAACAAAACCGAACCATTCTCGTGTCACAATGTTAGGCACGACACTCCTCCGAAACGGCTGGACCGCTTTTAATGACATTTTCAGTAGATCTGAGAAGGGGACCATGATCTAACCTATTCGAAAAAAGTTTATTTATGGTTCGATTTACTTAAAACTCGGTACATAGGTAGCTTTTTACTTAAGTTAATAGAAAGACTACATTTCTCCCCGGGAAGTGGACCCGGGACTGACCTATTCAAAAAAACTTATTTATGGATCGAATTACTTGATGTTCGATACATATGTCTTTTTGCTTAGATTAACATGAAGACTCTTTTTCTCACCGGGAAGTGGACAAGGGACTGACTTATTCAAAAAAAAGTTGATTTGTGGCTGGATTTACTTGATATTTGGTACATAGGTGCATTTTTCCTTAGATTAACAGGCAGACTTCTCTTCTTTCCAAGAAGAGGACCAAGGACGATTTTTTTAAAATAAGTCAGTCCTTGGTCCACTTCAAGATTCCTTCAAAAGGAAACAGCAAGTAAAATGCGTCTGATAGATTATTACAAAAAACACTTAACAGCTAGAAATTGAATAACAAAATGTTCTCGATTTACAGGGGGCATAATATGTTAGTTGTTAATAGGGTTTCATTCCAACAATCAGCTATGGTGAAACATCCATAGCCGTCATAACTTCATTGGTTCGTTGCTACAGAAATATGATCCAGTCTTTCTCTGAGAATTTTCGTCTATTATCCCTGCCTCTTACAAAGGGTGTGTGGTTTCCAAAAAGAAATAAAACGCATATAATTGAATGTTAT
Organism: Ceratitis rosa; assembly: GCA_037013455.1. Taxonomy (NCBI): domain Eukaryota; kingdom Metazoa; phylum Arthropoda; class Insecta; order Diptera; family Tephritidae; genus Ceratitis; species Ceratitis rosa. The sequence goes on along the minus strand of JAWMAG010000015.1, from coordinate 6,665,691 downwards.
GGCCAAGAATTTAGCTTTCGGGCAAGTGACCCCCGTGGCTGGCTCGAGTAAATTCCAGCAGAGAGGTACAATTTTCACATTTTGTCTCTTATCTTTCACATTCTATTTCTTTTTTTCTATTGACATAATGAATGCACATTCCGGGAGTGAATTTTTTAATTTTTTACCATTTATAATTCGCAGCGTGTATTGTAATCTGTTTATAATACTTTTATATATCCTATTGGGGTATGATTGTATAATATATGTAAATATACTTGTATGTGCATACATGTCTATGTTTCAATTGCTTTTAGTTCAACAATATAGTATAATCCCATTAAAACAAATAAACGCCATCCAATATATATGCATATATAAATTTAGGCGATGAAGCACCGGTGCCTGAAGACGGCATTAAACCTACATTTACTGAGCGTCCAGTTATACGCCAAAGTGAAGACGGCGGCAATGTAACGTTTGAATGCAGATGTGTCGGAGATCCAAAACCAACTGTGTCATGGTACGAATTAGCTTTAATGATACACCTTAATATAATACTATGCGAACCTATAGTATATAAACAAGTAAGAATAAAACAGCAAGGCAAGTTTTTTTTTCTTATATTTTTTTAACATGGATTGGTGTACGTAGGACTTATATTAAAGGGAAGTATTTATTAAGATAACAATTATTTTACTCGATCAGTAATTGAATAATTCTTACTTGTTTATTGCAATAAAATACTTATGATTACAAATAAATACAAAATACTATCGACGATCACCTTATGCATTCTTAAAAAGGTATCACGGACAAGAGGCGATCAAGGAAGGTGGAAGATATACTATGTCCTTATCTCCGGATCAAAAACTGTATCACATGGCGCGATTAGAAATAAGCAGTGTTACGTCGAGCGATCAAGGAGAATATCGCGCACGTGCAACAAATCAGCACGGCGAAGGCTTGGCAACCATCAATTTATGCTTTGAGAGCGGCTCGAAAAAGTATGTAAGACAAACATTTTCATAACAGTGCACATAATGAGTTACCTCACTATGTACACAAATAAAACTTAGTTGGAGACTGGTTGAGGTTAAGTGGAGATGCAACTCGATTTCCGATTTTCAATGTTGCTTTTCAAGTTACCCCACTGAAGAACCAATGCATTCTCATAATGTCATATTTTTTATGCAAATTTTTAATTCCCCAATAGAGAAATCATTAAGTTCCAATTGGAGTTTCAATCCCATTCCTCTAAGATTTTTAAACGCCAAATTTTGAGACTAATAATTGTCAAACTCCAATCCCATTGAGATAAAAGACATTAGTTGATTGTTTTACATCAAAGTAGCAATTAACTACATCAGAAGCCTCAAGTCGAAAAACATTTTATCCAATTGCTAGTTAAACCATCCCTCCAACATGTTGGTTTCTTGCACATTTTCATATTGAGAGTTTAGCTATATCATTACACACTTATCTACGTGTATCTGTTGGAATACTTTACTTTAATTCCCGTGAGGTTATACAGATATGAATTAAAAAAAATGGTACTGCTTAACCTCTGAAGCGGTTTTCGACCCAGCTATTTCTTCCGCCCCCAGTAGCCGACAGGTTAACAGTAAGTCCTATTATGCGTTCCTTAAGGGGTTAGAGTACTAGCTCGATCAACATTTTTTTTATTATAGTGGTCGCCCTCTACTAGGAAATCAAATAAAAAACAAATAAACACAGTAAAAGATATCACACAAAATAGAGTAGAATAAAACAAAATAACATAAAATAAAAACCACATAATTTAAAATTAAATTAAATAAAAAGTTCCAAAATGAAAAATTAAACAAGATTAATCGAAATAAAAAAAATTAAATTAGATTAAGTTAAATAAAGTAAAATAAATTTAAGAAATCGATTACAGATAATCTAAAAAAATGAAATCAAACAAAAATTAATGACATATTTTAATTGTCCTTTTAAAACTGAAAAAAAAAAACAAAGTTAAATAAAATTATATAAAATAAAAAATAAAGTAAAATAAAATATATTGAAATCAAAAATAAATACAGTAAACAATTAAAGTAAACAAAAAAATATAATATAAAAAAAAATATACATATATATATTAATTAAAATAAATTGCGGTCGCTCCTCGGCTCTCCGAGTGTATTTATGACATGAAACAAAAGCTCCTCATAAAAAAAAACAATCAGCCGGCTTAGTATAATGGTCCCTCCATTTGTTGAAAAAACATCAAGACGCAAAACCACAAATTGGAGAAGGAGCTCGGCCGAAAATCGCTTCAGCGGTTACAAAATGCCAATTATATATATTATATGTATATATAAATTAAATGAAATAAAGATAAATTAAATATTTTTAGTTTAAATAAAAATCTAATAAAGTTTAGAAGAATGAATAAAAATAAAATAAGATAAATGAAATAAAATAAAGTAAACTACAAAATTAAATGAAAAATATTTATAAAATCAAATTAAATTAAACCAAAATTCATGATTCATTCATTCATTAATAAAAAGTTAAATCAAAAGAAGCAAATTAATTAGAACGAAATAAAACGGAATCATGTAATGTAAAATAAAATAAAAAATTACCTTTATACACTATATAGACGAAAATAGTTCTCTGTATAAGTAAACTAATTTTTTACCTTGTTAATTTACACGCTGTATATTTGTGTGCTAAAAACTACTCTATTACATAACCACTATTATATATAAAAAACAAGAAACTGAAATAAAATTATCAATTCAGAATTCCCGATGGTAAATCACCACGTTTTCCGAAAAAACCAACCATACGGCAAGATGAAGACATATTAATAATGGAATGTATATTAGAAGCACACCCGGTTCCAGACGTAACATGGCACTGTGCTGATAAAAAAATTGAAGATTCTAAACGTACAAAGATGTCGAGAAAAGCTATTTCCAAGGAAACGTATGTTTTAACATTGGAGATACTAAACCCCACTACGGACGACGGTGGGAATTACCGTTGCAATGCCGTTAACATGTACGGCGAAAGTAATGCTAATATTGCACTAAATTTCCAAGGTATATTTTCAAATATACATAACAGTCCCAAGACGTATGAAGACTGATACAGTAGAGGCAAAATATGTGTCCATTGCGATTATCCAAAAACCAAGCCAGATTACCAAAATTTCTAAATCTGTTTTTTTTTTTAATTTCCATTAAATAAAGCATGGTTAATACTTAATTAAAATTGCATTCTCAGTATAATATCTCGGATTTTTTACAAAATACTTTATACGTGCGCGACTTTCTAGAAATTTGGCATAGTCTTTAACAAAGGAATTCCTACTTTTAGATGTATCGCTTTATTTAAATATATTTTGTCACTACTATTTTACCATACTAATTTCATTTCATATGGTAATACTCTAAGTTTTTCCTGAACATTTTACAAACGGTCTTGCACATTTTCTTACACAATTTTTTTTGCATTAGATGAGAAAAAAGAAACGAACCTCCTCAAACCTAAGCCTGATCAAAACTGAAAAAACTTTAAATTTTTTTTTATAAAAGTTCATAAGCTGTTGCACACCTTACAACTGTAGCTAAATTAAATTAAAGATCATCCAAATTCTGAACAATCTTTACATAATTTGTAGAGATTTGAAATGATTTTTTTATGCAATTTTGGATTTAGTGTTAACAAAAGATATGCTACAAATTTAGTTGGAAAAACTATGTAAATACTTAAAAAATAAAAATGGACCCATTTTTGAGCCCCACTGGTGATTAATACATATTTATGTAAATGGTGTTAGGATTTTACTGATTTCATTATGACAATACATATTATTTAAGATGCTGAGAATTCGAATATATTATTTGTATAGGTATTAACAGTTAGGGACTACTATAAAATTGTATATGTGCATAAGTATTTGCAAAGAGTAAACTTTTCAATATACATATAAATACTACATACCATACATATCTCTGCGCATGAACTATTGTGAACTTTTTGAGCCTCAATAACACGTTTTTAGTGGGTTGTGCATATCCACATATGACATATATTAAATGAAATATTAGTTGCTTTAATAATAGATGTAATGTTTTCTTTTCTGCAAACAATGTAGCATGCCATAGGTAAATTAAATACACTTAGCAAAATTAGACAATTTTCTAACCTAATTACATATATGCATTATTATATACACGTATGCTCATACCCAAACATAATATTATATTACAAAAATAAATTTTGTTAACCCCAAAGTACTAAATACATATATACGAGTACATCTTTATATACATTGTAAAATTATAAACTAATTTTTGATACACCAGTGCACTACAATATTTCATATTCTCACTGCATCCCCGGAAAAATTTGTGGTGTTGTGTTGTCATATATGTGTGTTCTTCTATCCTCAATATAAAATAACGATGCCTGCAAATCATACATACAAATTTTCATACATTATTTTGTAGACGCCATTTGTAAATAATTTATAATTTGCTTTCATGTTTTCCTATCTTTCCATCATGTATATATTTATAAATATATATGTACATATGTATATACATGAGTGTTTATATTACAGGTGCCAATGATGTTAATGGATTTGCGCCATCGTTCATCGAGAAACCACGAATAATTCCAAACGAGTCCGGTACATTGATTACAATGAAATGCAAATGCAAAGCGAAACCCGAACCCACTGTCAGTTGGTATAGAGGCACACAATTGGTTAGTGAAGAGAAAAAAATTAAGATCACATCGACTATGATTTCGGAAGACACTTTCGAATTAACTTTAGAGATAAAGGTACTTCAAATATCTCCTTTAAGTTATTAGTTTATTTTTTGAATAGTTTCATATATTTCTATTATAAAAATGTTATATGTTACTAATGCCGAAGATCGTCTCATAGAGAATGTGGATTTCATATTTCATGCATTGTGGGGATTACTTTACACAACATTTTTTAGGTGATTTTCGGGCATAGGTTTTCACGATTCGAAAAATTTCGTCTTTAATATTTAAACTTCGACTGTGACATTGGAAGGCAAATCAAAGTTGGTGAAAAATTCAGTTTAAAATGAACATTTAAAGACAGCATTATGGGCATATTTCATTGTTTTACTTTCAAAAAATGAAAAGGATGAAGAAATGTGAAATTTATGGTGACGAGTGCAAGTATCAGGGTGGTAGCTCGCTTCTTCAATGTCAATATCATTTTTCTTGCCCAGAATAACATTTTATAAATCATTCTAAAATTTTAAAGGTGATGGTGTTATCCTAACATACTTTAGTATTTACCTAGGAGTTTAAAATTATACATGTAAATTAGCTTTGTTACTATACAATGACTTAGGTAATATTAGTTTATTATACAAATGCGTAATGCGACACTTAAAATTATTTTTTTCCAAAAAAGGGCTAAAAGGAAAATGGTTTGTTTTACTTACTTACTTAACTTTGGCGTAGACACCGCTAACGCGATTATAGCCGAGTTAACAGCATTGCGCAATTCGTTTCTTCTATCTGCTGTGTCGCGCCAATTGGAAATACCAAGTACAGTCAGGTCCATCTCTACCTGGTTCTTCCAACGGAGTGGAGGTCTTCATCTTCCCCTGCTTCCACTGGCGGGTACTTCATCGAATACTTTCAAAGCTGGAGTATTCGTATCCATCCGGACCACATGGCCTAGCCAGCGTAGCCACTGTTTCTTGATTCGCTGAACTATGTCAATGTCGTCATATAACTCGTACAGCTCATCGTTCCATCGTCTGCGATATTCGCCGTTGCCAACTCAAAGAGGACCATAAATCTTACGCAAAACTTTTCTTTCGAAAACTCCTAACGCCGACTCATCAGTTGTTGTCATCGTCCACACTTCCGCACCATATAGCAGGACGGGAACGATGAGGGACTTGTAGAGAACTTTATTTTCAATTGTCTACTTAGTCCAAAGTAGCACCTGTTGGCAAGAGCGATTCTGCGTTGGATTTCAAGGCTGCCATTATTATTGGTGTTTATGCTGGTTCCTAGATTGACGAAATTATCTACGACTTCAAAGTTATGACTTTCAACAGTGTCGTGGGAGCCGAGTCGCGAATGCGATGACTGTTTGTGTGATGACAGGAGATATTTCGTCTTGCCCTCGTTCACTACCAGACCCATATCATTCGCTTCCTTATGCAGTCTGGAGAAAGCAGAACTCACGGCGCGGTTTTTAAGGCCAATAATGTCTATATTATCGGCGTGCGCCAGCAGCTGTACACTCTTATAGAAGATTGTACCTTCTCTATTTAGCTCTGCAGATCTTATTATTTTCTCCAGCATTAAATTCAAAAATTAACACGATGAGGAATCACCTTGTCTGAAACCACGTTTGGTATCGAACGGCTCGGAGAGGTCCTTCCCGATCATGACGGAGATTTTAGTGTTGCTTAACGTCAGTTTATATAGCCGTATAAGTTTTGCGGGGATACCAAATTCAGACATAGCGGCAGAACCTTATAGACGATATTAAGGAGGCTTATCGCACGATAATTGGCACAGACAATGGGGTCATCTTTTTTGTTGATTGGGCTGAGCACATTTAAATTCCAATCGTCGGGCATGCTTTTTTCCGACCATATTTTGCAAAGTAACTGATGCACGCACCTTGTCAGCTCTTCACCGCCATGTTTGAATAGTTCTTCCGGTAGGCCGCCAGCTCCAGTCGCTTTGTTGTTTTTAAGCGGGCGATTGCTAATTGAACTTCTTCAAGGGCTGGTAATGGAACGTCTTTTCCATCGTCGTAGATTAGGATTTCGGGTTCACTATCTCCGGTTACTCCGTTTTCACTGCTATTCAGCAGGCTGGAGAAGTGTTCCTTCCATAAATTTAATATGCTCTGGGCATCGGTGGCTAAATCGCCCCTTTGTGTCTGCTCCGGTAAGTCGCCGTATTTTCTCATAGAATTTTCGAGCATTACCCTTGTCGGCCAGCTTCTCAAGCAGATGCGTGTTGCTTCCCTCTTCAGCTCTCGGTATCTATCCCATCCCGCACGTGTTGTGGTCGATTGCAACTTTGCGAGGTTGGCAGTCTATTTTCTCTCCACTGCGACACGGCAGTCCTCATCGTACCAGCCGTTTTTACGACCTTTACGAAATCCAATAGTTTCATTTGCAACGGGACGGGAAGATGTCTTTTTTGCCCACCCTGGCATTAAAATAGCCAAGCACGATTTTCACATCATGTCGAGGGCAGAGCTCGTAAAAGGCATACTTGATCACATCGTCCTTCCCTTCCGTTGGGGCGAGGACGCAAATCAACAAAACCAAAATTGTCGCAAAAACCTACTCGCTTTCGTCCTTGTCCCGTCCATCGCACTTCTTGGACGGCGGTGATGTCAGTCCTTATTCTTGCTGCAGCGGGCAGCGGCACCTTCTTAATTAAGGGACGGGACATTCTAGGTGCATGTCCTCAAATCATGGTCCTGAATTCCTTTGCTAGGGTCGTCAGCAGAAAGGGGGTATCTCATCCGAGGCGTTGTATAACATTTCATTGGAGCTGGTTTCTACGTGGCGGGTCCCAAACCCAGCGGACAACCTCGCTAGGCGAGTAAGTTTAAAGTTTTGCAAATTATATATCGAACCGCTTGCTTCAAGACCGACGCCCGCTCGCAGCCGCACCTCTGGTGAACAGACGCTACAATTAGACTTCAGAGACCCGCATCGTGGACGCAAGAGTAGGAATTTAGTATAGCCTCGCAACTGTAACAGCATACCTTAGAAGCTTGACTACAACCCATTGGTTTGTCTAGTCTTAAGAATAAGTGAGACTTACTTATGTATTTTTTATTTACTAATGTGTGCTTATTTTAGCTAGTAAGGTCGGTTATTCAAATATTGTTCAGTAGTGTATACAAGGCTTTGTTGATTAATATTATATGTATTGTAACGTCTGTGATAGCATAAAAGTTTTTTGCTCTCGTATATGATATTATTTTCCATTAATATATACAATGGCGATATATACTTTTCTGTGAGTGGTAGCTTTACTTCATTTTGTTTCGATAGGTAGTTTTCTATGTGCTCGTTATCTACGTATTGCATTCCATTGATGAAACGTTCAGACGATTTGATTAGAAAACAGTCAAATCGCGATATTTTGCATTCTTTGTACAGATACTGATTCGAAAATCTTTTCCTAAAAGTGCTACCTGAATAAGGTCTTCGATTAATTCCACTACATAAGGTATATACTAAGACCTGAAAAGATGTTGAACCAGATTGGATGAGCGTATGAAGTGATAGGTCTAATAATTTAATTAAGTTTGATATTAGTTTGTAGATCCACCGGTCATCTCATAAGGTTTGTGTAGCTAAGGTATAGTCTAAGCGTTTTTTAAAAGTAAATCTTTCATTTGAAACTACTCCAAAGTATTTTACTTGGTCTTTAACATTTATTAACTGTCCATTAATAAAAATTTGCGGAGTAAACTTTCGAACATTAGGAAATAGATTTTTCCGCAAACCTTGAATAATTGTACATTCGCTTTTACCAATAATGAGTTTTAGTTTCCGTTTATTCAAGTATACATGTAAGTTATTTAGATAATTGTTAATTTTAGCATTAGCTTGTGCTATAGTTGCTTGGCGTCGGTTTAAGTAGTGCAAACAAAAACAGGTAGTATTGTCAGTTCGTGAATAATTGAATGAGAAGGACGAAAGTCGAATTGATAATATTTTAAGATTTTTTGTTCCTCAACATGAGATTTAATTTTTTCTAGCAAGAACTCTTCCATCAGCTTTCTGATATTAGATGAAATGGAAATTGGGCGATAGCTAGTCGGAGACTTAGGATCAGAATTTGGCTTTGTTACACTTATTACCTTCGCTATTTTCCATCATTCTGGAAAATAACCTATATTATAAGATTGGTTAATAAGTATGGCGATAAACCTCCAGTTAAACGGAAATGTTTTCTTTAAGATGAAATTTGAAGCTCCATCTTCACCAGAACTTTTTTTATTGTTTTTAAAACGTAGGGAATAACCGATTTAAATATTTTACTGAATTCATTTATTTCTTGCAATGTACACGTATGGCTAGCATTATGTCAATCGGTATGTAAATTATTGTGAAATGTGACGATTGCGACGTTACTTTCAAGTAGCACAGTAATATTGTGCTTGATGTGTCTAGAAAACTCCACGTCACCAAACTAAGATTTTGTTTATTGATGTGCTCAAACTATTCTATTTGTTTTATGAAAATTTCCGCGTAATTGGATAGTGTTACCATTTACAATTCTAGGTACATATGTCAAAGTATATATCAGTATCACAACTTATTTTTAGATCTAGTAATTGCGGCTTCGTGTTCAAGCCACATAAGCTTTTGATTTTTTTATAGGTTTTGTTATTCATCCTTATTTCGACCAATATCTACTTTCATAGATTTCAATCTGTTCCTGAATAATTTTAGTCAAATTTCGCAATGTAGCATTTATTGTAGTATATTTTTGTCTTGCGGGTCGACGCATCGATATATTGTCCTACACAGACGTTTCAATTCAATAATAAGATTAAGGATATTTGGAGGCGAATTCACAAGACCTTTGGTTTGGCTCCAAAGTTGATAGCTTCGTTCATAGTAGAGTATAATTTTTTTTTTTTATTTAATACATATGTTTGCAATCTATTCATAGAACAATAAGCAAATTATTTAACAATGGGTATTTAACCTATATTATTGATCTCCAGTGAGTACAAAAATAAAACATTACTTAGGTACATACGTATTTATACATATAGTAACTTATGCTTATTTACAAAAAGATAATCGTTACATCAATTAAGTAATATTGTTGAATGATTTGTTTTAAATTAATTTCTAAAGGGGAGATCTAGAACATGATGTCTTTTAAGTCCTGTGATTTCATTAGTTTCATCCAATAACGAAATAGCTAGTATATTATCATGATAGCTAATTCTGTGTAGGTATGCTGTACTGAATCTTTTGATTTCATTTTTTATAAAAGGAATACTTAAGTCTGAATGAATGGCTTTATTTGTAATGAACCAGGGGACATTTGTGATCAATCTCAATGTTTTAGATTGATATCTTTGTAGTATTTCTATATTTGAATTGGATGATGTGCCCCAAAGTTGTATGCCATAGGTCCACACATGTTTTAAAAGCACTTTGTACAATATAATAGCAATTTAGTCTCGAGAAATAGTGATGACTTAGGTCTAAGTAACCAATATAGTTTTCTAGTTTTTGTTTTAAGTTGTTTATTTTTAGCTTGAATATGGCTTTTCCATGTTAGCCGTTTGTCTAAATACATGCCTAAGTATTTGACGGTGTCACTTTTTGGGATCGTATTGCCATAGATATGACAAGGAGGGCAGTCACCTCGCCTTAGTGTGAATAGAACATGTGCAGATTTATTTGTATTGACCTCTATTTTCCAGCACTCTAACCAGGACTGAATCTCATTCAGTTCTTTTTGGACTAGATGAGAAGCTTCTATTGGAGATGAGTTTGACGCCAATATAGCGGTATCGTCAGCGTATGTTGCAATAAATACGTTTTCAGTTTCTGGCATGTCTGATGTAATGATTGTGTATAGAATTGGTCCAAGGACACATCCTTGTGGTACTCCAGCTTTAATGTAATTTATGGAAGAGGTTTCATCGTTAACTTTCACATAATAAGATCTATTACTGAGATATGACTTAAGAACGACATAAATTTCTGAGGGGAAAATTTTTTTCATTTTATATAACAGTCCACAGTGCCAAACTTTATCAAACGCTTGTTGTATATCTAAAAACACAGCTGAACAGTATTCTTTTTTTTCAAAAGTGTCAATAATGTAATTTACTATTCGGTGGCATTGCTCAGGTGTACCATGATGTCGCCGAAAACCAAATTGATGTTCAGGTATTACATTATTTTTTTCAAGTATTGGTGAAATTCTACGTAGAAATATTCTCTCCAATAATTTTGAGAATAGTGCTAATAAGCTGATGGGCCTATCCGAAGCTATTTCGTTTTCAGGTTTGTTAGGTTTGGGAACCATCACAATTTCTGCACATTTCCACTGCGTAGGGAAATGGTTTAACCTTAATATGGAATTGTATATAAGCGTTAGGGACATAATGTCTTTTTTTGGTAAACACTTAGCTACTTTAGCATCAATTTTGTCATAACCTGGAGATTTGGTTTTGTTGAGTTTTTCGATTTCAATACGAGTATGTTTGAGCGGTAATGACAATTGACATGGGGCATCAAGAAACTGAAGAATCTCGGCATCATTGCCATTGGTGATTGTATAGGGGGTGAATGTTGTTTCTAAATGTTTTGCATATGCATCAGCCTTGGTCATATCAGATCTACACCATGCATCATTGCAATCCTTTATAGGTACATTTCTTTTTTTGGCCCTTTTAGATACTTCGTGGCTTTCCATATTTTGTAGTCATCGTTATTATTGTCATTTAAGTTATCAATGTAATCTGAGATCGATTTATTTCTAAATTCATTAAGTTTTTCTTTAAGTACATTTGTGGCTTTATTTAATATTGTCTTATCCGCTGGGTTTCTAGTCGTTTGCCATTTCTTTTTTGTCATATTAATGCTCTGTATATCTTTCGATATAATACATGTGCACAGGTACGAGGTCTAGAAGTATCATTAGTATTATTGTTTGGTGAAGATGCAAAAGCTGCTTGATGAATCAACGAGGTAAACATTTCAACTGCACTGTCGAGTTCTACTGGACTTTTGATTGAAATCTTGAGCTCCATATTTTCTGTTATCTGGTCCTGAAAAGTACTGATTTGGCTTTTGTTATTTAACGCACTGTCGCCAAGGGAATTAAAAAAATTTTCGTATTCCTGTGTTGTGGTACTATGTCTTGGAGGAGAATATAAGGCATATATATGTAAGTCAATATTATTACATTTTACTTTTACTCCAGCAGCTTGTATTGACGATGTTTGAGTTGCTTCAAGTATTTCATATTTTAAATTTGATTTGACTAGAACAGCACAACCGGCGTGAGCCCTGTTGGTAGGATGATTAGTAGCGACTGTGTCGTAATTTTCAATGTTAAAGAATGTTTTGTTTGTGAAATGGGTTTCTGAAACCAGCATTATATCTATATAATTATCTTTTCAAAATATTTCAGTTTCCTGTACATGACGAGATAAGCCATTGGCATTCCATATTGCTATTCTTAAGTCTACTTGCATAGTTTTTCAATGAGCAGTGTCATCATATTAAGAAGTGTGTTTGTTAGTTCAATTTGTTTAGAAATTAAACGCTCAATATTTTCCATTGTTTTTTGTCCATTTATCTTATTGCTATTGTATTTACCTGTTATCACATTAGCTTATGACTGCTTGTTGTTGCTTGTGTTATTTGCGCTATTATTAGAGTTTTGTACATTTATGTTTTCACTCTTTTTCGCACGATTAGAAAAATTCGGCATCTTTCTAGTGAGTTGCTGATAAACGGTGCAGCCTTTGTAGTTAGCAGTGTGGTTTTGTTGGCAATGAGCACATGTTGGCATAGTGTCTTTTGGTTTTGTACATTCGGAAGTTGGGTGCATTAGTCCACATTTTACGCATTTAAAAGGTTTTCTACAATATGTTTTGTTGTGTCCAAATTCTTGACATCGGTAGCATTGAACCAAGTCACTTGTTTGCTTAGGAGGTTCTACTTTAATTATAGCATTATTTAAATGCTTTAAGTTATATATTTTGTTGGTATTTGGCTCCAAATCAACAAAAAACATTAACAAAGGTTGCTTTGTTATTCTACTTTTGATGTAAACAACATTTCTTACTTGATGTCCTAATTGAGTAATCTCATTTTTAATATCTTCAATTGGGGTTGAAAAGTGTAAGCCTTTAAGAATTATTCTATGTGACCGTTCTTGCTTAGGTTGATATATGTTATTAATTGACAGTCTAATCTGCCCATCTTTAAATGATTTATAACTAAATTCTTCCTTAGGAATTAATGTAGAAATAGAACTTATCATTTCACTTCTATTTACTACTCCGGGTATGATTAGGGGGTGTGGCTTTGGGATACTTGGAATTGTTGCCTCGTTCGCTTCAGTGTTGTTGTTCCCCGTGGATTGTGGTGGATCATCGTCGTCACTCAATGTTTCAAACCGGTTTGGCTGCTTAAGAACTTGTTTTTTATGTTCATAAAGTTCAGGGGGCTCATCGCTGGCACGTTTCCATTTCTTTTTGTAACACTTTGCCAATTGAAGAGAGTATTTTCACCTACCGCATTCATTTCGCGACTTGAAATTCTTGTTAGCAAATCAACTTCGATATTCACTTTTTATTTAGTAATCTCAATTAAGCACGTCTGTTCACTAGCACAGTTGATAAGAGACTGAGAGTTTAAATTTAAGATACATTTATCTATAACTTTTTCAGTGACATTGTAGTTAATAGGTAAATAATTCTCATTAAGATTATTTAAGAGCACATTATTAAATCAATGGTCATCAATTTTGTCGTAATTAAACCGTTCATTTAATTGGCAATTGAGGATATTGTGATCTAAGAATATATTTAATGCTACTGCGCTATGATCTGATTCAAATTGGTGTATTCTTAGGCGATTGTCCGATGGAAATAGGCTATTAGTCTTCGCGTTTCGTACTTTAGGAAATTTATTTGAGCTATTTTGTATAATTGAAGCATAAGAGAGAGACTCACCACCAGTGGTAGGTGCTTTTGCAAAAGTTACTTTATTTAATAATGGTTTAACCTTATTACTCAAATTATTGCGCTCCTTAATGCGTTTAATTAATTTATTATTATTTTCCTTTGATGGAATTTTGCTTTCACCTGGGCGACAAATTTGACACAATGATAGGACATATGACAATTGCTTGCAACATGTGTGTATCCTTGGCAGCTTTTACATTGGGTTGGTAACAATTAACTTGTTTTGTTAGTTGAACGTTTTTGTTGCTGTCTGAGTATGAATGTCAGCAGAGTAAGTTTATCTCAAAACACTAGGCAGCAAAGGAAAATTCACATCTCCATAGTCAAATTATTCCATTACCGCGTCATCGGGTAATTCGGGTGTTATGTCGATATTCGGTTGCGATGAATTTCTCTTACGAATGTCATTCTCTTTTTGAAGAGTATCTTTTTCTGAGCTAACTCGTGAAATGATAGACTTCAGCTCGTGTATTGGAGCAGAAAGTGACTGCAGCAACACTTGCATTGATCGGCTGTTCTCTACTTCGTCAAGACTTTCCATGATTTCAGCGGTTATAAAGCGCCAATTATATGTTTACATACTCATATTATGCATATCAGGATATTTCGAGTCCAACCAAACTTCAAAGTTATAGATAATTAATATTATTGATTGCAGTCGCACCCCCGTTTGGGAAAGTATTTTTGACATGGAATGAAACTTCCCCAAATAATATTCATCGGCCGTTCGGAGGCGGCTTAGAATGAACTGTAGGTTATTTTATTTGTTAGAAAAACATCAAGACGCACACCACAAATTGAATAAGAAGCTCGGACGAAAAAAGTTTCATCTGTTACAATAATTAAAATTTTAATAACATGCTGATTATTGATTCAAAACCTCGTATCTACAATACGTTTGTCGGGGTACTAGACACAAAAACTCGAATCTATATAAATTTATGATAACCATCATGTATCGAAGCAAATAGCAAAAGTAATATGTAAGTCGTTTAAGATGATAAATATCGTCTAATCGACTATAACTTTTTATGGAAGTTAAGCAACTATAAACGTATTTATCGATTTTCTGAAAATAACGACTTTGTAAATACAAAGTAAATACAGAAAGGGTATAGCTTATTAAAATACATTGAATGGAATTTCTATGAACTGAAATCTAATAGGATATAATATGTCTGAACGCTTAACACGAATGAAATGAACTTTTAATCAATCTAGTGAGTTAAATACATCTGTGTTTTATAAAAATGTAGTCTAGTTAATTAATTTAACTTAATCAAGTTTATTTTTTGATTTTTCGGATAGGATCCTGGTGCATCTGATGGTGGCACTTATCGTTGCAACGTACAAAATGAATATGGCGAATCAAATGCAAATCTTAATCTGAATATCGAAGCTGATCCAGAGCCGGAAGGTGAAGGGCCTACGTTTATAGAAAAACCGCGTATCGTTTCCGAAAATCAAGGCAAACTTGTTATAATGGAATGTAAAGTTAAAGCTGAACCGAAGCCGAATATTATTTGGTTTCGTAATGGTCAGGTGATACAGGAAAATAGCAAAATTAAGATTTTTATGGAGCAGCGCGGAGATCAATACTATATTAAGTTGGAGCTGATGGATCCCCAGTTAGAAGATTCTGGTCTTTATAAATGCAATATCAAAAATACATTGGGTGAATTAAATGCAAACTTGACGCTAAATATCGAAAGTAAGTTATTTCCCGTATTATTTTTTCAGTTTTCGTTGCCGTAGTCAATCATTTTTAAACCTTTTCTCTTTTCTTGTAGTCGTTCCTGTTATTAAAGATAAGCCAAAAATTATAAAGATAATTAAAAGACGCACTGTGGTTATTGAATGCACAGTAGCTTCCAAATTTGAGCCGAAGTGTACTTGGTACAAAGAAGAGACTGCAGTTAACGAAAGCAAGCGCCATGCTTACATCGTCGAACAAACAAAGGAAGGCGAATTCGCCGTCAAATTGGAAATCAATGAAGTCAAGGAAACTGACAAGGGTTCCTACAAACTGATAGTGCGCAATGATAAGGGCGAGGCGGTATCACAGATTGTCCAACTCATAGATATTCCAGAAGAGGAGCGTAAGCCTACTAAACCAGAGCTTGTTAAAAAGCTTTCAGATCAGACTGTAACCGAAGCGAAGTCATTTGAATTGCTGATTTCATTAAATCAGAGTGATCGCAAGTGTAAAATCGAGTGGTACAAAGGGGTCACACTTATCAAAGAAACGAAAGAGATCACAACCACATTTGACGGCGTAAATGCTCGTTTAACCTTTAGCACAGCGCGACAAGAACACTCCAGCAATTACAAGGTGGTAGTAATGAATGAGGCTGGTAAGACGGAATCAATTTGTAAAATCACCGTCGCCAAGAAGGATTCGAGGGAAAAAGACATCGAAAAGGATGCAGAAGAAAAACGAAAGGTAATAATTGTTAGTGCTGAAAATAGAAATTGCATAAGTACAAGGAATTGAAGCTTAAAAGCAACAACGATTAACTATGTGTATATGACTATGTATGTAAACTAATTTACATACAATAAGTTAGATTTTTTTTGATTTCAGGGACTTATTTACATATTTCTTAATTGTCCAAGCGCATGTTCTTCTGTATATAAATTATCGTGTTATGTGGCCTTGACATTACTTTAATATATATATATATATGTTTAACGTCTATATATTTAACCGCCAAAAGTGCATAAGCGACAATATGTTCGATTTTTTGACATAATCTAGGCAGACAAAATCCAATTCAGACATTTTCCAAGCACGACTAAATATGTATAAAAGTACAAAAATAAAAAGCAAAGTATCTGTTAAAAATTGACTAATCATTCCTAATGGGGACCTTGCCATCATAATTAAGGGATATGAATACCAACATAACGCAAAAAAACGAAGACCAAATATACGTAGCTCGCGAAAATTCAAAATTCACGATACTTTTTGAACAACCCTTGAAATGTAGTTATATAATGACTAACATTTTGTTCATAAATTTAACTTCGACTACTAGTGTTGTATTTCAAACATAAAGACTAGTCAGGCTCTTGTTCGCTATAAGCTGGTATGTAACCTTCTCCCATTTTAAATTTTATTAACTAAAAACAATGTTGGGTATATATTCAAAAATATACAAAACATACTCATTAAATTGCCCCTTAATCATTACTTCATATTTATGTAAAAATTATGTATATGTATATGTGTAAAGGAAGAAGAATACCAACCAGAGAATGAAGTAAAGCCGAAAGAAACGAAAGAATCCGAATCACAGGAAGCAAAGAAAAAGCAAAAGGTCAATAACGAATATAACAAAAAAGGAGCTGAGAATAAAAAGTTTGAAAAGGAAAAGGTTAACAAGGAAAGGCTTGAAGAAGGGCAAAAAAAAAAAGAAGATAAGAAAATTGTGGAACAAAATATAATGGGAGAACAGAAGAAACCGCAAGAAGCAAAGGAAAAAATAGAAGAAATGCCAGAGAAGCAAAATAAAAAAAAAACAGCGGAAGAAGAACCAAAAGAGGTAGGAAAACTCAACAATTGGAAATTAATGTTGATTTAAAGCTACATGCTCTTTATCTGCGTGCATGGCATATGGAACTGCTCAAACGAATAGCTAAACAGCTACTTACATACAATAAAAATATCCATATTTAATTTCACTTTCTTCCTTACAACTGTATACACACATAACTAATATTTGTATATTTATATTGCATGTGTGTAAAATGTAAAATGCTAAATAAATATTTTATATACCTATTTAAGGCTCATCAAATACCCGATTAAATTGTAATATTATCAAAATTAAGTTTGAATGTAAAATTCAGACCACATCCCGTACTAAATCAGGTTGAAATATTCTTTGTCATGATTAAAATTTTACTAATAACCTTTCCAATTTTAATAAAACCGCAAGGGTTAAATAAACGTTTTAAATATTCTACAAATGAATCGAAATAAATATGTCCTAATTTTGTTGAAAGCTTTCTGCCATTAATTACATATTTATTATCGACGCTTTGTGAGATATGTAGTAGTATATAAATCTATGAAAGTAAAGTTACTTACTAACGAATTTTTCCAATTTTCAACAGAGGCAACCTGAAATAACTGCCATAAGGAAAGCTGAACGCAAGGTAAGAGACAAAATACTTAATTCTTTTCAAGTAATTTAGCTTTATTTGCTTATTCAAAATATTATGTTCCTGCAATGTAAGCTTAATTTCAAAAATTTAGAGCAGGTGAAATTGGGACAGATTTTTATTTAGAACCAAGCAATTCTTCGGGATCAAATTCAAGTTAGCTTCGATATGTGTTCAACAAATTTTGTTCGTTGTTGTAATTAGATGAAACAAAAAAAAATAAACAAAATGTAATGAAGTGGAATAAGATGAAATGAAATGAAGTAGGTACTAACAAGTAATCTGAACAAAAAATTATAAAAAACGTATATGAATACCCTGAATGTATAAACTGAGTTGCGTTTCTCTTATACATATTACGTTCTGCTTTATTGTATTTTGAGCACTTATACATATCAATGTATTGTATTTTCCATAAATCACAAAATTCAACCAAATAAATAGGCTATTGAGAAGACGGAGGAGATTACGATTATAGATGACGGGAAAGTGTCATCCAGGCGCTCATCGGTTGTGGTAAGTATTTTAAATTTTCAGCCCAACAGTTTTGTGAACACTATGAATACATATGTAAGATAAATGTATGTAACTGGCAGCCATACTGTAGCTCATTAATTGTTCCAGAGATATTGTATCTTTGATCGATAACGCCGTTTTTAGAAGCTAAACAACTTTTTTCTAAATCACAAGGTCTGTAATAAATTATGACAATGCACTTATGAATCAATGTACTTAAAAAGTAATTTTATGTTACTTCGTTCCGTTCCCTCTTCCATACAGTCTTTATCTCCTCAATCGTAGGATAGAGTCTTCCTTTTATGGTTCTTATGGTTCTCTTCAGTTTGGGAACAAAAAAGTCACAGAGGACCACATCTGGGAATACGGTGTTGTGTTTGCACAAATAGTCACGCACAAGAAACGATTTTTTACTAGGGGCGTTAAAAAATCGAGTTCCAATTTTCCCAATTTCAAAACATGCATGATGCACGACGCCCCTGCACACTGTGTGTGTGTCGCGATAGTTTTTGCACAGACCTCGGATATGTCTATTTAGTGTAGTTAGTATTCAAATTTATTGGAATGGAGCAGCTTGTTCTCCTTTTGAATAAAACGAAAACTATAAAAGCGAACACTTTCTACTATATTCCCTATAGCATGAGAAGATTTAAATTTTTGTAATAGGTAATTAATTAAATTATTTAGAAACTTGTTATTACATATTTCGGGCCTTAGAATTTTTGGCGTAATTGAGTTAAACATTTTTGCAGTGCACTTTCATATCGAAAGAGTATTCATTAAAAGAACTGCTCCACAAATAATTTTTGTCGACATTTCATTAGAGATCACCGAGCAAAAAGTCTCGCCATGATGGTTAGCTTTGTATTGAATTTATAATTTGTGTTTAGATATACAAAATAACAAGTTATATATAAACAAATGTTTTGTTTCGTTGTATTTATGTGTATGATGTATATTCTTTGGTTCTATAGCAATTTGAGCAGAGCACTGTAGAGTCGCGAAGGTCATCCATTATAGAAAAGACTGCCCTTGAGGTAA
This sequence comes from Ceratitis rosa, assembly GCA_037013455.1. Lineage (NCBI taxonomy): Eukaryota > Metazoa > Arthropoda > Insecta > Diptera > Tephritidae > Ceratitis > Ceratitis rosa. The sequence goes on along the minus strand of JAWMAG010000015.1, from coordinate 6,646,229 downwards.
ATATGTTACTAACTTGCTAAACAATGATTAATGTATGTATGTATGCAAACATTGTATACATATTTATTAATTAAAAAAAATCATAATTTAACATGAAATTAGCCATTCATTTTAATCTGATAATTGTAAAGAGAATAAATTATGTGATATTATTATACATTATGTTACGGATGTATCCGTGTCAGAAAACACTTAATCGCTTCGGAGACACCTAAGTAAATCCAAATTCCATTTAAATTTTTTCCACATATGTATTTTGTTCCCAAAGAAACCTGAAAATAAGAGATTTGAGGCGAATAAGAGTCCACAGCAAATTAAAGAAGAAATACCAAAACTTAAATCCGCTGAAAAACGAAAAATTCCTAAGGTGAGAAATCATAATATAATCTTGAATGAAATGGATATTTTCATAGCTTTATTTTCTATCTATCTCTATCTCTTAATATTGACAATCAAATAAATCGCTCTCTTTATGCACTTCAACAAGATTTGACGAATTATGTGCTCTGAATTGCGAAATAACTGCTGGAATACCAGTTATTTAATATCGTTTTAATTGTACACACAAGTATGTGATAGCTATTTTACGTAATAGTATACCTGGATTTATGTATGACCTCTCCTGGATTGGAATGACTGATAATTGAATATATTCATTACTGAAGTGAAAATTTTTTGGGTATAGATCGGCCGATTTCCCTTAAAGGGACATCCCGCAATAATGGTAACCATTTTAGAAAGCTTACGGCCAAAAATATTTTTGCCGTTTTAAATTTATGAATGAAGTGGATTGGTAAAGAGTTGATACGAAATTGTTCAAATGCAGATAATTTCGCCTGCTAACAAAGCCAACTAACAGTAAATAAATCGTAGTACCACTTAAAGTAGAAACATTCACCACCGTGTCCGCGTCCCGTAACTTTTTGCCGTTTGATGCATAGAAGTAAGCTAAAATTATGGCCGTAGGTCTAACGCGGACATTAGCTCTTTCTCTAAATATGGTGGCAAAGTATGAGTATGTATTATGTGCCATCATTTTCCTGCAAACATTTGTGGCCGATATGGTCCATTGGAGAAATCCAAAAAGCTTGTTGTTTGCCGAGCATTGTTTCAACGATCGCAATTACTAAACTAAGTTGTAAGTGCGTTATAAGATTTATGCTGCAGCTGCGAAAAATCATAGCTACTCAATGTGTGCGTGAATGGATTAGAAAACATGTACAAAACATTCGCTCTTATTTAGTATATTGCTTCTCTTTTGCATTAAAAGTTCAAAACGTGTCGAAGAGATGTTTGAAACGAAAGCTTGATACAAGCACACAAAACAAAGGTGTAATGAGTAAAGCAAACATCTCAACACATCATGTTTTAACAAGCAGTGTGTTTGATCAAAAGAGTACGATATAACCAGAGTATGTTAATACAATGAGAAGGTGCAAACATTAAGTCACATCAGGTTGCTTAGCACATACCGGGTGCTTTTATGTATGTCCATATAAAATGCATGTATTGATGATCAAACAATGCGATTCATTAACATTATGTATGTATGATTAATAACAAATTTATAAAAAGTAAAGAAAAAAATGTGAAAAAAACTGATGGGGTGGGTCTCGAGCTAGGGCCAACCATTTCCATCAAACATATTGCTGTTAGTATTTTTGTCATTTTGATCACCTGCGAGCACAGGATTTCAGGAAAATTTAAATATTTCAGAAAAAACCCTGAAGAATGTACCAAAACTTAATTAATTATTTATAATCAAGAATTATAAAAAAAATTGTTTTTACTAAAAAAAATTGTCACCCTTAGAGTTGGACTTGAACTCGAGCCATACGAATATCTTTACCTTCAATGGCAAATTATTGCGAGTTATGCCTGCGCCTATACCAACTCCACCACAAGAAAGCTAAAGAAATTTAAAATTCACTTCGAATTAAAAAAAAAATAAAATGAAAAGTAAAAAACTTAAACCAACTCAACTATAAGATTTCAAGGTCAGGATAGCAGATATCCTTTTTGTTACTTATAAAATACACCCTACTAGGAAGTTCTATAGAAACTTCAGATTCAACTTGAATTTTGTATTTTCATACAATATGCCATGATCGTCAATAATAATCTGCTTGTGGATAACTTTGGAATGTGAAGAGATGAAGGTAGGATGGCATTCATGTGGGCGTTGTTGTTGTTTTTCAATTTACCAATGATCCAGGTCTCGCTGATTTTCTGATTTGTAAGACTTTTCGTCGACTTGGGTTGTGGGGAAAGTAAATGCGGGGGTATGTGGGAATATGCGAGGATTAGTTAATGAAAACAAGTGATTTATTAATGAAATCCCCTCTTACTATGCATGTAGATTTTACTATTTTCACGGCACATACACCTGCATATAAATTAAGCTATATCCATATGTAATCAGTAATATGACAAACGCATACGATTGGATATTAAATAAAAAAAATAAAATAAAATAAAATGAAATAAAAAAATAAAATGAAATAAAATAAAATAAAATTAAATAAAATAGAATAAATAAAATAAAATAAAGTAAATTAAATTAAATTAAATTAAAATAAGTAAAACTATAACAAAAAAAAAATAAAAAAAATAAGTAAAAATAAGAAAAAAATGAAACTAAATAAATAAAGAAAATTAATAAAAAATCAGAAAAAATGAATTGAAAAATTTAATTAAATTAAATAAATTACAGTAAACGAAATTATAAAAAAATTTGTAGTTAACTTAGATTAAATAAATTATTTGAACTAACCATAAGGCAAGGGAAATAAATACATATGTATATGTAAGTAAATATATACATTGGGGAGCAAAAGTGATTCCACGATCAACGTTTTCACGTTTGAGAGCGCATAAAAACTAAACGAACGAAGTAAATGAAAAAACTTTTAAATTCTTTTTAATAGTATTTTATTGAAGAAGCTATAGAATACTAATGATTCAAAAACAAAAACAAGCGGCATGTACTCAGTTTTGCACCATTTAAGAAAAAATAAATTCATTATTAATATTTGGTCCAGAGACCCTTATTTTGTATGACATTTTTCATACGTTTTGGCATACTTTCAACCAATTTTTCGAATATTCCATTCGGAATATTATTCCACTCTAGTTCAACACGCCCCCAAAGATCGTCCAAGTTGGATGGGGCTGATTGATACTGTCCGTGCCGTCGCTTTACGATTGACCATAAGTTTTCAATCGGATTGAGGTCGGGACTTTGCGCTGGCCACTCCATCATCTTAAAATTTTGGTTTTCGAGCCATTCTTTAACAATTTTCGCAGTGTGCTTGGGATCCCCATCTTGCTGAAAATTGATTTCCTACTCTGGGTACGCACACTGGTCAAGAAAATTGGGAAGATGGGTTTGCAAAATGCTCAGATAGTCTTCATTTCGCATAATCCCGTAAATTTTGTGCAACGGTCCAACGTGCGAATACGTAAAACACCCCCATGCCATTATGTTGCCGCCTCCATGTTTCACGGTTTGTTTTACATGATGCCATTGAAGCTTGTCACCAGGTCTCCGCCAACAGTATTGGTTTCCATCCGATTTAAAACGATTAAACTTAGATTCATCCGACCAGATAACACGTTTCCAGTCTTCTATTGTCCAGTTCTTGTGTTCCTTGGCTAATTTTAGCCGAGCCTTAACATTTTTCTCGGATAAAGCTGGTTTGTTTTTTTTCACTGCTGCGACGTACCCAATCCTACCAAGCGCTCTTCTAGCTGTCCATCGACTTACGCCTTTATTTATTTCTGTAGAAGCTTCTTTTGGCGTTAAAAGTCTATTTTTTCTCATTTTGGACACCATAAATCGAGCGTCAGAGTCTGTTAGAAGGCAACGGGGACCATTCAACTTCTTTTCCGCACAAACATTTTGTCTTTTCTGCACCTTGACAACCACTGATTGACTAATTTGTAGCTTCCCAGCAATAATGTGGGTCGAACACCCACTTTTTGTCACGGAGATAATACTATTTTCTTTATCAGACGACAGCTTCTTCATTTTTTAGTGAATAGTTAGAGACTAAGTTCCAAATTCAACAAATCAATTATAAACTAGTGGAAGAGAGTGATTTTCTGAATTCTGACAATGAATAATAAATGCAAAAGGCACTTAACGGTAAATCTGCAGGTCTATTGCTGATAAAAAAGTAAGAAGAGCAAAAATATGAGCGAATAACGGATGGTGCAAAACTGAGTACAAGCCGCGTGTTTTGGTTTTTAAATCATAACTATTCCATTTCTTCTTTTTTTTATTTTGCTATATACGCCTATTGTAAAAAATAAACAAGGTGTTCAATAAAGAAAAAAGTTTTTATCATTTACTGTTGAAGGTAAAGATATTCGTATGGCTGGAGTTCAAGTCCAACTTGAAGGGTGACAATTTTTGTTAGTAAATTTTTTTTATAATTCTTATTTATAAATAATTATTTAAATTTTGGTATATTCCTTATGGTTTTTTTCAAATTTTTTAATTTTCCTGAAATTCTATGATCACAGGGGATCAAAATGACAAAAATAATAACAACAATATGTTTGAACGAAATGGTTGGCCCGAGTTCGAGACCCATCCCTCAGAGTTTTTTCATATTTTTTATGTTTTTAATTTTATATAAATTTTTTATTTATTTACAATTTTTTTTTAATAATCATACATATATAATGTTGATATATCACATTGTTAGGTCATCCATACACGCATTATATATGGACATACATAAAAGCACATGCATAAAGGCTAAATACGGCACTCTATGCAAGTTGAGCATTTCCCTCTTGCAAATTGAGTTCGATATTGCCTTTTTGCCAGTTCCCTATTGGGTTGCGCCTTTAATTTCCTGTATGGGTCCTTTATGTGCTAAGTGACCTGATGTGACTTAACATTTGCACCTTCTCGGCCAAACCAAGCATATCCATGCACACTTCTAATGCTGCAACTACCCATCTTACATACGTTCCATCCATAGCGACATATCTTATGAGAGCGCCATGTCCATTACTGACGGTTGTCCCGCAGAAACCAGCGGCCATTTGATTTTTTCCGTAAAACTGGCTCAGCTTATTTCTCGCTGTTATACAAGGTTGCCAGTATTGACTTTTTAAACTAATATGAAATAAACTAAGATTGTTTTTTTCGAAAGAAATGAAAACTGAATTCTCAATTAATTATTTATTACTGTATAGATCACGTATATTTGATTGGTGTTTATATTCGAACATATAAATTATGAAATTTGTTGACAAAAAGTATAAATTTGTTTAAAGGTATGCAAACACACTGGCAGCTGCCAAAATTTCGCCGCTGTCAGTAGCGTCGATAACTCGTGTATGTATATCGCTCCTCCAGTCGTGTGTTATGGACGTTAGGTATGTGTGTGTAAGGTGGGTAGTTGCAGCATAATAGCTACCCACCCTATCCCATGAGAGAGCCATGTAAATGCAAATTACCACCGCTTGCCGATGCCGTTACTAATGTTTGTCCCGCATTACATTACATTTGTAATTAAACAACTTTTTTTCATAACTGTTTTTGCTGCCATATAATATTTTGTTATAAGTGGGCTAAAGGCCTGGTTTGTTTGTATGAATTGAATATTTTTGTTATACAAGAAAGAAAAAATATAGAAGTGTTTCGGAGATCACCACATCTCCTCATCAGACTTCTTATGGTGTGAGTGTTCTTCCACTGCGCCAATATCAGCCATGTAATCTATTTTTGTATTATTCAATTTATTATTAACCAACAACTATTACGTGCGCTAATTTAGCCGCTATATTTCTTAATAGCGTCGTTAGTGATTTGCTTAGGAATCCTGTATACTTTCAGGCGTTGATTGACTGAAAAATGTACAAATGTGTTTAAAACTATGCAAGCACACTGGCAGCTGGCAACATTTCCCCGCAACGTTGATACTTGTGTATGTATATCCCTCTTCCAGTCGGGTGGCACGACTGGGAGGTATGTAAAATGGCTAGCTCGGCTATTATACTCGTACACAGAAAATTTTTGAAACGGATACACGTATATAGTCAGTTTTTGCATAGATTGTGGTTAGTTTTGCATTACTCTATTGTCAGCATGGAGTATTTATTTCACGCGCGCATGAAGCACTCGTGTTGTTTGCAGGGGATTAGTCGCCATAATTTAGAAGAGTCGATTGAAATAGATTATAAGCCATGCACATTTTTGAAGAATAATGGTTTTTGTTCTACAACAGTTTCCATAATGAATTCCCATTAACTAATTTCCATAAGAAACTTTGTTCAGTCATGTTCTGTTTTCTCGTAACACGCTTTCAGTTTTATTTTTGACGAGTTTAGTCCAACAAGATAAGCTGAGAGTGCAGGAGATAATTCTTTACAAAAAAAAGTACATATAAAGTAATATGGATCCTTACATTTAGTGTATTTTCATACGTATGATCGAACCACAGAGCTCGATTTTTTCTAGATACAAAAATTCCTCAACGACACATTGTGCTATATTATGGAGTTCCACACAAACAATTTAAGGATATTTTAAATATAACATTTTTAGGCGCTATACGGAAGCTAAGAGGGGGTACATATTTTGCTCAAGATAAATTAGGATTACAAATGAACAATAATGTGTATAAATGAGCCTACCAAGACGAAGTTTTCTCCAGATATATTGATAATATAATATATAGTACATTCAAAAACATATTTTTTAAATTTTCTTTCCCATAAGCCATTGTTTCAATCTACTACAATAATTATAGTTATACATCGATTGCGTGGTCCACAACTACAGTACTTTTTATTGTCTTCTACTTTTTCATTATTATTAACTTCCTTCTTCCTGTTACTAATATTAAATATTGTGCTCTTAAAAACCAAAGATATTTTGTATGTATATTCATATTAAAGGTTAACTCTTATCTACAAGATAATCTTCCCAAAAATTTCAGCAAGTGCAAGAAGAGAAGGTTATGGTAGAAGAGCTACCAAAGCTACGAAATACCTCTATTGCTACAACTAAAGAAGAAACAAAACAGGAGCCTGCTAAGACTAAAGTAAAAGCCAAGCCTAAGGCAAAGCCCAAATATGAAGAACTGCCAGAGATTCCAGATTATGAAAGACCAGTACTGGAAAAATATGAAAAGTCAGATTTCGCAGCAAGTGATTTTAGTCGTGAACTTGACATACCTTCAAAAATGGAAAAACCAGTGTTAGAAATAGAGAAAAAGGCACCTGAAAAAGCTGTACTGAAAAATGGACTGGCAAAGGTACGAAAGCTAAGTAGTGAAATGCTTAGCAAAAACACAATAAAGTAATATAATATATGGTCCAAGTTTTTACGGATGCCTCTTAGATAGAATGTCTGCTCCGCCGAGTATATTTCTGATAAGAAATTAAAAATTCTTTTTTCTCATAGAATTTCACCAGCTTAAGACAATTCCTTTATTTCATTATTTTCTCTCTATTACTTTGAAACTATTTAATATTGTGATATCAGCGCACAAAGGATAATCCAAATGAATTTCTTTAACTCATATTCGAAAAAAATTATTTAAACGATTTATAGCATTTTCTTCAGAGACTTGTAAGTAATACTGGCGGACTGGGTAGATTTGAGACATATCCATTAAATTTTTATTTGTATATCTATAATGCTTATTTAAATACATTCAAAAGCAATAGCCTAAGTTCACACGGCAATTTCCTTTGCAACAACAACAACAATAAATGAAGAGTTGCAGATAATTATCAACAAAAGTTACTACTACCTGTTCATAAACAAAATTTTGTATCTCGAAATTTTCGTTTTCCTTTGTTATAACGATCATTTATACCTTTTTTATGTTTCAAATTGTGCTGTGTAAATGTTTTTCTTTTATTGTATATTGTTACAGAAAGAGAATGTTGACCAAGTCCCAGTTGAAGAGCCCAAAGGCCTTAAAGTAGGTAAAGGCAAAATACCAGAAGACGTGACTGGTGTTGACTCAGCGACTTTGGGCCCAGTAATTATAGAACCAGAGGTATGTAGCGTATGTTACTGTTTGCAAGACGATGTTGTGTATATGTACAATATAAATGTTTCCTTCCTCCCTTAAGTGCAAATAAAAGGACAACGTTTATTTTACAATTCCGTATAATTTGTATTTCAATTAATATTTCCCCTCTTTCATGAACCATAATTAAAATGTCAAATCTGTGGAAAAACAACACGCCGTCCTCTCTAACACAACCATGTACATACATACCCTCCAATTAAAAAGGCAAAACCGCCAAAAAATGTTGCTCCAACTGAGGTAAGTCCATCTCCTAACTATACAATGCCAATTCACTCTCAATAAATATTTAAAAAATAACTTCAGTAATCTGCGTAAATGTTTTAGATCGTTTTAGTGTTTTTATTATTTAAAGGCTAGGTACAGACACTATTACAATAATACACTCTTTTTAAAAATTTCGAATGAATTTATGCTTGAAAAAAATGGTAACCAGATTTTATGTACACAATACTCTTAAAAAATTAAGTAAAAATTCTTCGTCATAGACTACTGCTTTTGAAAAAGGCGTATTAAACGTAAATAACATAGAATACACATACGAATAAATAAGAGATTTTTAATGCAAACATGCATTTGCAGGACGGTATTCAATCACTTAAGGAGCTTATTAAACAACGCCGTCGCTCGTCGGCGCGAAACCTAATGTCAAAAGAGCCTATTGAAAACGAAAGCTTTTTGGGTATTGTTCTAAAGCCTGTAACAAAAGACCCAAAAGATGAGCAAGACCCACAGCAAGCCCAAGCAATGCTAAAGGTAACTAGAAAGGGAAGCTCTCTCCGTCTCACTCTCTCTCTATCATGCTTCCTATCTCTCTTGCTCGCTCATTTCTTTGATTGTTTTGTGATAAGGCTACGGCGGTCTACATTCTACTTGTTTCCGTTCTTGGTCTAGTACATTAAAGCTTACAGCCGTTCACTATACTTCTGTCAATTGTTTCTAGCACTACAATTTTTCGCCGCATATACGTGTATACTTTTTATTTTAATATAAATCAGCTAATGACAGTCTTATGTTACTTTTTCCTTCTAATACGCAAAATTTGCTCGTGTACTTGCTTTATAAATATATATTTCTTACCCTTCGTGCAACTTTTCTCTTGCATAACTCAACTCTCGAAGCTACAATACTTTTAAAAATTGCTATTGTTTTGTATAACATATATGTATGTATATACTTCTAAATGCGCATATTTTTAAGGAAACGGTAAAAGAAGGCAAGATGATGAGCGCGCCTGACAAGGCCAAAATTCATGCTCTAAAAAAACCCGAAGGTTTGCCAATAATTGTCGACAATTATAAGCGTCCTGATTTAGAGAAATATGAAGAAATGGGATTTGAAAAGAGCAAAAAGGATAAGCCTGAAAAAAAAGATGAGCCTAAAAGTGTCATACAAAAGGTTCAAACCTCTGTGCCAGAACCGTCAAAGGTAAGCTTATTTCTTTTGGTATTAAATTTTCGACTGAGGGATATAACACAATTAAAGTTATTATCACCAGAATTTAAATTCGTCCTAAGCAACTTCAGCTTAGTATCGAAATTGTGCAATTAAGATAATTTCCACGAGGTCAAAAATAATTTTTTGTGGAAGTTTTTTTCAAATAAAAATTGCCGCTCCCTTAAAATTATTTTATGAAAGACAAGGCAAACTAACGTTGCATGTGAGCTACGAACACAAAATTTGATCTACATAAAATAGTCTAAGAGGAGGGTGCGAAGAAGAAAGGGTGACTAAATTTTACTAATTACAGATTCGGTTATTGCCGAAATAGGGAGTTATAATATTATCCATTTAGGAATTTCAAAAGTACAAGGCTGTATTTTGACACCTGTCAAACTTAACTGTCAAGTCAAACCTGTTTTATGCCGTACAATGCGTTAAAATGTTTAAAACGTACTACAAAAATGGTAATTTAAACGTGAATACGTTTTGTTGTTTAAGAGGAGATTATGGTGCATATAATCGTCCAACTACGCAAGCATTCGTTTTGCTGGTTCCACCTCAAAAATTTTACTACACGTCATGGCGTATTTTGCACTAAGATATACCATATAATATAATCTAGCTCATACAACAACTGAAGCCTGCTGACAATTCACAAAGCCGTACATACGTTGACTGGATGCTTGAACAACAAGCAGAGAACTGCGATTTTTTGAACACAATTTTCTTCGGCGACGTGACACATTTCTCTCGGGGGATTCGTAGATAAGCAAAATTGTACGAAAATCCTCAAATAAGTGAAGAGAGGCCATTATACTCAAATGTACTATCTGGTGCGCTCTTTGCTCCGGAGTTGCGATTGGACCTCACTTAGGTATTTGAAAACGCGTTATAGTCGCATGATAACTGTTTTTTTGGCCTGCAATTGAAGAACTTCACTTGGCCAATAAGTGGTTTTAACAAGATGGTGCCACATGCCACACAATACTAACGAGTATAGCTTCATTGCGAGAGAAATTTCCTGAATGCGTAATACCGTCTTGCCTTTTACCTAAAACAAAACATTTTTGGTTTGACAGTTAGTAAGTTTGGCTTTTAAACTAAAAATAGATAGTACTACCTGTAAATTTTTACGAAGTTGGAAGGAAGAATATCAAAAATATCATAGATTACATTATAAAATAATTAAAGTTCATAATCAATTGCAAGAAAAGGTTTATACATCTCATAACAAAAAACGCAAAATTCATTTTTGCCTATATATCAGTTTCTTTTTTAAGCAAATTTAAAGATTAAGCACCATGTGCTTAGGAAAACTGTAATTGCATTCAATAATGGAATTCTTCTGGAAATTGAAGGTATCGTACCTGTTTTTGTGCCGGGGAATTTATTTTTCATGTTTACTTTTACCTAAAACTCGCGATAAGTGGCACTTTTATATAATTTTGGATTTTTTAGTGTTCAATTGAAAAGCAAAAAAAAAATACGCATCTTATGCCTTGCGCTCTTTATTTTATTTCATCACTTCTGATGACTTATTAACATCTAAATATAAAATTCCGAAACGGCTTGATCGATTTTAAGTGCCCTGGAGACGGTCAAATAAACCCATCAGATTTTTATGTGTATTGGTGTAGTCGGCTTTCGTCGGCTACACGTACGCTACACAGATTTGTTGTTGGCTCTGCTTGATGAAAGTCAAATTTTTTTTTTTTGATATTTGCATTTTATGGACGATAATTTGATCGTGTCCACTTATGCTTGCCGAAAACAACCTCATTTGTGTTGTGATGCTTGATAGTGAAGTATGGGAAATGCACTAATGAAATAACATTCAGATTTTCGCCCACATATGTACAATATATTATATATTTTATGTGATTAATATAATCATATTTATTTATACATATCTTTCTGACCCTTTTAAAAAATATCTTGTTTGCTTCGTAGGCAAATTTACATCGAAAAAAGCAAAAAAAAAATAATACACATTAATAAGAATACACAACAATGACAATAGAATCTTCATATGGAAGCATCGACTTAAGAGTTTTCCCAGTTAAAATGAAATAACTTAAAATATTTAATTAAATCATTAAATAAATATTATTTTCCAATAAAATTGCAACATATAAGAACATAAGAGAAAATCGTCATCCGAAGACGACATGAGATGCGAGCTCTATGAGTACAAATTTAAAATGATGATTGACGTGTTTATTTGAACGTTTGCGGACAAGACACGAGTGAGCCTCACTCACAGATACGCAATTCTTGATGAAATTATTTGTGCATATTCAGTAGGCCTGAGAATAACATAACACCTATTTTTAACACCGGGAAGAGCCTGGGACTGATCTATTCGAAAAATTTGAATTTATAGTTCGATTTACTAGAAATTTGATACATAGATAGCATTTTGCTTACTTTAGCAGGAACATTAATTTTGTTTCCAAGAATAGTATTCGAATAAATCCATTACTATGGTTTGGATTAATATATAAAAAATTACGGAAGAGAACCAAGGGTTACCGAGCAGATATTTGATTGGTTTGGTCCATTCCATAGCCCGGTAGACGACATCATTCGTTAACTTAAGCTGAAGCTTTGTTGGAAGGGGTGCCGTGCGTATACGGGATCCGTTTCCTTACATTTACGTGCGTAAAAGACGAGCAATTCCATAGCGTGTTCTATGACAATTGTCATTTCGATGAATTAAGCAGAATAGATATATTGTATTCAAGTGAGAGAAAAATAACTCTCAGAACGAGGCATGTGGCTAATTTTTAGTACATCGCCCTATGAGAAACGGGAGAGCCTAGTCGTGCGAATGAAATTTTCCAATAATAAAAAAGGTTTTGTCTTAAAATATTTGTTGGTAAGTTCTTCGCAAAAACAACTACATCGTGCAAAGTTTTACAGCTACAGAATATCTGAGCACTTGATCGTGGATATGTAGGTAAAAGGGAAAAAGTGAAAAACAACAATAAGTGAAAGCGGCACACATGTAGCTTAATGGGATAACCATCCTATTCGAACAAAGGTGTCTGGAAAAAGAAGTCTGATGAGGAAACGTGGTGGTTTCCGAAATAGCAGCTATAACTTCTACCGCTCAAAACTATTGTAATTTTTTCACTATTTCCAGAAAATATATGGCTAGAGACAGTTCGATAAAACTAAAAAACCCGAAAACATTCAACAAAACAATGACCTGAAAAAGCATCTGAGAAACCCTTACGTTGAAAACAATTTATAGTTTTTCTTGACTTGATAACGGCTGGACCGAAATAAATTTCAACTTTATTGAGAGACTCGGGGACCGATTCATGCGAGATAATCGTAGCTACGATTCGATTCACTTGAAATTTAATTGGTTGGTAGCTTATCGTTTACATTAACATGCAGATACTGGTTCTTAATAATCTTATTTATGGTTCAATTCGATTGAATTTTTTTTCTCGTTCGTACATTTCACACCGTCTAGTGCAGATGTTAAAATATCAAGTTTACTAACAATCTTTAATTTTACCAAAGTATGCGTACTTATATATACAAAGACATTGAAATGCGTACTTTTGGTGGAATTTTTTAACGCGCTTACATATGATCGTCTCTAATAAGCATTGCTTAGATTATAACTAAAAAATATATAAATGGAAATGTATACATATCGGCACTTTGTATGTAATGCCGCGATATAGCAAATGCCGCGCATACCTTCTGCTCAAATATAAACGAGCCTTTATCCATAACTCGACAAGGACAAGACATATGGCCATACTTTTTTTTGCTTAGGTTGCCAGGACTGTTATATGTTTACATGTCAAATTTGAGCGCGATCTGTCACATAGTTTTTTTATGGCACTATAAACAAGTCAACCTCGAGTGTGTTTTTCGAATTTTACTATGGAAATTAACGTTGAGCAAAGACGTTTGTTTGAAATTTTGTTATTCCAATGGAATAAGTGCGACGGACGCAATGAAAATGTTGCAGAAGGCATATGGGGAGTCTTGCCTATCACGTGCACGTATTTTTAATTGGTATAAGTCGTTCAAGGACGGCCGTACATCGCTGGAGAACTTGCCCCATGATCGTCCTCCAGCAACGTCAATAAACGAAGAAAACGTCGAAAAAGTAAAGAAAATTGCGTTGGAAAATCGTCGTGTGACTGAAAGAGAGATAGCTAGTGAGTTCAACATATCAAATGGATCCGCTCATAGCATTATTCACGATGTTTTGGGCATGAGACGTGTGTCTGCTCGACTTGTTCCAAAATTGTTGCTCATACGTCTCGTCTTGTACGCGATTATTTGACCAAAAACAACGTAAATATTGTTCCGCAAGCACCGTATTCACCCGACATGGCACCGTGTGACCTTTTTCTTTTCCTTAAACTCCAATTGCCGCTTCGTGGAAAGCATTTTCAGTCGATTGAAGTCATAAAAGAGAATTCGAAGAAGGAACTGAAAGCCATACCTAAAGCGGCCTACCAGAAGTGTTATGAAGATAGGAAAAAAGTTGGCATATGTGTATCGCCTCTAATGGTTACTATTTTGAAGGGGATAAAATAAATATTGAAGAATAATTAACCGTTTTTGTTTTATTGAACAGTCTCGTTTATATTTGAGCAGATGGTATATCAAATAGTCAAATATTGAGAAAACATCGGCATTAATATGCTTATGATAAAACACAGAAATGACATGCCGCGTATAAAATCAAGAACAAAAATTTAGCTGTAATACTGCGAATGTTATAGTTCTAATTATAAGGTTACATTAAGACCACAAAGTTTCCGGAAACTGTTTTTTTCGATATTCGCGGTTTGGTGCATCATGAGCTCATTCCAACGGGTCTGACGGTCAGCAAAGAGTAATATTAGAGCGTTTTGAGGCGCTTGCGTGAAAACATGTGACGTAAATGGCCGCAATTGTGGGCCAACAATTTCCGGAAACTTTCATGATGATAATGCGCCATCGTACCGAGTTGTTGTTGTAAACGATTTTAAGACCTAAAACCCGTTCAGTACCATTGATCATCCACCGTATTCACCGCATTTGGCCCCATGCACCTTTTTTTGTTTCCACACACCACTCCGTGGAATCGGTTTCGACTCGATTCTGGTAGAATAATGGTTTAAATGTATATCTGGGAGTGCTAATAAGTTGTAGTTTCTAAAAAAAGTTTTTCCATTTTCGAACAAAGAAAAATTAAAGATACATGTGGTAGTCTCGAAATAAGTAGTATTTCTGACCAAGAATGTAACCGCTGAAGAGATTATCCGCTGAGCTCTGGTCACACTTTGTGATGTGCGTCGTGATGTTTTCTCAACAAAAATAACTTACAGTTTATACTAAGCTGCCTCCAAACGTGCAATGTTAATATTATTATTATTATTTCCAACGGCTTCCCACCATCTACCCATTCATACGAGGGACGAAGTCTGCATCACACATGTTATCTTTTTTTGTTTATATGATTTTAAACAAGTAATATAAATCTATTAATAATTAGTATAATTGCAAGGGCTCGTGAAATTCAAGGCTACAAGACTTAAGAAACAATGGACATGTAAACATGTGTACGTTCTAAACGGAACATTGAATTTGATTTCAGAAAGAATAGAGAACTGGAAATTAAGCCTGCTATTATTTTAACTATGAAAATGACATCAAAATTTAGTAAACATTCAGTTGCATAAATACTTTTTATTAAGCTTTAACAAAAACTGTTACAGAAAGCCTGAGCTAAATTTTTACATTGCAATTGAATTTTAGAATTAGCTTGCAATTTTTACATTACATAAGATTAAAATCTTAAATGTTTAAAACAAAAAGTATTTTTCTCTATAAATTTCAACTTCAAAGATAAAATATTAGTGCCACATCATGCTAACTCGGTAGTATTTTCATATTTTTTAAAGTGTCTTCTAACAGGTAAAGTAAAATGCCATTGTAGATTCACATCTATTTTTTCTATTTTGAAAATTTAGTTATGAAAACATAATATATAGGAAGAAATTTGATTTGCACAAGAATTAGTATTAGATAGTTACAGTTGGTTAGTATCTTTATTTTCCAATCCAATCATTTAGGAAAATAAAAATTGTTTTCCAAATCTTAACTTCAAAAAAAAGTGAGAGATCCATTCATGCCATACACTAGCAGATTAATTCCACGAGCAGATTCCCTCGCAGTAGAATTTTCCTCTTCCGTACGGCGTGCTATGTATTGTATATAATTACGTTGGCCCGTTGTACGTCGGGAATGATAATCGATATTAGAGCGACCTAATCGTGGCATCGTAACAAACTTCAATCTGTAATTGATTACTTTATATGAAACACACATAAAGTTTTCACTGAATAATTTTCAATAATTTACCTTTTGAATAGCCGAAATAAAGATAGCAAACAACCGAAATTGAACAATTCAAATAATTTACAAATCAGCTGAAGAAGTAAGACAAATATGTTCTAATGGAAATGAGGTTAGGTATATTCAGCAACAAACTAAAACTCTTCGAATAAACAAATATCGGGCATTCCGGAATAAAGCAATGTTATCGCAAACGGATCACTGGCGCAAGTTGAGAAAAAACTCGTCAATGTTGTTGCTGGTTGTGTTTCCGCTCGCAGTACTGCATTCTCTGGGTTGAAATACATTCTTTGGTCATTCTCCAAATGAACTTCGAGATGAACAACAGTCGGAAAACGTTCATGAATTGCAAAAGAAAATATTCTCCAAAGCGCTTCATTGCAGTTCACGTATCGACCGATTTGATACTTCCTGTTTTCCCGACAACAAACGAAAACTGTTCGAATACACATATTAGAAAGATGGCTGGCGTACCCATTTCCCAGTACTGACGGCGCTCACGCCATCGTGCGACCAAGGGAGGGTTAACAAATAGGGGTTGGTAATAGAATAGAGAAAATTTCGTTTAGGGTTATACGTATTTTTCAATGCCACTTTCTAAAAAAAATGGCATAAAAAATTGTTTACCAAAAACTGGGATAAAAATTTCGCTGGCTGGAAAATATGTAGGGGTTGGTTATAGAAGAAAATTTATGGTTATATGTATTTCGTAATGTCACATCATAAAACAAAAATAAAAAATTTAGGGGTGGACTACACTTATCACTTCGGGGTGTGAAAAATAGATGTTAACCGATTCTCTGAATATGCACGTACAATTTCTTTAAAATCGGTTAAGCCGTTTTGGAGAAGTATCGTGTCTAACACTGTAACACGAGAATTTTATATATTAGATATATGTATATATGATATATATATGTATATACATATATTTGGCATATTTATGTTGGACTTTATACTTTGACTTCAATAAGCTATGTATGTTTAACAGCCTTAAGTATACATTTCAGGTCTCTACCAACGCGGATAGTCTGTTTCTTATTAGTAACTCTACCCATAAAAATCATTGTGCAAAAGTATAGTACTTGCATTATTACTATTTTTTTTTTAAATTTCAATTAAATAAATACTATAAAATATAAGAAACGTATTGAATCATAAAAGTTATAAAACAATGAAGCTGTTAAACTACGTGTAAGTGAGAGTTAAATGATTTATTATTTACACTTCAAAACGTTATCGTAAAGATAAAATAAATAATAAACAAAAAACTAATATCGAAGATATACAAAATTCAAGATTTGAAAAGTTAGGATTTAGTGCAGCAAAAATGCAATCAAAAGGGAAAGAGTAAGAATTGTAAAAAAGTGGAATCTTAAACCAAAAATGTCATGTTTAAATCTTCAATGAGAAAATAAAGTCGGACGAAGGCCTATGTAGCTAGCATTTGGATGGACCTAGTCCGACCAACATCCCAAATTATAAAAAATTAATTTTTCTAATTGCGGTCGCCTCTCGGCAGGGATGTCAAGCCATCCAATTGTAGTTCTGACATGAACTAAAAGTTCCTCATAGAAATCCACCGGCGGAAGCGGCTTAGAATTAGCTGTATGTACCTCCATTTGTTGGAAAGAATCAAGACGCACATCACAAGCTGGGGGAGGATCTACGTAAGCCAGTTCCACTATAATTTTAGAAATAAGTAATATAAATTAAAAAAATAGCTTATTGTGTGGGGAATTAAATACAGAATAAGAAATGATAGCGATTCCACTAAGCCATTTAATATGACGAATTAGATCAAATAAGCCTAAAAACCCTAAAAAAATAATTGCCAAATTTTTTAACAGCGTTAATAATTGCTAATCTTGCTACTGAATTTAAGTCAGCAATCTAAATATAAAACGAATGTATGTCTTTGAAGTTGATCCACCAAGAAATACTCGTATAAATAGAAATAAAAGTAATATATAACATTTTTCAACTAACATAAAAGAATTTTCAGTCTATTCTAATTGTAATAAATATTTAAGGAATCAAAACTACTTCAATCACTCCAAGGCAATTTTAGAAATAATAATTTATCACAATTTAAACATTCTTCTTTGAATTCTACTCACATTCACCCTATAAGAAACTTAACTAATGCGCAACGAACAAAAAATCAAATTTGAAATCAGTGTCGTCTCAGACGTTTTGGTTATTCTCAGCCAATGAACAGGATCCATCAATTTTCCATTTAACAACCTCGGAGGCTTCCCACTGATCAAAGTTAGAGAGCACATGGTAAAGTTAACCTGTTTCATTTATAACTTTTCTTATAATTACGTTGGAGTACTCGGTTTTGATATACTTAATCTACTTAAAACTAAAATATGACCTCGTAAATCAACCATTGACCAGAAATTCACCATGCGCCAAATTTTGGAAAACCCCCATAAAAAGAGGGGAGACACACACAACCTCTTCGTCGATTTTAAAACAGCCTTCGACAGTACGAAAAGGACGTTAAGCAACACTAAAAGCTCCGACAGGATCAGGAAGGACTTCTCCGAGCCGTTCGATACCAAACGAGGTTTCAGACAGGGTGACTCCTTATCGAGTGACCTCTTTTAGTTATTGCTGGGGAAAATAATAAAAGCTGCAGAGCTGAATATAGAAGGTACATTCTTCCATAAAAGTGTATAGCCTGATGTCCTCTCATCAAACAAACAGTCACAACACTCGCACTTTGAACTCGTAGATAACATCGTCTATCTTGGAACCAGTACTAACACCAAAACAATCTCAGCCTGGACATCCAACGCAAAATCACTCTAGCCAACAGGTGCTACTTTGGACTAAGTAAGCAATTAAAAAGTAAAGTCTGCTTTCGACGAACGAAAACCAAACTTTACAAGTCGACGGACGCAAGCACGGACGATGACAACATATGAGGAGTCGGCGCGAAGAGTTTTCGAGAGAAAGGTTTTGCGTAAGAGTTGAGAATGGCGAACACCACAGCCGATGGAATGATGAGCTATGTGAGATTTACGGCGACATTGACATAGTTGATCGAAGCAGTGGCTGCGCTGGTTAAGCCCTGTGATCCAATTGGATAAGTTAAGTTCCAATCAGATTGGGCTGCTATCAAAAATGTCTCCTTTTCTCCATGAAAATGGTACGAGCAACACCAAAGTGGCGCATAAGAGTTAATGAAATAAAAGAGCAAAGACATCAGTTTTACTTTAAAGTACATACCCTATTTTCAAGCTCAACACTAAGATAGATGACTGACTTGGATGCGGTACATTTCAGCCAAAAAGATGCACTTGAAGCTTAAATTATCCAGTTTGTATTGGATTTTAAACAATAAATCTGGGATCAGCCCATTGTCCACAAACGCGCCTGAAGAGAAGGGGCGTACTACACCTAATGTATTTTAATTGAGTTTTTACGATTTGATAACTTATTGTGAGGCTTCTGATATCGAAGCAGATTCAGTAAGTGTATACAAATATTACTAAAAAAACCATTAAAATTTCAAAAACGCTTAATAGCAAAAAGTCATAACAGATTTTTTAGGTGTGCAAAAGAATTGGAAAAGCCAAAGTGATATAACTACCTAAATCTTTTAAACCTATGAAAAGTTGTTGTTGACATTAATTACCTTTTCTATTATATATTATTATTTGATCAATGGCCAGTTGATAGTAAAAATATTTGTTAAATGCTAAAAATAATTTCAAAGATATTTGAATTTAATTTTATTTTTAAAACTTTGATTTGTTACCGAAGAAATATTGTACTGACGACATTACAGCATTTTAAAATAGGAAGAGTGAGATACCCATTGTATAAAAGCTTTAGGTACATATTTTACCTGTCTACAAATGTCTTGAAATCTAGTTCCTATTAGTAGCTCTACCGGTAAAAATCATTGTGCTAAATCATGATACTTTTACTGAGATAGATATTTAAATATATATTTTTTTGGTTCACTTCACGGAGGGAGGCATAGTCTGACTTTTTGAATAGGCCAGTCTCCGGTCCACTTCCCGGAGAGAAGAGTAGTTTTCCTGCTGATCTAAAACAAACCTATCTATTCACCGAAATTCTAGTAAACGGTACCATAGAAATTAATTTTTAATAAGTCGGTAACTCGTCCCCTTTCCGGTCCTTCCTGTTAATCTAAAGGTATGAAATCGTTTCACCATACACGATATACCAATTGATTTTACGTTCATTATTTTAAGAGTAAACACTTGCGACGAATAAGCGGAAAATGTGACTGCACTACTCGCTAACTTCCCTATATTCACACTCGTCATGTTCTTCCGCAATGTTTACTGGTCGACGACAAGTGTAAAAATGAGCTTTGGTGTGCACGCAGCAATATACACGACAAACATATGCGCACACTCATCGCAAAAAATCGATAATTTTCGCCAACATGGATTAGTATGCGAACAAGTCCATACGCGAATAAACCTCACTCGCGCTCATACCGATCAAAAACTTTTGTATATCGTGTATGTCTACCTTAAGATTTTTTTAAATAGGTCAGTTCCTTCCCTGTACGGAAGTGTAGTCTTATTGTTAATCTAAGCAAAAGGCCACCTATGTACCGAGTTTCAAGTAAATAGAGTCATAAATAAACTTTTTTCGAACGGGTCAGTTCGTTACAAATAGACACAAGAGTTTTTTTCGGATAGGTCAGTCCCCGGTCCACTTACCGATTTTTTTTTTTGTAAACCTTTCCAGGAACCATAGAAACAGTTTGACGAAATTTCAAGTTAATCGGCCGCTTCGGGGTCCACATACTCATTTAATGTATGAAAAATTAATCATAGAATATCTTTTTATCATAACTTTATTTACAGTTGTGGAAATATACCATTGACATTGATCCACGACCCGGAGAGAGGAATAGCCGACAGTTTGCTTAGGTCCCGGGTCCACTTCCCGTAGAGAAGAGTGATTTTCCTGCTCATCTAAGCCAAACCCCAAATATTCACCGAATTTCAAGTAAATAAAACCATAAATAAGATTTAAGAGAGAAGTGTAGTCTTCCTGTTAATCTAAGTAAAAAGCTACCTATGTACCGAGTTTCAAGTAAATCGAGCAAGAAATAGCTCGGTCTGATAATCCAAGCAAGAAGCTACCTATGTACCCAATTTCAAGTAAAACCAGCCATAAATAAACTTTTTTTGTATAGGTCAGTCCCTGCTCCACATTCCGGAGAGTAGTATAGTTTCTTGTTAATCTAAACAAAAAGCCACCTATGTACCGAATTTCAAGTAAGGTGAACCATACATAGAAGTTTTTCGAATAGGTCAGTACCAGGTCCACTTCCTGGAGAGAAGTGTAATCTTCCTGTTAATCTAAGTAAAGAGCTACCTACACGTATGTACCGAATTTCAAGTAAATCGAGCAATAAATAAAAATTTTTCTAATAGGTCAGTTTCTGGTCTAATTCCTGGAGAGATGTGTAGACTTCCTGATAATCTAAGCAAAAAGCTACCTATGTACCGAATTTCAAATCGAGAAAAAAATACGATTTTTTTGAATAAGTCAGTGCCTGGTCCATTTCCCGGAGAGAAGAAAAGTCTTCCTGCCCATCCAATCAAAAAGCCACATATATACCGAATTTAAATTAAATCAAGCCATAAATAAGATTTGTTCGAATAGGTCAGTCCCCGGTCCACTTCCCGAACATCTTTTTTTCGGAAAAACCCTACTCAGGAATTATAGAAATAATCTTACGAAATTTCAAGTCAATCGGTGGTAACTTTTGTAGAACACTCGTTCCGTAGAGACATAAGAGTTTTTTCGAATAGGTCAGTCCCGGTTCCACTTTTCGAAATTTCTTTTCTTTAAGCCTTGCCAGGGATATTTATGAAGATTACTCGATTTTTCCAAACGGACGTAAGATTTATATATATATATATATATATATATTTTATAAATATACATATACATATGCGGCCGCGATAGCCGAGTGGTTAGCATTGCGTACTGACATTCGGAAGGCTCGGGTTCATATCCCAGTGCCAGCAACATCCAAAAATTATGGAAAATTAATTTAAATAAAAAAAAAATTAAGTTAAATTTTCTAATTACGGTTACCCCTCGGAAGGGAATGTCCACCCCTCCGAGTGTATTTCGGACATGAAGTAAAAAGCTCCTTGTAAAAACAACCATGAGCCGTTCGGAGGCGGCTTAGTATAAACTGTAGGTCCCTCCATTTGTTGGAAAAACATCAAGACGCAAAACCACAAATTGGAGGAGGAGCTCGGCCGAAAAATCGCTTCAGCGGTTACAAAGCGCCAATTATATATGTATATATATTAACGCTTCGTAACTGCTGAAGCGATTTTCGGCAGTACTCCTCCTTCAATTATGATGTGCACCTTGACGTTTTTCTCACAAACGGAGTGACCTACAGCTCATTCTGAGACGCCTCGGCTAACGGTTGCTGAATTTTTTTGGAGCTTTTAATTTTTTTATTACTTACTTACTTACTTTACTGGCGTAGACACCACTTCCGTGATGCTAACCAAATTTATAACATCGCGCCATTCATTCCTTTTTCCTGCTGCGTGGCGCCAATTGGAGATACCAAGTAGAGCAAGGTCCCTCTCTAACTGGTCTTTCAATCCAAAGTTGTATCTGTTGACAAGAGTGATTCTGCGTTGGATTTCTAGGCTGACATTGTTGTTGGTGTTAATACTGGTTCCAAGATAGACGATGTTATTGTATCTACGACTTCAAAGTAATGACTGCCAACAGTGACATGGGAGCCAAGTTGCGAATGCGATCACTGTTTGTATGATGACAGGAGATATTTCGTCTTGCCCTCGTTCTCTACCAGAGCAACATCCTTCACTTCCTTATCCAGTCTGGAGAAAGCAGAACTCTTGGCGCGGCTGTTGAGGCCAAGAATGTCAATATCATCGGTGTGTGCGGTGTGTGATTGTACCTTCTCCATTCAGCTATACAGGTTGTAATATTTTATGTGGGAAATACACTCAAAGGGCTTGATATTCCCTGTCGCGGGGGCGACTTCAACTAGGAGTATTAATTTTCTATAATATTGGTCGGACTGCATATGTATTTATATAAAAAGTCGATGTGTAACTAACTTCAGACCGCTCGCGCAGCTGACGTATAGGCATAAGATGATTGTAAATTAGATGAATGACAGTTTAGAGTATTGTTTATAAACGCAAGATAGCAAAATGAGAGTGAACGCGAAAAAAAGAAATCCGTAATGGATTTCAAACGTAATAGTGTGATTGCATTATATTTAGCTAAAAAATTACAACTAGCGTTTGTTCGAGAGCTCAAACACCTTAAAGTGAAAATGATCTTAAGGTCAAGCGTTATAATATCCAAAAGGTCCATGATCTCACACCCAAGCAGTAACAAGTTAGACTTGAGAGAGCGAGGGAGTTGCTTCGCTTAGCCGAAAGTGGTCAAACGATAGGTGTTACTTGATCGACCGTCCAGACAAGAATTTGAGTCATCGATTGGGCACCAGGAGGCAGCACCCGCCACAGATAATGGTTTGGGCCACTGTAACCGCAAATGGGCGCTCTCCAATGGTTTTTATGCAGCCTGCTTTGAAGCCGTGGCCAGATAAATATTTCGGTGGCAGACCGTGAACGTTTCAACAGTACTCGGCACCGACTTATGAAGCTAGAGTGAACCAAGAATGGCTGAAAAATAACGTTCGCAACTTGTGGACGTCCACTCAATGGCTCTCGAATTCACCAGATGCTAATCTGATTGATTATTCTCCTTGAGCCATTTTAGAGAGTAAGGTCCGAACTAAAAGATACACTAGTCTCGAGGCGCTGAAGAAAGCTGTTGTCCGCGAGTGGACCAAAATACCTGCAAGTCACATTCGGACAGCTTACGATTCGTTATTGGACCGTTTCAAGGCAAGGCAAGAGGAGGTTATATCGAGCAAAAGTAAATTGTTTCCGAATTTTGTATAGTTTTCGCACATTTTATACTTTGAATTGATTAAAAGTAATTTTCCAAACTGAATTTATGGCCCTTTTAATTGGTTACACTTCGAGTGCCGGACCCTGTATATCAACCTAATTAACTGTCATTGGCGGTTTGTAACTGCTGAAGTAATTTTTGGCAGAGCTCATCTTCCAATTTGTGGTGTGCGTCTCAACAAATGTGTAAACCTACAGTTCATTTTAAGTTGACTCCGAAGGTCGGATGGATTTTAATGAAATAAACTCGGATGGATTGACATTCCGAACCGAGAGGGGACCGCAATTAGGGAAATCAATTTTCTATAATTTGGAAGTTGGTCGTACGAGGACTCGAAAACCGCTAATTATAATACTTCTACTAAATAAAAATTAGTAGCCTATTATAACAAATTTAATCATTCAAAGCCTTTCATTTTGCTAATATAGACATAGCTTTTCTTTTTTAATTCAACCAAATTTTCAATAATTATTCTTAAAATTTTTCTCTTTGTTTTTTTTTTATTAAGTTATTTCTAGTTCGCGCCTTTATAATAATTATTTTTCTTTCTTCTTCATAACTATATAGTATTCGACTTATTTTTTTTTTGCACTAAAAAAAAATTAGTGAAGTAAATTAAGTTTATTATTGAAAAGTAAACAATAAATCACGCAAATCACGTTTTCGACTGCTATTCACCTGGGAGTGGCCAGAAACGATTCTTTTGCTTATAGGTCAAGCACCTCACGACTTCCGGTCTTAGACCACGTGTCCCCTGGGTAGCCAATAAACATCATTTTGGAGGCGAGCTAAAGTGAGAAGGCGAATCCCATGCGGTTGCGCGTAGGGTTTGGGACCCACCACATGAAAAACTAAATTCCAACGAAAAATCAATTTTAGCTTATGATGAGAGACCGCCCTTTTGATGACGACCCCCGCAAATGTTTTAAGGATTACGATTTGAGGACATGCACCTGGAATGTCCGGTCCCTTAATTGGGAAGGTGCCGCTGCCCAGTTGGTTGATGTCCTCATAAAGTTAAAGGCTGACATCACCGCCGTCCAAGAGATGCGATGAACGGGACAAGGACGGAAGCGAGTAGGTTCTTGTGACATTTACTACATATAAAGGAGCGCAAATTTGGTGTCGGATTCGTGGTGGGAGAGAGATTCCTTCGGCCAGTACTGGCATTCGTCCCGGTGGATGAACGTCTAGCCACAATCCGTATCCACGCCCCGACGGACCAGAAGGACGATGTGATCAAGGATGCTTTTTATGAGCGCCTCAAATGCACTAATGAGCGCTGCCCCCACCACCACGTCAAAATTGTGCTTGGCGACTTCAACGCCAGGGTGGGCAAAGAAGGTATTTTTGGAACAGTCGGAAAAATTAGCTTTCACGGCGAAACATCCACAAATGGGCTAAGGCTGATCGACTTCGCCGGGGCCCGAAATATGGTTGTCGATAGCACTAGATTCCAGGACAAAAATATTCACCAAGCTACTTGGCTGTCTCGAGATCGAAAAACTCTCAACCAAATCGATCATATTGTGATTGGCGGAAGACATGTATCCAGTATTTTAGATACGTGTACGTTCCGAGATCTTAATATCGATTCAGATCACCATATTGTCTCAAACACAATGAAAGTTCGACGTTGAAAAGCTGAAAACACAACAGGCTGCCGAACGGTTTTCTACCCGACTCGCGTTCCTGCTCTCTGAGAGCACTCACCAGCAACTCGATATACGGGAACTGTGGGATGGCATTTCAAACTCCCTACGTACAGCTGCAAACGAAACTATTGGATTTCGGAAAGCTCGCAAAAACAGCTGGTACGATGAGAACTGTCATGTCGCGGTAGAGAGAAAACAGACTGTCTACCTCGCAACCTTGCGATCGGCCACAACACGTGCGGGCTGGGACAAACGCCGAGAACTGAAGAGGGAAGCAAGACGCATCTGACAAAAAAAGAGGCCGAGATGCGTGAGTATGAAGAGCTTGAGAAGCTGGCTGACAAGGGTAACGCTCGAAAATTCTACGAAAAGATACGGCGACTTACAGAAGGTTTCAAGACCGGAGCAAATTCTTGTAGGACCCAGGGAGGTGAGCTAGTGACAGATGCCCAACGATGCCCAACGATTGGAACCTAAGTGTGCTCTGCCCAATTCACAAAAATGGCGAACTCACAGTCTGCGCCAATTATCGTGGAATAAGCCTTCTTAACATTGCATATAAGGTTCTATCAAGCGTATTGTGTGAAAGACTAAAGCCCACCGTCAACAAACTAATTGGACCTTAGCAGTGTGGCTTTAGACCTGGTAAGTCAACCATTGAATAGATATTCACCACGCGCCAAATCTTGGAAAAGACCCATGAAAAGAGAATCGACACACACCACCTTTTTGTCGATTTTAAAGCCGCATTCGACAGCATGAATAGGAGCTGCCTTTATGCCGCTATGTCTGAATTTGGTATCCACGCAAAACTTATACGGCTGTGTAAACTGACCTTAAGCAGCACTACAAGCTCCTTCACGATCGGAAGGACATCTCCGAGCCGTTCGATATCGAACGAGGTTTCGGACAGGGTGATTCCTTATTGTGTGCGCAACAACCGCGCCGTGAGTTCTACTTTCTCCAGACTTGATAGAGAAGCGAAGGATATGGCTCTAGTAGAGAACGAGTACAAGACGAAATATCTCCTGTCATCACACAAACAGTCATCGCATTCGCGACTTAGCTCCCATGTCACTATTGAGTCATTACTTTGAAGTTATAGATAACATCGTTTATCTAGGGACCAGCATTAACATCAACAACAATGTCAGCCTAGAAATCGAAAGCAGAATCCCTCTTGCCAACAGGTGCTACTTTGGACTAAGTAGGCAATTGAAAAGAAAAGCCCTCTCTCGGCGAACGAAAGCCAAACTCTACAAGTCGCTCATCATACCAGTCCTCTTACAGTACGCAGAAGCGTGTCATCTAATGAGTCGGCCCTAGAAGTTGTCGAGAGAAAAGTTTTGCGAACGATTTATGGTCCTTTGCGCATTGACAGCGGCGAATACCGCAGACGATGGAACGAAGAGCTGTACGAACTATATAGTGATATTAACATAGTGCGAATGAAGAGACAGCGGCTACGCTGGCTAGGTCATGTCGTCCGAATGGGTAAGAGGACTCCAGCTTTGAAAGTATTCGATGCAGTACCCGCTGGTGGAAGCAGAGGAAGAGGAAGACCTCCACTCCGTTGGAAAGATCAAGTGGAGAGTGACCTGGGTGCACTTGGCATTTCCAACTGGCGCCAAACAGTGAAAAGAAGAGATGAATGGCGCGCTATAATTGATTCGGCTATAATCGCGTGAGCAGTGCCAACGCTAATATAGACAAGAAGAGGAAACAATGATTGAAATGAATGAATGCATACTACACTACACTATATACTTATAAATGTAAAGTCAAAAGGAAATATATGTAACCAAACGAATTTTCATCGCATAAATCGTTTAATTTTACATAGTAGTACGATAATTTAAAATGTGTTAGTTATTATTACCAATGCTTTTCGATTTTAATTATTTTATTTTATTGTAGACTAGTTTAATCATAACGTCTGATATAAATTTGTTATTATTTTAGATATATATCTCAGAAACCTATAATGACTTGACTAAATCTACATTTAACTAATTAATTTTATTAATTTATTAGGTAATTAAGGGTTCTTATTTTTATTTTTTGTGCTCATTACCAATTCAACTATACCAGCGTAAAGGGTTGGCTTAACCGTGGAATTATTTTTCATAAAGATTTGTTTTTAAATTGATTTTCGATGTAAAACATAGTGGTCAGATATACATCAATATTTATATTTATTATGTATATTCATAACAAATTGTTGTATATATGTTGTTCACCAAATGCTTGACGTCTTGTTAGTTATGCATGTGTACATATGATGTACGTACATATGTGTGAGTGTGCGATTTGCTATTTTTAATGTTTTTATTTGCCTTTTGTTTGTCAATTTGCTGCGACTTTGTTCTTTAAGCAAGCGGTTTTGTGGTTTACCATATTGACAAAAATGTTCATACAAATGTGAGGAATTATGAGCATTCTGATTTTTTTTAATATATGTACATAGATACATATGTAAACACCAATAAATAAATAATTTTTGTTGTTGGACATACATATGTAGATAAGTAGGTAGATATGTAAGTGTTTCAAGTGTGCGCGCGTCCACTTTAATATTAAATTATTCTAAGCGACCGCAACTGTGGGCGCAGGTCTCTGCCTCACTTCTCAATAAAACTGTTAACCAATTTATCTCAAAAAACCCATATAAAGCTATGGCAGTTTTCAATATGTTGCCGGGCACACCAGATGCTTTTATAAAGTGGCACTAATTTACATAAAAAGTTATGATAAAGGACTCAACAAAATAAAAGAAATTAATTAAAAATAATTAAATAATGGATTTGACACATTTACACATTCAAGTGAGCAGTAACAATACGCAAATTGTTTTCGTGAATGAATAGGGAAAAATGTGATTAATATTTGTACGAACATAAATAACTACCAACAAATGATGGTGTGATTTAATTAATTTGTGAATTTAGAACAACTAATAGCTTAACAGTTTTATTTGTGAAAGAAATTATTTATGTACCTCAGCCAAACTAAAGCAACTAAATTTCTGATAAAATGGCCACGATAAAAATAACACCAGCAACGGTTCGTATCAAATATCATAGCCGAAATTATGGATTATTATTTTGACAATTTTTTACGTTAACGTTAAGTGGTGAACATAAATAGACATAGCACACGAAGAAATATTGTACATACAAAAAAATGTACTCAGGAAGAATATTCCTAGGATAATAATAGTCAGATGTCTTTATTGAAATTGTTATTTCTATCATACCGTTATTAGCTACTGAAAAGTATTGAAATATATTTTGTTAATAAGTGTATCTGAGATAAATCATTAGTTGAAATAATATGAAATCATCAAAACCCGCAATTAGTGCGCTTTGACAGTATTGAGACGTATCTTAAAAAAAAACGTAAGCATACCGATCCTATATCTCGAGCTCCAAATCTTTCGACAATATATTTTTTCTTATGCAACTACCACAAAATTTCAATAAAGTAAATATTTCCCAGTGCCAGCAACATCCAAAAGGTATGGAAAATTAATTTAAATAAAAAATTAAGTTAAATTTTCTAATTGCGGTCGCCCCTCGGCAAGGAATGTCCACCCCTCCGAGTGTATTTCGGACATGAAATAAAGGCTCCTCGTAATAAAACCATCAGCCGCTCGGAGGCGGCTTAGTATAAACTGTAGGTCCCTCCATTTGTTGGAAAAAATCAAGACGCAAAACCACAAATTGGAGGAGGAGCTCGGCCGAAACATCGCTTCAGCGGTTACAAAGCGCCAATTATATATATATATATAAATATTTTCCTTCCTTGTTTACCTTTTTTTATGGAAATGTATTAATTTTACTTGATGCCACGGTAGCCGAGTAGTTAGCATTGCGTATTGCCATTCGGAAGGCTCGGGTTCAAATCCTGTTGCGACTAACATCCAAAAGTTATAAAAAATTTATTTAAATAAAAAATATGCTAAATTTTCTCATTGCGGTCGCCCTCGGCAGGGAATGTTAACACCTCAAAGTATATCATCGGTGTACGCCAGCAGCTGTACACTCTTATAGAAGATTGTATTTTCTCTATTTAACTCTGCAGCTCTTATTATTTTCTCCAGCACTAAACTAAAAAAGTCACACCATAAGGAATCACCCTGCCTGAAACCTCGTTTGGTATCGAACGGCTCGGAGATGTCCCTCCCGATCCTGACGGAGCTTTTAGTGTTGCTTTAAGTCTGTTTACATAACGGAATAAGTTTTGCGGAGATACCAAATTCAGACATAGCGGCGTAAAGGCAGCTCCTATTCGTTCTGTCGAAGGCGGCTTTAAAATCGACGAAGGTGGGTGTCGATCGATCTTTGACTTACCAGGTCTAAGACCACTGATATGGTCCAATCAGTTTGTTGACGGTGGGCTTTAGTCCTTCACACAGAACCTTATAGGCGATATTAAGGAGGCTTATCCCACGATAATTGGCGCAGATTGTGGGGTCCTCTTTTTTATCGATTGGGCAGAGCACACTCAAATTCCAATCGGCATTCTTTCGTCCGATCATTTTCTGCAAAGAAGCTGATGCATGCACCTTGTCAGCTCTTCACCGTCAGGTTTCGGCTTCACTATCTCCGGTTACTCCGTTTTCACTGTTATTCAGCAGGCTGGAGAAGTGTTAATATGATCTGGGCATCGATGGCTAGATCACCTCTTTGTGTCCCACAGGGGTCTGCTCCAGTCTCGAAACCTTCTGTAAGTCGTCGTATCTCCTCGTAGAATTTTCGAGCATCACCATTGTCGGCCAGCTCTTCAAGCTCTTCATACTCACACATCTCGGCCTTGGTCTTTTTTTGTCGACAAATGCGTCTTGCTTCCCACTTCAGTTCTCGTTATCTATCCCATCCCACACGTGTTGTGGTCGATCGCAACTTTGCGAGGTGGCAGTCTGTTTTCTTTCCTCTGTGACACGGTGGTCTTCATCGTACCAGCTGTTTTTGCGGCCTTTACGAAATCCAATAGTTTCGTTTGCAGCTGTACGTAGGGAGTTTGATATGCCGTCCCACAGTTCCCGTATACCGAGTTGCTGATGAGTGCTCTCAGAGAGCAGGAATGCGAGTCGGGTAGACAACCGTTAGGCCGTCTGTTGTGATTGCAGCTTTTCAACGTCGAACTTTCATTGTGTTTGTTGACGGGCGTTCTTCGATACACAAAAGCGCATGCGTATCTTCGGTGCAACAAGATAATGGTCCGAGTCGATGTTGGCTCCTCGGTGTGTACGTGCGTCAAGAACACTGGAGACATGTCTTCCTTTTATCACAACATGATCGATTTGGTTGAGAGTTTTTTGATCAGGGGACAGCCAAGTGGCTTGATATATTTTTTCTGTGTTGGAATCTAGTACTACTGACAACAATATTTCGGGTCCCGGCGAAGTCGATCAACCTCAACCCATTAGGTGATGTTTCGTTGTGGAGGCTGAATTTTCCAAATGTCACATCAAAGATACCTTTTTGCCCACCCTGACATTAAAATCGCCAAGCACGATTTTGACGTCGTGGTGGAGGTAGTGGTCATAAATGCGTTCGAGGCGCTCGTAAAAGGCATCCTTGATCACATCGTCCTTCCCTTCCGTCGGGGCGTGGGCGCAAATCAACAAATCAAAAATTTCGCCTTGATGGGGATTGTGCCAAGGCGCTCATCCATCGGGGTGAGTGCCAGTACACGACTGCGGAGTCTCTCTCCCGCCACAAATCCGACACCATATTTGCGCTCCTTTATATGGCCGCTGTAGTAAATGTCACAAGAACCTACTCGCTTTCGTCCTTGTCCCGTCCATCGCACTTCTTGGGCGGCGGTGATGTCAGCCTTTATTCTTACGAGGTCGTCAACCAGCTGGACAGTGGCACCTTCCCAAATTAAAGAACCGGACATTCCAGGTGCATGGCCTCTAATCGTAATCCTTAATTCGTTTGCGGGGGTCGTTAACAGAAAGGTGGTATGTCATCCGAGGCGTTGTATAACTTTTCATTGGAGCTGGTTTCTACGTGGCGGGTCCCAAACCCAAAGTTTCCAGGGTGCGCGACGTGGACGCAGGAGTAGGAATTGAGTATAGCCTCGCAACTGTAACAGCATACCCATTACACCGAGAAGCTTTACTGCACCCCCCCTTACACCCCAGGATTACATATCTTTTTGATAATATTTAAATAACCCTATTTGAAACTTTCAATATTTTTATTAAAAACACAATTTTTCGCTTTATTTCTTTCCTACCTGTATTTTGGATTCTCTCTACTTTCATAATAAAAATATGAACGCTATGCAGGCGTTACTAATAACCAAAATTTTGCAATTGTGCAGGTTTTTCAGGGTTGTGAGCTTAAATGCATTGAGCATTTTGTTGAAGGAACTGCACAATTAAGTGTTGTTTTCCATGATATTCTTCTTGGAAGATTTTATATTTACAGTAGCATCAATGCTTTGCACAGCTTTCTTCTCTCTTAATTTTTTTTTAATAATTTTAAACGAATCTGGTTCTTTACAATTTTAATTCTTTTAAATTGGAATAGTTTTTATCACCGAAGTTAATATTTATTTTACATTTGAGAAAACAGATCTGCTGAAGTCAAACTTTAGATGCTCAACTATGTCAAGAAGTAAATTATTATTCCATTTTTTGATAAATGCATACATATATGTTTACCTATACATGTATGGGTGCTTAGAAAAATAATAAGGGGTTTTAAGGGATATTTTGAATATCCTGCAATTTCGGTAGATGTCACTTTGTAATGATCTTCAACGTTATTATTGGTCTCGTAGTCACTTCCGAAGGTCGTTATGGAAATTCCTCAAAGTTTATTGCTTGTGCTTTGGCATTGGTTCGCAGCTTCAGTTGCGTGGGTTCAAAAATACAGTGGTCTTTGAGGTGGAAATGGGACCGAAGAACAAAACGAAATAATGAAATACTTGCACACTAATTAAGATCACCAAAATAATAAGCGAGAAGTATGAACCATAATATTTTATGCCTGCAAAAGTCCTAAATACAACATGTCTGACGCTTTTCTCTTTCCCCACCCATGACTCCATAGATGACCCTGAAGTCCCAAAACTAGCCATATCTTAATTTTATTTAAGACATGGGTTTAATCCGGCCAAATACATCCACTTAAGCTTCAAACAACGTACACGAAGAGAATTTATCAGTTCATTATGAAGGTTTTTATTGAATAATTAAAGACTAACTACAACTCAAACTATAAATGTACATACATACTTGTATGTATGTATGCTCCGCATTAAAATGTATAAATTATATATAAATATATATGTTTATTTTTATGTATACTTCTTTTTTGTATAATAATGAAATGTTTATATTACATATTCAACATATGATAGAGCATAGAGTAAATAATAATGTTAAGGAAAATAAAAGAAAACAAAACAACTTATTTGAACAATTAGTCGGTAATGCAGTGCATCTTGATCCGCTTGAAAGGCCTTTGAAACATCACTAGTGCAGCGCTGGTGATGCTGTAGTGTTTGTTCGTTTTTTTCTTTGTAGAAAATTGATTCTTTTTCTTTTCTACAAGGTAAAATTAATTTTGTTTTTGTTTTCTCTTACATTCTAATTACTCACGCTCGTGACACCTATTTCCTAAGATAATCCTGACGCTCTTAACTTAAAGTCCTAAAAATTATCTCTTTTTTATATTTATATTTATTTCATTTTACATTTTCTTTTTTTTTCTCGTTTCTTCTTCTTCTTCATTGGCGTTGACACTGCTTACGCGATTATAGCCGAATCAATATAAGAGCGCCATTCTTCTATTTTTTCTGCTGCCTGGCGCCAGCTCGAAATGCCAAGTGAATCCAGGTCACTGTCCACTTGATCCTTCCAACGGAGTGGAGGTCTTATTCTTCCTCTGCTTCCACCAGCGGGTATTGCATTAAACTTCTTCAAAGCTGGAGTGCTTTCATCCATTCGGACGGCATGGCCTAGTCAGCGTACAGCGGCTCTTCATTCGCTGAACTTTGTCAATATCATCGTATAGCTCGTACAGCTCATCGTCCCATCGTCTGCGGTATTCACCGTTGCCAATGCGCAAAGGACCATAAATCGTTCGGAAAACTTTTCTCTCGAAGACTCCTATAGCCGACTCATCTGATGTTGACATCGTCCACGCTCCTGCGCCATATAGTAGGACCGGTATGATGAGCGACTTGTAGAGTTTGGTTTTCGTTCGCCGAGAGAGGACTTTACTTTTCAATTGCCTACTTAGTCCAAAGTAGTACCTGTTGGCAAGAGGGATTTTGCCTTGGATTTCTAGGCTGACATTGTTGTTGGTGTACCTAGATAGGTATCCCTAGATAGACGAAATTATCTACGACCTCGAAGTTAGGACAGTCAACAGTGACGTGGGAGCCGAGTCGCGAATGCGATGACTGTTTGTTGGATGACAGGAGATATTTTGTCTTGCTCTCGTTCACTACCAGGCCCACATCCTTCGCTTCCTTATGCCGTCTGGAGAAAGCAGAACTCACAACGCGGTTGTTGAGGCTAATAATGTCTATATCATCGGCGTACGCCAGCAGCTGTACACTCTTATAGAAGATTGTACCTTCTCTATTTAGCTCTGCAGCTCTTATTATTTTCGCCAGCATTAAACTAAAAAAGTCACACCATAAGGAATCACCCTGTCTGAAACCTCGTTTGGTATCGAACGGCTCGGAGATGTCCCTCCCGATCCTGACGGAGCTTTTAGTGTTGCGTAACGTCTGTTTACATAACCGGATAAGTTTAACGGGGATACCAAATTCAGACATAGCGGCGTAAAGGCAGCTCCTATTCATGCTGTCGAATGCGGCTTTAAAATCGACGAAAAGGTGGTGGATGTCGATTCTTTTCTCACGGGTCTTTTCCAAGATTTGGCGCATGGTGAATATCTGGTCAATGGTTGACTTACCAGGTCTAAAGCCACACCGATACGGTCCAAGCAGTTTGTTGACGGTGGGCTTTAGTCTTTGGCGCAGACTGTGGGATCTCCTTTTTTGTGGATTGTGCAGAGCACACTTAGGTTCCAATCGTCGGGCATGCTTTCATCCGACCATATTTTGCAAAGATGCTGATGCATGCACCTGATCAGTTCTTCACCGCCGTATTTTTCTTGTTTACTGCTAGTTTAAATGTAATTTCATTCACAAAACTTAAAACAAATTAGTTTACTATCCACTATAATCATTTGAAATACATATGAATGAAATGGTCCATCACCGTTGAATGAAATTGCTTAAATCGAAAAGGTATTTTAAAGCACATTTTTATTTTACACATTATTTTATTTTATTTTTATTATTTTTTTTTTTTGGGTTATGCAAAGTTTGATTGTAATTTATTCCGTCGAAGGAGAAAAGCAATGAAAAGTTATGTTTCTCTTTTTTCTTTTTTTCTCTAATTTTATACACTGGTGTGAAAAATTAATGTCGGCTTCATTAGGGATGCCACGTGTAAATCCTGTGAGATCTCCCTTGCACAATATGGAGGTTACAAAAGACCGTGAAGATATTGTAGTATTTTTGTTATTTTCTTATTTTGGTTTTTATTAGCGGACTAATAATACTTCACTTCATATTTTGTTAGTATCTTAGCTAAATTATAATTACCTTTAATTAAATATAACATTGCACGATTCCCGAGATATTTAAAGATTTGTTTCGTAGACGAGTTCTTGACTCGATGGGTGCTGCATTTAAAAAGACCGATCTCAAAAAGAATTTTTCAGCGAAAGCTAAGTACTCACTAGTTACACTTCACAACTGTCATTTTCTAGTAAAAGACCGAGGATGAAGTTGACAATTTAGATTTACCAGGTGACTCAAGTGCAAAGAAAGGAATTTTTATGAAAAATAAAATTTATAATATGTATATAATTTATGTAATAATGATCAAGTATCTATATTGTCTATACAGTACAGTGGTTTCGAACTTTTGAAGTGGTAATTTTTTGAATTTGACAAGTATAAACTATGCCAGTGACAATAATAGAACGATACACGCTTCAACAATGCGTTGAAATTATTAAAATTCACTATAAGAATTTCATCGAAAAATCATTTTGCTCATGAGGCCCATTTCCACCTTCGATGGCTGCGTCAATAAGCAAATCTGTCCCATCTGTGGTTTGGAAAACCCAAGATATATTGTTGAAAAGCCTCTCCATCATGTGTAGTTGTTTGATGCGGTTTATGGTTTCGATCAATTGTTTTTACAATGTACAATTTAACAATGGTTTTTACGGGAGGTGGAAGGGCTGACTTAGGTCGAATAAAATAGTTGTTGTTGTTGTAGTAGCGGCTGGCTAGCCCCGCTTAGGGCAGGTATCATTAGTCTAAGTCGCCGAGGTCATCTAACGGGAGGTCCAGGATACGTGTTGTTTCGACGGGGTTGGACCAAAGAGAAAGGGGGGTTAGATGAGTAGGTTTAAAGGGGCATGTGAAGAGGTGGTTAGTGTCGTGCGGGGACTCTCCACATGCAGGGCATACGTTGGGTATGCTGGGGTTGAGTCTGGATATGTAGGAGTTTAACCTGCTACAGTATCCAGATCTAAGCTGTGCCAAGATCACTCGGGTCTCTCGAGGCAGCTCGAGCTCACTGTCTGCAATTGGTGGTGGTTTGTTTCCGAGTACGCCATTCACTGGAAGGGAGTCTAAGAAGGTGTTGACTGACTCCTGGTGAATGGCGTTCAGCGCCTGTCGGTAAGCCGTCCTGTCCAGCGGTTGTTTTAAGTGATGCTGTATGGTGCAGTTAAGGTCAAGAACTCCCTTCCTGATGTGCCTAGGCGGAGGCTCGGCTTCTAAGAGGTGCTTGCTGGGGTGCTCTGCGCGGTGGCATCCCAACAGGAACTGCTTGCACAGCAAAGCATTATGCTCCTTAACTCGTAGCATAGATGCTTCGCTGAGCAAGTGGTGCTCCGGTGACATCAGGAGGTTTCCTGTCGCAGTCCTAAGGGTGGTGTTCTGACAAGCCTGTAGTTTTCTCCACTGCGTCTCGTTCGTCCCCGGCGCCCAAATCGGTGCAGCGTAGTTTACGATCGGCCGGCCAATTGCTTTGTAGGTTGCCAGCAAGGTTTCTTTATCTTTACTCCATGTGCTGCCGGCTAGCGCTTTGAGTATTTTGTTGCGGCCCTGGAGTTTTGCGGCAATTGCGGTCGTATGGGGAGTGAAGAAGTGCAGGCTATCGAATGTGACCCCTAAAATCTTAGGGTTGTTTATAGTTGGAATTTTTTGGTCATCAAATTTCACATCGAGTTCTAGCCGGTACTCCTTCGTCCAGCTGGTGAAAAGAGTAGCCGAGGATTTCGTCGGCTGTATTTTTAAATGTCGTGCAGTGTAGAAACGGGAGAGATCGGCGAGGTAGCCGTTCACTTTCGAACATAGGCTATCAATATCCTGGTCAGACGCCAATATCGAGCAATCATCGGCATACGAGGTTAATGAAACTCCTTCCGGTGGAGGAGGGAACTTCGAGATGTAAAAATTAAACAGTAGCGGGTTAGACAGCGACTTGACGGTAGCCCAGAGCTTGGTTGCCCCAGAGGAGAGGTTGCAGGACCTTAAGTGCTCCTCCCACTTTTTCCGCTTGTGTTTGTTTACAACGGTCCGAATCTCCGCGTTTAACTCCCTGATTAGGGGATTCCCGGGATCGGAGTTACGGAGGATGTCGCGCCTTGCTGCTAAAGCCGCCGCTTCGGACGCGAAATTAGGGAGGATTTCCGCAAATCGGCCTGCCGGGATGAAGCGGGCGGCAGCGGTCACAACTATCCTGCGGAATGACCGCTCACCAGAGCTATAGATAGGTCAATAATATAATAAGAAATTAAATATTTTACATTGGTCGAAAGTTAATTAAGAATTTTCGTATCCCATCCCGTACTTTACAATACCAATTACAATATCCAAATTAAACAAAATACAGAAAGTTATAGAAAGTTGCGATCGGGTATTCTAGCTCGCGCATTTAACATTTCTAGCACAAAAACAAAATTTTTTAATTTTATTTGTCAGGATTTATTTTGTGTTTCAATGATTTTAACATATTATATACATATGAAAGACAGACGAGGCAAGGGCATTCTAAAAAAGAAAATCAATGTTTAATTCCAAAATCCTCAAAAGGTGAACATTTAAACTTTAGGGACACATTTTCAACTTTTTTGTTGTGATACGACTAATGAACTCATATTAAAAGATGCTGCTTTCACTTAATAAATTAAAAAAGGTATATTTTTATTTTGTAAACCCTTAGAAGGTGACATCTTTTAAAACTAAGTAGAAATTATATTCCCAAATATTTCGGTATCAAACGATAACCATATTGTGATCTGTACTAAACTTAAAGATAATTTCAGGTAGATGGCAACCCAATGTTAATGTTCTCGAAGGATGTTAAATGCTAAACACTAGGCGTGCGCAAAGTTTTACGGAAATCAATGGAGTTGTTTTCGAGATAGCTCTGAATATATATAAATACATATATGAGTATATAATATAATATTGAAACTTTAACAACAAATTACTCGAAATTATAAGTTACCCTGGGGAACGGCTTACTTTTTTGGAATGTGCTTGACATACTCCAACCACTCTAACCATAAATTTGTTTATAGGCTGCATAATACAATTATGCCAGAAAATTCTCCATCATGTTGTGCAAATTTTAGCAAAAGCCGATATTAACCAAAATTATCAAAATATCAGTCGTCGACTAGCTTTCATCTCGGATGATACTCTATCGACAGCGTTGTAATATTTTTTCAAGTTCTTTTATATCGGTCTTTCGTAATTCAGTTTCGGTAGTTTGCTATTTTTCGCAATAGATACGATACGAAAACTGTAGAAAAATTGGTATCATACAAAGAATTACCGGGAATATGTAAAATGAAATGCAATTTTCATGAAGATTTAAATTCTGTAAAAGATACGGCTTCTTCTTCTTCTTTATTGGCTTTGGAACCGCTTACGCGATTATAGCCGAATCAATTATAGCGCGCCATTCCTCTCTTTTTTTTGCTGTCTGGCGTCTGGAAATACCAAGTCACTCTCCACCTGATGTTTCCAACGGAGTGGGGGTCTTGTCAATAACTATGTCAATATCATCGTATAGCTCATCGTTCCATCGTCTGCGGTATTCGCCGTTGCCAATGCGCAGAGGGCCATAAATCGTTCGCAAAACTTTTCTATCGCAGATTCCTAGAGCCGACTCATCAGATTTAGACATCGTCCACGCTTTTGCGCCATATAGTAGGACCGGTATGATGAGCGACTTGTAGAGTTTGGTTTTCGTTCGCCGAGAGAGGACTTTACTTTTCAATTGCCTACTTAGTCCAAATTAGCACCTGTTGGCAAGAGTGTTTCTGCGTTGGATTTCCAAGCTGACATTTTTTTTGGTGTTAGTGCTGGTCCCTAGATAGACGATGTTATCTACGACCTCGTCTCCTCAGCAGACTCCTTCTGGGATCGAGCCAACGGATCCTGACTTAACAGGCGAGTGCTCTACAACTGTGCCTACATCAGCCGTGTAATCGGTTTTTGTAAGGGGTGATCCATTTCGAGATTCCCTACTTTTTTAAAGAAAAAAAATCACAGAAAATTCAAATATAATGGGGAATGTTTATTATCATTCGAAAGAACATTCTATGGCATTTATTTTTTGAAGATTATCTCTTTCAAATGGTACGCGCGGCTACGTCTCAGTCCACCCGTTGAGTACAATTTTCGATGATTCGTTCGAGCATTTCGACTGGTAACTGGCGAATGACACAAAAGATGTTTTGCATCAAAGCCTGAATCGTAGCGGGATTGTCCGCATAGACTTTAGACTTTACATATCGCCACAGGAAAAAGTCTAACGGTGTGATGATTTTGGCGGCTAACGGCCCAAAACATGAAATTATCTGCTCACCAAAGTGTTCTCTCCATAAAACCATTGATTGATGCGATTTGTGGGAAGTGGCGCCGTCTTGTTGAAACCGAATGTCGCGAGTCAAACATCAAGCTATATATATAAATATGTATATATAATATTCTTATGACATTAAAAAATTAACAAACTCAAATTCTATTGTTTATAGGATGATAGGCCGAAAACGCCAAAAATACAACCACCGGCTCCAGGAGAGCCACCTAAGATCGAGGTTGTACGTGAAAAACGGCCTTCACTTGCACCTGAACCTGCTAGTCGTCGTGGCTCACTGGTACCACCTGAGATGGGACGCCGACCATCGCTTATAATAAATGATGAGGTATGTATTATTAATATTTTATTAATATATTATTAATAAGAGAATAAATTTAAGTTGAAATCCATTAATGAAATTTAAAAGAAAAGTAGAATACTATATTTATATACCGAAAACTATATGATCGGCACCTAAGTGCAAATGTACAAGAAGTCAGTCGACAAAATGTTAGATGTAGTAAACTAAAAATCATCACATTTACTCAACTTGAAATTTTGTATGCACTAAAATAATCAAACTCCATAGCATTGTACTGCTCAAAAACTTTGTGTTATGGCTTCTTCAAAGGCCGCAGATGATATGTACGATTTACATTTTTTAACGCGCACGAAAATTTGTTAAAAAATACTATAAAATTGCTTTACAATTTAAGAGCACTATTACCTACAGATCTATGTATGAATGTATGTACGTTAATAACATTAAATGTGATTATGTCATTGGATGTATTGCCATTTCACCTAAGTTCCTTAAATTTCGTAGATAATATATTTTAAGTAAAACTTGCCTTCCTTACAACAAATTTACACACATATGTATAAGTAATACATTTTTACTTACATTTAAGTTTTTTACAATACTGAATAACTCGTAAATTGCTTCTATTTGTTTATATTCCAATCGAACAAACACCTCAAATTGAACACTACTTGCTCAAAAATGTTCGCAAAAATCATGAAACAAAAATACAAAACTAAAAATAAAAAATTATTTTCTATTACAACACGTTGCACCACCATACACACCACCATCGTCACACTTACAAAACAAAATATTTACCTCAACCTACTACCAACACCATCAATGGCATCTTAAACTACAATTCTAAACACTTCATCTGTCGGTTTAGAAGAAACTACGACCAGGTGAAGTGGCGGATAACAGGGTAAGTAGCCTACAAACCTACTAACCTTTTGGCAATACTCGCGAGACCCTCCAGTACATAATAGTAATAGGTTTTTTATTTTTGAGATATCATATAAGATGACTATTTTCAGGTTTAGATTAGAAATATACCAATATGGTTTCGAAATGTGGAAAAATAAATAATAAAGATTGCAGGAGAAATTATTTTATTTTATTTTAACCGAAAAACTGAAATATTAATGGATTTACTAACCATTAGGGTTCAAGATTTTGTTCAAACATTTTCGAGCTGCTCGAGGATTTGAACTACAACGCCTGTTCAATGCTTATTACTCAAGATCAAGTTTTTTTCGCGAGCTTTATGGAAAAATCATTTAACTTTTCTTTACGTAAAGTGCTTATGCAAAGTGTAAACATCGTTGAAATGCCGAAAAATATAATATAATATTTCATAAATGTTCAAATATTAAAAGAAAAAACATATTCAGCAGTTGCGCAATGAAAAAGTGTTAATCATATACCTACTGCTACTCATATCATGTACTTACTGCTTTCCATTTGTGCACGTTTTACTTTGGAATAATGCAAATCGAATTTCTCTCTAAA
Organism: Ceratitis rosa; assembly: GCA_037013455.1. Taxonomy (NCBI): domain Eukaryota; kingdom Metazoa; phylum Arthropoda; class Insecta; order Diptera; family Tephritidae; genus Ceratitis; species Ceratitis rosa. The sequence goes on along the minus strand of JAWMAG010000015.1, from coordinate 6,604,946 downwards.
AACTTTGCCAACTAATGTTTGACTAGCTGAACATTTTTTTGTATAGGAATACGAGTATGTACGAGTATACATTAGTTATTGCATGTAAGAAAGATTCGCATAAATCCTGTTTAATAGGTATTATTACTTTAATGTAAACAACGTCTATATACATACAGTATTTTTAGCAAATGGTATGTAGTTTGTATCTGTACTTAAATAAATCAAACTATATTTGAAGGTATTTGAAATATATTGAAAAATATACAAAAAATTTGTAATTTCAAAGCAAAAAAGTAACTTTACGCATTTTAGAATTCTTTAAATTCAAATTTCTGTTGTACTAATTCATTATGTAATGATGGGGGCAAATTTTTTCAAAATTAAAAGAGATATTCAACATCAACTTCACTCTAAGAACCGCCTCAAAAATTGTACTAAGGAAATGCTGTTACACAGCTATTGCACACTTTATGAAATTTTAATTGACAGAGAATTCATCGTTTTAACGGTATGTTTTTTTTTTGAAACATTAACATATATTTATTGAATCTGCCTCGCCTAACAATAAGTAATAAAATCTTAAACTAAATTAAAACATTAGGCCCATTAATAGGCTTGTCTTCGCTCTTTAGAAGCCTGCTTTGTCTCTTCTCCGCAGGCGGGTTTAACTTGTTGCATGGGCCAAGGTGTTAGCCAAAGGGTTCGGATGGTTACGCAGTTTTGTTAAGTATTTTTTTGCTGCGATTTCAATTTCTTCCTTGATGGTAGGTATATTTAGATCTCTATGAATATTTTCATTACGCATGTACCATGGTGCGCCCGTTATTACTCTTAACGTTTTCGATTGGAATCTTTGAATTATATCTATATTCGTCGCGCAAGCTGTGCCTCATAACTGGATCCCATACATCCATATCTGTTTTATTGTTGCATTATATAAGAGAGTTGCTTGTTCAATCAATTTAATGATTATTGAGGAATAATCAGAAGATAAGTCAGCGCAGGTTTCAGCAAATACTAAACTCCTATCTACGCTTTTAGTGACTGCAAAGTCAATCAGGTCAGGTAATTTCCTTGAGTCCGTAGGCCAAGTAAGTTGGTTGCCTTGGGGGGATAAAATCGTATATATTCTTGGTACTTAAGATCATGTTATATAACTGACGACCTTTCGGCTTAATTAGCCTCGATCCCCAACGAGTATGCTTCGCATTGTAATCACCTCCAGCTGGAACCTATCTCCTAAAAGTCGCTAAATTGTTTTTCTTATTACGAAAAATGTCGGACAGTAAATCACAGTCAAAGTCTCCGAAGCAGCTTTTCACTTCTACCAGTTTTCTTTTTTGTATAAAAAAAATTCAATTCTCACAAACAAACAAGGCCTTTCGCTCACTGAATAAACTTATTTTAATTTATTTTATTTTTTTCAACTTTTGTTTTATTTCATTTCATTTTATTTATTTTTTATTTCAATTAAGTTTATTCTATTTTATTTCATTTTATTTTATTTCATTTAATATACAATAGTGTGCGTTTATCATACATATCCATATGTAATCAGCTTAATTTGTATGAAGGTGTATGTGTCCTGAAAATAGTTAAATATACATGCATAGTAAAAGGGAATTTCATTCATAAATCGCTTGTTTTCATTCACTAATCCTAGCATATTCCTACATAACCCCGCATTTGTTTTCCCCACAACCCACTTCGTCGACGAAAAGTCTTCAAAATCAGAAAATCAGCGAGACTTGGATCATGGTAAATTGGTGAAAGACAACAACAACGCTCACATGAATGCCCTCCTACCTTCATCTCTTCATATTTCAAGTCATCCACAAGCGGGCGATCATGGCATAATGTATGAGAATCCAAAATTCAAGCTGAATCTAAGGCTGACTTTGATGTTTCTATAGAACTTCCTAATAGGGTGTAATTTATAAGTAACAAAAACGATGTCTGCTATCCTGACCTTGAAATCTTATAGTTGGTTTAAGTGATGGATGATGATTTTCATTTTTCTTGATAGCTAAGGTTCGATTCCCACATCACACACAAAACTACCAATAATTTTTTTTTTCTTTTCATTTTATTTTTCTTCATTCGAATGGAATTTTAGATTTCTTTAGCTTTCTTGTGGTGGAGTTGATATAAGTGTAGGCACCACTCGCAATAATTAGCCATTGAAGGTAAAGATATTCGTATGGCTTGAGTTGAAGTCCAACTCGAAGAGTGACAATTTTTTTAGAAAAAAATTTTTTTTTTATAATTCTTATTTATAAATAATTAATTCAGTTTTGGTACATTCTTTAGGGTTTTTTCTCAAATTTTTAAATTTTTCTGAAATCCTGTGCTCGCAGGTGATCAAAATGATAAAAATAATAACAACAATATGGTTGGCCCGAGTTCGAGACCCACCCGCTCAGAGTTTTTTCAGATTTTGTTTTATTTCGTATCAATTTTTTTTTATTTACAATTTTTTTTTATTAATCATACATACATAATGTTGATGAATCACATTGTTAGATCATCTATACATGCATTATATATAGACATACATAAAATCACATGTATAAAGGCCAAATACGGCACTCCTCTTGCAAATTGAGTGCGAATTTACCTTTTTGCCTGTTCCCTATTGGGTTGCGTCTTCAATTTCGACTAGTTCCCTATTGGGTCCTGTATGTGCTAAGCAACCTGATGTGACTTAACATTTGCACCTACTACGATTTAATATTTTCGTTTTCTTGAACTTTAAACGAAGTTACGGAGCCGATCAAAAAACACGTCCGTACACTAAAGCAGTTACTGAGAAAATATATGGTAATTAAAGCGATTTTATCCATTTCATTTAAAGAAATGATACCCTTTGGATTAAATAAAACAACAAACTTTTTTTATGGGAATCTACTTCTACTTCCTTGCGCATCGCACAATATCTTCTCAAAATCTCAGTGCTTCAATGCTATGGTAGCGAATTTTTTTTTTTACATAAGTGCTTAGAAGCAATCCACTCACGTAGTCTATTTTGAAATTTTGAATAAATTTCAATATAATTTCTTAATTTTGAAATATCAAGGAAATAATTTAAGATAAGCATCTCTGGATAAACTTCAAAATGGCCGAATGATAATAACATATTTCGAAAGAGTAACATAAGATATTATATCCATTTCTTGCCAAACATTTCTCACAAACTAACGTTTATATACCGTAGTCTACGTCTGGATATTGCCATCATACACTACCAAAGAGAGTAACATGCTTTTACCAACCTTATATGCCGATTATATTATTATTTGAAATACATATACAGGGCTATCCATTCCACAGTTTCGAAAATAAACGTAAATGCTTTTAAAATATTTTTTTAAATTCCTTTCTTATCATTATTATTGAACCTTTGGCATTAAAAGTGAATTTTCGCAAACTTCAATCCATTTGAATCAGAAATGCTTAAGAAACGTAACGATATCATTTCGTTTCACTAACTTAAAAATTAACTTAACGAAAGGAAATCGTTTCGTTTTGATGCCATTTTATCGAAACGAAATGAAATCGTTAACTTTAAAGCGGCACAGACTTTTCATTAATGTTAATTTTGAAGTATACTGGCAATACCGTAACGAACACCGTCCGAATGTTCGCTCGTAAAACTGTGCTCGTAATAGTATCAGAAAAATTAAAAACGAAAGTCGTTTGCACTGATATTTGCTAATTTTTTTTAATATGATTCATTTGAATTCCATTCAGAACTGTGCCAATCTTGATCGCTACATATTATTTACGTACATAATTATACACATATGAATGCAAGATCACACTCCATTTGAAAAAATTAACAAAAAATTGGATTATATTGGAAATTCTCTGCTTTTTTATTTAATTATTTTAGTAAAATACCATAACACGAAAAATTCCACATACAGGGATTCACAACTTTGTCGGCTTTAATTTTATATCTTAAATACAAATTCCTTCAGCAGTTGGGAAATCAGCGGCGCCCGCTAATGCCAAGCATTTCTCAAAAACTAGTACTACTTATGGTGACTCGGAATATTATTAATAAGTTAATAAACATATAAGTATGTGTTACATAAATACCTTTGAAAGACGCCAACAGGTCTTTTTAAATATATTTTTCGGCATGAAAGCTGACAAACAATTTCCAGCAGCAGACTGTTTGTTGTGGAATTGACTAACTCAAAAATAAACGATTAACGTTTTAACATTAATTGAATTTCATCGTTTTCATAGAAGTAAGGTCCAATCACATCTCTGGACCAAAGAGCGCACCAATTGGGTGTAACGGCCTCTCTTCAATTATTTGATGATGCAAATGCGACAATTTTGCGTGTCGTACCTTGTCGTTGAAGAAAATTTTGTTCGGAAAATCACTTTGTAATTGCCCCACTGGCTTCAGTTGTTATGTGAGCTGGACCTTTTATGGATGTAGGTGTAAGTTCAGGTGCAAAATACGCCGTAAAACCGTGGAGAAATAGAGGCTTTCAGGTCTTCGTCTATTCTTTCATTTAATAGCAATATTTGAGGTGGAACCATCAAAACGATAATGCACAGGCCTTACAATTTTTTTAAAATACTTTTAAATTTTAACAACTGCTTGATTAAATGGACGACTATGTGCACCATAATCTATACTTAAAGCGCGAAACGTGCTCTCGTTTGAATCACCATTTTTGTACTAAGTTTTAACAATTTTAACGCATTGTACGGTTTTTAACAATTCATTTTCATAAATGACTAACTTTTAACTAAAATAAATTTTAAATAACAGGTGGTACTAAGCTGTACATTATATCAAATAAATATAGTTTAAAAAACTAAAAAAACACGCTTTTAAAGAATATTGTACTAAAAAGTTGAAAATAATTTTGAAAATAAACTTAAGACAATAGTATATAAAAAATACTTGTATAATTAAGAGAAAAGCGGGGGGCGCTCGATATATGGAAATTATGGTACAAAGCGCCCCACGCTTTTCTCTTAATTATACAAGTATTTTTTATATACTATTGTCTTAAGTTTATTTTCAAAATTATTTTCAACTTTTTAGTACAATATTCTTTAAAAGCGTGTTTTTTTAGTTTTTTAAACTATATTTATTTTTAACTTTTTAGTTTAATATTCTTTAAAAGCGTGTTTTTTTAGTTTTTTATAAACTATATTTATTTCATTTAATTTTTAGCCAAGACAATTACGTATCGCGCAGTTTGACAGCCAACATAAGGTGAAAAGTATAAATCAAACTGTTTAGGCTGAAAATAAGTCAAACTAAGATTTTATGGTAAAATTATAGTACGCTACGATGTATGCAACGATTCGCATTTCAAATATTTCATATTGGGATCGCGTCACCGCTAAAAAGTTACAAACTGACAGACTGACAGACAGACATACTGACAGACAGACATACTGACATACTGACAGACAAGTGAAGCTAATATAAAGCGTGTAAAAAGTACCGCGAATTGTCGAAATCCTTTTTGTCGCTAACTTGAGATTGAACTCGACATGTACTTTTGTTTGTTTAGAGTGCTCAATTTTGCCAATTAACTTCAGTTCTAGCCTTAAATTCATTTTTTTACTTCTATCGACTGAAAATGAATGTAGTTGTTCTGTGGTATCTATTAATTTTTTGGTCGAACATTCATGCAGAATGATAGACTTGGAAGATTATACGTTATAGTGTTGCAATATTCGCGAGTTTCCTTTCTGCAAATTTGTCCTTTTCGTAGAATTTATTTTCTCAAACTCTGCATAACGTTCACATATTGCGTTCGAATATTCGTGCTGTGCGGTTGCCTAAGTCTTCACATCTAACTTCTGTTAACAAATTTATAAGTTTAAAGTGCCAAAGTCTTTAATATTTATCTTAAAAGTTTGTTATAAACATTAGCGTACCGTCGTAGCTAAGTGTTCTGTTAAAACCTTTTGATTTTTGTGCATATTTCAACATTAAAGAGTGGTAACATTTTCTTTTAAATTAATTTTTATTGTTTTCTTTACATATTGTACATACGTGTACATACATACATACCATTATTTAGATTTAGAAGAGAGAGTGTTACAGTTTGTTTTTATTTATTTATTTATTTATTTTCTTCTTCTTCGTTTTGTTTATACATATAAATTATTACCTTCTTTCTCTCCCATTATTCTCATTATTTTCGCTTATCAGCAATCAGCTGATCGTGGTTTTATTACTTGCCTCTTAAACTGTGCTATCTCGCTTGTTTCTAAGCTTGCTAAATTATATTATTTCAGTGCTTCTGTAACTTTTAGTTTTTTTTTTCATTTATATATTTATTTTTATTTACTTTTATTTTATATAAAAGATGGCCATATTTCTTGTTAGCTTTGCGATGATTTAGCCCACGCTTAATGCGCCGGCTTAAACGGTCGAAAATGAAGCCAGGGTCCAAGAAGCTAGAACATGGTAACGATAGGATAGTTATAAATCCAGTTACTGCTTCGGACGCTCCTATAAGTTCATTAATCAGTCCGAATTTAAATAAAGACTTGATGTCATTTAATTCCCCTTGCCCCGTGGAACACAATCCTCCGAACTCTAAAGGTTGTGTAACTAGAGCTATCGCTAAAACACTGGACGTAGCAAACAGTCTGACTTCAAGTCCACTTCCCTCTGCACCTGCCCCTTCTCTTACTACTACTTCGACTGCATGTTGAAATAGTCGCGGCTCCGGAGCGTTTACTTCCTTCAGCACCTCCCTCGGCCTTAACCACAGCTAGAAATGAGCTAGTTGTGTTTCCGAAAAGGAAGTCTGTATTTGTATCGCGGTTTGCAAAAGATACATCTGCGGATGGCGTTCGATACTATATATCAGGTAAATTAAATACAGTCATTTTGGATATTAGAAAGTTCACTTTTTCCTACGAAAGATCTATAGCTTCCTTTAAAATAGATGTTTCCGCTGATTGCTTCGACGTACTTTTGAGCTCATCATTTTGGCCGAATGGTGTTTTTGTTCGAAAGTTTGATTTAAAGCAAAGAACAATTAAAAACAATCTTGCTCAATTACCTGTAGCCTCCTCTGAGCCAAAAACTGTTAAGATATATTAACTTGAATATTTACTATCAAAACGTAAGAGGTGTGAACACTAAGCTGAAAGACTTATATTTACACAGCTTAAACTGCGGCTATAAAATCTTGGTTTTCTCCGAAACTTGGCTTAAACCAACTGTCTTCAACTCCGAAATCTTAAAGAACAACTTTGAAGTTTTTAGAAATGATCGTTTAATTAAAATTGGTGGTGGAGTACTTATTGGTGTTCAAAACCTTGCTGCGGAAGAAATTCATTTTGCGAAATCGGTAATTTCTTTGTGTTAAAATACGTTTAATTAATAAAAATATCTATATTGTCGCCAGTTATATCCCGCCAAATTCCTACTTTTCTACTTACTCTCTCCAATCGTCAAGGTTAAAATCAATATTTTCCATTACTAAAACATCTGACAATGTTGTTGTGATAGGCGACTTCCATTTATCCTGTGTATCATGGAATTTTAATGACAGTTTACTAGTACCTAGCTCAACTCGAGATAATGCTCATGATTTCCTCAATGAGCTGTCTACAATTTCCTGGCCAATGTATGACAGAAACATGGAAGAAAGCGTTATTCACTTCACAAGTGCTTTACATTCTGCCTTCAGAAAATTTGTTCCTATAACAAATGAGCCGATCCATGTTAAAATGCTTTATGGTTTAATAAAGAATTGGATAGCTTGAAAAATAAGAAGACTAGATTATTCAAGCTCTATAAAAAGTCCGGAAAAATTTCTGATTATGGTGCTTATTCCGTGGTTAGACAAAAGTATAATATTTTGAATAAGTCGTGTTACAAGAAGCATATAACAAGAATTCAAAATAACATTTCTTCGATTCCGAAGTCATTCTATAGTCTTGTTAATTTGAAACGTAAGACTTTTGGGTTTCCGTCATCTATGAAAATGAATCTCTAAAGATTGTAACAGAATCGCAGATATGTACGCAGACTTTTTCGAATTATGTGTCGAATACAAATTCAACCCTGCAGCCATTCATTGACCCTTACTTAATGTCTTCTTTTGATTGCGTAAAAATACCACATACTTAGGCTACTATATATATGTCTGGCAAATAATGAAAACACGAATATTTATCAACGAAAATGGTTTTATTGTTTTTAAAAATATTCTCCATCAAGATTTATACACTTTTGCATGCGCTCAAACCAATTTTCGAAGCACTTTTTCCACTCCGATTGAGACACCTCCAAAACATGGTTTTTGAATGCTTCAACAGCATCTTCTGGCGACGAAAATCGTTGACCACGCATTATTTTCTTGATGTGTGGGAATAAAAAGAAGTCATTGGGTGCCAAGTCAGGGCTGTACGGCGGATGACCCATCAATTCGACGTTTTGGCCGGTCAAAAAGGCGCTGGTTTGAGCCGATGTGTGGGAGCTCGCATTGTCATGGTGCACAATGATTCGTCTTGTCTTGTTCGTTTTTCGAATTACTCCGAAGACTTCAGGCAAACAAATGGTGGTGTACCACTCAGAATTGACCGTCCTACGTTGCTCAAGCGGAACAGTCGCCACATGACCAGTTTTGCCGAAGAAACAGGCGACCATTTGCTTCGAAGTGCTTCTTCCACGAACAACTTTCGTTGGATTTGGTTCGTCTTGGAAGACCCACACGGTCGATTGCTGTTTTGTTTCGGGCTCATACGCATAGATCCATGATTCGTCACCTGTGACGATCTTATAAACGTCGTATTTTTTCAGCATTTCTTTACACCAATCCACACGAGCCTTTTTTTGAGCGATTGTCAAATTATGCGGGATCCAACGAGAACAAACCTTTTTTACGGCCAGGTGTTCATGCAATTTCGAATGTATGCTGGTAGGAGAAATGCACAGGCATGCCTCTATCTGAAGGTATGTTACATGACGGTCTTGCATTATCCATTCACGTACGGCATCGATGTTTTCTGGCACAACGGCTGTTTTTGGACGACCTTCACGGAATTCGTCTTTGAGCGAGCGTCGACCACTATTGAATTCGTTGTACCAGTTTTTCACAGTGCTATAGAATGGTACTTCATAGCCATACAAAGATTTTAGTTCATCGATGCACTCTTGTCGTGATAATCCACGTCGAATGTTGTGAAAAATGATCGCACGAAAATTTTCACGAGTTAATTCCATTTTTTGGCCGAGATGAATTCCCTGTAAATAAAACAATTCACGATTAAATGACAAAACGTTCTGAGTGATGTTATGCTAAAAAATGTCAAACTTTCCAATGGAAATGTCAGATTGCTCCTGGCAACACTTAGTGTTCCTAGGCCAAACCTATATATAGCAGCCTACGTATATCCGCTGATGTTGTTTATCACCATCTTAAAGCCCTTAAGAGCTCATTCGCATGCGGTCCAGATAATATCCTTACTAGTGTACTTAAATTGTGTGCTGACGAACATATTCTATGCTTCATTAAAGCAAAATTTATTCCCTTCTTTGTGGAAAGATTCATACATTGTACCTCTACATAAATCTGGTAGAGATCTTCAATAGGGAATTACAGGAGGATAGCAAAGTTATGTTCTATCCCCAAAATTTTCATAGCTATTATAACTGATCAATTAGCCCATTCTGTATCATCAATTATATACATCTCACAACATGGGTTTTGTTAAGGTAAATCTACCCTATCGAACCTACTAGAATTCACTACCCATGTCAGTAATGAAACAGATTTTATCTACATTGACTTCAGCAAAGCATTTGACAAGGTCTCTCATTCTTTATATATATTATATATATAATAGGCGTTTTGTTACCGCTGAAGCGATTTTCGGCTGATGCGTTCTTTTACGAGGAGCCTTTATTTCATGTCCAAAATACACTCGGAGGGGTGAACATTCCCTGCCGAGGGGCGACCGCTATTAGAAAATTTAACTTAATTTTTTATTTAAATAAATTTTCCATAACTTTTGGATGGTGGTGGCACCGCGATTTGAACCCGAGCCTTCCGAATGTCAGTACGTAATCTTAACCACTTGGCTACCGCGGCCGAGTACTTCACTCTATCATTTCGGGTTTCCACCTTCCCTTCTCAAGTGGATTTCATCGTACTTGATTGGTAGATAACAAAAAGTAAAAATTGTACATCACGTGAAATAGAATAGCAGCTGGTGTTCCTCAAGGCAGTCACCTCGGTCCCTTACTCTTCCTTATATTCATCAATGACCTTCCAAATGTTGTTCTTCATTCAAATGTTGTTCTTCATTCAAGCTCTTCAAATTAGTTCATTCTATTGAAGATAGAGAGCTCTTGCAACTTGACCTAAATAATTTGGTTAGGTGGTGCGATGCGAGCTGTATGTCCCTAAATTGAAATAAGTGCAAATATATATGTTTCTCCAGAAATTCTTTCCAATCATTTGCCTATATGATACGTAATCACAGTGCTGAACAATTTACTGACTTCATTGATTTAGATATCACAATGGACCCTAAGCTAGATTTTAGAAATCATATAAATGCTTGTGCTAATAAGGCAAAAGGAGTTTTAGCTTTCATTAAACGTTGGGCTAAGGAGTTCAAGAACCCATACATTACCAAATTACTCTTCACCTCACTTGTTAGGCCTATTTTGTAATACTGGGATGCGAACAAGAATCTGCCTTCTCACAAAAGCCGTTTACGGCTCATTAATCTCCCGACACTCCATGGTCGTAGAAAGATGCTTGGAGTTTTATTTTTAACTAAATTGATAAGAGGTGCCCATACCTACTTAGCAAGCTTAATTTCACCATCGCTTTAAGATCATCTAAATACTTTAAGCCCCTTTCATACGGAACAAACTTTGAAATGCACAACCCTTTCAGATCTTTGTGTAACGATTTTAATACACATTTCCCCAACATTGATTCCTCTGACTCGCTTTTCTGTATCAAAACCTACTTACTGAGTGCTTCAAATAATTAAATAAATTCCCTCTTCTTTTCCCATGCAATTTTATAGCTTCTGATGAACAAATCTGTAGCTGTTTAATGTAAGAGGCAAGTGTAACCGCAACCTTCCGCGATCGGTTTTGAGTTCAGGGCAGTCCGGACTGTTACTGGTTTTCGGTCATCGGTCTTTCCTCAGACGCGCCCCTCGGTCGGTTGGGCGGAATGTGGGTAACGCTGGGTTCATCGTTAAATAAAAAAATAAAAATAAAAATACTCTTTGTCAAGAATTCCGAGTACATAACACCATAATAACTCTTTGTTTCCTATTCCTACGTTTATATAAAAAATAATATCCTACCTAAATAAAATAGCTGAAAAGAATTAAAATATAAGGTCAAGTAAGTAGTTCCTTCGGTTTTTATCTAAGGGATGGCATTATTGTCCATAGTACCAGTGTTACGCATCATGTCATACTATACGGCGCTGAAAACGTGTTTATTTGCGCTAAAAGTTTGTCTTTGACAGTTTTTCGATTGATTGACTCAGTACGTTGTGAGCGCTTGTCAAATATGGACACCAGCAAAGAGAAAATTCACTATATTTTAAAATTTTTCTTCGATCAAGGCGAAAAAGCAACCAAAGCGCTGAAAAAATTTAGAAGTAGAGGCCATCTTTGATCAACTGATACCGAATTGTGTTCCATCAGAACAACGCCATGCCACACACGTCTTTGGTGACGCGCCAGAAACTCTAGAAGCTCGGATGGGAGGTCCTAATGCACTCACCTTATAGTCCGGACCTGGCGAATGCGCCAGGCCAATGCGTAGGCACGCAGCCAACCGACCGAACATTTTACTTGACCTAATATAAATATAAATTACCTTCCCACTAGTCTCAAAAGTTGATAGATACTAGTTTTGAAACTACATACGATTTTGCAAATCACTAACGCTGAGCATCAAAAATTCTCTGCGAAATACGAACAGAGACGATCAGCTGATAGCGAATTTCAGATAGAGATGCACATAAACACTTAGCAAATACGTGCTTGTAGATAACTTGCAATTAATTTTCTATATATGTTATAATTTTTGTCGTTATATTATAATAGTACTACCTAAGTCAGATGTTAAAAAAAATTGGATAAGTGATAATGCCGCAATTCTAAAATATAAAATTAATTAAAACATAATATGCACTAGTTGTTTAAACAATAAAATTACTTACATTTTTTATGTTTTTATTTTTGTCCGAATAAATGTTTTGATATTGATGAATTTTTTTTTTCAATATTTTGTCTACTTTTTGCTTTTTCAACTTTCGAAAATCTTCAGCACGTTGGTGAAAAATTAAATTTCGGTCACCTACATATGGTATATAACTATCGTCTTAAACAAGGAATTATCACTTGATTTTTTATCGGCTTTGGAAGACGCCATGTCGAAGCTTGTTTACTGGTTTGCATATCAAACTCGTATGCTCACTACACTATAATATAACTATTGTACGTACATACATACTCGTATAATACGTGTAACACATGTGCATATTAAAATCGTGATGGTATGTACATACCAACTCTTCTTTTTCTGTGGTTGAGTAGGTCCATTTGATACCTGTAACTTGATTTATACTCAATTCGTTCCATGAATGTGCCTAAAACAAGATGGCCACCGATGCTGATTTCACAATAAAGTTTGTTTAGCTATGTAGCTAACTCTTGATTGAATGATAATAATGTTAATAAACAAAATTGTCACATTTGGTTCCGGCTATAAGTACCTATTATTTTTTGTACATTGGCAACTGGTATTTTATTCTCACTAGAGGTTGTTGTAATGCAAGTAAAATTAGATTTAAGACTCTGAATCATTTAAAGAGAGTTTTAATATTATATTGATGATATATGTATATAAAACAATATTAAAAACTTCGTGAATAGGGAAAAAGTAACTGTATAATTTTAATCTATATGTCTCAGATACATTTTCGAATATCGAAACAAAGTAACTTGTTTAATAACAGGCGACTTACTAAGAAATTTAGATGTATTACTTGCATTTTAGTTAACAAGAATAGTTTTTTATAAAAATGATTTGAGCTCATAATTTTGTAATTCTAAGTTTCATACTTTATGGAAATTGAATTTAATTTGATTAAAATTTTTAAAACGAAGTGCCAGTTTTCAAATGCTAAGAATAAGTAGTATTTACTGTGTACTGAAGTATCTGATTTCGGAGCGTAAATTATTCCAAACAAAAGGTTTCAAATTTTAATATGCAATGTTTTAAAACACATTTTTGATTTTTACACATATACATATGGTACATACATATTTACACATGAACACTATAACGCACACAAACAGTATACATTTATTTGTATTGTGTTAAGTGCGCATATTTGATTCTTTGTATTTTAATTTGCGGTTTTTACATAATGAACTAATTACAGTTGTTGAGACCAGGCGAGGTTGGTGACGGACAGGTGAGAAAATGCATTAAAATATTTAAGTATGCCAGACGTTTAAAAAAACAGCAATTGGTAGTAAATACTTACGTCAATTACATATTTTCCTTGTAGTATTTAAACTTCACATGTGCGTACACAAGCAGCTAATTTTACATGCAAACACACAACATGCATGGGCACATGTAGTTTGCCACCATAATATTTACAGGGAAATCGCTTCAAATCCCTCACACAAACGCAGTAGTTAGTGATTGTTATTTATTTTTAGTTGTATCACAGTAGTAGTTGAAATATTTTGAAACGTTATTCCATCTACACATTCATATAAAGACGTATGTTTCATAAGCTTTTTAGTTATCTGAAACACACGTACACAACTACGCATGGTTGCAAACCTTTAGTTACATTATTTTCATATATTATATAATTCATATATCTTCACACCTACCTACATACGAGTATATGCAAAAATATGCACTATTTCAATCACGTGGAGTACATATGTACATGCTTTTATCAAGGTTAATGTACAAAGTAGCACGTGCATACATACCGTGATATACCTAATCTTATCAGAAAAATATTAAATTTAGTGGAGTTATAATGTACACGTATGTACATGTGTATGCAGTATGTTTTTACGCTTATGTACTTACTATAATTATTAACTCGTTACAACTTTTATCCCTAGAAAAAGATTCAACGCCCTGGGGAAGTTGCTGACACAAAACAGGTTAAAATAATTATGATTTTTTTTCTTTTTTTTTTTGCATTGCAAACTGTTTTCCATGTTTTTTGTAAAAGCTGGCTGTTGTTTTCTGTATATGCTTAGCAATGCATTTCTACAAACATATTTATTATATATATATTTATATATATTGTGAACTGAAGTTTTAGCAAATTCAAATGTAAATAAACCTTTTGGTAATTTACTTGAATTGTAAATTAACGATTCAAGGGAAAAATTCATTAATAGCATTGTATATAATAATACACATAAAATTAATGCTAATGCTGTATTGTTGCATATTCGATAGGTGTATACACGTACATATTTATATTGTATAGAATTGAATCGTCCCAAGAAAATGCGCCAAAGAAAACAGTTTAACGGTTGATGCTAAATACATACCAAAACTTTCTTTTTAATATTTTTATTTCTAAATAATATAAATATCCCTAAAATACATCATTCCGTTGACCAGTCCCTAGGATTGATTTGTGGATAAATTTAAGAAAACAAAAAAATATATAGTTATTAGCGGTATGCACAACAAATATTGAAAAAATAGATCATGCTAATATTTTTATTTGAAAATTCCAATCTTTTGATTTACTTAAATTTATTTAAAACAGATATGTTATGTTATGATGACTTCTTATGTTTTGACTTTACAAAATACCTATGTATTTCGATTTTACTTGTATTAATTCTTATGGTAGCATCCAAAACGTTCACTTATTTCTTTTATAGGAGAATAAGATAGATGAGTAGTTGCTGCTACTCATTTCAGAATTCGTGCAAACTTCATAAAAGCTATTTGTAAAGAAGACCAAATATGTTGGCGTGAACTTGGTTAAGTTCGGTGAAGACGATAAAAGCTTACATCGAAAACATGCATTTATTTTTTTAATATATAAAACTACTAGCTGTACCCTGCCACACCTTGTGTCTTTCTGTATTTTGTTTAATTTTTACTCTAATTTGTATTGCAAAGAACGAAAAAACCCTAACTGAGCATTATCTTCATTCAAGTGAAAATATAATATATCAAACTATTGATCTAACTACTTATTTGGATGTGTGTGTCACTTCTTCACTGCTCAAAGTTTTTCACGAAAATTTCAATATGAACGGAAATATAAGAATAGCTTATAACCCGCAGCCGCGTAACAATAAAAAGGCGAAGCGAACATACCTCCGCCAGATCTATGATTATATCTAAATCATTCTATTTTTTGTCAATCTGTCGGCTATCCCTTTCCCGTAAAGAAATTATTATTCCAATTAGTCCAATCTGAAAAAAACTTTCCGTGATTCATTGAAATAATCGGACATAATTTCAAGTCAATCAATCGCTAACTTTTCGAGACATTCTAATTTTTACAAATGAAAATAAAATTTTTAAATATAATATATACTTAAATAAGAATTAGTTACAATTTTTGGGGTTTTCTTGTATCCAACCTTTCACTTACTTCCTCCACCTTTGAATTTCCAATTCGTCTATTAAACTTTAGTACAAATTAAGTTCATAAACAAGTTAAAGTTGATATATATTACATACTCGTATGTGTTGTACCTACAAAATTTATACATATTTAAAAAAGTAACCATAACTAAAATATAATATAAAATTAAGATAAATTTTCTAATTGTGGTCGCCTCTCGGCAGGAATGTCACACCTCCGAGTGTACTT
The DNA here is from genome assembly GCA_037013455.1 of Ceratitis rosa. Classification (NCBI taxonomy): domain Eukaryota; kingdom Metazoa; phylum Arthropoda; class Insecta; order Diptera; family Tephritidae; genus Ceratitis; species Ceratitis rosa. Next base: position 6,589,092 of record JAWMAG010000015.1, on the reverse strand, counting down.
TTGACATGAAATAAAGGCTCCTCATAAAAAAACCATCAGCCATTCAAAGGTGGCTTATTATAAACTGAAGGTCCCTCCATTTGTTGGTAAAGCATCAAGACGCAAAACCACAAATTGAAGTAGGAGCTCGGCCGAAAATCGTTTTAGCGGTTACAAAGCGCCAATTATATTATTTTATATATTATATTTATAATTCAACATAATACATGTACATTAGGGTGTCCCTTAAAATTCAACTTCAATATATTTTTATGCATACCTTCTAAAAAGTTTCGTATGGAGCTAATATAGTCTAGAAATAAATATTAGCCCGATTTATAAACGATAACCCGTGCCGACTTGAGTTTTTAACTTGTCCATACAAGTTGCGCGGGAGCAGCGCGGCGACCTGTTACTGCGAGTTTCAATAGTGATTTCTAACATTTTTAGTGCGTTGTTGTTTATTTTGTGAAAATGTCTGTGGAATTACGAAGTGATAAACAAAATATTTTCCTTATCGGACTGCCAAGCCACCAGATAAATGGTGCAAAATTACCATCTAATCGACAAGTTCTCACCGTTTTATTTTACAATATTCGTGAAGTCAAGCTGACTGTTAGTGAAAGTGCGAATCTTGTTATAAGAGAGTGCATTATATTTTGGGAAAAAGCCAGAATTCCTACGAAGGCAATCCCTAACTGCGTGAAGAAACTTATTCATTTATATCATGTTTGGAGGGAGCTGCAAAAAAACTGTAAGAAAACTCAGTTGACTTTCAAGAATCGTGAAAATAATTTTGTAAAAGACCTTGATAACTTTTTTGATATTGCACATGCAGATGCCTTTGACAGAATGAAGATAGAGGAAGTCAAAAATTTCTTAAGGAAACAGAGAGAGCCAGGTCGACCGGGATGCTTAGGTGGAATCGACAAAAAATTGGCGGAGAAAGAAGAACGAGTTAGGCAGAGACGATTGGAAGAAGAGGAAAGAAAGGTAAAACAAAGAGAGTTATTGGCTGTTACATCTACTACTTCGATAGATAACTTGGAATGTCTTGATAATTCGGATGAGGAACAGATTTCGAACTCTGAACTTAGTACTCAGATTCCTTGCCCTGAAAAATGTTTTAAAAGAGGCACGAAAAGTTTAATAACTCCTAAACTGATAGCAGCTTTAGATCGATGCCAATTAAGCATAAGGGACTCAGTTTACATTCTCCATGCGGTTGTAGAAGCGCTTGGTCTGAACAGCGATGATTTCCCTATAAACAAATCCTCGATTCAGCGAGTTCGTACTCAAGCGAGAAAATCCAGGGCAGAAGCAATAAAAACTGACTTCCAGAATATTTTGCCTGACGTAGTCACAGTTCATTGGGATGGAAAACTATTACCTGGATTGGATGTACGATGTTCAAAAGAAGAACGCTTGCCAATTATTGCTTCATTTGACAACAGAGAACAGCTTCTTGCAGTACCGAAATTAGAGAGTTCTTCTGGAAAACATCAAGCTAAAGCCATTTCAACTGCTCTCTTTGACTGGACCCTCCATGACAAAGTACAGATAATTGCTGCGATACAACAGCTTCCAATACTGGCCGTTTCAGTGGAGCTTGTGCTATTTTGGAGCAGACTTTAGAAAGGGAATTGCTGCTTTTTGCTTGTCGTCATCATGTTTATGAGTTGGTCCTTAAAGCTGTTTTTGAAACCAAGGTAAAACATATCACAAGTAGCCCAGATATTCAAATTTTCAAAGAGTTAAGAGATAATTGGAAAAATATTAACACTGATAACATTGAGTCATCTCTAAATTTCGTTAAGGCACATAATGCTAAGACAAACATTACATCTTTGTTAAGTTTTTATAAGACTGAACTGGAAAAATCTTTTGTTAGAGACGATTACCGCGAATTGGTTGAACTATGCGTTGTGTTTTTAGGAGGAGACACAGAGAATAAACCAAAACTCAGGTCCCCCGGAGCTTTGCATCAAGCGCGATGGATGGCGAGAGCAATCTATTCTCTAAAAATATGTTTGCTTCAATCGCAACTTAAAATTACTGCAAAGGACAAAAATGCTCTACAAGATGTTTGTTTATTCATCGTCACCTTGTATACCAAACCTTGGCTCGAATGTACAATGGCAGTTAAAGCACCTAACCAAGACTTGTCCTTTTTGAAAGCTCTAAAAGAATATGCAAAAGTAGACGCGACAAGTTCCAAGGCATCCATAAGCAAGTTTATTCATTATTTATGGTATTTGTGTGAAGAAACAATCATATTATCACTCCTTGATGAAGAAGTTGATACCAAAACCAAGACAAAAATGATTAATAATTTAATCAGAGACGAAAGTTCAGATTCCTCTAAACGCTATGTCCCATCGAAGGAAGAAATTACGCAAAATTTGTTTGGTAAGTACTTAATATTTTCTTGTTTCTTTTTCAAAGTTTTGTGGTTTAGTTTTTGCTTATTTTGATGGTTTTTTCTTTATTTCAGATATGACTTCGTTTTCTTCGGGAAGACGTCGTTTGAAGGTCGTAAAGGACACTGCTGAAAGAGCTGTTAAATTAATGCAAGTAATGGTCTTATCACGGCTGAAGAAGAGCAAAAACAGTTTTTGTTGCGTTGTGTTCAGGAACACAGAAATCTGTATCCAGACTGTAAAAAAACTACACTGAAGAGAAGTTACCTTAATTCATTATTATTATAATTTGTATTTAAATAAAAGTTTGTATTGATATTTTTTTAGTTTTACTCATATTTACTTTATTTGTTGCATTTTAATTAGTTTTGGATCAAACCAAAATGTCAGACCAAAACACCATTTTTTATTAAACTTTAGAGCTCGGTCGGCACGGGTTGCAATCATGCTACAGATATGAAATTTCATATTAAAGTACATTTTAGCATTTATAAAAAAATTGGAGGGTATGCGTTTCGAAATCCTAAAAAAATTTTTTTTTTGCCATATAAGGGACAGCCTAATGTACATATGTATTGGTGCAAGAACATTTTTTAAAAAACATAGAATTACCACGGCTTAAGGTTAAAGGAAGAATAATAACTAAAATTGAAATTGGCGAAATTATTGCAAACTACGTGATTACATCTCTGTTAGCGATGATTTCAAGTTCCTTGTAACAGAAAAGAATCTTCGTAACAAATTGATGACTCTTTTTCGAAAATTACAATTAAAATAAAATTATTCTACGCTCAAAATAAAAATAACAAAACGATGTTGAACAGGCCTGTCAAAATTTGTGATTACAAATTTGCGGTTAAACTTCTTAAAACCATCTCTGTATTCTTCTCCTCCTATATCGGCGTATACACCGCATACGTGATTATAGCTGTCTTCCCAACTGAGTGGAATACTGCTTTCTGGAGTATTCTTACCCATCCGAACCACATGACCTAGCCAACGTAGCCGCTGTCTCTTGATTCACTGAACTATGTCAATGTTGTCGTATTTCGTTCAGCTCATCGTTCCATCGGCTGTAGTATTCGCTATTGCCAACGCGTGGAGAACCATAGATTTTACACAAAACATCACGTAGCACGACGGTTATGAAGATTGACTGGTAGAGTTTGGAGTTTACTTTTCAATTTCCTACTCAGTTCAAAGTGGCACCTGCTTACAACATTAATTCGTTGGGCGTCAATGCTAATATTGTAGTTGGTGTTAATGCTGATTCCAAGATAGACAAAATTATCTACGACTTCAATATTATGACTGCCAACCATGACGTGGGAGCGTAGATACAGCTTCTTTTCGCGCTTTAAAATCTGTGTCGACAATATGCTCGATATTAGATTATACGTGCTCTTTAGCAGGCTTATCCCACGGTAATTGAAGCAGACTGTGGGGTTAGCCTTTTTGTGGATTGGACAGAGCATACTTAGATTCCAGTCGGGCAAGCTTTCATCGGACCATATTTTGCAAAGGAGCTGATGCATGCCCCTTGATTTCTGCCACCGTAATTGAATAGCTCTATCGACCTCCGGGCGATTGCTATTCGCTGTATTGTTTTATATTAACCAAGCATTCTCGCAAATTCGTCAAAACAAAAGCAATAAATGGAAAAATAGTTACATCTGGGTAGAAATGTTGATATGTCACTTATTGTCATTTTAGAATATTTTTCGGAATCTTAAATATTTCAGTGAAAATGTTCAGGGAAATGAACTGAATGCACATAAAAAAACAAATGATAATATAAAATAAATTTACTCCCACTCAATAGGACCCATCCCTAAAACTAACTAATCTCCAAACCTAACCGTTTGAAATTAGGGGCGATTAATAGATGCCGAAATCATTAATATTGAATTACTCTCTTTAGAGCTTCTTGCACTATTTTTGGCAGGGAAATTACGACTGTATTTATAAATTTACATAGATGATACTTTTGAAGAGGAGCGTCGTTAGAATAGAAATAACAAAATTGAAACAGGAACTTTTGTAAAATAAGCGGTTTTAATAAACTAACTTACTTACCTTACTGACGTAGACACTGCTTACGCAATTATAGCCGAATTTATAACATTGCGCCATTCATTCCTTTTTTTCGCTGTTTGACGCCAATTGGATATACCAAGTAGAGCCAGGTGCCACTTTACCTGGTATTTTCAACGGAGTAGCCGCTGTTTCTTGAATCGCTGAACTACGTCAATGGCGTCGTATATCTCATACATCTCATCCTTCCATCGGCTGCGGAGTTCGCCGTTGCCAATGCGCAAAAGACCATAAATCGTTCGCAAAACTTTTCTCTCGAAGACTCCTAACACCGACTCTTCTGATGTCGTCCATGCCTCCGCACCATATAGCGGGACGTGAACGATAAGCGACTTTACTTTTCAATTGCCTACTTAGTCCAAAGTAGCACCTGTTGGCAAGAATGATTCTGCGTTGGATTTGCATTGTTGTTGGTATAAATACTGGTTCCAAGACAGACGAAGTTATCTACGACTTCAAAGTTATGACTGCCAACAGTGACGTGGGAGCCAAGTCGCGATGACTGTTTGGGTGATGACAGGAGATATTTCGCCTTGCCCTCGTTCATTACCAGACCCATATCCTTTGATTCCTTATACAGTCCGGAGAAAGCAGAACTCGTGACGATAAGGAGTCACCCTGTCTGAAACCTCGATTGGTATCGAACGGCTCGGAGTGGTCCTTCCCGACCCTGTTGGAGCTTTTAGGGTTGCTTAAAGTCAGTATACTTAGCCGTATAAGTTTTAAGGGGATACCAAATTCAGACTTAGCGGCGTAAAAGCAGCTAATATTCGTGCTGTGGAAGGCTGCTTTAAAATCGACAAAAAGGTGGTGTGTGTCGATTCTCTTTTCACGGGTATTTTCCAACATCTAGCGTATGGTGAATATCTGGCCACACTGATAAGGTCTAATCATTTTGTTGATGGTGGGCTTTAGTATTTCACACAAAACGCTGGATAAGACTTTATATGCGATATTAAGGAGGCTTATCCCACGGTAATTGGCGCAGACTGTGGTGTCGCACTTAAATTACAATCATCATGCTTTCGTCTCACCATATTCTTCAAAGTAGCTGATGCATGCACCTTGTCAGCTCTTCACCGCCATGATTGAATAGTTCGGACTGTAGGCCGTCAGCTCCAGCCGCTTTGTTGTTTTTTAAGAGGGCGGTTGCTATTCCAACTTCTTCATAGTAAGGTAATGGGGTTTCGGGCTCATCGTTTCCGGGTGTACCATTTTCACTACCATTCAGCAGGTTAGAAAAGTGTTTCCAACATAAATTAAATATGCTCTGGGTATCGGTCACCTCTTTGTGTCCAACAATCGACGTATCTTTTCTTAAAATTTTCGAGCATTACCCTTTTCGGCCAGCTTCTCAAGCTCTTCATACACACACGTCTTGGCCTCTTTCCTTTTTGTCTACACGTGCGCCTCGTTTCCTTCTACAGTTCTTGGTATCTATCCAATCCCGCACGTGTCGACCGCAACGTTGCGAGGAAGGCAGTCGGTTTTCTCTCCACTGCGACACGACTGTCCACAACGTATCAGCTGTTTTTGCGAGCTTTCCGAAATCCAATAGTTTCGTTTGCAGCTGTACGTACGGAGCTTGAAATTCCGTTCCACAAGATAGTGGTCCGAGTCAATGTTGGGTCCTCGGAGTGTTCGCACGTCAAAAACACTGGAGACATGTCTTCCATTTAACACAACATGATCGATTTGGTTGAGAGTTTTTCGATCAGGGGACAAACAAGTAGCTTGATATATTTTTAGGTGCTGAAATCTAGTACTACAAACAACAATATTTCGGGACCCCACGAAGTCTATAAGCCTCAGCCTATTAGGTGATGTTTCGTTGTGGAGGCATTTTCCGACAGTTGTACTACTTTGGCATCGCCAAACACGATTTTCACATAGTTTCGTGTTGGTGAGCGTGGTTATACCAAAATTAAGTACAAAGAAACAGCGATATGTATATATATATAAAATGTTATACGTTTCTTCCGTTTTGGAGAGATGTTTGCTGAAAATGAGCTGACAACTATTTATGGCCAATATTATATGTGTTAATCGTGCACATTTTGAGTTCTAAACAAAATTATGCATGTGTAAAAAATAAAAAAAAGCTAGATTAATATTTTAGATGCTATGATATTCAGATAAATTATTCGATTAGATATCTGCTAAAGATAGTGTTGATATTACAATAGCCATAAATAATTTATTTCCAAAAGCACTTTCTAATGAATTTTCAACATCGTAGTAAAATATACTGCAAGGTAACCCTTTTCACTTTATGCTGCCTATAATTCGAATACACACACATATCTACTAAATAACTGCTTTTACAATACATACATACTAAATATAATATAAAAAGCAAAGTCATAAACCCTTGCACAAATTTACCAATCACATACATACATGTTTATACAATAATTTTGACCATTAATATATTTGCTTATTTAGTCGATAATTTGTAGTGTAGTAAGTGTCCACTTCTAGTTTAACAGTGGAAAAGTTGAGCGTACTTTTAATACTTTAATTTGTCATCCTTTTTTATTTATTTGTTAGTTTACCTTTCGTATAACCGAATAAATATTTGTTGGCCTAGTTAAATACTTATTAAACTCGCACAAAATATTTATTACCATAAATTATTCTAATATATTATTTATGTTATTCCTTGATATATGTATGCCCTCTGTCGATCATCCAAACTTGTGTACATGTAATGCATTTATGTGGAATAAACAGCGTCGTAGAACATCAATTGATGTACGTCGGCCCAGTGTTCAGGATCTTGAAGACTTAATTAACAAGGCATCGACACCGTTACGAGAAGTCGGTGATGGTGGCCCACCGCAAATTATTGATGTACAAGAGTCATATTCAGTGGTTGAAGGTGAGTTGGTTTTGTTATTTTATACGTTTTGTATATATTTTAATGTACATATACAAAACATACACGAGGTAAAATGCAATTGTTGCTTTCCCCTGCAGAATCTCTTCAAATAATACATTATGTAGAATAATCTTTCTTTCTCTTTTTTCGATTTCCTATTTAATTAAAACTTATATTATTAAGGGGAGAATTACGCTCCCAGTTTTACAATGAATAATGTTACTATGTGAACATGTAATGGTATATTCCGTTTGCTCCAAAGTGTGTAACCACCAGAACTAAAGAGACAGGCCAATCGAAGTTTATACCAATATGGTCAGAGTATATATGAGCTGAGTTTCTAAATATATCGTTCTTCAATTTGCATAGTATCATCAGAATCAGAATGCTCATTTGTACAAACATACGAGTATGTACGTGTACATTTGGTATAGCCTGTACAAAAAATTTTAAATCAATGTTGCATATTGCGTCACAAAGCTTTATAAACATAAATAAACTCTCAAATGATTTGTCGGTAGATACACTTTTTCCCAATTTGTTTTCTATTATGTTTAACTCCGTTTAAAAAATCCATGTTTGTTGTTAAAAATAATATGGTGTCTCAAAATTAACGCAAGATTGGAATTATATATAAAATAGTTTTTATTTTTCGATTTTGCATAAATATGGCTGAATTTCATTGATGCAACGTTGAATCTCTTCCTTTAAAGCACGCGTGGTTGTATGCTTCCTTTAAAGCACGCGTGGTTGTATGCTTGTTGCAAAAGACCTGTGATTTTAAATAGCCTCATAAAAGGAAATCTAATGGTGTCAAATCGCACGATCTATGGTGCCAAATCTGATCACCAAACTGAGGGAGTGCACGACCTGGAAATGTCTCAAGCAGTAATTGACGTGCAGTTACTGTACGACATGTGACACCATCTTGTTAAAACCATATATTGGCCACATCACATCATCCAATTTTTTCCAATAACTATCATGTCGGGGTATCGAGCACCAGTAACACTTACTGCTTAACCAGTCTCTCTTTAAAAAAAAAAAGTATTGTTCAATTATGCCTCCAGCCCAAAACACCACAGTGACACGATATGGATGCATTTGTTTTTCGGTGATCACCTGTGGGTTCTCAGAACCCCAAAAGCGTCAATTTCGGCGATTAGGCTTCAATTGCTGTGCTAATTAAATTTTGTAAGAATGGAGATGCAGATATTTAATGAATATACGCTGTAAAGAGCTTCATGTAATTTGTAACACTCTCACACACTGCTTCGACAACCAGAGTGTTTGACGTCTCCAAGGGGGCCTGTCTTCCGAAATTTTTCAATGAATCTGTTGTATGAAATTTACGAACTACAGCAGCCAAGCTTCAGTTTTACCAAACTTAAGCTGTCAGCTGTCAACTTGTAATTACTTTACTACATAATTGACGGAAAATTGAAATCTTGCGTTAACTTTACGACACTCTTTATAAGTGCACGTTAGACTTTTTTCATTATTATTGAAAAAAATATGTTAAGTCATTTCATTATATTTTATAAGTAAGTATACATATGTACTAAATACTTATGTTCATATATTTACAATACATCACTACGTTTGTATATGTATTTACGTGTATGTACCAATGTATGTTTATCTCTTACCATTATTTGTTCATCTTAACCACCCTCCCCCACCCAAAACATATGAATGTAGACTCGACGGCTTATATGACAGTCGGCGTTGAAGGCAATCCAGCACCGACATTTAGATTCTATAAAGGTGTCAGCGAAATTATCGAAGGTGGTCGATTTAAATTTCTCACCGATGGTCAAACAAATTCCATTACGCTCTGTATGCGGAAGTGTAAACCCAATGATGAGGGAAAGTATAAAGTGGTTGTTGCGAATATACACGGCGAAGATTCGGCTGAAATGCAATTATATGTGTCTGATTCTAGTGGCATGGATTTCCGTGCTATGCTAAAAAAACGTCGTTATCAAAAATGGGACAAAGAAGAAGAAGATCCCAATTGGGGTGAATTAAAACAAACAGAAAAACCGTTGCCAACACTCAAAAAAGTTGAGAGGGTAAGAAAGTATTTCATAATTACATACGGCAACTGCATATTAATTGTAACAATTTACTAAAATATGTTTACCTTTCTATTAACCATTATATATTAAGTACTAATAGCTTTGAAAATACGATAAGTAAATTTGTATATATGTATATATTTATAGCGTATAAAGCAAAATGTAGAAATATTATATACATACATGAACAATAATAATAGCTTGAAGTGTGAAACAATTGCCTCAGTTTTGAAGCGATTACTAAAAGGGTTTGAAAATTTAAATTCAAAACAAATAAACAAGTTTTTAATACACAATAAAAGAGTCAGGCAGCATGTCAAAAATTAAATAGAAAAAATTTAACAATAACTAAGTTCCATTGCAATTATGAAAAATTTCTGACACAGGCAATGAATGACATTATAAATATAATTATTTATTCTTTCACTCAGCTTTCTATAGATTTGGATATTCAAAGCGTGACACATACGGTTCAATCTTGAACTAAGGTTACTGTCAGACTCACCAATTTTAAACCTGAACCTAGTGTCTGCTATTCAAATTCATATAATTGAGGAAATAAAAGTTGCAGCGAGTGACTGCACTCATTTATCAGCATTTTTTCTTTGGAATTACTATCAAAGACTTTGAATATTGTCAAAGAAAATATTTGATCAACTATTGTGACCATTTTTATGTTACTAGTGACTTTGCTTAATCATGCTCTGCAATCCTATCGGAGTTAATTTATCGGAATTTCTGTATACCGTATCTCAATCGAAAAAATCCAACAAAGTTTAAGTTGGAGGATTGAGTCCTTTTTTCTTCAGACTTTTAATTTATGAAGTATATAAATCTAAGAAGTATTGGTAAATTATTTGCATTGTATCATTGAGTAAAGGCGCAAACATAATAATTTTGGAAAAAAAGAATTAAATCAGATTATAGTTAACCTTAGGAGACTTAAGAATGCGTTATCCCCATTGTTGCGGCAGACGCTCATTTGATAGACACAATTTTCTATTTAATTAAAGGGATGCAAAATCACCTTACTCTGCTCAAATAAGAATATATTAAAGTACATGTAGTACATCATTTACATAAAGCTATTAATATTATTTTCAATTTAAATTATGTTTCGTCGTTCAAACACTTTTTTGATTCCGAGTCGAAAATCGATGCGAAGTCAATTCCAGTCGGATTTCAGAATAGCCCTGATAATTAGAATTTTATAATATATGCTATTATTTTTTATAGGTCCCTACACTTTTGGTAGAAAAGTAAAATACAAACGAAATCATATAACCTCGCCTTTTATTCTATTTCAATGAAATTCGGTAAACATTGCTGTTTTAACTCGAAGGCCACAGGATGGCAGAGACCAGACTGTAAAGACGTCCGTTATGTAAACGAGTGGCTTAGGCGGACCTAGTGCTGAGTGAACAAAAGTGCTTATTCTATGCGGGTGGTTACAATTATTTATTTTTCTAAATACGGTCCGACTTTGGTGGTTATAAAGCGTAAATTATATTGCAATTTTAATGTAAATAGAAATGCACATAATGCATATTATACATACATACATACATACTTTGGCAGATTAAGCCACACTTCTTTTCAATTATTTTATTTCTTAGTTAGTGGCCAGTTGTAGTCAAAAAATATACACAAAAATATAGACCCTACAGAAACAATTAAAGACCTGATGAATTTTCAACGTAGATCGTACTGTAAGCCAAAAAATTACTAGCTCTAATCAGAAAAGTCTTCTTGTAGGCGTAGGGCATCTACTTCTACAGTGTATTCACAATATGCCACATAAGGTAGCGATGCCAGTTCTTACATGATGCTCCCAGATGGGTACACATGGGTGGAAGAAATTAGAGCTGTTCATCAAATCGAGGGGATTGTTCCTAACAGTTGCGAATTGGTGCATAGTTGTGATAAGCATGGAATCACAATAAACCTACTAAATAGTTCGGCCGCTAGCGGTCAAGTTTGCAAACTTCTCTTTCATTAAGAATATGAAATTATTGAGTGAAAATATATGACAAAATTTATAAATTTACTTCCTTGGCCCCTATACTTGAAGAACAGTAACTTGTTTTATGCACTAATCGCATTTCAAAACTTTTCCAATTTAATATTATGCATAGTTTTTATCAATACTCTTATGAATACACAACTAAAACTCATTACGTATATATACATGAAAAAATTTAAAAACAAACTAAAAATGTAAACTTTTCAATGTGTATTATTTTCTATTAAATAAAATTTTGTATATGCACATATAGGCAACACGATCACGTAGACCGTCTTTAGCCGAATTGATACCCGATTGGCCGATATTACATCCGTTTCGTCGCGAGGAGGTTCGACTACCGGCACCAGCCCCAAATCTTAAACTATTACGACACTTTTTATTTACATTTCTTGCCAGGCAATTTTGGCATTCAATCTGAATATTTTCTACCGCTACATCGATGTTGTTTTATTTAAACTATCTATTTCACATTTCCGAAACAGTATTCATTATTAATATTTTTTATAATAACAAAAATGTTAATTTTATTTGTAATCAAACACCAACAAAAACCTACAAAAGGCAAAAAGATCTCAATTCTACTTATATGGTACATACACTATACGAGTATACGTGTTTGTATGTACATATATCTGTGAGTGTACTCTATTTGTGTATAAATTCCACGTGGTGCTGCAACGTTTTTAAAGCACTTGGTTAATAAGCGCAACTGAATGTAAGCCAACTTTGCTTAAAGTAATTTGGTATTTTTGTGTGTACCATTTTGCAGACTGTACGACTCTATCTCTTTCCAACATTGACTTTATCCATTATATGTAACTTCTTTTTCAAAATGTGTTTGTATTGTGTAATAGTCGAACGCTTCATTGCACAAAGTCCACCAAAATTTTGCACCATGTAAATTTTTTTCTGCGCTAATATTGGTATTTCTGAAAAAAAGTGTAATCGTTTGAATAAAACGCTTAAATAACCAATAAATTACTGTTGTTTATTGTTTATTTTAGATGTTGTGCTAATATTGTTTATATTTTTTTGAGGGGGAGAATCTAAAATATCATACTGTTAACACTTTTAGCAATTGGCGTTATGCCTAATGTGTTTTTGAAGCTTTTAATTAAGATTAGCCATATTCCTGAAAAAAAGTTAATTATAAAAAGTTTCTTCGAAAAAAGCGCTACATTGATTATTTTTAAACTAAGGTATAAATAGCGGTAATTAGTGAATTTGTGAAAGGCATATCCCATAGATAGATAGCTATGCACGTAGCAAGACATATAAAATGAATAATAGTGCACTGCATAAATTTAATCATGTTCAAACCGAACACTGGCATCCGCTATGTTCCTGGACAAGATTGATGAAAATTATCCATAAATAGCTTAAATGATGCCGTGCTAAGCAATAAATTAAACCAATAGGGGTTTGTTTTGAGTTTTTTCCGAACAATGATTATGCGCATTAATATTAATGGTATGTATTCATCACTTTAATACTTAGGAATATATCAGGTTATATATATATTTTTTGCTGATGGTGTAATTTTTTTGCAATGTGCATTCTCATTAAAAATGCATTTTCCCATTTTTCACTTTTTTTATGTGTATCGTTCACACATTATAAAAATTGGTTATAACTAAAAGTAACAAAATTTGATTGAAACAAGTATAAGTGTATTATTGAAGTAAAAAACTAAAAAAACTGTTCACCAAAAACAATCTTTTTTTGTCATGTTTATGTATAACATTTGTAATTTTAATAAGTTTTACGTTGTTTTTTAAATCAATACTTCAAGTGTTTTATTTTTTCGTAAACATTTGAAGTAGAAAATTGTCGCTTTTGTAGAACATCGTTGTATAATAATATTATAGTTGTCTGCTTTTGATTTACGATTTTTCCAAATGCTTAAGTACTAATACGTTTTTTTTCTTATCTGTTAGGAAAAAATGTGTGCTTGTTATGAATATACAAGCATATATGAGCCGCAAACAAATGCATGAACAAAAGAACTACTTTTTTAATCTATGTTAAACATCCAACTAAACGTAACTCCGACCAACTCAAAAAAAAAAATCAATTATTTTGCGGTACATAAATGCTCGTACGTACATACAGGCACAGTCACAATAAAAAGAACGAACTACTATTATATGTATTCTGCTTATGCTTAGCGATCAGCAGAATATGCACTTGTTTTCAATTGATGTGCATACACACGTTCAAATCAGTTGGTAGGCGCTGGTACTTATTTTGCTAATTTTTGAGCGCAAAATTTTGGCATTGTCCTAAAATACAGCCAAAAACTACAAAAAATTATATTAATGATGTATGACAATTGAAAAAACAAATAATTTTACAAATTATGTTTCTTTTCCCATTTTTGACAACGCAAACCTTAATTTCGCCCCAATAATAAAAAATAATGAAAAATATCCAAAACTACAAAATCAACGAAATTATTTAAAAAATGCCGACCACCTGCATTTCATGCTTTGGGAAACTACTACAACAATAAACAATGAATTGGATAAAAAATCGATACAATTAAAAATAAAATTATAAACACTAAAATATTTATTAATAATATAATAACATGGGGAATATTTTATTGAAAAAATATGCATAACTCAAAATAAAAATGATATAATAATAAACAGAAACAAGAATCCTTCCTCAGCCCATTAATTGATCAGTTTGCCAAGGAAGGTAAAGACAAGAAGGTTGTGTTTGAAGCTCGTTTCAGTAAACCAAATTGTAAGACCAAATGGATGTTGCGGAAAGATGTAAGTAAATATTGTATATACATAAATATATATTATTATTCATACACAGATTTGTATGTATAAACCTATAAGTATATAATTCAACATGAGCTTATACAGACGACCACAAAGTAGGGTCGGGTAAAAATACAATACAATAAGGTAGCTTGCAGAAACCACGTAGCTTGGCTTTTTAAGATGAAAATTTTCTACACAAACTATTTATTTTGGCCACACAGACATTAATTTTCCAGAAGGAACTATGAATACATTTTTTGAAGAATAATGAACTCTTAATAAATTGATGTATTTAAAAGTATATAAGTATGTAACAAAAAATTAAATATAAAAATTAGATGTATAGGAAATTAAAAGTTTTGTGAATGAAGAAGAATATATAATATTTATAACCACGTGAAGTATGGACGATTTGTAAGCATACCTCTTGATAGCCTTTATCGATTATTAATTACATAGTCATGATTGTAAGCAAAAACCGTTTAAGAGACCTTTTTCATAAACTCATACCCACTTTTTCGCTACCTGAACCCTTGAACGCCTATAAATCTCTTTTATAAATTGACCCAATGAAACCACCCTATTTATTTTCTGTTTTGTACTACTGACCATAGATTCGCATTAATTTGTCTCTAAAAAGTAAAGAGCAAAAGATAAATATTTACATTTTCTACAATTTCATCTCACTACGCCATCGAAAGAAAAATTCCGCCCGGATAAAATTTTACACTTTGAAAATTTAGAAATCTAATCTTACGTAAATACTTCTTTTTATCTTCAATAAAAAGCAGAAAAACCGCTTAATAAATTTCAAGCATCTTACATTGGTCCTGCCAGGAATCTGTTGTGTTGTCTACCGGGCAAACTATTTTTTGGTTATCCTGTGTATATATTATATACATATTTTATTACTGATAGAGCATAGTCATAATCATTCTATAAATGTTATTGGGTTAAAGATTTATGATATTTCTTCTTAATCAGATTCAGCGTAGAATGGGCTTCGTTTAATGTTCAAACATTTGTACGCTCTTCCTTTATTTCTATAGCTCATTTTTAATACCATAAAAATTTATTAGAAAAAGGATTTTTTTTCACCATTAAAAATAATTCAAAGGTTTCGCTGTGGTTATGTTAACTAAAGTCCTTAACAAAAATATCTAAACGCTGTGTTGTTAAGTTACTTTTATTGTTTCTTGTTTTTGTTCAGTTAACGGTTTCTCATTAAAAATGTATTATCTCACAAAAAGGAACTTTTCACTGGAAGCAAATACAAATTCAAAAATGAAAATGACACGTACCAATTGATTGTGATGAATCCCAAAGTGGAAGATGGTGGAAAGTATACGATCGAAATTGGTGGAGTTTCTAGCACAGCATTTTTGAATGTCGAAGAAGCTGATCCCAGCTATACGTTTACTAAGCCTCTCAAGAAGAAGATCGAAGGATTTACGAAACACGAGACAACGTTGGAGTGCGCTGTTAGTAGTAGCATGGCTAATGTCACCTGGTTCAGAGATAATAAGAAAATCGAATCTGACGATCCACGCTATCTTATATCCAAAGATATTAATGGCAACCTTAAGCTTATTATCAAGGAGTCTCTTCTTGAAGATACCGGCCAGTATCGCTGTCAATTAGATAAACAGCCCGATAAGACTGAGGCGGCAGTTAAAGTTGTCGAATATCCATATAAGTTTGTGAAAGTATTGAAATCACTACAATGTATTGAAAAGGACAATATAACACTGGCATGTGAAATTGATGATGCCACTGGTGAAGTGCAATGGTGGCGTGGCGATGAAGAAATCAAGGGTGACAAGCGCATGCAAATCGTTAAGGATGGACGGAAACGGAAGCTTATAATTAAAGATTGTAAAGTTAGCGATGCGGGACAATTTAGATGTACAACAAATGCCGATAAAACAGAAGCAGAAATTATCATCAATTGTAAGTAGTACTAAACTTAAATTATACATGTAAAAAACACGCCAGACTCCAATAACATTTTTGAATTGCCATTTCGATTTTGCCATCATAAAAATAGATCAAAATCGTTTCAATAAGAAGCTTAAGGACACCGATGCCGTGGAGCGAGAAAAACTGGTACTTGATGTTGAATTACAAGATCAAACTGCACCGTGCGAATGGAAGATTAACGGTAATCCTATTGAACCAAATGAACGCATCGAAATTAAAAATCTCGGTGGTGGCAAGCATCAATTAATTTTCGAAAATCTCGAACTCAGCGATGAAGGCGAAATAACTTGCGAATCTGGTAAATTGTCATCCACTTGTAAACTAGCGGTACGCAAGGGCGAAGGCAGACCTAATATTGACTGCCCTGATGAGTTCGCTGGTTCAATTAGTGCTCCTGTAATTTTAGAAGTGCCATACAAAGGTGAGTGGTTTCCTAGATTTGTTACTTTATATTTCAGAATTCTGCATAAACTATAATGAAATAGCTCAAGTACTTACGAAATTTGCAATTTTACAAGAAATGTAATAATACAATACTTGAATAAGAAACAATAAACTTTTCTTTCTTTATGTTCCTTTCAAAGTAATCCCCCTGAGTTATAATACGCTCTTGCTGCGTTTTCTATAATACACTCTTTTTGGTATGTTCCTTAAGTGATTCGGTGTTTTTCTTCTCAACCGCCGCAAAGCACTGCACGTCAATGGGTCTCTTCAATTTTAAAAACCGGAAAATGTCGCAGGCCACCAATTCAGCAGCAGAAAATCGCGAGGAATGTAAAACAATTCTAGACTACCATACGTGTATACGTGTATGTCTCTCACAATTAAACTAAATGTTAGCGACAGTTATATGATCCAAGTGCAGACAATTTCTGTTTTATGCTTGGTGTTAATACAGTTACAAAAAAATACTAGCAAGCAAAAATGAATTTAAAGAATATAGTTACATTTTGCACCCTCTATGAATATTACTATTTAGGGTAATTTATTGCTTGACTGAATTACTATATATAGCTAGTGTATTCATTGAAATTCTGCAAAAAGTGGCTATACGAAAAAGTGTTAAATATAAAAATTAAAGAACAAACAAAATATGTTTATAGAGAGATCCACCACAAAACAGTGCAAAATTGCAAATAATTACAATCCAAAGTGCTCCTTAAAACAAAAGAGTTAGGCCGCTAATAATTACATGCTCGCTATCTTGCGAACTTGATTAAAAGTTCAATACCAATGCACGCCAGTTGGCACCTCTGCGCTCGAAAAGTAGACCATCGTCGACTACATTTAACAATGCAATTAAATCCTTCTTCCGCAGTAAGTTTTGATTTCAACTTAAACCTAAGATTAAGAATACAAATCTTAAAGCTAAATTAAAAACGTGTTAGCTCGATTTAACTCCGAGTCCTTCTCAAACTTTGGCTCTCACTCATTAGTAGGCGGGAGCATCTCTTCGTTGCAGTCGGGAATTACTAAATGAGTTGCACAAAGCGTTGGCTAATGGTTTGGGGTGATTTTCCAGTTTCGAGAGGTACTTTTAACTGCTCCTTTCAACTTCAGGCTTAACCAGTAATATACAATACCAAGGTTCTTATGTATGTTTATGTTATGAACGTACCACTGTTGGCCCTCATTACCCTTAGAGTTTTGTTAGACGCACAGGTCATACCCCACATTTGAATATATCCAAATTGGCTTCAGAACTGCATTGTAAATGAGTACTTTGTAATTTAGTTTTAGCCCAGAGCTCTTATGTAAAAGCCAATTTAAGCTGGCTACTTTTAATTTCATATGTAATTTTTTGGCATCTACATTTATGTTTTTCCCAGGTAAGCCTTAAATCTAAGTGTATACCGAGATACAAATATTAAAATATTTGCATGGGGAATATTTGTACCATTTATGTTAATTTCGGGACATGTTTGTGGGAGTTACACAAAGGTAATGTGTTTAAACTTTTGTCATTGACTTTGTTTCGCTTCGGGGTTATTTCGGGGCCTCTTGAATTCCGCCAACGGGGATCGAGGGAGGCGCCGAACCTTCAGGAAGCTAAAAAATCCCTACACCTTCTCAAATAAAAACAAGACAAGAGTCTTTTAAGTTAAATAATTCAATAAATTTTATTGAAATAGTTGGGAAAAATATAAATATATGTACGTGTGAAAAAAATATATATAAAGGAACACACTCACCAAAGATGTTGCTGCTGTGGCTGTTGAAGAAAAAAGAGGCGGAAGACCGGTAAAAATGGCCTTTTAAAGATTTCCACAGAAGGTCGAAATCTGAAACGGGGCTAACAGGACTATTCCCATGCTATTGCGCCTTATTGATGAGGCACTTCTTTCTGCTGGTGCGTGTGGCCGCTGAACCACGGACCGGATACACGACAGAGGCGGTCTGAGTACCGGAGGTTTGGGGTGCTAGTCGATTCATTTTGAGGTTGTTCCAACACTTCATCGTCATTGGCGTCGATCTCCAGCACCCCGTCATCACTGGAGTCACCTGGTAAGGCTTGGGCCCGGTAAGGACAGTGCCGTCTCTTACTCCGGTGATCTACCGCGTCTACGACCGGCGGCACGTCTTCCTCGCTCCTGTCTGTCTCCCACAGATGCAGGAGACTGTGGTGCTGCTCCTGACAGCGGTCGCAGTTCTTCGTGGACGGACAGTTGTTGGCCATGGGGTTCGTGGACAAGCAATTGGCACAATGCCATTGGAGGAGGACAGCCCTGAGTCTCTCCGCTGGCTCCAGTCGATGCATCTGTCGGCAGAACAGCAACCGGTGATTGTGGTTACATACAGGGCACCGGTGATGTTCCTTCGGTTGTTGTTTGCTGTTGTTGTTGGCACGTACCATGTTGAAAATCTTTGGAATTATAGATATCATTAGGGTTTTTTACGACGGGAACCATAATTAATTTCACAATTGGACGTATAATTATGTCTCGCGTCCTAAGTAGATCAACAACTCTAACTCTGTTATCGTGACCTAAGAAAACCCTAACCACTCTGCCAAGTCGCCACTCGTTCGGATGTAGATTGTCCTCTTTGACAACTACGAAATCGTCAACCTCTAGGTTTCAGTGAGGAAACTGTCACTTTACTCTCTTGTGCAGTTCCTTTAGATACTTCACCTTCCATCGCTGACTGGTGAAGTGCTTTCAGTTTCTGCCATCGGTTGATGACTGTCATCGCGTTTCCGCTGATTTCGGGTTCAGCCATCGCGAGCAGTAGACTTCCAATTAGAAAATTACCCGAAGTTAGAGGTTTAATTGACTCAGGATTATCGGAGAGTTGACTAATTGGCCGGGAGTTGAGACAGGCTTCGATTTTGGCCAGTAACGTCGAAAATTCCTCCATGCTAAAGCGCATGGCACTTGCTACTCTTCGAAAGTGCCTTTTGAAGCTCTTCACTCCTGCCTTCCATAATCCTCCCATGTGAGGAGCCCTTGGAGGTATGAAGTGCCAGTTGATTTCCTCATGCGCATATGACCGTATGGTGAGCTGAGACGCTTCAGTCATGAATTTCCTGAAATCATGCTTCAACGCCTTGTTGGCTCCAACGAAGTTCGTGCCATTGTCCGAACACATATGAAACGGACAACCACGTCTTGCTACAAACCTTACGAACGCAGCCAGAAATGTTGACGTCGATAAGTCCCTTGTCGCCTCTAGATGAATTGCCTTTGTAGCGAAACACACAAATACGCAGACGTATCCTTTTGTTATTAGGCATGCTCGGCCTATGTAGTTTTTAATGTCAAACGGGCCGGTGAAATCCACGCCAGTATTTGTAAAGGGCCTGGATACCTCCGTTCTTTCCGGTGGAAGCGCAGCCATTAATTGTTCTCGTGCCTTTTTCCTATGAATGAGACAAACTTTACAATTATTAATAAACATTTTTATTAAATTTTTTAACCGTACTACCCAATATTCTGACCTCATGAGCCTCAGCATGAGTTGATTTTCACCATGTAATGAAATCAGGGGTGAGAACTTGGCAAGAAGTCGAGAAAATTGGCAATCATAAGGTACGATTGTCGGATATCGTTCGGTGTACGATAGCGACGCTAGCGCTAGTCGACCACCTACTCTCATGATTCCATTCTTATCAAGAAACGGATTGAGAGTGCGGATGGATGGAGCGCTCACTGAGTTTGCTGAAGCTAGTGCATCGTATTCACCTTGCGGGACAACGCTTTTGGGTCAATAGAATTAATCGCGTTTTTACATCTCGAATTTCATCTGCTGTAATTTCCGCAGATTCTTTCTGACTTAATAATTTAAATACCGGATGTATTTTCCTTTAGAACGCGCGTAAGAAATCGGAGAATCGTTCCAAGATGTCTTCTCCATCTATAATTCGTGCTGCGTGAGTCCTAACGCTTTTTTGCTCCAGTTCCATTTCCAATGGCTTACTTTGCCTCTGAGGCCCCTCAAACGGTTGCTCCTTTAACCAGCTTGGACCGTGCCACCACAGAGTGCTCTCCGCAAGTTCCTGTGGGGATACGCCACGTCTACCAAGATCTGCTGGATTTTCCTTTGAATCCACGGTATTCCATCCAGAGAGTACAATAGTGGAGTCTGTCCATTTGTATACCACTGGTTGAGCAACATCGAATTGTGGAAGCAAAGCGTTAATTAATTCTGCCAGAAGTACTGCCCCACATAACTCTAACCGTGGGAGAGATATTGTTTTTACTGGCGCTACTTTGGTGTTGCTTACCAGCAGATTTACATTTGGAATGATATTTGAATTTCGTTCTCGGACTCTTATATACAATATAATGCCGCAGCATATGCCTTCTCGGAGGCATCACAAAACCCATGAAATTAAATTTCATTGCATGGGGTATACCTAACCCTCCTTGGAATTCGGATTTTCAAAATGTGAACATAAGTTTTGAGAAAATTCTCCCGTTTCACATAAATACTTCTTGGTATATTGTCATCCTAGTCTACCTTAGTCAGCCAAATATCCTGCATCAGGATTTTTGCCTCGATAACAGTTTTGCTACACACGATAATACCTCTCTCTTGGTGTAGCCTGGTTTTACGTGCATCTCCTGGAAGTTGAAATGAAACCTATCTTGTGCAGCACTCCATCTGATGCCTAACATCCTTGCCTCGCTTACGTCGTCAATCTCCAAGAGATCTTCCTTGAGAAGATGCTCCTCTGGAATGTCGACTAAAACATCCTTGGAGTTTGAGGTCCACTTTCGTAGGGGAAATTCTGCACCATTGAGCGCCTCGACCAGTTCATTTCGTGTGCGAATGGCTGTCTCGCAATCATGTGCACCTGCGAGGACGTCATCAACATGCATATGTTACTTTAAAACCCTGAATGCTGAAGAGTATTTTAGGTTGATGTCCTCTTCCAGCTGTAGTAACGTCCTTACCGCTAGGTATGGGGCGCAATTAGCTCCGAAAGTCACAGTTTCGAGTTCATAATCGACAATCTCCTCTTCGGATGATTCCCTGAAAAGTATCCTATGAAACCGAGCGTCATTTGGATGTAGCAAGATTTGCCGATACATCTTCTCAATATCTGCGTTGAATACATATTTGAACAATCTGCAACGCAATGAGATCGGCTTGGAGAACTGGACCAGGATGTGCTTTAAACTTACTCCATTGGGTTAGATGCATTAAACACTACACGAACATTTGTAGTAGTGTTGTTGGATTTTATTACTGCATGATGTGACAGTTAATAAGATCCTGGTCCTTTGTTTCCAATCCTGCTGTCTACTGGTTTAATATGACCGAGAGTAATACATTCTCGGAGTACCCGATTGTATTCTACCTTGAGCTCCGGTTTCGCACCATGGCTGCTTCATTCCTCAAAAATTGCTGCAATGCACCAGTCCGTGAATATCCAAGATTTATGTCTACTGGGAATTCCTGCCGAAATGGAAGTGTCACCATATATTTTCCATTTTCTGTTCTGGTCGTTGTATTTACATGCTGCTGCTCGCAGAATGTTTGCTCAGGAGTGATCTGTTTTTTACTTGGGACTTGCTCTAGCTCCCAAAACCGAGTGAGCTTAGCGCTCGATATTTAGGTGTACATAAAGACATATGTTTGTGTGATCATATTGGGGGGTGAGAGGTTGGACCCATTAAGATCCAACCAAAGACTGTCTCCTGCACGAGAAGAGAGCCAAAAACGTTTTCCTTAACGTTTCCCGTCATTATTTGCGGGTACAGGTCCGC
This sequence comes from Ceratitis rosa, assembly GCA_037013455.1. Classification (NCBI taxonomy): domain Eukaryota; kingdom Metazoa; phylum Arthropoda; class Insecta; order Diptera; family Tephritidae; genus Ceratitis; species Ceratitis rosa. The sequence continues at coordinate 6,566,642 of JAWMAG010000015.1, read as the reverse complement.
ACCAATTACCAAGTCAACCTGCCGACTTTTATTAATGTTGGCATCGGCCAGGTGAATTGGAGGCAGTAGGCCAAAATCTACTTGGTCTACTGAAAACTGGGGGAGGTTTCCTGTCAGTTCGGGGAAAATCAGGCCTCTTGCCTCAATACTAAACTGGGGGTTGACAAGAGAGCCTAAAACAAATTGTGCGACTTCTCGCACGTTAGCCGATGACGACGCATTAATACCGATATCTGCATGTCAGCCGGTTGAGTAGGCCATTTGATGATACGTTGCAACCGCTTCCTGATAAAAGTGCCTTCTGATCCCGAGTCAAGAAGGGCTCTTGCCTCATAGTTCACTCCAGAGTAGCAGATATGTACCATCGCCGTGCCTAATATGACATTTTTCGCATATCTTGCGAAAAGTGCGTTAACATTCCTTGATGTCCTATTATTTGAAGTCGACAGATGATTCCCAGTTGCATTCCCATGCAGCAGTGAATGATGTCTCTTGCTAGGTGCGAATGTGCAATTCATACACAAATTATATTTTGTAGCTATTTTGACGCGATCGTCAACTTTCATAGCTAGAAATTTTGGGCATGTTTTTAACACATGGCACAGCCTGCAGGCAGGTTGCGAAAACTAAGCATGATGAGTTGATACCCTTTTCCCAAATGATGGTGCTGGAGCTCGACTCTGCATTGTCCTACACACTATTGTACTTTGAATTTCCGAAACCGTTTCTAGCGTCTGAAACCTATTTGTCAAAAAATTATCCAGTTCCTCCCACCTCGGAATTTCGTCCTTCTGCACGATTCCTTGCTCCCATAGTGCTAATGTGGTGTCCGGCAACCTACTGGGAACTAAAAAGACAAAAATTGCATCCCAGTTGCTTACCTCTATTCCATATATCTGCAACACAGAGATGCAATTGCTTACTGCTCATTGTAAACTCTTTATTTCCGCGCCGCGCTCGACAGTCACAGTTGGTAAGTTGAACAACGTTTTCAACTGACTATTTACCATCACCCTTTTGTTTTCATATCGCTCCGACAAGTTCTGCCACGCGGTTATGAAAGCATCATTGGTCAATGGGGATTTCTTCACTATGTCCTTTGCTTCCCCACGAGTCTTATGGTTTAGATGGTATAGTTTCTCAACTGGAGTCAGTCGAGAATTGTTTATGTAGATGGCTGTGAATAAGTCACGGAACGTTGACCATGCCATGTAATCACCGTAAAAAATTTCAGTGTCACACGGAGGGAGATTTATACTTGAGCGTGGGACAGGGTTAACCGTTGATGAGCTTTGTTGAACAAAAATCAGGTTGTGCATTGTCTCACCCATCAGTGCTGCATATGTCAGGTATGCTGAATATCTATCCTGATACCTGGTTTTTGCCCATGGCTATGCTACGCGCTTCGTCAGTCGATAAATTCCGCGAATAGACATCGAATAACTCCTTCCCTTTCATCCACAACGCCTTCAGTTCTTCCTTTTGTATTTCAAGCGAAAAGACAGTGATTGGCACTTGGAGTGGTGTTATACAACTCTTCAAACTATAGCAGTGCGTCACAGGCGCGGAGAAAATCATTACGAAAAATTATAGTCGAAGTAAATATTAACCGAATGCTTATTTATCGGAACGTATCCGTCAGTCCGCCAAAGCTGATACTCGTTGTACCAGTACGAAAAATTAGAAGATTTAAGTTCTCCGAAAACAAGAATTAGAATCTGATACTTCCGACGTACCCACTCGAAACGTGTAATTAATTTTATTTGCTGAATTGAAATATCTGAAAATCCTGGGTATTTCCACAGATTTCAGATTTCAGGCCTTTTCGCTATATTAGGGGGGGGCGGGGGGTGAGATCCAATGTCCAGAAATTTTATATAAAATATAAAAGCCACAACATTTTTTTTTTTTTTGGTTGAAAAACATATTTATTTTGAATATAACGCGTGAATCGGGGAGGGGGTTAAAAAGCTTCGAAAATAGGAGCGCGTTATTGTACAATATTAAATTGCTTCAATTTCAATACGTATTCTTAGTATGTACCAGTTCGCCACCGTATTTTTAAAATCGCAACCGAAATACCAAACCGAAATTATATTTAAATTCGTCCGGAAAATTCAAAAATTTGTCGGTAAACAATTGGAAATCTGAAGACTTACCTTAGTTGGACCTCACTGCTTGGTGAGCAGTATCTGGAGGTTTTGTTGCACAGCGTTGGCCTTTGCTGGTGGCCTTGCCGCGAAAATATTGGGCCTTGTTGGCCTTGCCGAATACATTGGGTCTGTTGTTGACGTTGTTGTTTGTTTTGGGCCTTGCCCCCAACGTTGGGCCTTGGTGGTGGCCTTGTTTCCTGATTACACGCGCCTCACCTTATAAGCCGGCGCTTATTCACAACACTTTTGTTGTTTTAAAAGCCTGAGCCTTTTTTTTATTTTCCCAATTGTTGGTCTTTTTTAATTAATTTTGCACTATTTTTAGCCTTTTTCGTTTTTTCACTGCTTCACATTTTAGACTTTTTTGTTTTTTTTTTAGTTTTTTTTTTACGGTTTTTCTAATTTTCACAGCTTTTCTAAATTTTCACAACTTGGGCCTTTTTCTATTAATTTTTTAGGCCTTTTGGACCTTTTTCTATTATTTTTTTATTTTTGCCCTGTTTTTTACAATTACCACAATTGTGGCATTTTTTGCAAAGTTTCACAATTTCGGCTTTTTTCCTTTTTTTTTAATTATTTTTCGGCCTTTTCTTAAGTTTTTACTATTTTTGGCCTTTTTATTATATTTTCATAATTCTTTGGCCTCCTTATTATTTTTTCATAATTCATTGGCCTTGTTAATATATTTTTTTTTTAATTTTTTAGGCCTTTTTTATTTTATTCATTATGCATTATTTTTGGCCTTTTTTCGTTTCTTACAATTCTTCAAATTTTTTGGCCTTTTCACAATTTCCACAATTTTTGACCTTTTTCAAGTTTTCACAATTTTTTTTTTGCTATTTTTGGCCCTTATTAAACTTTTTATTATTTTTCGGCCTTTTCTTAAACTTATACTATTTTTGGCCTTTTTATAATTTTTTTCACACTTTTGGCCTTCATTCAATTTTTTCGCTGTTTTCAAAGTCTTTTTCTTGCAGGTGTGCTGCCGTCCAGCACATATATTTTAGCAATTTTGCAACCGGAATTTTTCACCAATTGACGGTTGCTGGAAAAAAACCATCGCAGTTGCTTACCTAAAACCTTCGGCTGTCTCCTGGTGATGGGTTTGCACCAGCCAGTCCTCCTGGTGCAACTCTTTTTGCTTGGTGTTCTGTGCTGCCCCAGCGCATATATTTTTCGCAACCGGAATTTTTCAACAATTCTCGGTTGTTGCTCAAAAATATTGGTATTAACACTTACGCCGTCTTTCCTGCTGTCCACCAGTGGAAATCCCGAACCACTTCGTCCTCCTGGTGCTTCGATGCGGTCGGATGAAGATAAGGTCCCACCTCCGTTTTTCTCCATAGTCCGATGTAAAAAGAAAGAAATTTGCCGAAAATGGCCGCTTCTTTCTTTGTTGTTTTCCACTGGATGCGCAGGTGCACAGAGTTTTGGCGTTATAGAAATAAGGTTGCGCCACATAAAGCAAAGATTGCGCCACTTTTCTTTTTGTTTATTCGAGTGACTTGGCAGAGGTCAAATTTAGTTTCTTATTCTTTTGTAAAATAACTATTTTACAGAAGAATAATTAATTTTTTCTCAAAGAAAAGAAAAAACGAATTTTACTTCCTGAAATATATCCGGCTAATAGACCCCAGCCAACGGGGATCGGGCGAGGCGCCGGACCTTCAAGAAGCTAAAAAATCTCTACACCTTCTCAAATAAAAATAAGACCAGAGTCTTTTAAGTTAATAATTCCATAAATTTTATTGAAATAGTTGGGAAAATATAAATATATATACGTGTGAAAAAATATATATGTATATAAAGGAACACACTCACCAAAGATGTTGCTGCTGTGGCTGTTGAAGAAAAAAGAGGTGAAAGACCGGTACAAATGGCCTTTTAAAGATTTCCACAGAAGGTGGAAATCTGAAACGGGCTAACAGGACTCTTCCCATAACTTTGAAGAGTCATGTATTAACGAACACAGTAGCGCCAACTGTTGGTGAATCTTATGGATGCTGCCTAGGGTTGCACCCATAAACAGACTTTATTCTCCAATTTGCTAGCCATTCTTTAATAAGGAATAAATAGTCCTTAATCGTTTCGATACTTTTCGTCATTTATCACGCCATAATATGGCTGTGTCTTCCGCGAGAGTGGATGCATGTAATTTCGGTTTACTGGGACTTCTGCAGTATATATAGTGTATCCTACAGGCGCAATCATTCATTATCTGTGACCTTTTCCCCGCGTTTGGAAAGTATTTTAGTTTAAGAATGAGATTAAAGAGTTCAGAGAGCAGTGCATTTTTAAGATACTAATTTCCTAGACTGGAGATTTCTTTGGGTCCACTTATGGAGTTGGATTTGCAAATTCCAGGATTGATGTTTCAATCTTCAACTGAGTTTCAGAACCGTTTTCAAATAATTCCGGTTGCATCATTTGGCTGGAAAACTTTGCTTAAATGTTTCCGGGGAAAATTTGCCTTACTAAGCGCTCATTTGTGTTCCTGATTGATGTGTTCACATCAACTGAAGGCTTAAATTTCTTATATACACGTATGTGCCATCGAGAGTGAATATTTTTGGCTAGAATTTGGCGTTAGTTTTTCTATATATGATTTAACATTGTGGTCTTTTGCTTGTTTTCCCTCTGGTGATTTAATCCCAACTTTGTATTAATTTTCTGCGTTTGTTATAGTTTATACTAGTAATAATTCTTTTTATCATTGAAGTTGCTAAGGTAGCAGCAGAGGCGAGTATGTTGTTAGACTGAAAATGTGCTCATCAATATTATTTTCACTGTTCCTATTAAGTTAAGGTTAATAATATCTTTTACTTGTAAATTTTTTGTATCTGAACCAGTTTTTTTTTCTTTTAGTCTTGGCTTTTGAGCTAATATCATCGTTACTTCTTTAATTTAAAAAAACCGGTGAATGGTCCTAGGATAAGTCAGCAACAGTCACAGTTGATACAAGTGGTTGGTCAATTTTTCTTGAAACAGCGAAGTCTATGAAGTCGGGTATTCTCTTCTGATCAGGAGAGGAATTCAGTCTAAATTATTATGAATATTTAAAAGAGTGGTGTAAATATGACCCTGTTGGGACACCTGAAATAGATTTTCTGTAATTTTAAACCACGGGGCGGATGAGAAGTTTACTTCTTTGCCTTAGGAAGTTTACAATGATATTAATTTAATTTTATTTTGATATCGTCCCGTGCTTAGAATATGAAGCCTGGAACAAAAAAATTATATTTATCTGTCAGAGGCGTTTGAAATAACAGCATACCATCTGTGGCATACTATATTAAACATCGTATTCATTCCAATTTATGTTGGTTTGGCAGCATTTGCATTCCAAAAGCAAATATTAAATATAATATTAATCTGAGCTTTAATTAAATCTTGTATCACATCTTGCATAATCGTCATGAATTGTATCACGCCCTGGGCACGGTTGCTTCTGGGCACGGTTGCTTCCATACCTCCATCAGATTGATTCTGCAGGATCTGATCTGAATTGTCCTTTAAAACGTTGGCATATTACATTTGTTTTAGAAATTTTTTTTGCAAGTATGGCACGATTTTGACCGTAGTTTCTTCTACAATTTGAATTTGAGATTTGTTTACCATTTCAAACACTGCGCTGTGGGCAATAGGACAGGATTCTTGACAGTTGGCATATTGAACTCTTATGTGGATTTTCTACAGCTACCATTACTGTTTTCACTTTATAAAGCGAATTTGTTGCTTATTAAGAGTTCTATATTTTAATCATCAGTTAATTGAATATTTTGGGGCTACTAATATTTTATTGGACTAGATTTCCCTTTAATCTTGATGTAGCTAAACATGACTGCACTGACGATGACTTCTTATCATTATGCTAACCGATTTCCAGTCTTTTTGCATTATGCATATTGTTGGGCGATTGTTTTCGGTGTGGGCTCGAAGTCTTCGCTGCGCTGAGAACTTAAAACAAAGAGAAGGTGCAATTGACTCTTTTTTCGATGCTCGATTGAAGTTTGTACATAGTTAGAATTTTCCAATCAGATGGTTGACTTTATACTACAGAAAGGTCCCAAAAATAAACCAGCATTCTAATGTGTAGCAAACAATGAACCATGGGGCAGTTTTTCCGAAAAAAAGGCGTTGTTTATGTGTAGGAACAGTACCTGTCTCTTCTACCTCAGATACCTGGTAAAAATAATCTTATCCCTGAAAAGCTATTTTGCACTAAGCCTGAAAAGGATTCTGTTGTCTGAGGCAGTTACTTACAAATTTAAAAAATCATGCGAAGTTCCATATTTTCAAACGCGCCTAGTAAGTAAGCGAGTGGTTGGAACAAACTAAAGAAGTGTTACTCATAGAGCTTGGCGCAAAATAATACTGGAAATAGTATAAAATTAAAAACTGTAAATTAATAAAAAAGTAAAAGTGGAAAAAAGTGTATAATAAATCACCCTATTTGTAAATCAACTTATTCCTTTCTATTCTATCCTTAATTTTAGTTAACGGTACGAGACAAACTCCATTGGAAGCCAAGTTGGTCAAAGATGGTAAAGCATTGCCTGTGAAGGAAGTTGAAGTGGGTATAACCGAAGACAAGATTACTTTTAAAGTTAAGAGACCAGCTCGTGATATGTCCGGTTCTTATGAAATAAAATTGTCTAATGGGCAAGGTGAAGATGTTAAAAGCGTAACAATTATATTCCAAGATGTACCACAGCCACCACAAAATGTTGATGTTGTTGAAGTTTTCCAGACATCATGTAAAGTGACTTTCGATAATCCCGACGATGATGGTGGGTCACCAATTTTAAAGTACATTGTGGAACGTCAAGATCTAAGTAAAAAGCAAAGCTGGGAAGTTGTCGCTGAGGTTCTGCCGGAAGAACAACTTTTAAAGAAAATTGAGGACCTAACGCCAAAGAGACAGTACAGATTCCGTATACGTGCTATGAATAAAATAGGCCCATCTGAACCTGCTGCTTTCAAAAATATCGTATTAGCTAAAGATCCCTGGGATGAGCCGGGAAAACCGAAAAATGTCGATCTTACAGACTGGGATAGAGATCATGCTGATCTTAAGTGGGATGCTCCCGACAATAATGGAGGCGATCCTATATCAGCTTACATAATTGAATATAAAGAAAAATTTTCCAGCGATTGGGTAGCAGGGAAAGAGGTATCCGGTGATGCTCATGCGGGTACAGTGGATGGGTTAAAAGAAGGACAACAGTATGAATTCCGAGTCCGTGCTGTTAACAAGGCTGGTCCAGGTGAACCTAGTGACAAAACGAAGGCTATAATTGCTAAATGTCGTTTTGTAAAACCGTTCATCGTTGGTGAAGGCCTTAAGAATATCGTTGTGAAAAAGGGTCAAACAGTACGTTTCGATATCAAATATGATGGTGAACCAGAACCGACAGCTAATTGGTTTAAATGTTCAGAAGTTTTAATTTTCGATAATCAACGCCTTATTCTTGATCAAATGGAACGCAACTCATGTATTACTATTAAGAAGGCTGTACGCAAAGATACCGGTATTTACAAAATTGTTTTATCCAACAGCTCTGGTTCCGTCGAATCCGAGTCACAGGTAACTGTATTGGATAAACCATTACCACCAAGTGGTCCAATGGAACCGGAAGAAGTGCGTGCTGACCACATAAAAATGAAATGGAAACGTCCACAAGACGATGGTGGCTGCGAAATAACCGGGTATGCATTGGAAAGAATGGATGAAGAAACTGGCCGTTGGATACCAGCTGGCGAAGTAGGACCTGGCGAAACATCTTTCAATTTTAAGGGACTTACGGCAAATAAAAAATATAAATTCCGTGTAAAAGCTATAAATAAGGAGGGTGAATCTGAACCATTGGAAACAACAGAACCGATCGTTGCTAAAAACCCATTTGACCCACCAAGCCCGCCCGGGAAACCAGAAATTGTTGATTATGACAACAAAAGCGTGTCACTTAAGTGGAAACGTCCACCATCCGACGGCGGAAGACCAATACTGCATTACATTGTTGAAGTTAAGGACAAATTTTCACCTACGTGGAGCGAAATAGCGAAAACTGAGAATGCCACTCCTGAATTGTACGTTGATGGGCTTAAAGAAAAAATGGTGTATCAATTTCGTGTACGCGCTGTAAATAAAGCCGGGCCATCGGAACCCTCAGAACCTACACATAATCACTTGTGCAAGCATAAGAACTGTAAGTTAACAATATTTAATTTATGTTATTTTTATGCGCAACAAAAAGGCTTTGCTTAATATTTTGACATAACTATTTGCATTTAGCAGATATACAGCAAAACAATTTAAAACCCACAACGGTTTAATGGTAAAGATTATAAATAACGTAACGGATATTTTATTTTTATTTACAACACTTTAGTACAATCAAACATACAAATATTATATACGTATATATACATCCATGCAAAAGCTCTTTTCTGTGAACCAAAAATTCCACACTAACTTCTATCTTTCCGCTCGATATCTAACTTTTCTCGAGGACTACCTCATTCCTAGACTCTGTAAGTGTAGGTACTGTTAATACAAAGGGTCTAACATTACACCAACTTTGCTAGCCCAGTTCTAACTCATTCTCACTAACTCTGGGCACTTTCAATTCACTTATTATATGTATGTACAACTTGACAGTGAAACCACAAATCGATCGTTCAACATTTAAGAGGGTTACAATCAAGACTGGCCGCACCCACAAATGGTCAGTGGATGTCATTGGTGAACCAGTACCAACTTTGCATTGGAGCTGGCGCGATGATATACCACTTTCCACCGGTGATCGTATAAAAATAGAAAATATCGACTATCATACCGAATTCGTCATCTCAAATGTTCAACGCAAAGATAGCGGTATGTACACGCTTAAGGCAGAAAATCGGAATGGCGTAGATCGCGAAACAGTAGAACTAATTGTACTCGGCAAACCAAGCGCGCCCAAAGGACCATTGGCGATTAGTGATGTAACGGCGAACGGCTGTATGTTGCAATGGAAGAAACCAGAAGATGATGGTGGAATACCGATTAAGGAGTATGTAATCGAGAAAATGGATACGGCTACCGGAAAATGGGTACGGGTTGGACGCTCTCCAGGAGACAAGATGCCGCCAAGCTTTGATGTGACTGGTTTAAATCCGGGATCTGAGTATATGTTCCGGGTGTCTGCGGTAAATGAGGAAGGTGAATCCGAACCGCTAACCACATTGGTTGGCGTGGTGGCCAAAGATCCATACGATGAACCGAATAAGCCAGGTACACCAGAAATTACCGACTATGACAACCAAAGCATTTCAATCAAATGGACCCCCCCCAACAACGATGGTGGGGCATCCATTGAAAAATACATTATTGAGAAGAAGGATAAAAACAAACCTGATTGGGAAAAGACTATTGAAGTGCCTGGAAGCCAATTAGATGCTATTATAGGTGGTTTACAGGAATATGGGGAATATCAGTTCCGCGTAATTGCTCTGAATAAAGCTGGCTTATCGCCGCCATCTGATCCAAGCGAAGTTCAGGTTGCCAAATATAAGAAACGTAAGTACATCTTACTTGATTTCAGTATTAAAATATACATATGTATGTACGTATATTTATTTTTATATACGTTAAGTTAGGTTAGGTTGCAGTGGCTGCCGATCTATCAAGTCGAATTCACTTAGGCCTAAGTTAGAAACATTGTGATACCACAAGAACTTAAACCATCAGATTTCATCCTCCATCCATTTTGATTCTCTAATGAACCTCATTTGATCCATGACTTTGACGTCAGCTACCTTCGATAGACCATCCAGCAGAAGGGTCCCAAAATTACGAAACCTCGCCCTGCTCAAAGCAGGACAGTCGCATAAGAGAAGGGTGATCGACTCCTCTTCTTCATCCTCCTTGCAGCTTCTGCAGCATGTTCTATAGGGAGCCCCTAGCCTTTCTACATGGCGTCCTATCAGACAGTGGCCTGTCAGAACTCCTATAACTTTGGACATGTCACCTCTTTTTTACGAAGTAAATATGTATCTCGTGATCTCTTCTTATCCCATTTCGGTCATATGTGCCTGGTTTTGCGGCAGGTAGTGATGTCATTTCACCTTGTAGCGGCTTGTTCAAATATGAATTCCTTGAGAAGCAGTTTGCATGTAGCAAAAGGCATACCCATGCGTTCTTTATCGAGAAGAATCTGCTTGGTCGTACCTAGCCTAGCAAGTTCATCCGCACCACAGTTTCCCTCGATATTCCTGTGACCAGGGAGACATGTGAAAAACATGGCCATCTCCTGTAGAGATCGGTGACAGTTCAGCATTAATATGGAGCTTAGCATAAGCGAGCCCAAGGCATATATTGCTGCTTGACTATCGCTGAAAATTAAGATATCTTTATCTTTAAAGCTGGCTCCAATTTGCTTTGCAGCTTCTATTATAGCAGATATCTCCGCCAGGAAAACACTGCAATAGCCACGCGAGTTCCAACGGAGGGTTTCCTGAGAAGACATCTTCGCCAACTCTCCCCTCAAGCTTTGACCCGTCCGTGTATATTTCCAGGCTATCCCTTGGAGTATTGTAATTAACTGTCCATTCTTCCCTGCTGGGAATTCGAATTATAAAGTGGTTATCAGTTACTACCATTGGACCACATCTATTCCTATAACTTGGTATGAAGTCGTATTTACCCAATATTGTGGAGTGTCCCCATACCTGGGTAGACCATTGATTTGACCTCCCTTAGACGAAGTGCAGTCAATGCTGGCGACTGATGTACCACCAAATCCAGTGGCAAAATATTGAGTATCACATTTAGATTCTCCCTCGGTGGGCTTCCAAGTGCACCACTGATACACATTAAAACAATTCTTTGAACTTTATCTAAGAATTTAACATTTGAAACTTAATTTATAGCTGGCCACCACACAATCGCACCGTAAAGGAGCGTTGGTTTTACTACTGAGATGTAGATCCTGCGGTTTAGACCCCATTTCTTACCTATTGCCCTTTTGCAAATATAGAGGGCCGTAGCAGCCTTCTCGTATCTTTGAAAAATATTATTACTTATTGCCTAAGATGATTCCTAGAAATTTAGCTTTTGATCCCAGACTAAGTTGAACGCTGTGCAGTACTGGTGGGTTGATAGCGGGGATATTGAATCTCCTTGTGAATAGTACGAGTTCCACCTTGTTTGAGTTGACACAGAGGCCACGGTTGGTAGTCCAGGACGATACTTTTCTTAGTGTTTCTTGCATTAAGTCACAGAGGGTTTGTGGAAACTTCTCTCTGTATTCAATGGCGATGTCATCGGCGTAAGCAATTGCTTTGAGTCCACCCCATTCCGTTTGTGTTAATAGCGAGTTTACTGTGAGATTCCAGAGCAATGGGGAGAAAACTCCACCATAGACTTAGAGCTTCGAAGCACGAATTTGTGAAGAGGTCTACTAGATTATCCAGTTCTTCTGTGGATGAAGGAGATTCTAGTGTTCGACTGCCTAATACGTTGGTGATGGTAGTCTGATATGACTTCCAGTTAGTGTGCCTGGGATTTCTTATAGGATTGGTTTTGACAATGGTAAGATCTATGATTGTTTCAATGTACCGGTGGTCAGAAAAGGAGTGTTCACTGAGAACTTTCCAGCTTGAAATATAGTTGTGAAGCTTTTCACTGCATAGTGCTAGATCAATGACTTCTTCACGGTTTTTTATTAATAAACGTTGAAGACCTCCCTCTATTACATATTACAAAATTTGTAGATAGGAGATAGTTGAAAATTGGCTCACCTCTTTCGTTGATGTTTGCACTGCCCCATTGAGTGTGATAGGCATTTGCATCGCCATCGCTGCGTTCGTCCACGAGGTTTCGACCCATGATGTGAGGAGGGTCGACGGCGTCATACGGCATTGACTGACGACAGCTGCCGTGACATAGCTATCGCTGTAATTAGGAATATTCGAGATATTTATATGTGTTTTAGTCAATATACATGATCTTATGTTACCTTCGTTATACGCTAGAACTAGCTTGTAATCGTTTGCCCCCATACCACATACCATTGAGTTCACCATCGCCTTTAGAAAGGCGATGTGTCAAGACCGCTGAGGCCACCTTAGACTTGTGGAGGTTGATTTGTAGTACCCTCGTAGGAGGTTGCTACACGCTCCACCACAGCTACAACGGTGACGTCAGCTGTGAACTCTTCGTCGCTATACAGCAGTACCTCCTCCACATACAAGCCTTATAGAGGCTCTGCAAGGTTTGGTTGAGATGAAGCACGTTTCGGAGAGTTCCGGCTCTTGCTCAGGCGCCTCGATGTACACTTCCCTATCCATCGGAGAGCCATGGCACGAGGCGCGCTGCGCATCACCGCGATAGACATGGATGATAATCTCATCCAGTCCATACTGCTCTCGGCCTTTTATAGTTTCCAGCAAGTCCAGGGACTCCTTGTTGAGCGAGTTGAGCGAGAGAACTACTTGCCTTCTTGGCCTATCTGCTTCTTCAACCTAGATCAAACTTGTTAATAGAAAATATTCAAAAATTCATTCTAAAAATGCGGTATAACATTATAGTTCTGTACCATAGAGTATGATGGTTATAATTAGCGATCAAATCAGATTTCCGATGAACGAAGAGATGATGTGGGCTGAGCATATTCTCACTAACCTTTCCCAGATTTTGGTTATGTTGAATATATGATAGATTATAGATTTCCCAGTTTGGAGACCACACTGATAAAGTTCGATTAAGTAATTGTCGGCGGGTTTTGCTCTTTCACACAGTAATTTACATGATATTGAGAAAACTTGTACCAAGTTATTTGAGTCAGTCAGACCCTTGTTCTGGATTTGGTAAATCATATTTTGGTTCCATCCAGAAAGCCGATTTTTATTCGACCATATCCTGCAAAAAATCTGAAGAACGCAATTTGTCATATTCGAATAGCTCACGAGCGTCTTCGTCGATTAGGGTCTCGCATTAGCTTTTTTGATCTGTTATCATTACTGAAATTACCCAGGCTGGAGAAATACCAATAATTTTCTTCGAAAGTCAGTTATCAGATCACCTTCCTCATTCCTACAGGAAAAAAGTCTGGTTTTAAAACATTATGTAAAATGGATTTACGAGCATTGCTTCTTTTCAAGGCGCTAAAGATAAAGTTATTAACAAGAGCAAGTCAAGCCTAGTCTTAATTTAAAAGGGTCATTGGTCAAGGGTCGCCCTCTAAAGTGGGGTTTCTAATTTTACCATTTCTTTTGTTTTTCAGTCAAACCAAGAATAGATCGCACTAATTTGAAACCACTACTAATCCGTGCTGGAAAGCCCGTAAAGTATGATGTCAATGTACGTGGCGAACCGCCACCAACTATTACTTGGTACCAAAATGGCAAGGAATTAATGCCTGAAAGGTTGTCTTCGAATTATGAAATTAAGAATATCCCCCATAATTCTAAAATTTCGATAATTGACACCGAACGTAAGCATACTGGCACATACAAGATACGGGCTGTAAATGAAAGCGGTGAGGACGAGGCCGAAGTGGAAGTTAATATTTTAGGACCACCAGCTAAGCCAAAAGGCCCACTTGAGGTTAAGAATATAACGAAGGAAAGCTGCAAACTGACATGGAAGAAACCAGAAGATGATGGTGGCAAGCCAATCACAGCTTACCAAGTGGAAAAGTTCGATAAGAAACAAGGTCGCTGGGTACCAGTTGGGCGCACCTCTGGCAATGATACCGAAATCGATGTCAAAGGCCTCCAAGAAGGCCATGAATATCAATTCCGTGTCAAAGCCATCAATGAGGAGGGCGAATCTGAACCACTTGAAAGCAACGGTAGTATTGTTGCCAAAGATCCATATACCGTTGCCGGTAAACCAGGTCTGCCGAAGATCGATGATTACAATGAGCATATGGTTAAATTGAAGTGGGAACCTCCCAAAGATAATGGAGGTGCGCCAATCTCGGGTTATATTATTGAGAAAAGGGACAAATATTCCCCGGTATGGGACGAGGTATTAACAACAGACGTAAGTGTCAAGTTTGTGTGAAAAAAATTTAAAATAGTTAACATATAAGTGATTATTATTTCTTCCTTTAGACACCGAATCCAGAGGCAACTGTTGACAGCCTAATTGAAGGCAATGCTTACCAGTTCCGCGTTCGTGCCATCAATAAAGCCGGTCCCAGCGAGCCTAGCGCTCCTACTGAGACTCATATAGCCAAGCCAAGAAACTGTAAGGAGAATTTTTTACAGATCGCTGTACCGACTCAAATGCAGCTGCCGAAATGCTTCTCGCTTATTAAAATCTTTCTAGGACATGTATATATAAGAAGATTATACTAAGTCTCCATTTACATATTTTGCCAAGCATAGCTTTTTTGTTGAGATCTGTTTACGTTTTTATTTCTTAATTTAATATAAATTTAATTATTCTCAGTGAAGCCACATATTAACCGTGATAAGATGAAACTTGTTAAAGTACGAGCAGGCCAAACGGTTAAGTTTGATGTTGACGTGAAGGGTGAACCTGCACCAGCATTAACTTGGATATTTAAGGAGAAAGAGCTATCCAGTGATAATCAAATACGCTTAGAAAATGAGGACTACACCACCAAGCTAACACTATTGGACACTACACGTGCACAAAACGGATTTTATAAATTAAAAGCTGAAAATGTAAATGGCATTGACGAAGCCGATGTTGAGGTCATAATACTTGACAAGCCAGCTAAGCCTGAAGGCCCTCTGTTACCATTCGACGTGCATAAAGAGGGCTGCAAATTGAAATGGGGAAAGCCAAAAGATGATGGTGGCATACCTCTGTCTGGTTATGTAATTGAAAAGATGGACATCGCTATTGGACGTTGGGTACCAACCGGCTCGGTTGATCCCGAAAAGACAGAGTATGAAGTTAAGGGTCTCGAACCTAATCATCGTTATCAGTTCCGAGTGAAAGCGGTAAACGAAGAAGGTGAATCAGATCCCTTAGAAGCTGACCAGACCTTAGTTGCTAAAAATCCATTTGATGTATCCGCACCACCTGGCTTGCCAGAGTTGGAAGACTGGGACGAACAACATGTAAAACTTAAGTGGGAGCCGCCTATTCGTGATGGCGGTGCACCCATCACAGGTTATATTATTGAAATGATGGATAAAGACTCTGGCGAATTCGTTAAAGCCGCTGAGGTTAACGGTACGATATGCAAGGGCACTGTAAAGAAACTAGAAGAAGGCCAGCAATATAAATTCCGTGTACGGGCAGTGAATAAAGCAGGGCCCTCGGAGCCATCGGAGCAGACCAATTGGCATACAGCTAAACCACGGTTCTGTAAGTATATTTCATAGTTTTATTTATAAATTTTTGTAAAACTGTTAAATTCTTCTTCTTTCTATGTCTTTTGTTTTTGCTTTTAGTGAAACCATATATTGATCGCACTAATTTGAAACCAGTTGTGGTAAAAGTTGGTCTGTCTATCAGCCTTGATATCAATGTTAAAGGGGAACCTGCGCCGAAAATTGAGTGGTTCTTTAAAGACCAACCACTGGTGTCCGACGAAGAAGGATCTAAAATCGATAGCGTTGATTACAATACCAAATTCTTTGCTATACGCGCCAAACGGACGCAGAGTGGAAAGTATTTGATCAAGGCCACAAATGAGGTTGGAGAGGATGTCGCAGAGCTAGATATTACCGTTTTGGGTAAGCCAGGTAAACCAAAGGGACCATTACAAGTTAATGATATCACCAAACATGGATGTAAATTGAAGTGGAAAAAACCTGATGATGATGGCGGCTCACCAATAGATTATTACGAAATTGAAAAGCTAGATCCACACACTGGGCAATGGGTACCGTGTGGTAAGAGCGCTGAACCACAGGCCAAGATAATTGGTTTACAGGAAGGAAAGCCCTATAAGTTCCGTGTGAAAGCCATTAATAAGGAGGGTGAATCGGAAGCTTTAGAAACTGAGAAAGACATTATTGCCAAGAATCCATTCGATGAACCAGATAAGCCTGGCCGCCCAGAACCAACTAACTGGGATAAGGACTTCATCGATTTGGCCTGGGACCCTCCAAAGAACGATGGTGGCGCCACAATACAAAAATACATCATACAAATGCGTGATAAATCTGGTCGTGCATGGTTGGATGTTGCTACAGTGCCGGGTGATCATACAAAAGGTACTGTTACCAATGTTGAAGAAGGCCATGAATATGAATTCCGTATTGTTGCGGTGAATAAAGCTGGACCAAGTGAACCCAGTGACGTCTCAAAATCTGTTGTCGCAAAGCCACGCTTCCTCAAACCAAATATTGACCGCAAGAACTTGCAGAAGAAAGTATTACGCAGTGGACAGATGTTGCATATGGAAGCGGCAGTGAAAGCTGAACCACCAGCAAAAGTAACTTGGACTTACAATAACGAGGTTCTCAAGACAGGAGATCGTATAAAAATCGACAATGAAGAATATAAAACTACATTTATTATGCCTAAAGTTAAGCGTGCAGACAAAGGCGTATACATTGTCACAGCCAAAAATGATTCTGGTACTGATACTGTCGAAGTTGAATTAGAAGTACTGTGCAAACCTGGCAAACCAAAGGGCCCGCTGGCAGTTTCAAATGTAACTGCTGAATCTGTACATTTGAAATGGGATAAGCCTGATGACGATGGCGGCGAACCAATCGAACATTATGTAGTTGAACGCATGGATACCGAAACTGGCCGTTGGGTGCCAGTATGTACAACCAAGACACCAGAAGCGGATGTAACTGGTATAGTGGAAGGTAAACAATATTTGTTCCGAGTCAAAGCTGTTAATGCAGAAGGGGATTCAGAACCCTTGGTCACTGAGACACCCACAATAGCCAAAAATCCTTATGACGCTGCAAATGCACCAGGAAAACCACAAATCGTCGATTGGTCTGCTAATCATGCTGATTTGAGTTGGCGTGCACCAGAAGATGACGGTGGTTCACCGATTACAAGCTATGTTGTTGAAAAGAAGGATAATAACACTGGTAAATGGCAGAAAGTATTGGAAACGAATACTCTTGATTGCAAGGCACGAGTTAATGATCTCATGGAAGGCACAAAATACCAGTTCCGGGTTAAAGCTGTCAATAAGGCTGGACAAAGTAAGCCTTCAGAACCATCCGATCTAATGACAGCAAAGGATCGCTTCGCGCCACCGAAAATTGATAAAACAAATATTAAGGATATAACTATAAAAGCAGGACAGCATATTCGTCTTGATATTAAAGTCTCTGGCGAGCCTCCCGCAACAAAAGCTTGGTTTCACAACAAAGCCCGCATCGAGGGTCAATCAGATGATGTCAATATCGATATTGAATCGTATCGTACCAAGTTTTCTATACCATTTGCTAAACGCAAAAACACTGGAAAATATACAATCAAAGCTGAAAACGATTCAGGTCATGATGAAGCTACATTTGAAATCACAGTCTTAGATAAACCGGATAAGCCAGAAGGTCCCTTGCGTGTAGCGGATGTGCACAAAGAAGGTTGCAAATTGAAATGGAATCCACCCTTGGATGATGGAGGTTTACCCATTGAGTACTATGTAGTAGAGAAAATGGATTTAGAAGCTGGTCGTTGGGTGCCCTCAGCACGTGTTAAAGAACCGTTTGTTGAGCTCAATAATTTAGAGCCTGGCCACGAATACAAATTTCGCGTGGTGGCTGTTAACACCGAAGGTGAATCAGAACCGCTAAATGGTGAGCAATCTATTGTAGCCAAAAATCCGTTCGATGAACCTGGTAAGCCCGGTACTCCTGAAGCTATTGATTGGGATAAGGACCATGTGGATTTGGTATGGAAATCACCATTAAGCGATGGTGGTTCGCCCATTACATGTTATGTTATAGAGAAACGGGAGAAAGGTACGGATCGCTGGATTAAGGCAGCGGAATCACCAGCTGGTTCCAGTGTCGGAGAATGCAAGGGTAGCGTGCCAAACCTCGATGAAAATTGCGAATATGAATTCCGCATAAAGGCTATAAATCAAGCTGGATCTGGTGAACCATCCGACGCTAGCAAGTCGGTTATAACTAAACCAAGAAAGTGTACGTATTTTTTAAGTTTTTGTTAATATAAATAATATAAAAATGTGTATACGTTACAGTGGCGCCGAAAATAGATCGCCGCCATATTCACACATACAATGTGAAAGCTGGAGAGCCAATACTCTTGGACATACAGATCACAGGTGAACCCGCACCGGATGTCACATGGTGTCAAAGCAACAAATCCATTCAAACAACCTCAAGCAGGCGCATTGAAGATGTTCCCTACAAGACGAAATATATTAACAGCAGTCCTGAGCGCAAGGACACGGGTCTATATAAAATTGTTGCAACGAATAAGTTTGGTCAGGATCAAGCCGAATTTCAGATCAATATAATATGTAAGATACAGAAAATGCTTCTGCAAAGCAAATATCGTTTATATTTAAATCTTTTTAATTAACAACTTTATGTAGCTAAACCTGGCCAACCAGAAGGCCCGCTCGACGTAACAGATGTGCATAAAGAGGGTTGCAAACTCAAGTGGAAGAAACCCAAAGATGATGGCGGCGGGCCTATCGAAGGATATTTGGTAGAAAAATTCGATCCTGAAACTGGCATTTGGCTACCATTGGGTAAATCTGATGGCCCTGAGTTCGAGATTGATAGTTTGACTCCTGGACATGAGTATAAATTTCGGGTAAAGGCTTTAAACAACGAAGGTGAATCAGAACCGCTGGAAACATTTGGCACTATCATAGCCAAGGATCCTTTTGGTATGTAATCTTTCAATCTATATCTACAAATATGTTCTATTATTTCTTTTTTCACATTAATAATTATAGTCACGCCATCAAAGCCTGGAGCACCGGAGCCAAAAGATTGGACCGCAAACAAGGTTGAGCTGGTTTGGCAGAAACCCGCCACTGACGGTGGTTCTGCCATTACCGGTTATATAATCGAAATGAAAGACAAATATAGTCCACTATGGGAGAAAGCTTTGGAAACAAATGATGCCAATCCCACAGCCTATATTAATGGCTTGGTAGAAGGCAACGAATATCAATTTAAAGTAATTGCTGTAAATAAGGCAGGCGCTTCAGAAGCATCCGATTCCAGTAAACCATTTATTGCAAAGCCACGCTTTCTTGCGCCCAAAATTGATCGCCGTAACTTACGCGATGTAACTATATCTGCTGGCACGCCACTTAAATTTGATGCTGTTATTACTGGAGAGCCAGCACCAAAAGTTGATTGGCGATTCAACAAATGTCCCCTGCAATCAAATAACAACGTCACTATTGAGAATCCGAATTATTATACAAAATTGGTTATACGGCCAACCAAGCGCGTCGATTCTGGTGAATATGAAGTCACAGCAACAAATAGTTCTGGCAAAGATAGTGTACTAATTAATGTAGTTATAACCGATAAGCCGAGCCCACCAAAGGGTCCTCTGCAGATTTCAGATGTACACAAAGAAGGTTGTCATCTTAAATGGAAACGTCCCGTTGACGATGGTGGCACACCTATTGAATACTTCCAGATCGATAAACTTGATCCAGAAACTGGCTGCTGGATACCCATTTGCCGATCAAATGAACCGAAAGCAAATGTCACTGGTCTTACACCAGGCAGTGAGTGTAAATTTCGTGTTTCGGCAGTAAATGCCGAAGGAGAATCAACACCATTGGTAGGAGATGAATCTATAATAGCCAAAAATCCATTTGACACACCAGGCAAACCGGAAAACCTCCGTGCATATGATTGGGATAAGGATCATATTGACTTAGCTTGGGTGCCGCCTTTAAGTGATGGTGGCTCTCCAATCACAGCCTACATTATTGAAAAGAAGGATAAATACGGACAATGGGAGAAAACGGTTGAAGTGTCAGCTGATCAATGCAAAGCAACAGTTCCGGACCTTATTGAAGGACAAGTATACGAGTTCCGCGTATCAGCTGTGAATGCAGGTGGTATTGGAGAGCCATCCGATGCCACAGCACCTGTAAATGCTAGACCTCGGAACAAGGCCCCATTAATTGATCGTACTAATTTAATTGAAGTGCGACTAAAAGCCGGTCAACCATTTTCTTTTGATGTAAAAGTTTCTGGAGAACCCGCGCCTAAAACTAAATGGCTACTGAAGAATCGTGAAGTTACATCGAAAGACAATGTAAAAGTAACACACGCTGACTATAATACAAAACTTAAAGTTTCGAATTCTACACGCGTTGACTCCGGGATATATATCGTGCATGCCCAAAATGACAATGGCGAAGATTCTGCTGATGTTAGAGTTATTGTAATAGATAAACCTTCACCACCCAATGGTCCTCTAAAGATCGACAATGTTCACGATAAAAGCTGCACGCTCCACTGGAATCCACCAGACGATGATGGAGGTCAACCAGTTGATTCATATGTTATTGAAAAGTTGGACGAGATCACCGGACGTTGGGTGCCAGCTGGCGAGACTGATGGACTAGAAACTAAATTTAATATTCAAGGTTTGACACCGGGACACAAATATAAGTACCGTATTCGTGCTAGGAACCGACAAGGCGTTTCAGAGCCTCTCACCACACCACACTCAACTGAAGCGAAGAACCCGTATGATGAACCATCAAAACCGGGTATACCTGTGATCAAAGACTTCGATAAGGCCTTTGTCGATTTGGAATGGACAAGACCCGAATGTGATGGTGGTTCACCAATTACCGGTTATGTTATTGAAAAACGTGACAAATATTCGTCAGACTGGGAGGAATGCGCAGAGGTGCCTGAAGATACTTGTAGCAGTTATGTACCAAATTTGACGGAAGGTGTTAAATATGAGTTCCGAGTACGAGCTGTTAATAAAGCTGGAAAGGGAAAACCTAGTGACACAACAGCGCCACATCTTGCTCGAAGCAAGAATGTGCCGCCAAAAATTGATCGTAATTACATGTTGGATATTAAGGTGCGTGCGGGTCAAACATTTGAGTTTGATGTGCCAGTAATAGGCGAACCTGTCCCATCCAAAGAATGGTCACATGAAGGTAACATGGTTATCAACACAGACCGAGTTAAAGTTGCCAATGAAGAACATCGTACCAAGATTCGCGTAGTTGACGCCAAGCGTATCGATACCGGCGAGTATTCATTAATAGCACGCAATATCAATGGCACAGATCGGGCGACAGTTAAAGTAACCGTATTAGATGTGCCTGCACCTCCGGAAGGTCCTTTGCGGGCACAAGACGTCACTAAGAATTCCATTACATTAAGATGGCGGCCACCTAAAGACGATGGTGGCTCTGAAATAACTCACTATGTCGTCGAAAAAATGGACACCGCAGCAATGCGTTGGATACCAGTGGGTGAAAGTACTGTTTTACAAATCCGTGCTGATAATTTAATTGAGGACCACGACTATAATTTCCGTGTGCGTGCCGTAAATAAACAGGGCGAATCTTTGCCATTGGGAACCACACAATCAGTCACTGCCAAAGATCCATTCTCACGACCTGATAAACCAGGACAACCGCAACCGATAGATTGGGGTAAAGATTTCGTTGAACTTAAATGGCTTGCGCCGAAACGTGATGGCGGTTCGCCGATAACAGGTTACATTGTGGAGAAACGTCCCAAGTTTGGACAATGGGAAAAAGCAGCAGACTTACCATCTGATCAGATTATAGCTCTAATACAAAACTTGACAGAAAAGGGTGACTATGAGTTTCGGGTGATTGCTGTGAACAAAGCAGGATGTAGTGATCCCTCTGATCCATCACCATTGGTTACGTGCACACCACGATTTTTGGCACCATACTTCGACAAATCATTACTACAAGATATTACTGTGCATGCAGGAAAACGTTTGGGTTGGACACTACCAATAGCAGCTTCTCCAAGACCCATCATAAAATGGTCATTCAATGGTATTGAAATTAAACCGTACCCTCGTGTGGACATAAATCTCTTTCAGAATGAGTTGACATTTGAAATATTATCAGCCCTTCGAAGAGACGAGGGTCGTTATACTTTATCTTTGAAAAACGAGCACGGGTCATTTGAAGCAAGTGCTCATGCGAGCGTATTAGATCGGCCGAGCCCACCCATTGGTCCACTCAATGTAACAAACATCACAAAAGAAGGATGCCGCTTATCTTGGGGTATACCACAGGATGATGGTGGTTCTCCAATTTTACATTATGTTATTGAGAAAATGGACCTTTCTCGTGGTACGTGGTCAGACGCTGGAATGAGCACACATCCTGTGCATGACACAACACGTTTAACACATCGTAAAGAATATATATTCCGAATAAAAGCTGTAAATGCCATTGGAGAGTCAGATCCACTGGAATTGCCAAAGAGCATTATTGCTAAAAATGAATTTGACGAGCCAGACGCTCCAGGGCGACCTATGGTTACAGACTGGGACAGGGATCATGTGGATCTACAGTGGACACCACCCAAATCCGATGGCGGTGCTCCACTAACCGAATATATCATTCAAAAGAAAGAAAAGGGTAGTCCATACTGGACTAATACACAGCATGTACCAGCTGACAAGACAGAGATTACGGTACCTGGCTTGACAGAAGGACAGGAATATGAGTTTCGCGTGATAGCCGTTAACACAGCTGGACAGTCTGAACCCTCTGAACCATCAGATCTTGTTATGGCAAAGACACGATACCTTGCACCAAAGATTATTACACCACTTCAAGATATTAGAATAAAAGCTGGTCTTATATTCCACACTGTTGTTGACTTCATTGGTGAACCTACGCCAGAAGTTATGTGGAACCAAAATAATATTCCTTTGACTTCAAATGAACGCTCAACAATTACATCCGTTGGGCACCATACTGTTGTACATATTGTTAATTGTCAACGCAATAATTCTGGCACTTATCATTTATTGATTCGTAATGACTCAGGTATAGATGAAGGTAGCTTCCAGTTAAATATTTTAGATCGACCAGGGCCACCCATAGGTCCGATGGAGTACGAGGAGGTTACTTCTAATTCGGTAACTGTGTCTTGGAAACCACCAATCGATAATGGTGGCTCAGAAATTTCATCATATGTCATTGAAAAATGCGATCTGACCCACGGCGGTGGTTGGGTACCTGCGGTTACATATGTAAATGCGAAATATAATCATGCTGTTGTACCTCGCCTATTAGAAGGGACTAAATACGAATTTCGTGTAATGGCTGAAAACTTGCAAGGTCGCTCAGATCCATTGAACAGCGATGAACCTGTGACCGCTAAAAACCAATACACGGTACCTGGTATACCAAGTAAGCCCGAATTAATCGACAGTGACAAAACTCATATTACATTCAAATGGAAACCACCGATCAGTAATGGTGGTTCACCTGTTTTGGGTTATGATATTGAACGTCGCGATTTAACAACCGGGCGCTGGGTTCGCATAAACGCCCAGCCTGTACCAACTATGGAATATACCGACGAACGCTTAAGTCCGGATCATCAATATCATTATCGTGTATCCGCTGTAAATGCAGCAGGTAGTGGAAAACCATCCGAACCCTCAAATACGTTCAGTGCACGTCCTATGCGTGAAAAGCCTAGATTACATCTGGATGGTCTTATTGGCAGTAAGATTAAGGTTCGCGCTGGTGAACCCGTCAATCTTAATATACCCATATCAGGTGCACCAACTCCAGTCATTGAGTGGAAGCATGGTAAACTCAAACTACCTGAAACAAATAATATCTCTTATAATACTAATTCTGAACGAACGATATTCCGCATTGATGATTCCACAAGGCAAGATGCTGGTGTGTATACAGTAACCGCCGAAAACGAGTTCGGTATAGATTCGGCAGACATTGAAATTATAGTCGTTGATAAACCAAGTTCACCTCAAGGACCTCTCAACTACATAGTGGTCGCACCAGATCATATTAGTCTAGAATGGAATCCATCTAAAGACAATGGTGGAAGTGATATTACTGGCTATATAATTGAATTTAGTGAGTTCGGTGTAGATAATTGGCGTCCAGTGCCTGGTTACTGTCCTAAGACAAACTACACTGTCAAAAACCTTATCGAAGGGAAAAAATATGTATTCCGTGTCATGGCTGAAAATATTTATGGCATTTCCGTACCGTTGGATGGTAAACCGGTTATAGCTAAATCGCCTTTTGATCCACCAGACGCACCCAGCCAACCCCAAGTTATTGCTTATTCTCCAAGTTCGGCAAGTTTAGAATGGCATCCGCCAGAGTATTTTGGTGGAAAACCTATCACTGGTTACATTGTGGAACGACGAGAACGTGGCGGCGAATGGATTAAATGTAACAATTATCCAACACCAAACACGAGCTACACTGTGCAAGACTTACGTGAAGGAAATCGCTATGAATTCCGTGCGATTGCTGTAAACGAAGCAGGTCCTGGGAAACCATCGAGGCCATCTGAACCAATTACGGCACAACTGCAACGCTACAGACCCGACGCACCAGAGCCACCTAAAGCAGATCGAGTTACCAAAAACGGTATCACACTTTCATGGAGGCCACCGCGTTTCGATGGTAAATCGAAAATTAAGGGGTATTACTTAGAAGTGCGACCTAACGACTTAAAGAGCTGGGCTCCAGTTAATGAGTCGCAAATCATGAATACAGTTTATCATATACCAAATCTAGAGGAAGGCGTGGAATACTCATTCCGAGTGTTTGCTGTAAACGATGTTGGACGTTCCGATCCTTCAAAACCTTCACAATTAATTGTAATTGAGGAGCAACCAAATAAACCGCATATGAATCTCGGTGGTGTTCGTGATATTGTTTGTAGGGCTGGAGATGATTTCTGTATACATGTGCCATACACTGGTTTTCCCCAACCAAGTGCTCATTGGTATTCGAATGATCTAATCATAGAAGATGATGGTCGTCGTATATTCCAGCATTTGACTAACGATGCTGCCTCATTTGTTGTCAAAAACTCAAAACGCACGGACTGTGGGCAATATAGACTGCAACTGAAGAATCCTTCAGGATTTGACACTGCTACTATTAATGTTAAAGTGTTAGATCGTCCTCAAGAACCTACAAATCTCTGTGCAGATGAATTTGCAGGCGATGCTTTGACACTTTACTGGACTCCACCCAAAGACGATGGTGGTTCATCCATTACAAATTATGTCATTGAAAGAAAGGAGAGATCATCAAACACATGGGCTAAAGTCAACAGTTACTGCACCACGCCATTTTTACGCATACGCAATTTGACACTCGGCAAAGATTACGACTTCCGAGTTTATGCTGAAAATAAATATGGTGTATCTGAACCCATTGCAACCTCGGAACCCATACGCGCACGCCATCCATTTGATATTCCAAATGCACCTGGTATCCCACGTGGGATTGACTCAAGTGAGGATAGCATAACAATCACATGGACTAAACCAAGACATGATGGTGGCTCGCCTATAAGTGGTTATGTCATTGAGAAACGTTTGATCAGCGAAGAGAAATGGACCAAAGCCATTCACGCGCTTTGTCCAGATTTGACTTGCAGAATACCCAACCTAATTGAAAATGGTGAATACGAACTCAGAGTAGCTGCCGTCAATGCAGCTGGACAGTCACCTTATAGTGCTTCTAGTGACCCCATTTATTGTCGCCGCCCACCACATGCACCGAAGATTACCTCAGATCTATCTATAAGAGACATGACAGTCATTGCTGGCGAAGAATTCCGCATTACAGTTCCGTACACAGCCAATCCTCGAGCTACCCCAACGTGGACCATAAATGGCCAAGAAGTTCTACAAGATGACCGCATACGATTTAATACGAACGACTATAGTTCTGTTTATTATAATAAATTAGCTAAACGCTCCGAGACCGGCTCTTACACCATTAGTTTATCTAATAATAAGGGATCAGATACAGCATCCTGTCATGTCACAGTGATGGACAGACCAAGTCCACCACAAGGACCATTATCAGTTTTCGATATAACACCAGACACTTGCACGTTGTCTTGGAAGACACCATTGGATGACGGTGGATCACCAGTAACTAATTATGTTGTCGAAAAACTAGATAATAGCGGTATCTGGACGAAGGTTAGTAGTTTCATACGTAACACCCATTACGATGCTATGGGATTAGAATCAAATCGCAAATATTACTTCCGGGTACGCGCCGAAAACCAATATGGCCTTTCAGACCCCCTTGAACTAACCGATCCAATTGTTGCTAAATATCAATTCACAACGCCTGATGCCCCTGGTCAGCCTAAGGTAATCGATTGGGACTCCGGCAATGTCACACTTATATGGGCCCGTCCGTCTAGTGACGGTGGCTCTCGTATACAAGGTTATCAAATCGAATATCGTGATATTGTAAACGACTCATCATGGAATACTTACGAGTATTTAATTAAAGATACCAAATATCAACTTTATAACCTTACCAACGGATGTGAATATGAATTCCGTATAAAAGCAAAGAATGCGGCTGGTTTCAGTAAAGCATCCCCATCATCAACCAAATTCAAGTTAAAGGGTAAATTTACTGTGCCCACACCACCAGGCACTCCTCAGGTTACAAAGGTAGGTAAGAACTATGCTGACCTGAAATGGGAAAAACCGAAAAACGATGGAGGTTCGCGTGTAACTGGGTATATTGTAGAACGCCGTGATGTTGGCGGCGCGGTTTGGGTAAAATGTAATGATTATAATGTCATGGATACCGAATACACCGTTCTCAGTTTGATTGAATTGGGCGATTATGAATTCCGCATATTTGCTGTTAACGCAGCTGGCCGTTCAGAGCCAAGTTCGTGCACAATGCCAATTAAGATATGCGAAGTGATTGGGGGTGAGAAGCCAGAGTGGATAGTACGCCTACAAGATCGTATTGCACCATGCGGCAAGGACTATACATTACAATGCGAAGCTGCAGGTAAGCCCTTACCAAATGCCAGGTGGCTACGCAATGGCAAGGAAATACAAATGAGCGGCGGACGTATTGTATCCGAGAGGAAAGACTGCACATTCCGATTACATATTTCGAATGCACAATCTGGTGACGAAGGTGACTATACGTGTGAGGCATTCAATTCTCTCGGATTTGTCCATACGACTGGACACTTGAAAATTGGCTCACCACCAATTATAACACGTTGTCCAAGTGAACTTTTACTTGCCGAAGGTGACAATTCTAAAATTAAGATATATTACAATGGTGATCAGCCAATGAAAGTCATTGTCAGCAGAAATAACGAAATTATTACGGACAAAGATGAACCACACATCAAATGCACTAGTTTTGATGATTACGTTACCATATTCATTCGAGATATTGTGAAGAATGACTCTGGACTTTATCAAGTTAAATTTGAAAATGAGTCTGGCTCTGCAGTAGGACAATTTGACGTACGCATTACTGGTTTACCATCTGCTCCAACAGGACCAATGGGCGTGTCCCATATCAACAAACATTCTTGTACAATAGCATGGCGCCCACCGGCATATGATGGTGGTCTACGTATAACACATTATGTCGTTGAACGTAAGGATGTCACCTCACCACATTGGATAACTGTATCCAGCTTCTGCAAAGATTTATCATTCAATGTGCAAGGTCTTATCGAAAACCAGGAATACATATTCCGTGTAATGGCCGTAAATGATAATGGCATAGGTCCACCGTTGGAAGGTTTGAATCCTATTCGAGCGAAGGCGCCTATTGATCCACCCTCACCACCAGGTAAGCCAAGCGTAACCGAAGTTGGTGGGGATTTCGTGCATTTAGAATGGGCGAAGCCAGAATCAGATGGTGGCACACATATACAAGGCTATTGGGTGGATAAACGTGAAGTTGGTAGTAGCACATGGCAACGTGTCAACGTTACCATTTGTCTTACCAATCAAATCAATTGTTCGAATTTGATTGAAGGTCGTCAGTACGAATTCCGCATTTTTGCTCAAAACGAAGCTGGTTTATCAAAGGAATCTACGAACTCCTCGGCCATTAAGGTGATCGATCCACAAGCTGCTACACCACCAATTATTGTCAAAGCTCTGAGTGATGCAACATGTATACAAAATCACAACGCACAATTCACATGTGTAATTACTGGCTTACCACGTCCCGTTATTAGTTGGTATAAGGGCGCTCGGGAAATTACAAATGGCGCACGTTATCATATGTATGCTGAAGGTGACAACTATTTCCTCAATATCACCGACGTTTTTGGCGAAGACGCCGATGAATATGTTTGTCGTGCAGTTAATAGGGCCGGAGCTAAATCAACGCGAGCCGCCTTGGCCATATTGAGTAAGTAAACTATATAAATACAGAAGTTTTGAAAATATCGCAAAATATCATTAGAAATAAAGTAGTATAGAAACTTTATTCAGTTCTTCTCTTCGCTGTTTGACATCAGTTGGAAATACCAAGTGAAACCAAGTTGCTCCTCACCTAACCCTTCTAACAGAGTGAAGGTCTTCTTCGTCCTCTGCTTCCACCCGCGGATACTTCATCGAATACTTTCATTCATTCGAACGACTTGCCGCTGTTTCTTCATTCGCTGAACTATATCAATGTCACTGTATAATTCGTACAGCTCATCGTTCCATCGGCTGCGGTATTTGCCGTTGACAATGCGCAAAGAACCACAAATCGTTCGGAAAATTTTATTTTCAAAGACTCCCAGTGCCGCTTCATCGGGTATTGACATCTACCACGCTTCTGCATCATAAAGTAGGACGGAAATGACAGAGTCCCCTATCTTAAACCACGTTTGGTATCGAACGGGTAGAACTGGTGTGTGTCGATCCTTTTTCCACGGGTCTTTTCCTAGTTTTGGGGCATGGCGAATATCTGGTCAATGGTTAATTTACCAAGTCTAAAGCAACTCTAATAAGGTCCATTCAGTTTGTTTACGGTGAACTTTAGTCCATCACACAAAACGCTCGATGGGACCTTATATTAAAGAGATTTATCCCAAAGTAATTGGAGCAGACAGCGGGATCCCACTTTTACTGGATTGTCAGAGCACACTTAAGTTTCAATCGTCGGAAATTTTTTCGTCCGACCATATTTTGCGAAGAAGTGGCTCCAGCCACTCTATTGTTCTTTAAGCGGGTAATCGCTATTCGAACAATTAAACGCCTTTTTTATCTTTAAGGATTGGGTTTTTGGGCTCGTCATCTACATGTTGCATTTTCACTGCCATTCAGCAGACAGGAGAAGTGTTCCCTCCAAGTATGCTCTGGACATGGGTTACTATATTTCCAAATTGATTCCTACTTGAGTATGCTCCAGTTTTGAAACCTTCAGTCGCCATGTTTCGCCCCATGTTTTCAAAGAATTTTCGAGCATTACTCTTATCGGCGAACTTCTCGAGCTCTACATACTCATGCATTTCGGCCTCTTTCTTTCGTCTGCAAATGCGTCTTGTTTACCTCTTTGTATCTATTCCACTCCTCACGTGTTGTGGTCAATCGCAAAGTTTCGCGATAGGCAGTCTGTTTTCTCTCCACTGCTGTTCAACATTCGACATCATACCAGCTCTGCCGGGAATCAATTGTTTCCGTAGCGGTGGTACGTAGATCCCTTTCCATAGCTCCATTGTATCGCATTGCTCGTTCGGTTGTTTGTTGTGATTTCAGCTTTTCGTCGTCGAACCTTCCTTGTGTTTGTTGACGGGCGTTCATTGATACTCAGAGGCGCATGCGTATCTTCGTTGCAACAAGATAGTGATCCGAGTCTATTTTATGTACTTGGAGGGTACGCATATCTAGGACACACGTCATCAGTAGGGGGTCTCTCATCCGAGGCTTATTTCGATTTTTCATTGGAGTGTATTTTTCATGTGGTGGATCCAAACCCTACGCACAACCGTATGACCTAATTCGATGCCATTTCACACAAGGTTGATCAGATGTACTGCAAGCTCATATTTAAGTGGACTGCTGGTAAGTAGCAGTTTGCATGTAGGAAGAGGCGTATGTCTTATGGTGTGGCCAGAAAGTCATGTAAGAGATTATTCAGTGTAATCTGTACCCTCGTTAATAGTATTATTGATTGCTGAGAGTATCTTGAAACTGCATTCGTTTGATGAGCACCACTATAATATCGCATTTAAAAGAATAACATAGCTAAGGAGCTGAGGTTGCTTATAGGTAATATCTTCAAACGAGAATATGAGTATTACATCCGTATTCCCAGTTACAACAGTACTATCTTTTGTGAAATCCTCTATAACTATGTATATAACCAGTGGACATTTATTACCATCTGCGGTTAGCATATTACGAGCACTTTATAGTTATTTGTTATTACTTTGCTGATGAAAGATATGTATCTACCTATGTATGTGTGTATGTATGTATATATGGATTTTCCTTATAATTTCTCCTTTAGCTGCACCGAAATTGAATGTACCACCACGCTTCCGTGACACTGCATACTTTGACAAGGGCGAGAACGTTGTTATAAAAATACCCTTCACTGGTTTTAAGAAACCCAGGATAACTTGGATTCGAGAAGGTGAAACAATTGAATCCGGCGGACATTACTCTGTGGAAGTAAAAGAGCGCCATGCAGTATTGACTATACGAGATGGCTCGAAACTGGACTCTGGTCCATACGTTATAACTGCAGATAATGATCTTGGCACTGACACAGCCACGATTAGAATACAAATCAGCGATCGTCCAGACCCACCACGTTTCCCTTTGATTGAGAATATAAGCAGTGAATCGCTATCTCTTAGTTGGAAAGCACCAGTTTGGGATGGTGGGTGCCAAATAACAAGTTATTTGGTAGAGAAACGGGAAAACCCCATGTCATCATGGATACGCGTAGGCAATACAAGACTTACATCAATGGCCGTGTCCGGCTTAACATCAGGCAAAGAATACGAATTCCGCATTTACGCCGACAATGTGTATGGGCGTTCAGATCCATCTGATACCAGCACACTAATTAAAACAAGAGAAATCATCAAGAAGAAGCCAATTGAAAAACGTTGGGAAATCGATGAAAGCGGCAAAAAAATACGCGGAAAAGCTGATGGACCAATTAGGGATTACGACTCATATGTATTTGATATATATTCGAAGTTTGTACCACAACCAGTTGAAATTTCTCACGATAGTGTCTATGATAAATATGACATACTGGAAGAAATCGGTGCTGGAGCATTTGGTGTTGTACATCGGTGTCGCGAACGCAGCACGGGTAACATATTTGCTGCGAAGTTCGTACCTGTTTCACATGCAATAGAAAAGGATCTAATAAGACGTGAAATAGATGTTATGAATCAATTGCATCACCAGAAACTGATTAATCTACACGATGCATTTGAAGATGATGATGAGATGGTGCTCATATTGGAATTGTGAGTATTATATATTTACAATAGCATGCCAGAAAGGATAAATTCATATAACTGAAAAGAAAAAAATATTTAAACAGCAAGAAGTTTCAATTTAGTAAACTTAATTTTATAGCTTGTCCGGTGGCGAATTATTCGAGCGTATAACCACAGAGGGTTATCGCATGACTGAAGCGGAAGTAATCAACTACATGCGCCAGGTATGTGAGGGCATCCTACACATGCATGAAAAGAATATTATTCATTTAGATATCAAACCCGAGAATATTATGTGCCATACTCGCACCAGCAGTAATGTTAAGCTGATTGATTTCGGTTTGGCTACCCGCTTAGATCCAAACGAAGTAGTTAAAATAACAACTGGTACAGCCGAATTTGCGGCACCTGAAATTGTAAATCGCGAAGCAGTCGGTTTTTATACGGACATGTGGGCCACAGGTGTACTGGCATATGTACTGTAAGTATTTTTTTTGTCTCAAAAACGAAAGACCACAGCTTTTCAATACATTTTATAATTCTAGTTTAAGTGGTTTGTCACCATTTGCCGGCGATAATGATGTCCAAACTCTCAAAAATGTTAGGGCATGCGATTGGGACTTTGATGCAGATGCTTTCCGTCATATATCGGATGAAGCAAAGGACTTTATAAGAAAACTTCTTATTGCCAATAAGGAAAAACGTATGACTGCACATGAATGCCTTTTGCATCCATGGCTTACCGGTGATCACAGTGACCGCTCAGCACAAATATCGCGTGAACGCTACCTCGCTTTCCGAGATAAACTTCGAAAGAAATATGAAGATTTCTATAAATATTTACTGCCAATTGGTCGCCTATCGGAATATTCGTCCTTACGTAAATTGTTTATGGAAAAATATAAAGTGCATGAGACATCGTTTGATCGTCGACAAGCGGCACCACGTTTTGTTATCCGACCATCATCACAATTTTGTTATGAAGGGCAAAGTGTTAAATTCTATTGTCGTTGTATAGCTGGTGCAACACCAACACTTACATGGTCGCACAATAATGTAGACCTACGACAAAGTGTTAAATTCATGAAGCGTTATGCAGGCGATGATTATTATTTCATTATAAATCGCGTTAAACTTGATGACAGAGGAGAATATATTATACGAGCTGAAAATCATTATGGCTCACGTGAAGAGGTCGTATTCTTGAACGTACATCCGCTACCTAAAGAACAGCCGCGTTTTCGCAGCGAAACTACACCAGTGCGCCGACGTGATCCACTTCCTTATACGTTCTGGCAAGAAGAGTCAGAATCGGCACCCAGCTTTACATTCCTCTTACGTCCGCGTGTCATGCAAGCGCGCGATACATGTAAGCTTCTATGCTGTCTCAGTGGTAAGCCCGTACCGTCTGTTAAGTGGTATAAGGATGGAAGAGAACTTAGCAAGTATGAATACTCAATGTCAACATCTGATGGCGTTGTAACAATGGAAATTATTGATTGCAAGCCCTCAGATTCTGGTAAATACATCTGTAAGGCTACTAATTGTCACGGCACTGATGAAACCGAATGTGTAGTAATTGTAGAAGGCAAGTATTGATATATTGATATATTTCTATATTTCCTTTTTTATTTAGAAACTCCTACAAATACACGTTTCGAATATGTATGTAAGTCATTTAAGGAATATAATAAGGATATATAATAAGTAAATAACAAGTATCTGAAACACGAAATCGATCGAGCTCAAAATATTGATCTCTCTATTGCCTCCTATCTCTTCGAGCTATTTTGAGCAAATATTTACAATAAATCTTTTTCATCTGCACTTGCTATGCATTGGCAAGAAATGATAGATTACACTGGTCTGCATAAACAAATTTAACTATGAATTATTGTTATTGATTCAATAGTACTAAATAGGAATATAATATTAAACAGTTTCTATCACGTATATTTTTTTACAATGAAATTTTTAAATAAATTTTTATTTATGCATCGTATTATATTATAATCATATATTTATTTATTATCATAATCTTGGATACAGACCATGGAAAAACATTACAATGTATATTAGAATATGTTACATGTTAATAGTATTTTACTTTTAGGTTTTTTTTTCCAAAATTTCAAGTGGAATTCCACGCTGAATAAACCAGCAATTCTACTAGCATTCTTTCTGACAATTCTGACCTCTCACCATGTTCATCCGATATACTCCCAGGTTAGGTGGGAAGAAATCAAAGTGAGAGTCCAAAAATGATTTTTCAGTCCATGCACTCTTTTCGGGTTCGTTCAGTTTTATTGTAAAATTTATGTCCTTCGCGTATTTGGGAACCCACAAAAATTTTAATTCTATATCGCTGATTCGGAGGGATCTTGTCTTTAGATACTGACATTTCAACATCCTTATTCATAGCCTTAATAAAATTCTTCATAAGGCCCAGCTTTATATAGAGTGAAGGAAGACACATTTTTTCACATGGAACTAAAGATTCTTCAGTGACTTTCTTGAAACCAGGCATCGTATTCGTTCTTAGTGGCCAGCTTTTTACTACGTAGTGTTTTTCTCACACCGACTATCACACTCACACATAAAACCACAATATTATGTATATCCTCCTTGTAGGTCAGTTTACATTGCTACAAATTTAAGATCAGTGCAAATGTTCCACAAATACTGTGAATATTTAATTTTTTCCCACAAAAACTTAATATTTACATTATTTTCTTTCAAAATATAATCTATTAAAAAAAATAAAGATTATATACGTTGTAGCAAAAAAATAAAAACAGATCTACATTCAAGATATTGAATACTTCATACCTAAAATATTTTTGTTTAAAGAAGTTTTTTGTTGTACTTAAAGGACTTCTTGTTATGCTGTTTACATATTCTTAAGAAATAACAAAAAAGTTAATTAGCCTTCACAGCAACAGTATATTACCATGAATCAATACATTATACATATAATATTTCTTGTAGCTATACCATAAAAACAAAATTGTATTCAAATTCATTAGAAACAGTAAGCAATTGAAAACAGTATTACTGAAGCGTCAGGAAACCAGCAACATGTTTCATGAAACAAATCACAACGGAATAGTGATATGTATTTACTTATACATATTAAACGATATATACATGAAACTAGAATTTTAATTATTCATTTATCTTCTTTAAAAGTTAACCTTAGTTTTCAAAATCTATATGTATATTAAACGGAGTTTTTTCATAGGAGAATGGGTAACACCTGAGCAGGCAGAACTTGCTCATAATTTACTACATTCCGGAGGTAAAATATTTAATATCTAAATTTTTAGTATATAAAACTGATTTAAAATTAAAATAATACCATAATTTCATTGTTCATTCCTTACTATGTATAATTATTAATATATTACAAAATTGGTTACACGCACTAAAAAGGTTACCCCAACAAATGTATAATACGCTTATTCTGCAATTACTCTTTGTATCAAATAGTATGCCTATCGGAAAAAAATTTCAACTTTGTTCAATATTTTAAGCAGTTTTGGTTACACAATGGTTCAATCCCGATATACGACTTACACATCTTTTTAACTATCATCAATTTGGCGACTACAATCTAATATAAATATACCAACTATTATACGAAATGTAAATTAATTAAAAAGTGCTGACCTTTGGACATCAAATCTCTCGAAAATTATAAATTTTCCCTAATATAGAATATAATCCCAAAAGTTACAATCTAAATGAATAATATAGTTATTGTGTATAACGTTCGTTTGTCCTGTTCACCAAAGTATACTTCGGTTAGCTGATAAAGTTTACACACGGATACTTTTGCTACTTTTTAATGACAGTAGCTACTCGGCAAATAAGTCGAGTCCAATTTTGGCATACTCTCTCCAATATTGGTCAGTTTTCCCTGAATAAATTCATCAATATTTTATTTCAGTTCCTCAATCGTTGTGGGCTTGTCACTGTTAACATCAGGCTTAACATAACACCACAAAAGCTAGTCGTTAAATACTAGGTGTTAAATCACACCATCTATTCCATTTTAGCCAAGCCAAGTTTGTAATCATCACACGGTAGCGCTCGTTAATCACAATAACATTCAAGCCTTCGTCAACTTTGAGAAGATACGGCCCAATAATGTCGCAGGCTTATCACACATCATACCAACCTGTGGTATTTGCAGGATGCAATGATAGTTATTACAATATTTCTGGTGCTTTTCTCTCTAAATTCAACAATTTTCCTTTTTCATGTATCAATTCAACCAAATGAGCTTCTTCGCTGACACAAAATTTTTCGATAAAAACGTGGATCTCAATCCAACTTTTCCAGCGCTCAGTCACCAAAAGTATGCAATTGTCTTAGGTCGTGTTGCTTCAATTCTTATACCAGCTGTATTTTAAAAGGCGCCTCACCCAAATCCTTCCGCAAAATTGTGCACGTAGTGTAGGATACACTTTCTTAACTGAGCATGAAATTGAATAATTTGCAAGCTTTGTACATTTGTGCGAGGACTCGCTGTTAAATTAAAAATCAAACTGAACATTTTTGACAATAACACAAGAAACGAAGATTGGGTGAGCTGTCAAAAACAGTGTTGCCAAAAAATTTAAAAAAAAAAAATTACATATTTTGAAGTGAAACTTCTTTAACGCTGACACAGAGAGAAAATGTATAACATAGATGAGATTGAATGAGAGAGGGAATTGAACGTTTAGTATGAACAAAACAAACAGTGTAGTTACTGTAGCTATGGTTAGTACATAACACACACCCATATATAATATAGTATGAGTGAGTGGGTAGTGTATAGTCCTATGCGGGGTGATGTGTTCTGCTTGGGCAGTTCGTTTAGTGGACGATGCATCAGCGTTCGTCTTGAGAAGGGCTTCTTTGCAATTTACTTAGCATCCTTTGTAATGCTAATGCGGTGGCATTTTTGCTAGATATGTACGTTTTTGCTTATGCCATATAAACATACATATTTATGTACAAATGAATTCACGTGCGTATAGTATTTATATATATAATATATGTACGCACGCTAATGCGTTGAAATGATATATGAATGGATTTTGACTTATTTACTTATTTCAATATTTACCCCAAAATAAATAATATTTAAAAGAATTAAATCATAAATCTTTCATAATGTTAAAATTATCATAAATACCATTTATAATATATATACATATATATATTAATTTTTAAAAAATTATTAGTAAAAATGGGAAATATATAAGCATCTAAAAATCATATGATTTGATAAAATTCAAATATATTTAATATAATTTACAAATTATTAAAAGCCAATCAATTTTAAATTTATTTTGCATGTATTTTCTTATTTTACATACTATCTTGCACATTCTGCTATTTTGAACACGATTTCTGTCTGCTCACCGTAAAAGTGCGGTGAAATCCGCTTTCAGATTTGTATTGTATGTTGAAATACGCTCTCATAACACGAGCCAGCGAAACAATTTGATAATCGGCCCACCCTGGTCCTTCTCGTTCTATTTTTATCATAACTAAAATAATACAGTGAACTTAGTCACACCGATTATTGATATGACTGCCAATCAATCCAATTCATATACATCGACAGTAACACCATTTGATGACGTTTGTCTCTCCTGAGTGTAAAACGTCCACTGGACAAATAACTATTGCCGCAGGCATTAACATTTCTCCAAATCAAAATATTAATGATACTATATTTTTCATTCAACGTTCGCTGCTGGGTTAGTTTTCTTCTCGAAACTTTCAATTTTTAAATGAGTAGCCATCCCAATACCTCAATAGCGAAATCGGGAACGAAAATGGATGCACTATTTTCGCGATACCTAGACAACATTGAGTCGGGAACATAGGTACATATAATATTTTAGTAACCATAAGCCAATTATATCTACTGCGAAAATTTATGAAGAGTTGCATAAATTAATAATAAATGTTTAATTAGTATAATGACTGAAGGAATCAACTTTTAAATTTTATAACTTGTAATTTTTAACTTGCTTGAAATTGTTTTTATGTTACTTTAATTTTCAACTTCATTCAAATACTTTCATTTTTAGAAATATTATAATTTTGATTGTGAAACAATTCATTTCTTTTAAAGATATTTCTTTTTTAAAATAAAATGCATATAAAATTTTATCAACACATTTACATACATATGTAAATCATATATATATAATTGGCGCTTTGTAACCGCTGAAGCGATTTTCGGTCGAGCTCCTCCTCCAAATTCTGGTTTTGCGTCTTGATGCCTTGAGCCTTCCGAATGTCAGTACGCAATGCTAACCATTCGGCTACCGCGGCCTATGTATGTACCATATATAGGACTTATTAATATTTACATACACGTAATGTTCTATATAATTAATAAGTTATTTTATATATACAATGTAGTTATTTAGAATCGACAACGAATTTAAACTTTTTCTCATTTTCTCTCACCAAGACTGCTATTGAAGTTTCATTCCGTCCTGTTTACTGAGCTGCACATGTTTTTTTTTTGGACTAATTCTCTTTAATTTTTTTTAAATTAATTTTTATTGTAAGTACATAATGTAAATAAAAGTTTAAGTTAAATTTTCTAATTGCAGTCCTTCCTCAGTAGAAAATCTGGACCCACTCGGAGTGTATTTAGTTCTAAAATCCTTAAATTCTCAAAAACACTATTCTAGAAAATGGGTGGGATGGAGTTGTACTTCGGCGATTTAAAAGAAGTTGAATTTTGATGGAAAATGTATGTCAATCTCTTAAAAGTGAAGAAAACACAAAAACATTTGAATTTTCTTCATTTCACACTTGGCCGCTCAATTGAAAGAAAAATTCTCTTCGACTGAAAATTAAATACTTAATCGTAAAGCTCATAATACGAATAAGGTTCATAATTAAGTTTTTTTTTGTCGATTTCAGTATTTTTTCATATAATTTTTCAATTTTGGCGACCAATTCAAAAATTCTGCGTAAATAAATATTGTAGATCCCAGCTGATGGAAGCATAAATGTTAGGACCCCCATCCACGGCATTTTTAGTTTTCTTAATGTAACTGAATAGTGTATTGTTTTCCACACAAAGTAAAGGAACACATAGAGCAGTGTTTTTATTTTATGCCCAGGATGTTTTTACTTAATTATCAACTTACTAAATTATTTACCTCAATCGTTTTTAACAATATGTAGTTATATATAAATCTACTTTCCTTTACTAAAATCATAAAAATAATGCCAAATGTGGTTTTGACTTGTTACAATATGTCGCATCTATAACTTTTTTCGTTTTGAACTGCATGTTAACATTTGAATTGCATACATATGTATACGACTATAAATACAATACTGCTTATTTGCACAGTAAGTTTAACCAAGGTGTTCGTTCCATTTCTAATAATTATAAACAAACCAGGTTCAACTGTTTTTTTTTTTTTAATTGAAGGCTATTTAATCACAATTATTTATTTTAACTGATCAGCGTTTTTAATATACCTATATTCGTTTTTATATGTTGACAGATCGTAAATACATAGAACATTCATTGAAGCCAGCGCCACCACCCATCAATACGGTACGTCGCTATACATCAAGTAGCTCCTCGAATCAACAAATAAATTCAACGGCACAACACAACTCAAGTTATTCCTCCTTAAGTCAGGTAAAAAGAGCTAGATATCCTAAATCAAACTCACCCTTCTTTACTTATAATTTAATTTTAATAAGACTGTAAGACCGTAACTTATATATGCTGGCCTGTTGCACTGTAGTTTTATTTGTAACAAAATTTGTTCGCTTGCGAGTGTTAGCTACTTCGAAATGCCCTTTTAAGGAGCATTTGCCCGATGTTCGAGCACAGCTATGTTCTTCTAACGAAGGAGAAAGACAATGTGGCAAACGAGGCTTTTACGAGCGCTGCCCCAGACACGTTGTGAAAATTGAGCTTGGCGACTTTAACGCCATGAAGGTATTTTTGGCACAGAAGTCAGGGAAATTCAGCCTCCATGACGCAATTTCTCCTAATGAGTTGAGGCTGATCGACTTCGCCGGGATATTTTGGGTCAAGTTACATGGATGTCGCCGGATCGTAAATCGGATTAACGGAACATATCGCCATTGTTTTAGATGTTCGTACTTTCCATGGATCTATAATCGACTCGGGTCACTATCTTGGGGCGACGAAGATTCGCTCTGCCTCGCTTCTTAGTATCAAAATAACGCTCGTCAATAAACACAAGGAAGGTTCAACGGTTTTCTACTCGACTTACACACCAGCACTAGGCACTCATCAGCAACACGATATAAGGGAACTGTGGAACGGCATCTCAACCATACCCGTACCGCCGCGGCTACAATTGGTTTTCGATGGTGCCATAAAAAAGACTGGTACGTTGAGGAATGTCGAGTTGCAGTGGTGTGAGAACAAACTGCCTATCTCGAAGCTTTGCGATTGACCACAACACGTGCGGGGTGTGATAGATCCCGAGAGCTGAAGAGGGAGCAAGACGAACTTGCAGATGAAAGAAAGAGACCGAAATGTGTGAGCTCGAGAAGCTTGTCGGCAAGAGTAATGCTCGAAATTTCTATGAAAACATGCGGTGAAATATGGGGACCGAAGATTCCAAGACTGAAACATACTCAAGTAGGAATCAATGTGGAAATCTGGTGATATACTTGGTGTATGGAGGGAACACTTCTCCAGCCGGCAGGGTGGCAGTCAAAATGCAAAGCCCGGATATGGCAAACCCGAAACCCCAATCCCTAATGATAAAAAAGCGTTCCATTGCCCGAAGTTGGCGAGATTCGAATAACGATTGCCCGCTTAAAGAACAACAGAGTATCTGGAGCCGATGTCTTTAAGGCTGAGATACTTAAACGTGACGGTGAAGAGCTGGTAAGGTGCATGCATCTTTGCAAAATATTGTCGGATGAAAGCATGCCCGACGATTGGAACATAAATGTGCTATGCCAATCCATTAAAAGTGGGATCCCATGGTCTGCGCCAATTATCGTGAGATAAGCCTCCTCGATCCCATCCCCTTCGAACGTATTATGTGAAAGGCTTATGCTCACCGTCAATACGCTGATTGGACTTGTTCAGGATGATTTTAGACTTGGTAAATATACCATTGATCAGATATTCACCATGCCCCAAATATTGTCGGAATTTTGTTTTCCTGCACAACTCATACAGCTGTGTTAAATGTCGCTGGACCCCACCAGAAGCGCAACCAGTATGGGGAAAGACCTCTCCGAGCTGTTCGATACCAAACTTGGTTTCAGACAAGGGAATCCTTACCGTGCGATTTTTTCAATTTGTTGCTAAGAGCTGCAGAGTTATACATATAAAGCACACTCTTTACCAAGGGTATACAACTCCTGGTGTATGCCGATGACATTCATATCATAAGCCTTAACAACCGG
Organism: Ceratitis rosa; assembly: GCA_037013455.1. Lineage (NCBI taxonomy): Eukaryota > Metazoa > Arthropoda > Insecta > Diptera > Tephritidae > Ceratitis > Ceratitis rosa. The sequence goes on along the minus strand of JAWMAG010000015.1, from coordinate 6,525,657 downwards.
CTATGCTGACAGTCATAACATCAAGGTCGTAGATAAATTCGTCTATCTAGGTACCAACATTAACACCAACAATAATGTCATATTTCAATACTTTAGACTGAGCAGGCAATTGAAAAGTAAAGTCCTCTGTCGACGATCAAAAACCAAACCATTTCCGTCCTACTTTATGATGTAGAAGCGCGGACGATGACGACATCCAATGAAGCGACCCTGGGAGCCTTCGAGTTGTGCGGTGACATTGATATAGTCCAGCGAATAAAGTGACAGCGGCTACGCTGGCTAATTTATGTCGTCCGATTGAATGAAAGGACCGGTGAAAGCAGAGGGAGCGAAAGATCTCTACTCCGTTAGAAGGCTTAGCTGGTGAACGACCTGGTTTCACTTGGTATTTTCAACTGACGTTAAACAGCGAGTAAAAGAACCGAGGGCGTGGTATTATTGACTCGGCTGTATTCGCATTTGGCGGCCGCGGTAGCCGAGTGGTAAGCATTGCGTACTGCCATTCCGGATGGCTCGGTTCAAATCCTGGTGTCGTACTAACATCCAAAAAGTTATTGAAAATTAATTTAAATAAAAAAAATTAAGCTTAGTTTTCTAATTGCGGTCGCCTTTAGGCAGGGAATGTCAACCCCTCCGAGCGCATTTCTGACATAAATAAAATGAAATAAAGCACCTCCAAAAAAACATCAGTCGTTCAGAGGCGGCTCATTCCATTTGTTGGAAACACATCAGGACGCAACACCACAAATTGGGGGAGGAGCTCGGCCAAAAATCGGTTCAGCGGTTACAAAGAGCCAATTATATTCGCGTAAGCCCCAGGAAATAGTGTTTGTTAAACTGCACGGAATTATTTTTGATTGGCTCCTTGGTTTTCATTTTTACACCGATTGATTGGCGCAATAAACATATCAAATAAAACAACCAAAAAATATCATAAACAATAAGTATGCAAACCAAGTAGAGCGACTGCAATCACTAACGGCAGCAGAGCGAAATGCCCACCAAACAACAGATGACCAAAAGCAAACGGGTCATCGCTAGCAACACTACCGTAAACCAGCAGTTTGCAGCATCGGAACACCCAAAGAGTACAAAGCACTCTTTTATACCAGCAGCAGCAGAAACACAAGCACATGTAAAATCAAACAAAGTGCGAAGGATCGTAAAAATAATAATTAGAAATAAGAAACCACAATCTGCATATGTTTAAAATTTCTTATCTACAAGTTCATTTCAGCTTGAGAAGAATGAAACCCATTTAATTACAACTTAAAATACCTGTTATACCGCCGAATTACGAGAAGCACCACTTAAGCGAAGTGCACCCGTACAATGAACGAACTGTCAGGAATTTGGGCAAACTAAATTCTATTGTACTTTACGTAATGTTCCTATCATTCCATCGGCTGCGTTATTCGCCGTTGTCAAGCGCAAGTGACCATTAAATCTCATGCAAAACTTTTGTACCGAAAATTTCTTACGCCGACTCATCAGATGCTGTCATTGGCCATACCTCTGCACCATATAGCAGAACGGTAATGATGAACGATTGGTCTTTGTTTGATTACCTACTCAATCAAAAGTAACACCTGCTGGCAAAAGTGATTTTGCGTTGGATTTTTAGACAGATTTTTTTTTTGTGTCAATGCTGGTTCCAAGATAAACGAAATTACCTACGACTTTAAAGTCGTTACATCAAAAGCAGCGAATACCACGATTGCTTGTTTGATGGCAGCAGATATTTCGTCTTGCCCTCGTTCACTACCAGACTCATACGCTTTGCTTACATATTCATTCTGTAAAAAGGAAAACTTATGCCGCCGTTATTGAGGCCAATTTTATCAATATCATCGGGGAAGGGCAACAGCTGTACACTCTTATAGAAGATTGTACCTTCTCTTTTCATCTCTGCAGCTCTTATTATTTTCTCCAGCATCAAATTGAAGAAATCTAATGGTAAGAAATCACTTTGTCTGAACGGATCCTATTTGCGATATTGAGGAGGATTATCGCATTATACCAGCTATTGATTTGCTCTTTCCAAAAGCCAGTAGTTTCGTTTGGAGCTGTACGCATGTAGTTTGAGATGTTGTCCCACCATTCCTTCATATCAAGTTGCTAAAGAGTGAATTAGGAAATCGTTCGACCTTGTCTTTCTTGACGGACGTTCACTGTTGCATAGTCGTCCTTATGCTGCTGCAAGGTAGTGGTCCTCGGTGTGTATGCACATCGAGAACACTGGAGACATACCGCCCATCTATTACATCATGATTCTGTGTTTTTCGATGCGGAGACAGCTAAGTAGCTTGTTGAATTTTTGCGCTGGAATCTAGTTCTATTCAGTACTACAAAAAAATTTTTTTAAGACAAGTGCCAATAACATAAAAGTTTAAACACTCTGGCGCGCTTCAAGACGAGCCGGTAAACAACCAAATAGTGCAACCATTCGTATATATTAAATTGATACTAACTCGAAATTCAAAACTACTAATCCGAAAGCCAAAGCGGAGGTACTCGTATATCTTTGAAAAATATTAAAGGTTTAAAAACTATATAAATTTTTAAGCTGTATAATATATTTATTAAAATATGCATATGTGTATAATAGACGTAGTAAACAGAAATTCACTATTTTTGCATGAAATTGAAGGCTTTAATCTTTACTTTTCGTTTCCAACTTTATTCAAATGGTTCCGAACAGTTTTTTGTGCATACTATACCTCTTGGGCAATCGAAACAGTGCCATGTCCATGCTTTTATCGACAATTCCACTCCGTGAAGCATCTTTTACATCAAAATTACCGGAATGAAACGAAATTTTGCAGTACGTAGGCTGCTATATATAGGTCTGGCCTAGGCAACACTAAGTGTTGCCAGGTGCAATCTGACATTTCCATTGGAAAGTTTGCCATTTTTTAGCATAGCATCACCCAGAACGTTTTGTCATTTAATCGTGAATTGTTTTATTTACAGGGAATTAAAAAATTCATCTCGGCCAAAAAATGGAATTAACTCGTGAACATTTTCGTGCGATCATTTTTCACAACTTTCGAAGTGGATTATCATGACAAGAGTGCATCGATGAACTAAAATCTTTGTATGGCTATGAAGCACCATCCTATAGCACTGTGAAAAACTGGTACAACGAATTCAATCGTGGCCGACGCTCGCTCAAAGACGAATTCCGTGAAGGTCGTCCAAAAACAGCCGTTGTGCCAGAAAACATCGATGCCATACGTGAACTGATAATGCAAGACCGTCATGTAACATACCTTCAGATAGAGGCATGCCTGTGCATTTCTCCTACCAGCATACATTCGAAATTGCATGAACACCTGGCCGTAAAAAAGGTTTGTTCTCGTTGGATCCCGCATAATTTGACAATCGCTCAAAAAAAGGCTCGTGTGGATTGGTGTAAAGAAATGCTGAAAAAATACGACGTTTATAAGATCGTCACAGGTGACGAATCATGGATCTATGCGTATGAGCCCGAAACAAAACAGCAATCGACCATGTGGGTCTTCCAAGACGAACCAAATCCAACGAAAGTTGTTCGTGGAAGAAGCACTTCGAAGCAAATGGTCGCCTGTTTCTTCGGCAAAACTGGTCATGTGGCGACTGTTCCGCTTGAGCAACGTAGGACGGTCAATTCTGGGTGGTACACCACCAGTTGTTTGCCTGAAGTCTTCGGAGTAATTCGAAAAACGAACAAGACAATGCGAGCTCCCACACATCGGCTCAAACCAGCGCCTTTTTGACCGGCCAAAACGTCGAATTGATGGGTCATCCGCCGTACAGCCCTGACTTGGCACCCAATGACTTCTTTTTATTCCCACACATCACGAAAATAATGCGTGGTCAACGATTTTCGCGTATTTACTCTTTGCTAGTGTCCATCTTTGACGTACGCAAACCAATCATAAAACGGTCAGAAAAGCTTTTTTAGTATGAAATGTCATCTTTCTAGCGCCATCTAGAGGATCGGACCCGATCGGACTTATACAACGGGAGATACAGATAAATAACGTCATATATTTGAAAAATAATGGATTTCTTTTTACCACACCTAATATGTATATGTATTTATATGTGGCATATCTTTATGTTGAGCTTTACACTTCATTGAGGAATGTATAACAGCTTTAAGTATACATTTCAGATCTCTACCAATGCGGAGAATCTGGTTCTTATTAGTAGCTCTACCATTGTGTAAAATTATAATACTTGTTGTATTACTATTTTTTTTTATTTACAATTACAAAAAAATATAATAAATAAATATTATAAAATATTAGAAACGTATTGAATCATAAAAGCTATAAAAACAATAAAGCTATTAAACTAAGTGAGAGTGAACTGATTAATTAATTATCGCTTCAAAACGTTATCGTAAAGATAAAATAAATAATAATAAAAAACTAATATCGAAAATATTCCAAATTCAAAGTTTGGAAAAGTGAAGGAAAGTGCAGCAAAAGTTCAAGTCTAAAAAAGTCGTGATCAAGACTTCAATGAGAAAATAAAGTCCCGTTAATAAAATTAGCAATGTAGGTAAATATAAACAAGAGAACCAGCTATAGAAAGTAATAAACTTATTCAGCCAATTGATGGTGATCGAAACTATTTGTATATGCATCGTATTGCTGCCAAAGAAGCCAGAGCAATTTATTTAAACTGCGTAAAACTAAAATCGACTTCCATAATACATATGCACGGCATTCATTATAAATTCGTAGGTCGAAATTTTGTCAATTATTTTTAGATTCAAGCATAAGCCAAAACAGTAATATTATATTAAAGATGATATATTTAGACTGTGATCCACTGCAAAGCAAATGACTACATACTCATAATAGAGGGCTAGCAAATCACGGCAGATGCTCCGTAAGAAAGTGCGAAAGCGTGTATAATGTTCCCTGCATTCCTAAAAGTGACAAGTAGCCAGTAACTTTTGTGGGTGATAGATTCTATAAAAGTTAATCTAACAGAAGCTAATAAAAATAAAAATAGGTGCAAATAGATTACTGGAGACGACACCAGGAGACGACACATTCCCGCGAAAAGGCTGCATTTTAGGCTAGTTTGTGTTGGCTTTGCAAAATGAAGTCTGGACTTAGCAACATTAAAACCGATATTGATATATGAAATCCAGTTATAGGGCACAGCTTGCGCAACGAATGCAGATATTATATAATACAAAGGTTTCAATCTCAAACCTTAAATATGATAACAGACGAACCATGGTACATACCTAAAGAAAGTATTCATTGGTTTCATCAAAGATTGAAATCGTAATACGAAAATACTGCATAATAATCAGAACACTTAGGCTAACACCTTGGCCTCCACATAACCTCAAACCCGTCTGAGGAGAAGGGATAAACCACTCTTCTAACAGCAACGTTGATTCGGCATATTATTCCTGCTTAGTTTAGTTTTAAGATTTTATTACTTATTGTGAAGTTTTGAAGTCGAAGCAGATTCAGTAATCAATTAAAAACGTTATTTAAAAAATTACTATGGTATAGACATTCCGTCATCCAACTTTGACGAAGTTCGCATAGCGATTTCTCGCTTAAACAACTTTCAGAAGATTTTAAGACTGGAGCTTCTTATCGACAAGGTGCATGCATCAGCTTCTTTACAGAAAATGGTTAGGCGAAAGAGGGCCGTCGATGGGAATCTGAGGGTGTCCTGCTAAACCGTAAAAAGGGAAATCGCATGCATTGTGTGAAAGATCAAAGCCCACCATTAGAAAACTGATTGGACTTTATCAGTGTGGCTTTATACCTGGCAAATCCACCTTTGACCGGACCTTTTCCTTTCCTGGAGAATTCCCGTAAGAAAAGGATCGACACACACCACCACTTCGCCTGAATGGCTGAACTGGGAAGTACCTCTCCGAGCTGTTCGGTATCAAAGGAAACTTTGGACAACATGACGATTTTTTCTTCTACCTAAAGCGGAAGAATATTTTATGCGTTACAGAACTAAGTAGAGAACGTACAGTTTTCTTTAAGATCCTACAATTACTGGCATATGCCGATAATATTTATATCATTGGCCTCAACAACCGCCATATTCTTTTTTCTCTAGACTAGATAAAGAAGCAAGGAGAATAGGCCTGGTAGTGAATGAAGGCAAAACGAAATATCCCCTGTCAATTCTAGATAAGTTCATCCGACTGTGAGCCAGCATAACCACCAATAACAACTTCAGCCTTGAAATCCTACGCAGAATCCTTCTTGCCAACAGGTGCTACTTTGAAAAGTAAACCCCTCTCTCGACGAATAAAAAGCAAACTCTTCAGGTCGCTCATCATTCCTGTCCTACTTTATGGTGTGGGAGCGTAGATGTTGACAGCAACCAATAAGTTGGATTTCGGAGTCTTCGAGCGAAATGTTTTGCGGGAGCTTTATGATTTGATATACACGATGACGTTGATAAAGTTCAGCGCATTAAGAGACAGTGGCCAGGACATGTAGCGTTTTTTCTTAATCAGCTATAATTGCGTGATATCCACACCAAAGAAGAAGATGAAAATCTCCTTCCCAATTCGAGTGGATCCCAGAGTCAGTTTATTAAGCTGTATAATTTATTCGGCCTAAAGAACTCATGCATAGCAGTGTAGATGGCAGCTTTAAAACCCACGGACAGACGGACATTTTCTTCCAAATCTGTTTTCCAGTTTATTAGTCGCTAAGGAAATAACACTGTTTCGAACGTAGTATGCCAAATCCCATTTCCTATTCTCACAGGGAAAAACTCCAGTCTTGAAACCATCTGCATGCCGCCTCATTTTCTGGTAGAACTTTTGAGCAAATCTCCTGTTAACGATCTACTTAAGTTCCTCATGCTGACGAGTGCTCTCAGTGAGCAGAAGTACAATACAAGGCAAGTAGAAAACTGCTTGATTGTGGTTTTTTGTAGGATTTCATCATCAAGCCTTCTTTGTGTTTGTTGTCGAGTGTTCTTGGTTGTGCAGTTGGACACATCCAAAATTCATTCGTCTTTCGTCTTTTACAACACGACCTAGGAGGCTACGTGTAAGTGTTCAAGTCGTTGTTGCAATGATACTTTCTCTGCCCCCACTAATTTGCATATTCATCGAATTTAGTTTTTAAATAGTGCAAACTTTGAAACTGAAATACAGAATAAAGACTCTGTTGCTTCCTTTCTCTTTGCTTTGATAGATTATTTCTTTAGAAAACACGAAGTAAACAAAAGATTTGGTGTGAAGAAACTTACCATGTGTTTTTAATTTCAGACCAACATTCACAATTCAAACACCTCAACCAACTCCAATACGATAAGTATCAGTAATAGCAACATTAAAAAAAAATATAATAGCAGTAATTTACAAACACCCGGAAGCCCGTCCAGATCTCGCAGTGCTACCAAAGAACTAATATGTGAGTATTAAAAATAAAATAAAATTGTAATAACAACGATTATGAGTTTATTATTTATAATTTCAAGTACCTGCTGACGATGCGCTAATGTGTAAGCCTGAATTTACGAAGCCACTGCAAGACTTTACCATATATGATGGTGATAAGTTACTCTTAACGTGTTATGTCAAAGGCGACCCTGAACCACAAATAACGTGGTCGAAAAATGGAAAGGTCATTACATCTTCAGACATTATGGACTTGAAATACAAAAACGGCGTTGCAACATTAGCTATAAACGAAGTTTTTCCAGAGGATGAAGGCTTATTCGCATGCACTGCTACTAATTCCATCAGCGCTGTTGAAACTAAATGCAAATTAACTGTTAAACGTAAGTTTTTTAATACTTTTGTTGACCGTTACGGCCATAAAGTATATTCAAAAGAGGTTATTTGAATTCCAAGCCCGTTATTGGTATCGTTAGATTCTCTTACCACCATTCGTAGCCACCAAAATGATCAATACATTCTAAAACCTTAATAGGGTGCTGTGGGAACTATTGCATTATTTCTTCTGTTAATTTTTTTGCTTATCCGCAGTTGAACATCTTGAAATTTTTTCTCAAATGCTATTTTTCTTTCTTTTCACACTTTTTATCAAGTAAACCAAAAAAAATTTAATAATTGCAAAGTAACAACCGTAATTTTCGCATTCACAGTTATTTAGAAAATTTTAGAAGTAGCCAATTTATAAGAATAAATTATAATTTAAGATGTTATGTAACAAATCTAAAGTGTTTTTGTGCTCCTTTTATTCTCGGCAGTTTAGTTTTCGGTTAATTACACATAATTTTAATTTAATTAAAAAAAATATTGTTTTTGTAAGTAGATTTTCTCAAAATTTATCTACAGAAGTATGCAGATATGAACATCAAAAAACGAATTTCACTAACCTTTCCAACGATAGCAACATTTTTAAATACGGTGTAGCCTTTTTAAAATTTCCAACATTCTCCTTTCGGCCCCCATATCTTCGTAAATAAAAGTCTACATCAATCGAATTTTAAATTGGCTTAGTCCGTAATTTAGTGCTAAAAATTTTATAGTAGTGAAAGGTGGGGTGAAGAGGAACTTCCTTGACCGCCAGAATGCGCTGCTACTGCAAAAAAGGTTAATGGCCTACAATTTCATATTCAGGCAAACATGCCAAATTTCCGTGCGATACTGCCTTTAGTTTTGTTTTGACAGCTGCGGTTAAGGAGGTTACTTTTCAATCCATCTAGTATTTTTTTGTTTCCGAATATCGCTTTATTGGCAACAAAGCGCCAATTATATGTACATATATTATGTATTATGTCTCCTCTTTTGTCAATTTGTTTTTCTTATTTTAATTTGTTAATTTTTTTTTCTGTAGCACTTGATAAAAATGCAAGTAAACGACAGACAAGTGCATCTAAGCCACCAAAAATTGTGAGTCATTTGGAATCCCGTTTTGTCAAAGACGGCGAAATGGTTACACTTGCTTGCCGTATTATCGGAGCCGAACATTTTGATGTGGTTTGGCTACACAACAACAAAGAGATCAAACCAAGCAAAGACTTCCAATATACCAACGAGGCTAATATTTATAAGTTGCAAATCGCCGAAATATTCCCAGAAGATGGGGGAACCTATACTTGTGAGGCATTTAACGATGTTGGTGAATCTTTCAGCACCTGCACAATAAACGTCCTTGTACCTGGTGAAGAACCAAAACACCCCGTAATTACAAAGTTCCCAAGTTCGGTAACAATTCAAGAAGGTGAAAGATGTCAATTTATCTGTGAAACACAGGAAGAACCATTAAAATTGACGTGGTTAAAGGATGGCAAGCCAATAAATGAAAGCAGTACAAAATATAGCTTCATCAAAGATGGTAATCGCTACACCTTTGTTATTGAAAATTGCTCTATTGATGATGTGGGTCAATATCAAGTGAAAGCCATTGGTAAGAAGAGCGAGAGCTTAAGTGCTTTCTCTGTAAATTTCGACTGAATAAAAAATAGAACTTAATATCTCAGTAATTAAGTATAAAAAAACAACAACAACAACAAAAGAAACACTAAAAATCAAAACCGAAATAACAAGAAGTATATTTCAAAAGAAACCCCCGCTTGGAATGAAAGCGCAAAAACAAAAAAAATCCCTCTTCCATCTTTCGAAACGCATGAAATTTTATGACATTTATACCTGAAGTACACAAAAGTATATATGTATAGTAATATGTATATACATATCATATTATTTATATGTATATATCAACGAAAACATCTTTTACACTGCCCTACTCGAACAAAAAAAAGCAAATATGTCTCATGTATGTACTTTGTATCCTCGAAATGACAATTATAAGTGATTGTGGTAAAAACTGATTAACTTTAATTATACATATAAATGATTCATGTTAACTATTTACGTTAACTAAACTTCGTACACCCTAAAATGCATATTTATTTATTTGTGAATTATTTCGGTTGAACAATAAAATAATGTCTATTTCCATATATATATATTTATATGCTGTTACACATGTGTAAAACGACTCCGACGTCTAAATGGCCTAAATACGCTTACATTTTAAACTTATTTCTTTAAGATAAACCTTAAGTATGCTCTTAATTATTAAAGCTCATGAATAATAAATGGAGATAACTAAAGAAATGAATTTATTATAATAGTGTAATTCTTTAAATCAAAGTTGATCAACGATTTCCGGAAGACAGCGAAAATTGTGATATACTTAATTTTGATTCATTCCGAACTATTTCGACGGGCTTGGGCTAAAGGATAGGTCGTTTTGTCATTTACAAACCTCTTGCTTCCTTGAGGAGCTGCACTGTTTCAAACAGGTATCTACAGATATTATTCTTCGATAACACCTGTACAGTGATTGCCTGCCCAACAATATATTTTATTTCTTAATGTCTTGCAATGAATGTGGTGGGGCACAGCCAAGACCAGGAGGACTTTTGGTACGTTTTTCAAGTTTGTAATTTTTGTGTCCCTTAGTCCCTGGCTTCCAGAAGTAAGAAGCACAATCAATGGCCAATCTGCCGCTGACACTGGCGTCGCTTACTAACAAAGTATTTATTGAAACAATATCGCCAAAGATTTAATTATTATTAATTTAAATTAAATTCGTAAAAATTAAATGTATAAGTTAGGATAGGAGCGTTTTCCTACCCTTGATCTTGTCCAAATAAAACCAAATTATATTTTAGTAAACTGCCAAATTTATTCAAGTAAATAAAATGATATGAATGATATGAACGATAAGTGTTTTTTTGCGGCGAACAACTAGCTGCTTTGCGATGAATATTGTGAGTAACTGACGCCCGTGCTTAATAGATGAGTTATAACGAGCAGTGGCGTCGGCGAAAAGGACAGCAAACAGCAAATCGGTTATGGAAGATAGCGTTGTGCTTTGACTGCAGGTATTTTGCTATGCTGCCTGCTTATAGCAACATGACAAAGTGGCGTGATATTTGTGTTTTTGTCAAAAAACATCAAAGTGCCGTGATTACCTGTAATCGTTGGTGTGATGACCGTCGCGCCGAAAATTGCACGTTTTCCCGTGAAGACAAATAAGAATATGTATATTGTGTAGCGGACTGTATGACGTGATATGTTTTGCTCTGCTACTGCGCTAAATTAACCCCTTGATGGCTTTGAGCTTCAACATCCACCCCCCCTGGGAAGCGATGCTTCACAGCAATTATTCGAACTGTTCTGAACGGGTAGCTTGGCTACACGTGTTATGGCTCGCTTGAGAGTGCTCTCTCCAACTTTAATGACGATCACTCTCACCTTTCCATCTGAACCTGCAATGGTGTCGATGGCACGACCCCTTGGCCATTTGAATAGTGAACTGTTGTCTTCTTGAAGCAAAACCAAGTCATTTTTCTGAATGTTGGGTAAGGATGACTTCCACTTCTTTCGATATTGCAATTCTTGAAGAGAGTCTTTGCTCCATCGCGACCAAAATTGCTGCAGAACTCACTGCATTACTTGATACCTTTTTAGTGTACCGGTGTTGAGTGCTGCTAGACATGGCTCAGGTATGGTTATGAGTGGCCGCCCTATGATGAGATGTGCTGGTGTCAATCGTCGGGTGAACTTGACATGGACATGAGTGGTCTAGTATTAATCAAGGCTTCCGCTTGGCAACAAATAGTGTGTAACTCGTCGAATGTGAGTATGTGTACGCCAACTGCCCTCCGAAGATAGTGTTTTGCTTTCTTGACTGCGCTTTCCCTAGGCCATTGAAGTGTGGCGATCTTGGTGGGATGAATTTCCACTCGATGCCTTCCGCGCAGCATGCCTGATGAACATTATCTATATGTTGTTGTAGAGTGTGCTGATGAAGGAGTTCGCGCAATTCCCTATTAGCACCTACAAAGTTGATGGCATTATCTGAATAAATAATTCGACATTTGCTCCGACGAGAAATGAAGCGCTTAAGTGTCGAAATAAATGCGGCTGTCGTTAAACTAGGCACCAATTCCATGTGAACTGCCTTGGTGCTAAAACAAATAAAAATAGAAAAATGGCAATTGCGGTTGGGCTTGTGTTATTGTGTTCATGATGACTGCATCAACTGCTGAGGAGTATGCATTGTGTTGAGACCTTACCTCTACGTTACACATGAACTGAGACCGAGATCCACATAAACCAATTCCGCAGATTTCCAACGGAACTCTTTTGCGTTTTAAGCGAAGTAACTGAGCCAAGCGTTCGGTTATGAAGTGAAGTTGTGACGCTGAATCTAACGCCCGAGCAAGTATTAAAGTTCTTTATATGTGAGATTGCGATGGTTGTAAAACAACACTACTGCTAAATGGATTATCACCTGAAGAATTTCGTAAGATGGAGAGCCTTTCTGAATATAGTGCCTTAACATCACAATAGGTCTCGTCCATCATTACACGCATGTTCCCATCGAATTGGGATTCATCCAGCTCCACCAGCTGCGTTTGTAGCTTTTTCAAATCATTGTAATAGCGCTCCAACAGCGCCATTTTAGCCTCCACATGAGCCAATGAAACGGTGGTGAGTTGCTCGTTGTCTATTTTTAACGCATTCAATTGTAGAATTAATGATCCGAGCTGTTGGATTTTGATACGCACGGCGCGAGAACCTTCATCACAATGTAAAGGAGTTTGCACCTCTACACTATCGCGATCATTTGTCGACATATTGTTTTTTTATTCGAAATTGTGATGAAAAATGATGAAAAATGATAAAATGTTACGATAATTATGTTGTTCAAAATTTATTGTCAAAGAGCCGGGCCGGGCCAGGAAGCCGAATAGGCTCACCATAAACCAGCTCCGCGAGAGTTGTTGATATGTCGTATTTCCAAGAAGCGCTCAGATCCATTAATACGATTGGTAGTACATCAAACCACATCTGGTTATGATGACTTCAAGTGTCGGTGTAAGCGCGACAGCCTTTGTTTATAGCTGGCCAAACGCAATGACTTGTTATAAGTTTCTGCGAGCAACGTTCTCCAAGATGAGAATGTAGACAGTCGGAGACAGCTTTTCGCAGTATTGAGGAAATGTGAAGACGGACTACACCTGTGCTCTGGGAATTTTAGTTTTTGTAACTGAGGCCTAGAGCGAGGAGCAATGAGTTGTTGAAACTCCGGGTCGGGTTCTTAGGAGGCGTATAGTTGGTGCGCTGATATGGAAGTTGACACGCGAGAGCATATCTGCAACGATGTTAATCTTGCCGCTTGCATGCTATATATCTGTGGTGAATTTACTAATCTATGCAGCGCAACGGCTTACAGTTGGGATAAATAACAATAATAACAATTTATTTTAGGGTGAGCGAACTCAGCACATGGGGGAGTTCGGCTTATAATGACTTTCAGGACCAAACCGGAAATATCGACGTTGGAAAGAAACAACGAGATAAAAAAAAATTATTTGCAAACATGAACATTAAATAAAGGAAACCAGTGAACCGACGAGCTATTTCCTAAGCCTCCTAAATTCCTAAATAATGCCTAACCATACAAATGCTTTAGCATCAATGAAATGTTTATAGAACATTACAAAAAGGAAAGTGAAAAAGGGATGTCGTAAATAAAGTAACTGAAACATATGCATGAATACAAAGCGTTCAATATTTTATGTTCGTATATTCATGAATATTATACTAAAAAAGTTAAAAAATGGAAAATATCAAAATTCCTTAGATGCTGCTTCGGAGGCCTTCGATGAGTCTCATCGTATGCTGCTGTTGTTGTATAGCTTTTAGAAATTAATATTTAAATAATATAATAATAAAATTATATTTTTCTTTCATCATTATCTTTTTGTCAATACTTTTCTGCTTCAACTTTACCTACTGTAAAAGAAAATATTTTAACAACAAGCTTTCAATGCAGAGCAGCACAGTGAACTAAAAAAATCTGTATCCATCATTATAATCTTCTCCTTCAGAGAGCCGCTTTCTAAGATGAGTAAGATGCTTTGCTAATGATCATTAGTGGCCACTACATCCTGTGTTATTTGTTTTTTTTTTTATCTTTTAGAATAAACGTTCAAAATGCAATAGGAAAATTATATGTACATACGAATATGAAAAATACCAAGCTTAAAACCGAAAAACAAAGCTTTAAATAACATGATTATATCATTATATTTTTGTTTTCAGATTTCAGATTTCGTTTACCATAGATAAACTAATACTTGTCATAATTCTGGTATATATATATTTTAATATAAATACAATTTTTGTATTAAGAAATTGTCGTTATCGCTGCGTTTTCCATTTTTATTTTACAATGCTACATATTTCTTCAAATATCAGTTGCTTGCTCTCGTTGACTAATTCACCTGTTACTAATTCCTTATATCCGGATAAAACTTGCAACTCCGCTGGGGCAAAAGTTAATTTTAGCCAAATTTGATTTTTTTCAAAAGAAATTACTTTATTCAATACGATTCACCGCGAAAATACTTATTAAGGCACATATGTATTGTTCGTATACTCGTATTACAGACCTCATGACTAAGATTAGCTTTTGAATCATCTCTGTCGAGATTACTACATTTTGCTCTTCCAAGATGTATGGTTTAAGGTATACCATGAAAATAATATTTAGAAATAACTCAGAAAAAAGTTCGTTTCAATAAAATTTATTTTACCAAAATAAAGTAAAGAAATGAATATGAGTTATTATTTGAATTTCTAATTATTTTCCATTTTATTGAAAATTATTATTGTAATTCATTCTTAATAATCTTCACTCAAATTTAGGTGTCACTAACGAATGTGCAGACGAAGAACAGGAAGAAGTTTGAAAAACAGAAAGAGTTACAATTGACATACATATTGACATGTTTATTTGTAATGGTGTTAAGAGTTTTGCTATTGTTACACACACATAGGTATGATTACGAGATGCATGTACATAGTAAATTCTATAAGGCATTGCCTTAAAGTTGTATGGCGGGACGTAGAATTATGTATTCTACCTCCGCACCTGACTGCGTATCAATGGACGAGACTGGGTGATGAAATTAGTCGTGTTCGTCAGTAATCGAATTCTGAACTACGCTTCTATTGTTTTATTGAACAATTAAGTTCTAGTGCTTTTGATAACTTATTTGTTTGGGTTTTTTTTTACCTGTGGGTTTTTTCGTTTACTTTGTAATAGAACGATAAATAGTAAAAATGTAAAAGAACGATAAATAAAATGGAAACTTTCATTCGCTTAGCCGACTTTGTAGCATAGTTCAAAGCAGATTATAGTTTGATAGCTGAAACTGACCATACAAAATACACGCTTTCACTTCAACAAGATGAACTAAAGTCCATATGGGTGTTTCCATGGTTATGCACGCGACATTTGTACGCGTTTAATTGCGTTTGAATGGTGTAAAAATATAAATATAATGGGAAGAAGTCACTTCTTTTAGGATCGCTACATTGCATGTGATGAGTTTTTTCCAAAAAGTATAAGTATTGCAAAATTGAGCACTGGGTACCCAAGTTGCAGTAAATCAAAGTTGACTTACGCACGTGACCAAAATGGAAGTTGCTTTTAGAACCGAGAGAAAAAATGCGAAAGTAAGCGAATTGTAGGAGATTTTTATTCGGGTAAATTTTTTTTTATAAAGGTTAATAATGGAGCTTCATAATTATGTTTGCTTCGAAAACAACTGATCATACTTTGTCTAAAAAACAAAAAAATATTGATTACTCACGTGACATTACGCACGTGACACTTTTTACCTTCATACATATTTTAGTAATTTTACATATATTTTCAGAAGTTTTTGAAAAAAAAAAATAAACTTTTATTCAAAAATGAAAAATAAAAATTAAAAATTAAGGTACTACAAAATTAATCCAACTTAATTTTTTCCTTAAGTGAGTATCCTGTTCGAGCAACATTTACATATTCGCTTATTTTCATCTTGCTTAAGCCTCTCCCTCACCGATTTTGATTTTTAGCATTACTTGACTTCTAATATTTATTGTAAAAGTAAAATAATATTTATTAAATGACCTTTAATTAAGAGCATTAAATTTTTCGTACTTACCACGTGACAAAGTTCAAAAGTAAAAAAAAAATTTTAATTTTTGCAGATTGCTATTTATATTAATATATTATTTTAGTAAACAATAAATTTGCTTAACACACAAAATAATAAGACACTTAAACTTATATTACGGTAATTATGGAACTATGTACTTTTTTTGCATTACGCACGTGACACACGAATGCTGCCAAAATAGAAATGAAAAAATACCGTTATTGATGCACAGTTTGATCTCTTCTCTCATTTTTATATTAACTTGTAGTTGTATCAATTACTTATATACCAAACTGCGATATTACATATATATTTATTTCGTCAGCAGCAATTAAAAGTAATACATTCTATAGGTTTTAAAGTGAATAAAAGAGTTATAAGTTTTGCATACAATTTTTTGGAATTTAAAATTAGAAAGAGCTGAACAATTTTTTTTGCATAGTAAAATATCAACATTTTTCTTTTATTTTCTGTGTCTATAAAAATTCTGCGAGCGTTTTGATTTTTTAAGTCGCGGTGGACCATTTCATGGAAACACCCATATGGAGAAAAGCGAAAATATCCTACGAAGAAATTTTAAATTCCAGCCTGGCAGATGCAAAGTCGGCACCAGTAAAAGCCAAATATAAAAATTCCTACACGGTTTATTTACGCTGCATGTCGAACATGGTAGAACTTCATGGCAAGCTCACTAAGAACGATAAAGAAGCAAAGTGAAAGTGAAGTAAAGAAGCACGCGAGTGAACGTGTTCTATAATAATACACACTTTTCAGCGCGCTCTCTAATAGACAAAAGACTTAAGCGCAGAATTAATCTGCCTTCAAAACAGATACAAGCTCAAGTGTCAAGTATCAACAACACAGTCTCACCTCAAGTCAAAGAGACGTGTTACATACAGCTGCGGTCACCAATTGACCCCTATATTCAAATAGATTCATAATTATTCTTTCGGCCATGATATTAATTTTTGTTAAAAGGTTTTTTTTAGTGATCGAAAGGCCTTATTTTTTTGTATGAATTGAATATATTTTTCTTTTTGCTATACAACAAAGAAAAATGGTAAAAGTGACAGCCGTTTCGGAGAACCCCACATCTCCTCCTCAGACTTCTTATGGCAGGGATCGAACCAGCGGATCCTGACTTAACAGGCGAGTGCTCTACCACTGCGCCAACATCAGCCATGAAATCTGTTGTTGTATTATTCAATTCATTGTAAACCAACAACTATTAAGTGCGCTAATTTAGCCGCTATTTTCTTAATGGCTTGGTTAGTAAGTTGCTTTAAAATCCTCTATACTTTTAGGCGTTAATTGACTGAAAATGTATAAGCGGGATTAAGTTTCGGGCTCAACCTATATATTCATAATTGTTTTTGCGGGCATGATATTAATTTTTGTTATAAGTTTTTTATTGAGCGAGAGGCCTTTGTTGCTTGTACAACCGAACAAACTGTTTACCTAACCAAATATAATACATGTAATTCTCCTGGTCGCTAAGTCAAAATAAGCACCAGTGAAAACTGTTACGGAGCTGTTTTGTTAGCAGATCTAGTTGACTCCAACATTACAAATCTAAAATTAGGTCAGGTTACAACATATTTATGGACCGACTCAACTATTGTCCTAAGCTGGATCAGAAGACCCCAGTAGTCGTGGTCAACATTTGTAGAAAGAGTAGGAAATCAAAATTGGCTACATGTTGATTCAGAATCAAATCCATCTGGTTAGGCAAGTTGAGACAGTAACAGCAAATTCGTTGCAGGTCGTTCTTTATTGCAAGAAGAAAAGTCAAAGTGGCTCACACAAGATAAAAACTATACTACCGAGTTAGAATAAAAAATTATACAAGTTTCCAAGATTATGGTAATCAATATTAGTGAAGCAATATTAAAAGATATTCTGATCTAGCGAGAGCTTTGCGAGTTTTATCTTATGTCGCAAATTTCATCCAAAGAACTAACCCTAACACTAAAGCTTTCAATCATCCAAAACCAACCATCCGACTTAGAACCACTAACTCCAGGTCCAGTGCGTTGGCACTGATTACACGATTATAGCCGAATCAATATTAACGTGCCATTCATCCCTTATTTTCGCTGTTCGGCGCCAGCTGCAAATACCAAGTGAAACCAGGTTGATCTCCACCTGATCCCACCAACGGAGTAGAGGTCATCCTCTGCTTCCACCAGCGGGTACTGCATCTAATACTTTCAAAGCTGGAGTGTATTCATCCATTCGGACTACATGGCTTAGCCAACGTAGCCGCTGTCTCTTCATTAGCTGAACTATGACAATATCATCAAATAGCTCGTACAGCTCATCGCTCCATCGTCTGCGGTATTCGCCGTTGCTAATGTGCAAAGGACTATAAATCGTTAGCAAGACTTTTCTCTCGAAGACTCCTATGGCCGCCTCATAAGATGTTGACATCGTCCACGCTTCTGCGCCATATAGTAAGACGGCTTTGATGGGCGACTTGTAGAGTTTGATTTTCGTTCGCTGAGAGAGGACTTTTTAATTGGTTACTCGGACCAAAGTAGCACCTGTTGGCAAGAGTGATTCTGCGGTGGATGTCAAGGCTGGCATTATTATTGGTGTTGATACTGGTTCCTAGATAGACGAAATTATCTACGACCTCGAAGTTATGACTGTCAACAGTGACGTGGGAGCCGAGTAGCGAATGCGATGACTGTTTGTTTGATGAATGGAGATATTTCGTCTTGTCCTCTTTCACTACCAGACCCATTCGCTTCGCTTCTTTATCAAGTCTGGAGAAAGCAAAACTAATGGCGCGGTTGCTAAGGCCAATGATATCAATATCATCGGCATACTCCAATAGTAGTACCCTGTTGTAAAAGATTGTACCTTCTCTATGCAGCTCTGCAGCTCTTATAATTTTATCTAGCATCAAATTAAAGAAATAACGCGGAAAAGAATCACCATGGCTGAAACATTGTTTGATATCTAATGAATTCTAACTGCACTTCTGATGTCGTATAGCGTCAGTTCGCATGGCCGTATAAGCTTTGCGGGGATACCAAATTCAGACATACCGGCGTATAGGCAGCTCCTTTTAGTGCTGTCAAAGGCTGCTTTAAAACCGACGAAAAGGTGGTGTGTGCCTGTAATGTCTGAGTACATTTTTGCTTTCAAAATTACTAAATTCACTCCCGCGCTCACTGCCTTAGCAATAATAATAGGCACTTGCGTAGTGAAAGTTAGCAGGCAAATATTGTATTGTATGCATTGTAAATTTAGAATAACTTAAATAATATATTGATGCTGTATACTAAATTGGCGCAGTCAAACTAAAACGGGGGAATCGCGAGAAGTCAAGGCTGGAAGGCAAGCCAAGGTCACCTTCAGTAATAATCAATCTCACTTCATCACATATCGATCACCGGATATTAAGCAACGGTGCTAAGAGAACAGGAAAGCTAACAGCGAAATTAACATCACAGCACCTTATTTTTTAGAAAACATACATAATGTCGACTCATGGGAATCTGGAACTGTTTAACTTGGATCAACTAGAAAATTGGGCTACGCATTATGCTAGATTCGAGCTATACTTACGGGCTAATGACATGCAGGGCAACGATCGACAAAAGGTCGTATTTCTTACTTAGACGGAGGGCATTATATGAACTCCTGTCGTCATTGGCCTCACCCCGTCAGGTTAGTCAACTGAGCATAAGTTAAATAAAAATTATTTTAACAAATCATTTTTTTCTTCGACCCTCGGAAATCGCGGCTTTTTACAAATTTCTCAAACGGGATCAACAACACAACGAGGGGTTTTCGAATACGTTGCAGCCTTGCGCAAATTGGCTATTGATTGCAATTTTGGCACGGCGTTGGATCGCATGCTTAGAAATCGCTCGGTATGTTGCGTGATGAGGCATTGCAGCGCAACCTATTAGCAGAACCAGAAGGTTTTCGATCGAGCTACTACTACCGAAGCAACATGTAAGTACGCATCTGAAAAGCGACACTCCGAGCGGGTTCATCATGTAGCGTCCAACAACAACCCCCGCAATGGATGTGGTTTCTCAAATGCTTGCTGTCAGTGTCCACATACACGTAGAGAAACCGTTTGCTCGTCGTTTGGCACAAAAGGCCACCTTCAACGTGCTTGTCACTCATCAGCATCGAACACAGCACATCTCCAAAAGGCATCGCATTCTTCAGGACGAAATCAGCGGTCGACAATATTAACGGGCATAATTACACGTTCGAAAACGATTCGGGCTCAAACTATACAATAATGTCATCAACAACATTTCAACGTGTGTGGCCAGTACAGAAACCAATCCTGCTCACGAGTTATCTTAAACTTGTCGATTTTCAATGTAATATAATTCTTATAATGGGTGTGGTTGATTCAGATGTATGATACGGTGTCCGTGTAATTAGCGGCTTACCCGTCGTTGTCGTCGACGGAAACCGTTCGAACGTACTAGGGTGCAATTCACGGAGCTAATGCAGTTGAGGAATGATCATCAATCAAAGGTATCCTACAACAATTTCAACATCTTTTCGCGGAACAACCAGTTTCCCTCAACATCGACAAGGCAGTTCAACCTATTAGATATCCACCTCGGCATTCCATTAGCCACCAAAGGCCTGAACTAGACCGTCTATGTTCTCAAGGCAGTTGAGTACTCGGATTGGGCCACACCTATTGTATCAGTTCCTAAGAGCGACGGAACAATCCGCATTTGCGGCGACTATAAATCGATCCTTAAGAAAGCACTAAAGATGCATAACTTCCCGATTCCAGCTATCAATACATTACTTTCGTCTATAGAAAGAGGTACCATTTTTGCAAAAATAGATCTTGCACAAGCATGTCACCAATAGCAAGTGGATGAACAATCCTCCTTATTACAGACTATCGTCACTCACAAAGGCGCATTCAGAGTTACCAGACTCCATTTTGGAATTTCTTCAGCGCCAGGGATATTTCAAAATTTTATAAAAGCACTTTTAAGGAATATTCCAGGATTGCTGTCATATTTTGACGACATCGTTTTAATGGGCAAAACGGAAACTGAGCGCGCTGCAGGAAATATTTAACACTTCCGGCCTTCGACTGAGAAGCGTCAGAGCGAAATTGCGCTCAAATCGACCGTGAAGCATTAATCGCTGGAAGTAAAAAAATTTCATGGCTACTTTTATGGGCACAAATTTTTCGGGAAATAAATTAGGAAACGCTGACTTTTTGAGCCGATTGCCTTTACTTAATGATCAATAAATTAATAAGGAAGATGTTTTGTTGATAGAAATGGTCAACAAGTCCGTGGTAGATGCCAAACAAATCGTTGTTCAGACTACCCGAAAAGCGATCGTCTACAAATGCGATACAAACCGTGCACTACACACTGGCCATCCGGGCATTGTACGAAAGAAAGCATTGGCGAGAAGCTATGGTGGTCTGGTGGTCCCATATGGAATCATAGGCTACCGGATGAGATAGTGTCAAGCAATGTGACTTTTTAAAGTAAACACCGTAGTGACAGGACATAGACTTAAAGCTGTCACGGTTCCTTTTTAATCAGCATATTACGCCCCACACATCTACTGCTCGTTCAAGCGACAACTTAAGCTTTTTTGGATAAATTTCATCTGCATCAGTTATCTATTGCAAAGCTCGAAATTGGCAGCGGCAAGTCCTTAAACGTCAGAGACCCAGTGTGGGTGTGAAACTACTCTACAGGAATGGGTACCAGCAAAAATAATTTCAAGCAATGGACACATATCATATTCCGTTCAGCTGAACGACGATTTCCGGATCATAAAGCGCCATCTTGATTAAATAATAATTCGATATATAGCTGAACAGGATAATGGCTTCGCTCTTCTTAACCACCCCTAAGGAGCCAGAAACGCTAAAGAGCCAGTTGGGTAGTGAACATTAGCAAGCGAACATGGTATTCCATTGTAAAATAATAATAAGTTAAATAAATAAACTGTTGCTGAATACTAACATGTCGATTCTCTTTTCACGGATCTTTTCCAAGATTTGGCGCATGAGGAATATCTGGTCAATGGTTTGTTTACCAGTTCCAAAACCACATTGATAAAGTCCAATCAGTTTGTTAACGGTGGGCTTTAGTCTTTCACACAATACGCTCGATGGGATCTTATGTGAGATGTTAAGAAGGCTTATTCCACGGTAGTTGGCGCAGACTGTGAGATCGCCCTTTTTGTGAATTGGGCATAGCACACTTAGGCTCCAATCGTCGGGCATGCTTTTATATGACCATATTTTGCAAAGAAGCTGATGCATGCAGCTGATCAGTTCTTCGTCACCGTTTTGAATAGCTCGGCCGGTAATCCTTCAGTACCCACTGCTTTGTTTGTTTTTTAGGCGAGCGATTGCTATTCAAGTTTCGATCACAAGGTTGTGACGGAGGCAGTCTGTTTTTTCTCCACTGCGACGCGGCAGTCTTCATCGTAGCAGCTGGTTTTGTGATCTTTCCGAAATTCAATAGTTTCGTTTGCAGCTGTACGTAGGGAGTTTGAAATTTCCGAGTACGGATGTTTGTTGTGATTGCAACTTTTCGACGTTGTGTTTGTTGACGGGTGCTCTTTGGTACACAGACATCGTGGCGGGGGCAACCCTCTTAAGTATGCTCGAGGCGCTCGTAAAAGCATCTTTGGTAACATTGTCCTTCTCTTCCGTCGGGACGTGGCCGCAAATCAGCGTGGTGTCCAAAAAATTGGTTTTGATGCCACCCCTCCACCGGGGTGAGTGCCTGGACTCTGCGACGGAGTCTCTCTCCCACCACGAAGCTGACACCAAATTTTCGCTCCTTTATATGGTCGCTGTAGTAAATGTCACAAGGACCCACCTCCTTCCGCCCTTGTCCTGTCATCGCACTTTTTGGACGGCGGTGATTTCAGCCTTTATTTTCACGAGGGCATCAACCAGCTGGGCAGCGGTACCTTCCCAATTAAGGAACCGGACATTCCAGGTGCACACCCCTAAATCGTAATCCTTAGAATATTTGCGGGGGTTGTCATCAATAGATGGTTCTCTCATCCGAGGCATGTATCTTTTTTCATTGGACATCTTCTTGCGCCTCCTGAAATAGACGCCGATGAATGTCGAGCCGCAGTTGTGAATCGATGGCAACAGCTCAAGGTGCTACAACATATATTTTGTAAATGATGGAAACCGGAATATCTATCTGAACTCCAAAAACGCAACAAGTGGAGATTCCCGCAATCCAACATCATAAACGGTGACCTTGTTGTGTGTTTCACAATTCATTAATGTATATTTAATAATCAATTTTTATTAACCAGAGAACGCTATTCATTTCAAGTAAATGTAGGTGAGAGTTTTAATACGCTTTTAATCGAACATTGAACATTGGCAAAAAAATATTCCCCAAACGAGTTTTCTGGAAATGAAATGAGAGTGACAGTCTTTGGCCGGAAAAAAACCATGGAACTATTAGATTTTATATATATATATATATAATTGGCGCTTTGTAACCGCTGAAGCGATTTTCGGCAGAGCTCCTCCTCCAATTTTTGGTTTTGCGTCTTGATGTTTTTCCAACAAATGGAGGGACCTACAGTTTTTACTAAGCCGCCTCCGAACGGCTGATGGTTTTTTTACGAGGAGCCTTTTATTTCATGTCCGAAATACACTCGGAGGGGTGGACATTCCCTGCCGAGGGGCGACCGCAATTAGAAAATTCAACTTAATTTTTTTAATTAAATTAATTTTCAATCTTTGGATGTTGCTGGCACTGGGATATGAACCCGAGCCTTCCGAATGTCAGTACGCAATGCTAACCACTCGGCTATCGCAGCCGCATATTAGATTTTAGTTGCCTCTAATCTGCAGTGGTTATTCAAACGCTTATGAAATAATTCCCTTTTGCATTCAATTTCATTTTTAATCGTAAGGACTTAAGCAACAGAAACGTAACTTAATCAGACCAGACATTTTCTAACTTTTAATATGAATTACTACGCTTTACATACATGTTCGGACCTCTATTAAATACCGGTTAGATCCTGAGCCTTTAGCGCAAAATGTTCATCATCCTCATCGGGCATGTCACTGTTGACACCCTGTACGGCTATGCAATCTGCCTATGATGGAGCAGCGACATACCTATAGTGGCGTATACGACGTTTCAATCGAACTAACTATGCTGTCATCGATATTTATGATTTTGATGCGATCCTGTTCAACGTATATTTGCATTCATCTAAAGAAGTATCACTGGTGAAAAATGAAAGCAGTAACAATTGCTGAATTGGAAGCAATAACAATTGCTGAATTGTAAGGAATAACAACTGCTAAATTGGAAGCAATACCGTAAGTGTGGAAGAGCCATCATATTCATAACCTGGTACTGCTCTTCTTTTAGACAAGTTGAAAGTGAAGTCGTATGCTTCCGGAACTCAGGCAGTAATCGTGTTAACCTACGCCGCGGTCATCGAACAGTATGTATTGCACCATCCTGCTGTCGTTTTACTTTCCAACCGTGGGCTTATATTCCGATGCAGTTTTTGAATAACCCACGTCATTAACATGAGACCACACAGCTTTAATTTGCTGTACACCCGCTCTGACGTGGCTAAACAAAAAATCGGTTGCAGCAGCGGTTGAATTTTATTTTCATTTACTTTTTTTGGATTGGCTTTGGAAATGTATCCATCTTTCATTGCATATTGAATTTAAGCGACTGGACCGATTTATTTAAATTTGATAGGCAATGAATTAAACTTTTGTTCACCATTTGTTCTATTTATTATTGTAGTTTTCCTGCAATAGTCTAGCATAAGTTGCATATTTTCACATTTTTGCTATTAACGTTGTAATTGCTTCCATTATGTTAAACAGCAGCAGTCGCTGCTAAACTATATGACCCAAAAATTCTATGTATTTTCGTTGTTGTTTCTGTAAAAATATGTAGGTATGTGTATGTTTTATTTATATTTTTTTTATATTTCTTAAAAAAGATAAGAACATGATTTTAGGACAGTTTAAATCAAAGCCGCTCTCATCCGCAATTATCTCGAGAACATACAGAGTATTCTAGCTTTCAGTTTGTATGTGAGCTGGAAGAAATGTTCGTTCTCGAGAACATTCGAAACTTTCCAGGGATGTGTGCTTAAGACACACTCGATTGGCAGTTCGGTTGATTGAAAAAGTTCGTTATTAAAATCATTACTGCTTATTGAGTAATATTTTATACATTATATTTTATGTTAACAACAATATTTGCTTACAATAAATATAATTAATTGCATCTAAACACTGCGTACCAAAATTTTTATGTCGTTACGCAACACTGTTTGCTTTGACATTTCTGCTGCCAACTTAATTATTGCATCAGATTTTTCACGAGGTATGCCAACATTTTCGGAATAATCGAGAATAAGGCCATTTTATATTCTTTATTCCAGTCGCTGCGGCACATTCATTAAACGCTGACATTCTGGCATTGGCGCGTTTATAGCCGCATCAATTATAGCGCGCCATTCATCTCTTCTTTTCGCTGTTCGGCGCCAGTTGAAAATACCTAGTGAAACCAGCTCGCTCTTAACCTGATCCTTCCAACGGAGTGGAGGTATTCCTCTTCCTCTGCTTCCACCAGCGGGTACTGCATCGAATACTTTCAAAGCTGGAGTGTATTCATCCATTCGGACTACATGGCTTAGCCAACGTAGCTGCTGTCTCTTCATTAGCTGAACTATGACAATATCATCAAAAAGCTCGTACAGCTCATCGCTCCATCGTCTGCGGTATTCGCCGTTGCTAATGTGCAAAGGACTATAAATCGTTCGCAAGACTTTTCTCTCGAAGACTCCTATGGCCGCCTCATAAGATGTTGACATCGTCCACGCGTCTGCGCCATATAGTAGGACGGGTATGATGATCGACTTGTAGAGTTTCATTGTCGTTCGCCGAGAGAGGACTTTACTTTTCAATTGTCTACTCAGTCTAAAGTAGCATCTGTTGGCAAGAGTGATTCTGCGTTGGATTTCAAAGTTGACATTATTATTTTTGTTGATGTTGGTTCTTAGATAGACGAAGTTATCTACGACTTCAAAGTTATGACTGTCAACAGTGACGTGGAAGCCAAGCCTCGAATGTCATGACTGTTTGTTTGATGACAGGAGATATTCCGCCTTGTCCCCGTCCCCTACTAGACCCATTCGTTTCGCTTCCTTATCCAGTCTGGAAAAAGCAGAACTAACGCCGCGGTTGTTAAAGCCTATGATATCAATATCATCGGCATACGCCAATAGTTGTACACTCTTGTAAAAGATTGTACCGTCTCTATTCAGCTCTCATTATTCTCTCCAGCAAATTAAAGAAATCAACCGATAAATAGTCACCCTGTCTGAAACCTCATTTTCTACCAAACGGCTCGGAGAGGTCCTTCGCAATTCTTCTGTTGTCTAGCGTCAGTTTACACAGCGGTGTAGTGTGTCGATCCTCTTTTCACGGGTCTTTTCCATATCTGGTCAACGGTGGATTTACCAGGTCTAAGGCCACACTGATAATCTGATGGTCTAATTAGTTTGTTAGCGGTGGGCTTTAGTCTTTCACACAAAATGCTCGATAGGACTTTATACGCGGTGTTAAGTAGGTTTATCCCAGGGTAATTGGCGCAGACTGTGGTTCAGCACTTAAATTCCAGTCGTCGGGCATGCGTTCATCCGACCTTATTTTACAAACAGATGCATGCACCTTACCAGCTTTTCACCGCCATGTGTGAATAGCTCTGCCGGTAGGCCGTCAGCTCCAGCCACTCAGCTGGCTTATAAATAGTAAGGGTGCCGGTATGTTTAGGCCTCCAGGCAAAATTACTTTATTTAATCAACGGGTATTCCACCAACACATTGAAACAGGCACTCACACATCAAAAGGTGAAAGCTGAGCTTTTATTGTAGCGGTCTGTTGTTGAATTTTCCCTCAAAAAGGGACGAAAGAATTGATTTGAGGGTATGAATATGTATATTTTTTTTGGTCACACCTCGCTACCATAAAGGTAATATTATATTATAGCAGAAATTAATATCATATATTATATTTATTAATAAAACCACTTTTGCTGTTACTTAAAACAGAAAACTAATAATTTTTCATTCACTTTGATATATATTTTGATCGAAACCACTGGGGCTTTATTCCACTACATAGGTGCGCTACTTAGAGGCGAAGCCCGTTTGGTTTAGAGCGACTTTAACAGGTAACCCCAGCCTTGGCATTCTAGCTTGTCAAATGACAGACGATTCGACATTCTGCACCATGAGCGATAGTACCCCTACCTGAGTTGTGGGTTATTGTCAAAGCTCGTCAGATATAAGAATTGCTGGAGCTGGTCTGATAAACAGTATATCCTTGCAACCTATACTGACGCTAGCATCATACCACTTACCCGTACAAATCTCGATTGACAGGCCACTCAACATCTGCGACTAGCGGAAGCAGACTTCCTCACCAAGGTTCTCAATATAATCTGAATTTGATCACCCTAAAAATACCCGATGTGTGGAAAATGGGCAGGGTGGTCCCGCTACTCAATCGGATATCGGCCTATACTCCTCCTCTCCCCAATAGCTAAGACACTAGAGGCCTTACTGCTCCTGACGTTTACTGACCATCTTAGTCCAGCAGCACTTAACGTCATAAACACCTAGATAGTCTATGGTCTTAACCAAACCCAGCCCTATGCGCGAACTGTCCTGGTAGCACTGGATTAGTCAGTCAGTCCTACTGTCGGATATTGAGGAATCCTTATTACCGCCGGGGTTGAGGATTCATGGGCTAACTGAAAGGTCATCAATCACCGTGAAATTTCGAGACGAAACATCAAAACTAAGCTAAATTAAACAAGGGGTCCGCAGAGCGGTGTCCTCTCGCCGCTATTGTTCAACTTCTATTTTTCGAAGCTCTCTCCTTCACCAGAGGGCGACGACTGGAAGAAGAACTGGTTCTTCACTGCACGACAACTTTAAAATGTAACTTACCAAATCCTCGGATACCCTTTTCGCAAGCTGGACGAAGGAATACAGGAGCGAACTAGATGCGAAGATCGATGGCATCAAATTCCGACCATAAATAGCTCAAACATACAGGGAGTCACAGAACTCCACAGTCGCAACAACATACTCAAAGCGCTAGCCGGCAGCATCTCGGGTAAAGGCCAAGAAACCTTGCTGGCAACATACAAAGCAATTGGTCGGCCGGTCGTTAACTATGCTTGACCGAACTGGGCGCCGAGGACGAATGTGACGCTTTTGAAGAAGCTACAGGTTTGCCAAAATACCGCCCTTAGGACCGCACAGTGCTTTGCTGTGCAAGCAGTTCCTATGCTACCACAGGGAGCACCCCAATAGGCATGTTATCTAACCCCCTCTCCTCTGGTCCGAACCCGCTCGAAACAGCTCGTTTCCTGGACCTCCCATTAGATGATCTCGATGACTTAGACTAATTAGCCTGACCCTAAACAGGGCTAGTTAACCGCTACAACAACAAACATTTTTCATTTGCATTGCGGTCTTATAAGATAGGTTGGTACGGCTGAGTGGTATATAAAATGGATGGTTCATGCATTAAAATCGGTAGCTGGCAACGAAGGTCATATGTGCGACAGACGATAGAAATTTTCCAGTTATACTTTGCCATGTAAGAATGTTGGAGAAAAATTTTCGTTGCCACGGATGTTCGTAAATTTGTTTTACGAAAGAATTAATAACGTAATTCGTTTATACCATAAAATAAACACGTACTAACAAATTATTTTATTATATTAAATCAATCACGTCAAAGATTTATTTATTCATAATTTAAGTTAAATATGTATAAATGGAATGTATATAAGTAATGCGAGCGACCATCAGTACAAGTTGTCATCTTCACTTTTCCTTTTTTCCTAATATATACGAGTTGTGACAATTAAGTTATGAGACTGATTCCATAAAAACCGTATATTTCAAAATTATTCTACAACTCTGCCATCTCCTTCAAAGTAGTCCCCTTGAACAGCGATACAACGATTTCAGAGCGTTTTCCATGGTTCGTAACATTTCTGGAACGCTTCGACTGAGATGTATGCTAGCACCCTCGTCACGGCCGCCGGGATGTCCTCAATCGACTAAAAATCGATTTTGTTCTAGGGAACAAAAAAAGTCACAGGGTGACTTATCGGGCGAATAAGGTGGTTGTTGCAACACGGCGATTACTTTAGAAGACAAATACTGGGACACGCCGAGGATGCTTTGCCACTGTGCGTTGTCGTGATGAAGGATCCTGTTACAATTTTTTGAGTACTTGGCGATAGTAGACTTGATTTACGGTTTGTCCCGGTAGAAGAAATTCTTTGTGGACGATTCCACTATCAAAAAAGACAATAATCACCGTTTCCACTTTCGACTTGCTCATGCGAGCCTTACTTAAACTTAAACTCTTTATGCCATCGAAACACCTGGGCACGACTAAGAGCACTATCACCATGCACCTTTTCTGAAATTGTTTCGCCCAATTTGGCGCAAAATTGTATCGCGACGCGTTGCTCTTGATTTTGTTTTCCCATTTTCGTGACGAGCACCACGAACACACGTTTACTCAACACCACACTGCAGGCGAACTAAACAAACTAGAGCGATGGCAAATACATCGATGGAGAGGAAAATAATGCCGGGTCGCAGGGTTACCACAATCGCGGCAATATAATCAGTCTCATTACTTAATTGTCATATATTTACATGTACCTACAGTGGTTGTTGGTTAAAGCCTACTAAAAACCTCAATACCTACTGAGCAACGAATCAACGCAACAAAGAAGAAGGTGACAAAACAATCTAACAGAGCGACCGGCCAGACGGCGTGGGTCGCTAGGTACGTAAACAAACAACGCTGGAAGGAAAAACAAAAACCAAGTGGATTTGAGCAAACGAAGAGCGTAGAGCAACAACAATTAATTAAACACCAGAGAAAACAATATAGTATGTACATATCTACACGAAGAAAACAAAATAAGTTTTAGGGGTGCACCCGAGGTGTAGTCTAACCAAACTGGTTACGAGCCCACTCGCCCTATTCCCGTGCTGCCGGGGGTAACTTAAGCCCGCTTGTATGACCGGACTGTGGGATGCTGTAGGGATGGGTAAGGACGTAACGAGGGGGGTGACACTGTCGGCACGACAAAAGCGCACGAAAACAATAAATAAACAAAATGATACTTATGGTTCACAGTCGGGTGTGCGGCCCGACTTCGGTGCTCCTCTGGACGATGTCGCCAAACTCCAGTTCCGCCACTATAACATAACACCGCTATCTGTAGATTGCAAGAATCCGATCTGGCACACACTAAAGCAAGCTACGCGTCGGCCTTCAGAACTCTCAGGCGAGTGTGTATTGGTGCCCAATCATTTGGCGCCGCACCTATTACCCAAGCCCATTACCGGGTTGTATAGCGCACGCCACCATGGCACACCAAGTACACTGGGATAATTTTCCTCTCGCCGTATCCCCAATATTTGTTAGTGGAGGAACCATTTTGTACGAACACCTCCTTTTGGAGACTTATACCATTGCGTAGGCACACAGAATACAACCGTGCAATCAATCCATAGCTTTAAATTATGCAACTATTTGCCGCCAGATGTCACTACCAACGCTTGGAGCGAAACGAAGATTGGACAAAACAAAGGAAATAGATAAACAAGCACCAAAGAAGTTTTTATTGCGGCCAGTACGCGCAACTCCACTACTTCCCCAACAAAAAGGAAGGAATCTTCCTTTTGATCATGGAAAGGAAATCTACCTATTTTATTAATCCCTATATGGCCTCAGCACTTTAACGTTCCCTTTGTTTTTGTCTAAGTTATCTGTCATTGTGTACCATATATCCACGTATGACACTCTCTTCCTAACATCAAACAGCCCTACATACTTTAGGGCTAACTTCGCTGCATTAAAACTCGCTGCATCTGACAGCATACAATTCTTCCTCCAAACTAACTCTCCTGGAATGTACTGTACATCTCGACGTCTGGGATTGTACTGCCTCGAAAGCTTCTCACTCGTTTGCTCTAATCTAGTTCTAATGTTGGCCCTAATTTTATCGAGCCTCTTTGCTCGCTCCTGACAATTTAATTTCTCCTAAAAAGTGTATGAAGTCGCTACGGGTTAGCCTGTGGGTGATAGTGTGCGGTTTATCGGAGTTGGACGCCATAGCCACCGCAGAGGAGCTCCAAATAAGAGAAAGACATTGTCCTCCAATTGTTTGCACACGCTTTTTGCCGTGGCAGTATGCAAAGGAAAAAAGAGGGAAATTTGAAAAAATAGTCCACTACTCTTAAAATATACTGGTAGCTTTATGACGACTTAACTAAAGGCCCTACCACACCTACACAAATCATTTCCGAAGGCCCGACTGCCTTGGTCTTCTCTATATTTCCCTAGCTGGCTGTGAATTTTCAAGCTACACCTTTTGCACGCCATAAAATATTTTGCAATGTCCGACTTCATCCTTGGCCAAAATGACTTTTTTGAAACACGTGCAAAAGTCTTTTTCACACCCATATAACCTGCCAACGGACTGTCGTGAAATTGTTTTAAAATTTCATTTCTACCATCTACTTTTTGCACTCTGGAGAACCCCCATAAACAGAAGTAAATCTAGACCTAAAAAACTTGTAGAGGTTGCCACCTTCAACTCTCCACGCATGATACGACAGAGGCTTTTTCTCTACTCACCGAATCATATTTGCCAACCAAGGGTCAGTAGTACCCTCTTCTGCAATAACCGGTACACTACGGGATAACATATCCAGAACCACATGTTCCTTGCCTAATCACTATATTAAAATCGTACTGCTAAAACTTCAAAGGCCATCTTGATCATCCTTCAACTTATTCAACCAAATAAGTGAATAATGATCAGTGACGACCGTAAACTTAGCGTCCGCAGTTTCTCAACCGCCCACAGAACCGCTAGACACTCTTTTTCGGTCGACGAGTAGTTACGCTCGTCTTTATTCAAAGACCTACTCAAATTTACAATCATCCTCTCACCATCATCAAAACTTTGCGTTAACACCGCACCTATTCCGAAATCAGACGCGTCTCTCTGGATTGTGAAATCCGGGAAGCCCCAGCGTTCCTTCGCTTCTTTAAAACTCCATTCACAATCTTCAGTCCAATTGAACTTTCGGTTCTTCTTCGTTAAATCGGCGAGAGGCCTAGCTAACTCTGCAAGGTCTTAAATAAATCTGCGGTACCAGGACACTGTTCCTATAAATGTCCGCAAATGTTTTACATTCTTCCGAAGCATCGCCTCCACCTTCTCGGGGTCTACGTGTAGATCATTCTTGTTCACCACGTAGCCCAAATACTTCAATTCGGACCGACAAAAATTACACTTGGCCCTGTTTAACCTAAGTCCTGCCCTAGTTAATCTATCTAAATAATCTTCAAAATCTCGAAATGCTTCTCGAAATTATTTGTAACGATAATAATATCATCCAAATACACAAAACCATAAGGTTCTAACTCTGGACCTATGACCGAATCTATAAGTCTCTGCCAGGTTGCCGGTGCATTATGCAAACCATATGGCATCCGCTTAAATTGAAATAAACCTTTACCGTGAACGTTGTGAAGGGCCCCGACTGCTCTTCTGCCGGAATTTGCCAATAAGCGGAGTTAATGTCCAGACTGGACAAAAACGTTTCATCCCTTAGCTTATCTAAGGTCGCCGACACATATGGAAGGCGGTAACTATCTTTCGGTAAATTTATTCAAAACCCTATAGTCTACGCAAAACCTATATGTACCGTCTTTCTTCATCCAAGGACTATGTGACTTCTCTATCACCCCTTTGTCGAGCGACTGTATGACGGAAGAAACAGGGTGTTTAAGCGAGTGCTT
The DNA here is from genome assembly GCA_037013455.1 of Ceratitis rosa. NCBI lineage: Eukaryota > Metazoa > Arthropoda > Insecta > Diptera > Tephritidae > Ceratitis > Ceratitis rosa. The sequence continues at coordinate 6,492,755 of JAWMAG010000015.1, read as the reverse complement.
AACCATTAGCACATCCATACTTTTTGTGCGCACCCTAATGCGCTTTTGGCCTATATAAGCCGTGCTTGTCAAAGAAACAAGCGAGACTTTCTTAACAACCATCGGCAAGCGCGCACGGGGCGACAATTATAATTAAATAAAATAAATTATATAATTTATACCAACCAAACCAATTAAACTAAAATTAAATTAATTTTGTTCAGTTTTAATCTGCAAATTTACGTAATAAAATTTTCTATATTTTTAATAAATAAACATTTGTTAAACTTCAAACGAATACGCGAGTGTTTTAATTTCGGGCAAGCTCGAAGAAGGTACCTCGCGTAAACATGGTCCTTCGAGGCTAAAATTGAGCCTACCTATGGTGTACAGCCACCATTAAACAAAAAAAAACTAAGAAAACTAAAATAAAACTCAAACTTTTGTTTCAATATATAAAATATTGAAGTGATTCTGGGGAGAAAATCAATTGAATGTGCATATACCAGGTGTACAAGTATGAAATGTCGGTTCGAACATATAGATGTCTCGCAAACGTAAATATTTATCGATTGTCATAAAACTTTGACCTTGTTGAAGTGTCAACCTTGACTGTCGAACCACCATAGTTTTGCGCGAATCGAGCGTCATTATCGTTTACTCTCAGTGCAGTCAACATGTCGAGTTTCGTGCCGAATAAAGAGCAAACGCGGACAGTGTTAATTTTCTGTTTTCATTTGAAGAAAACAGCTGCGGAATCGCACCGAATGCTTGTTGAAGCCTTTGGCGAACAAGTACCAACTGTGAAAACGTGTGAACGGTGGTTTCAACGCTTCAAAAGTGGTGATTTTGACGTCGACGACAAAGAGCACGGAAAACCACCAAAAAGGTTCGAAGACGCCGAACTGCAAGCATTATTGGATGAAGACGATGCTCAAACGCAAATACGGCAAGCTACCAACAACAATTGATCAATTTGAACCGTGCGCTTCAGAGAAAACGACCGGAATATCAAAAAAGACAACACAAGGTCATTTTTCTCCATGACAACGCTCCATCACATACGGCAAGAGCGGTTCGCGACACGTTGGAAACACTCAATTGGGAAGTGCTTCCGCATGCGGCTTACTCACCAGACCTGGCCCCATCCGATTACCACCTATTCGCTTCGATGGGACACGCACTCGCTGAGCAGCGCTTCGATTCTTACGAAAGTGTGAAAAAATGGCTCGATGAATGGTTCGTCGCAAAAGACGATGAGTTCTACTGGCGTGGAATCCACAAATTGCCCGAGAGATGGGAAAAATGTGTAGCTAGCGACGGCAAATACTTTGAATAAATGATTTTTTCTTTTTCCACAAAATTTAACGTGTTTTTTGATTTAAAAAAAACGACATTTCATACTTGTACACCTGGTAAACATAATAAAATTAATCAAAACTGAATGTGCACTTTCGAACTCATACAACAAAAAAAAAAGACCAAGTGCATAACATTAAAACTATTTACAAAAGGAGTATTTGTGCAGTGCAAACGAAATATAAGCTACTAGCATAAACTTAAGTCAATCAAAACTTAACAAAAAAAAAAAAAAAAAAAATTATTTACCAACATTAGATACAAAAATTTGCACAAAAGCAACCACAACAAATTCAGCAACATCTTCAAAGATGCACTTTTTATAAATACAAAATCAAAAATAACAATACAATCAACATTAGTCATAACCAAACAACAACATCAACATTGGCTCAAGATCTGAAGATAACAGCAGAAGGAAAGTGGTCAGCTATTATCCAAAGAAGACCCATCGGCTCATACCATAACATCAAAGGATGCAAAGGAACTTCACCGATGGAATTTAATAAAGGGGCGTAAGACTTTTTTATGCAAATGAATAGTATAAAGAACCTATCTACAAATAGTTCATATATTTATATGTTTTTTTGTAAACCCAAAAAATATACAGCCCAAATATACATATGTAACAAATCATTTTTGTTTGCCCAACAAAAATAAAAATTTGCAAGCATACAAAATAAACTTCCTTTTTACAATAGCAAGAAATTTAGTAACGCGATCTTGAAAGTTGTTGACCTCATTTTCGAATTTGTTAGTTTGCAAATTAAGCATATGTACATACATACATTTTTGCATATCCAAGAGAATTTATTACAACAATAGTGTTCCCAAGTTCACAGATTTGAAAATAGACACTCTCCTGTGTCATTTCTCAGCAAAAACAATTGTTCAAAAAAAATAGTGCATCCATTCCCGCGATCACTTCATGAAAATAAATACATATTTACAAAGACGAAATTTCGACAATAATCTTTCTCTTTTGGTATTTAAAGAGTAGCGTAAACGCACAAATTACTTCTTGTGCTCTGCTTTTCTATTTTCTTTTGTGCTTTCTCAAGCACAGCTTCAGCATAACAGCGAACACACAAGCGCACATATACTGCAGCCGCTCAGTGCATTGAAAGATATTGATCTAACTTGCTCTCATTTCAACTGAAGCATAACATTGCATGTATACTTACAAACATACAAACATACGTACAACCTGCATTCCAACCCAGCAGTAAACACTTCTGAGACTCTTTTTATACAAGTAGTTCTCGACTACACCCAATTTCACTAGTTCCCCGAGGCTAAGTGCTAACTTGTTTAAAAACAAGAAATTTTAAGTAAAAGTATTCAAATAAATTCAAATTACATAATATTTCAAAATGCCGAGAGATCAAAGTCCACGGCTAAGTATCTCATCCAAGGTACCCACAAAGAAATCTCCAATGCAACTTAAGGAACACCCCGCCACTAATGCTGCTTCTCCTCATGTAGCAGCTAAAAGCAAACCACACTACCCGTGTGCGCAAATATTTGACGCAATAAATGATGGCTTAATAAGATATTGTGCCAGATTCCCCTCTTCCCCCATAGAGGAATTTTCAGAAAATACCCTGAAAATTAAAAGTAATTCTCTTGACGATTGGTATAAACAAGTTCAAGACGACAACGATGTCTTATTCCAAAAAGACAAGGAAGACCTCCCCGCGAATTTTCTTGCGCTGGCGGAAGGAAAGTATCAATTTAGCATTGATACTTATGAAGTAACAAAAGCAAAAATTGCTGAACAGCTAAAATTAATTAAGGCAGTGAATCAACCAATGTCTAGTTCTCAAATAGAACCCAGACCCAAAATTGTTGATCAACCGGAAGTATATCTCCTACTTCCGCCCTGTGACACTGAAACATTTTATGGTGGATACGATGAGTGGCCGTCTTTCCGAGACATGTGCACTGCCGTATATATAAACCACCCCCTGCTCTCTCCAGCCCAAAAGTTATACCATCTCCGGTACAAAACAAGAGGCCAAGCAGGAGATATAGTTAAACGATTCGCTTTAACTAATGACAATTTCCAATTGGCTTGGGATGCTCTCCACTCCCGATATGAAAACAAGCGCCAATTAGTCGACAATCAGGTCACAACATTATTGAACTTACCCAAAGTTCGAAAAGAAACTAGTGAAGAGTTTATTGATTTGTATTCCACAATCACAAATTCTTTATCAGTGCTCGAAACTCTCGGCACACCCACTGATAGCTGGGATCCAATTCTGGTCAATATATGCTCATCCGCATTACCAACATGGCAACAAATGAAAGAATTCCTATACAGGCAATTCGAAATTAAAGAATGAGTTGAACACAAGCTCGCGAAATCCCCTACTTCGCATAACATAGCTAAGCCTATTCTTTCTCCACAGAATAGCCACCAATCGTGCAAATTGTGCAAAAAGAATCATACGTTAAAGCATTGCCAGCAATTTAAGAAATTGCCGATACCCCAACGGTATAAATTTATAAAAATTAACAACATATGTACAAATTGTCTTGCGTTGCACCATACCCTTAAACGGTGTACATCGCTACACACATGCTTGACTTGCCAAAAAAGGCATAATACTCTTTTGCACTTAAGCCCAACTCATGGGTTTGACCGAATAAATAAAAGAAATGTGCCCTTGACCTTCCCGCGTCAAAATAAAGACAAACAGGCACACTTGACCACCCCGAGTCAAGACACACAGAGAAATGCGATTTTGACCTCTCCGAGTCGAAATACACAGACAACTGTGATGATCACCCCAGATCATAACTCAAAATCGGTCAAAAGAAAAAATATGCAATCGTGCTGCTCTACTCAAGAGCAGATATACTCATTGCACACCCTGATTTCTCCAAAATCAGGCTTTTGCCAAAGACGCCAAACAAATATGTTACACAATCCCCGTAGAACAGTCTCAAGGCGACAGCATGACACTCAGTCATGTCTGAATCATAAGAATAATTACCATTCTAAAATTAAAAGAAGACACTTTCGACTGCAGAAAACTTCCAATTATATCTTTGCAGGAAAAGGACAGCCCTCCAATGGATGCCATATACGGAAAACCCAACTCCTTAGTGGAAAATACCACAGTGGCATCGACTATTTACGATATAAGTGCAGCGTGAGCACTTCAAAGCATCCACGAGCCGTGTCAACGCTTCAACCGGATCCCGGAAAAGGACATCAACATAATTGCACACATATTCGTGCATCGCAATCTCGGGAAACCGCCTGTGAAGAAACGTGCCAAAATCACCAATTAAATCGAATATCCCTACCGGCTGATACGCAATGCTGCACATTCGTGCAGGGGCCCCAGGATGTTTAAGCGTGTGCTTAACCATTAGCACATCCATACTTTTTGTGCGCACCCTAATGCGCTTTTGGCCTATATAAGCCGTGCTTGTCAAAGAAACAAGCGAGATTTTCTTAACAACCATCGGCAAGCGCGCACGGGGCGACAATTATAATTAAATAAAATAAATTATATAATTTATACCAACCAAACCAATTAAACTAAAATTAAATTAATTTTGTTCAGTTTTAATCTGCAAATTTATGTAATAAAATTTTCTATATTTTTAATAAATAACATTTGTTAAACTTCAAACGAATACGCGAGTGTTTTAATTTCGGGCAAGCTCGAAGAAGGTACCTCGCGTAAACACAGGGTAATACCTCTGTTTCACAGGTTCAAATCCTGCTTTTACCCTGATCTTATGCTCGACTAAATGGGTCCGGTCTAGCCCTTCCGGCATAGCCTGGAACGCCCCAGCTATTAGCTGCCCTAATGCCCTAGACTATCTTGCCTAACATGGAGTGGTCCACTATTGCGACCAACGGTTGTGGTTCCGTCCGAGAAAACGACCAACTCATATTCGAGATATCCGGGATAATACCCGCCTTGGCCAGAAAATCGACGCCAAGGATTACGCTCTGAGGTAACTCTGGAATCACGAGGCATTCACGGAGAACCGACTTGCCCTCCACCTAACCTAATACCGAGATATGACCTGCATCTGCGAGAGTCACTCTCAAAAAATTAGAAACACCCTAATACCATATGCGCTCAATTTTCGCCAAGCAGCCGACCTATCACTGATCTGGTCGCACCAGAATCCAACAAAGCCCTGAAAGCAAAACCATGGATCATAACCTCCAGATAAGGGCGTTAGTCGTGACCGTCCGTCACCAACAAAAACGCCAATCTAACCTCTTCAAAATTGACTCCTACAATTGCCAGCTGGGTGTTTGCAGATTTCCTAGCTCGCTCTACTAGACCGCTTGACCTGCTGTCCCAGCGGCCTATCTCCCATTTATTAATCTGTTGTCCAACCTGACAACCCTATCACTCGACCGATAATTCCCTATTCTGTCATCCGACCTACTTGACCCCAAGTCTATCACACCCGAAGCACTTTATCCCCATCTTGCAGTCTGTAGAAATATGGCCAAAACGCCTACAGCTGAAGCACCGGGTATTCGATCCCGGCTTAAAACTATCAACAGGGTCCAGTTTCGCCACCGCGGCAACCTCTACACCATCCTAGACTCCAGTGGCTCGGAGGAGTGACAAAAGCAGCCACCTAACTGACCTAAGCCATAATAATGCCTTTCCACTAAACATACCCACCGCGCCTCTGAAAAGTTGAGCTTGGGTCCCACCGCGTGCCTCGCTCAACTCCTCAACTCGTTCTCAAAATGCAAAAAGCGACATCATCGCTTTTCACCGTCAAAGTGGACGTCCCAATTCGACAAGTTCCTCGGTTTCTGAAACTCCACGGGCGGGTGTTATCGAGTCAGTACGAGTGGCACCCGAGCTTTCTAACGAACCGATTTCCATTTGTTCGGCTCCTTCGCTGCCACCTACCTCTTGTAGTTCGGCGAGATGGAGCAACAACTTGCTCTTTAGCTCCATTTGCTGAGTCATCTCGCCGTCATTGCCCAATCGCGCCCGTCCGATTCGCGATAAGGCCCTCTCGATTTTCGCCATCGTTTTCGCTCCATACGTTGGCTTTCCTCCACCCGGAACCTACGCAATTATATTTTCTACTTCCTCCATCTTCGATTCGACCGCCGTCTTATCTTCGTCGAAACTGAAATGGTAATCGTGGAAGAGATTTACCGACCCTCTTTTCTCTAATAGGCGCGACACCCTTAGTGACTTACGTATAGCTTCCACCTTACCGTTTGGAAGACTGCTTGCCTCCATCTCCTACACGAGTTCATCCTGTGATAGACGATTAATCTCCATGTTAAAATCAAATAGAATATTAGAAACTAGCTAACTAGATTTAAATCAAAAGAGGAAAAAAAGCTAAATATATGAAAAAAGTTTAAATTAAAAAAAAAAAAAAAAATCTATTTCCCTATGTGGTATATGCGTTGCCCCATCCTGGCTCAACAAAAGAGACTATTTTTCAAAATATGATAACTTTGTGTAAATTTGTCTGATTTAAGTCATGCGCCGTTTTGTTCGTAAACTTGTTGCCAACGAGATGCCAACTTCATCATACCCCTCTCGTAAAAGGCTGCGTCCCTATTGGCAAAAAACTCGGAGAGATAATTTTCACAGGCTTCTCTTGAGGCCAAATTCTCACCATTAAGCGCGTTCGTCATGGACAGGAAAAGATGCTAATCACTTGGTACCAGGTCCGGACTATAAGGTGGGTGCATTAGGACCTTCCATCTGAGCTTCTGCCGCGTCACCAAAGATGTGTTGATCAAAGATGGCCTCTTCTAGATGAGGGCTTTCTTCAAGCGGTTCAGTTGTTGGCAGTAGAGGGTCGAATTGAGCGTTTGGCCATAGGGGAGCAGCTCGTAGAAGATGATTCCTTGCCAATCCCACCAAGCACACAGCAAAACAGAAGTCAATCCCTGCTTGGCCACCGTTTCCGCCGGCTCGCCGCGTTTCGACCACGACCGATTTCGCTCGACGTTGTCGTAAGAGATCCACATTTCATCGCCAGTCACCAAACGCTTCAGAAATGGGTCGATATTGTTGCGATTCAGCAGCGATTCGCAGATGGAAATTCGGTCCATCATGTTTTTTCGCATTTGTTCGTGTGGCACCCAAACATCGAGCTTCTTTTTGAATCCAATGTTATGCAAATGGTTTCAAACGGTTTTTTGGCTTATCTTTAGTTCCTCAGCAATTAAATAAGTGCTCACGTGACGGTCTGTTTCCACTATTTCCATGATTTGATCGCAATTTTCGACGACAGGCCAACCGACGCGTGATGCATCTATCACATCGAAATTACCGGAACGGAACCTAGCAAACCACTTTTGTGCTACAAGTTCGTTTACAGTATCGGACCCATAAACTAAATTAATTTTTTCAGCTGCTTTGGCTGCTTTTTCGCCTTGATCGAAGAAAAATTGTAAAATATAGGGAATTTTCTCTTTACTGGTGTCCATATTTGACGAGCGCTCACAACGTACTGAGTCAATCAATCAAGTCAAAAACTGTCAAAGGTAAACTTTTAGAGCGAATAAACATGTTTTCAGCGCCGTATAGTATGACATGATGCGACAAGTAACACTAGTACTATGGACAATAACGCCATCTCTTAGATAATAACCGAACGAACCTTTTACTTGACCTAAAATATATGCACATGTACATGTACCTACAGTGGTAGTTGGTTAAAGTCTACCAAAAACCTCAGCACCTACTGAGCAAACGAATCAACGCACGGCAAGCTAAGTTAGATGGCGTGGGTCGCTAGCTACGAACACAAACAACGCTGGAAGAAAAAAAATCCAAGGGGACTTGTTCAAACGAAGATCGTACAACAACAACAATTAATTAAACTCCAGAGAAAATTATATATGTATGTACATAGATACACGAAGTAAACAAAATATGATTTAGGGGTGCATCCGAGGTTTGGTCCAACCAAACTGGTTACGAACCCACTCGTCCCACTCCCGTGCTGCCGAGCGTAACTTTAACCCGCCATGACTGGACTTGGGGTGCAGGATGCTATAAAGATGGGTAAGGAAGTAACGGGGGGAGTGACACAGCCGGCACGACAAAAGCGCACGAAAACAATAAGTAAACAAAATTATACATACCAAAACCCAAACTCCAGTTCCGCCACTATAACACAACATAGATAGTATTTCCTGGGCTTCAACTGCCCTTCTGCTCACTAGCACTTATTTACCGAATAAAAGCTAGCCTTACGCTTTGCTTTGCCTCGACAGGCAAGCAGGATTTGCTAAAAGAAAATAAATTAAGATCTATAACGTTCGACAGCATAAAAAAAGATGCGCACTCTTCTGTAGAATCTGATCCGGCACGCACCTACGAGTGAGGCCGCAAGCTACGCGTTAGCATTCCAAATTCTCTGGTGAGAGAAAGACGACACCCCTTTTTAAGGAATACCCGCCTAATATTTGTGAGTAGAGGAACCGTTTTGTAGGAACACCTCCTTTTGGAGACTTATACCGATGGGTAGGCACATCCCGAATACAACCGTGCCATCAATTCATGGCTTTAAATTATACAACTATTTGCCGACAGATGAAAGGAAGATTAGGCAAAGCAAAGGAAATATATAAACAAACACAAAAGAAGTTTTTGTTGCGGCCAGTACGCGACAAAGTAGACGATCCAAAGTAATAAGGAAACTGTTTTTTTCAAAATCGAAACTGGAGTTTGACTCGTTGAGCGAATCTCTCAGCTGTTTACGATTGGGTGGCTTATAGTGCATGTGAGGGAATCTCTCAGCTGTTTACAATTTAGTGGCTCTCAGCGTGTATGATTTAGTTGACTTGGTTTTATATATTTTACATTATTAAATTAGATTCAAAGATATATTATAAAATACAAATATGAACAGGCTTAAGACGATCAACAGAATCTGGCTCAATAAACTCGCCAGGAAGCCGAACAGGCTCACCATAAACCAGCTCCGTGGGAGTTGTTTATATGTCGTATTACCAAGTATAGTTGGTAGTACATCAAACCACATCTCGTTATGATGACTTCAAGTGTAAACGTTCACCGCGTCCGTTTGCCTGGGTATGGTAGGGTGTAGATTTTAAGTGGTTGATTCCAAAAAAAATAGGCCAGTGGACAAAGCAGAATCGAACACCGCTATCAGAAGTTATTTTCAGCGGAACGCCATTTTTTGCTATCCAATGATAAAACATTGTTCGTGCAATTGCTTCCGTGTTCCCATTTTCTATAGAAACTGCTTCAGCAATATGCGTAAATCGATCTGTTATGGTTAAACATTGAAGGAAACCTCTGAAACCGCTGGCATTCTATGCACGCTCTAGCCCAAGCGCGACAGTCTTTGTTTACAGCCAGGCAAATATAATAACTTGTTATAAGTTTCTGCGAGCAACGTACTCCAGGATGGGAATGTAGACAGCCGAAGAAAGCTTTTCTTAGTATTGAGTAAAGACAAACTACACCTGTGCTCTGGGAATTTTAGTTTTTGTAGCTGTGGCCTAGAGCTTTGAGCTTGAAGTTGACACGCGAGAGCGTATCTGCAACGATGTTAACCTTGCAGCTTACATGCTATATTTCTGAGGTGAATTTACTAATCTATGCAATCTAATCTATACTACTCTAATCTATAATCTACAATATACTAATCTATTACAGTTGGGATAAATAGCAATAAAAACAATTTATTTTAGGGTGAGCGAGATCAGCACATGTTGCAAATGATTCTTTGGGGTTTTCAAATGCAGTTTGAGGTGTAGTCGTCCATTCTACATGGTATGAACCTTTTACTATTGGGCCTGTAAGAACTTCGTTAAAGGGTGCGAGCAGTTCCGTTGTATTTTTAATAAATTTGCGATACAAATTTATCATACCCATGTACGTGTATGCACAAATTTATCATACCCATGTATGCACGTAGCTTCTTATAGTTGCTGGTGGAGGTAGGTCTCGAATAGCCCTGACTATTTCTGGTAGTGGTATAGCTCCTCTGTTTGTATTGTGATGACCGATAGATTTTGGCTCGCTTTGACCAAAATTTAGGCAGTAGTCGTGTAAGCGCTGGAAAATAATGTTAAGATGCTTGAGGTATTTGTGATTGCTGACTGAGGAGACTAAAATGTCGTCAATACATGGAAATACGAACAGAAGATCGCGGTTTACTTGTCCATAAATCGCTGAAATCTTTGTGCGGCATTTCTGAGGGCGAACTTAGTAATGGAAATTTAAATAACCCGAATGGTGTGTTTATCGCAGTTCATTGAATATCGCTTTCTCCCATTGGAATTTGATTTAATGCTCTAAGGAGATCAATTGTAGAAAACATAGCTTTTCCATAAAGGTTTGATCGGAAAACTTCTAAATAACGAATGGGATATTGGTCAGGCAGGTTTCAATATGTGTATAAATTCGCGAATGGAAATTTCTGTTTATATTTATTATTTATATTGTAACGGCTGTATTCATATTATTATGAAACTTGTACATAAGTTAAAATAAGCAAATGTAATTTTTCAATTATTTCTGTTAGCTGAACACTATTTTAAATGATTATGTTTTTAGCTATGTAAACATACGTGTAGGCTAGAATAGAATAATATATTTAAAGCGCATCTCAAAAGTTTTTGTCAAAAGACAAGCACTCAATTTGAAATACTTATAACTGTTGTCCTTCTATTTTACATTTTATGAATTTTACCTATATAAGATCATACTGAAATAAAAACTCGCTGATGATAAAATCAGAAGATAAACGGAAACTATTTGTGTGAAATTAACAGAATTGATAGTTTAACAGAAGCAAAACCAATAGAAATAGAATAGGAATATTTATAATGAAAATCAAATTATTCATTAATTTTTTATTTCCTTTCCATATGGTATTTTACTATTATTTGGTGAAAAGTAAAAAAATATTAATATTTCAGAAACTTTTTAACGAGCATTTAAGAACTTAAATAATAATAATAAAATATAACAAAAATAAAATGAACTAGCGCCAGAAGCAAAAAACACAATATACATATGCCACAGCACCACACAAAAATTAATTTTATAAATGATATTTTTTTTTTATTTTTTATGTTCATTACAATATGACTTTTTTATTAATATAATTAAAAAAATATTAAACAAAATAAGTAAAAATCAAAATTTAAATTATTTTGGATAAATGATTTGGAATTAAAAAAATATTAATATTTCAGAAACTTTTTAACAAGCATTTATCTATTTTACAGGGATTTATTTTATTTTTATATTCATTATTATTTATAAATAAGCATGACATATTAATAAATGCAAAATATACAGAAATTTTTTCAACTTCTGTTTTTTATTAGCTGTGGCTTGTTTAAGAGCTGCGTGCGGGTAGAAGTATTTCTTGCGGCATATGCTTTATGCACGACTCGCTTGCGTTTATTTACGTGAAGAACATTTTTTGCAAGCTCACCTAGGCGTCATGTAGGTATGTTGTCATGGAATTGATGAGTGTATCCAAATAAAGACATAATATGTACATACATACATATGTACATATGCCAGTATGTTTGCAGATGTATAAAATATAATAGATTTGTGGGTTGAATAATCCATAAAAGTTAATACCTAAATAAATATAACATTTAAATCAAGTCATAAAATAAATTAAAAAATACGATGAGGTGAAATTAGAAAATTAAATACTTATTTTATCTAAGGTATATATAAAAATGAATTGCTGTTCGTTAGTCTCGCTAAAACTCGAGAACGGCTGAACGGATTTATCTTATCTTGGTCATTAATTATTCGTGGAGGTGTAGGGAAGGTTTAAAAGGTGAGAAAAATTCGAATAATTGCCGGGAAAATCCTCAAAACAGCATTTTTCTATTTCCCATACAAAATGGAGAGTCAAAAGTTTAACTTAATCGCGAACGCGACAAAATTGCATAGTCACAAAATACATAGTACATAAATAGTGGTCGGCTTCGAGAAACTTTATTTTAGCTAACTTCAGTTGTTAATCTGTCCGATTATTTTTTAATAAGACTATATAGAAATCGAAAGATATATCTTAAGTTTTGTCACAAATTAAATTATAAATCTTAAGTTAATTTTCTGAACGCAATCATAATATTTGACAATAGATTTGACAACCAACTAATGTGTCAATCCATCCTGTCGCATTTCAGAGCACGGAAAAAAGTATTACGATATTATATTGTGTTACGAGTTACGATATCTATGAGTGCATCCTACTATTTTTGTGGCTATGGGCGCGAGAACTTTCTTTACTTTGGTGATCCTTTGTGATAGTGACATTCCAAGTAATGTGCTCTTTTTTTGTGATAGTGACACTTTACTGCTAAATGAGCGGGAAATTTTCTTACTTTGATTAATTACAATTTACGATGCCGAGGAGAAGACGACCTGACTTAGGTCGTCGTAGTCAATCAAATGTGCGAAGAGCTCCCTCACGTGCTAACCGCACTGATGACCAGAGACAGACAGATCAAGAAAATAGTTGTATTGCTATGTCAGAATTGCGTTCTTTAGTGAGTGATAATGTAGGAGATAGGCTTAGAATACAACGAGTTCGTGCACACCAAACACAACAACAGCAAGCTAGACATAATGAAATTGAGCGAATCCGCCGACGCAGTGCTCCTGTGATTCTTGAACGAGCTGCATTCCACTATGATCCGGCAATTGATTATTGTGCCGACAAATCGGTAACAATTGGGGAAATGAAAACAATTTGTAAATAGGTATTGTAAGGCGTTAAAATACACTGGTGAATCTACTGGATTATGTTGTGCTGAAGGCAAAGTAAAATTGCCACAATTGGTCCCACCACCAGATCCTTTACGCTGGGATTGGAAATGATTCTAAGCACTTCTTGACCAACATTCAGAAATATAACAACTGTTTCCAGATGACATCATTTGGTGCTACACATATTATACAAGACAATTTCATGCCCACTTTCAAGGTATTATATAAGAATATTTTTTTATATTATTCAAGTTTGTACTAAAATATATTTATCGGAAATAATTAATGGACAAATTTTTAAAAATTAAAGATACAAGGACAAATTTCACTTACTGGGAACTCTGTTACCACTACCTGATGCAGATCATCAATTTTTACAAATTTATTTTATGGGCAATTCAGATGCGGAAATTAATAATTCACAATCCAACAGTGAAGAGAATCATTGTCCAACAATTACAAATGTTTCTTCATCAGAATAACAATTTAGTAAACATGTTCAAAATAGCATTGGATCGGATGCCATCTGATAGCCATAATATTTTTATTCGAGCTGACAAAACACCTGCCGGTGAACACACAAGGAGGTTCAATTCACCTACCATTGATGAAGTGGCTGTTGTCATTGTGGGAGAAAATTTACAATCTAGAGATATTGTGGTAGGTGTTCCAAGCGATACCCAAGAGACCTGCTTGCTGAAACCATAACGGGAAATGATGGATACCCATTGTATCGTCTGCGATCAGTTGCGGACAGTGGGCGATCGGTAGTTGTGAAGGTAAGAGGACAAAATGTTGATGTAGACAATAGTTGGATTATGCCATACTCGCCAATATTGTCCAAAGCTTTTGAGACTCACATCAATGTGGAATATTGTAATTCTGTGAAGTCGATAAAGTACATATGTAAATATGTTAATAAAGGTAGTGATATGGCTGTCTTCGGTGTAACCAATGCAAATGATGAAATATCACAGTACCAGATGGGTCGCTATGTAAGTAGCAACGAAGCTATTCGGCGTATCTTTTCATTTGCGATACATGAAAGACACCCTACAGTATTCCATTTGGCAGTCCATTTAGAAAATGGTCAACGAGTTTATTTTAATGAATCTAACGCAGCAGACAGGGCGGCACATCCACCGTCGACAACAGTAACAAGTTTCTTCACAGTCTGTCAAACTGATGATTTTGCTCGCACTTTGCTGTATGCTGACATGCCACGCTATTACACATGGAACGCATCATCGAAATCGTTTCAGCGTCGAAAACAAGGAACACCAGTTGAAGGACATCCAAATGTATTTGCTTCAGATGCTCTGGGTCGCATCTACACAGTACATCCAAATAACGATGAATGTTATTATTTGCGGTTGTTGTTGGTGAATGTTCGTGGTCCGACATCTTTTAAACAACTGAGAACAGTTAATGGACAGCTGTGTGCGACTTACCGTGAGGCATGTCAACTATTACATTTACTTGAGAACGATTCGCACTGGGATGATACGCTCAAGGATTCCGTAATATCTTCATCGCCGCATCAAATTCGTACATTGTTTGCGATTATCATATCGACATGTTTCCCCTCGAATCCAAAAGATTTGTGGGTTAAGTATAGAGATGACATGTCTGAGGATGTTTTGCATCGTGTGCGCCGTCAAACTTTGAATCCTACACTACAAATGACTGAAGAAATTTACAATGACACATTGGTCATGATAGAAGATATGTGTTTATTGATGGCAAATAAAGTATTGGCGTGTTTGGGAATGACAGCACCCAATCATCATAAGCACGATGCATTAAACCACGAGTTGCAAAGAGAACATCAGTACGACATTGAAGCATTGGCCGAAACTGTTCGTACAACTGTTCCACAATTAAATCAACAACAAAGAATTGCGTACGACACTTTGATAGATGATTGATGAACTAAATGCTGCCTAAAAATTTGTGGCAGTACGTAAAGACACTCCACTTAACAACTAACATGCGAGTATTTTTGCAACAAGATGAAACTGAAAATGTGTTTGCGAAGCAGTTGTTAGACATTGGAAATAATAAAGTTGCAGTGGACACCTCGACCGGATTCATCACATTACCTACAGATTTCTGTCACATCACAGACTCAAAAGTGGAGCTTATTCAGCGAGTTTTCCCAGATATAGCGCAAAAGTTCAATAACCATAAATGGCCGGGTGAACGAGCAATATTAGCAGCGAAAAATGAAGATGTCGAGGATCTTAACGCGACCATTCAGAATTTTCTTCCATTTTATACAAAAGATTAGGTCTTTTATTTATCGATTAGGCAGTACGGAGTCTGCCGGGTCAGCTAGTATTAAATATTTTTATATACATACACGTATGTATGCATGCATATAAATACATATGTATGCATATAAATATGGGCATTTATATGTAACACCTAAAGCATAAGGTCATTTAAAAGCAAATAACTTCAAATATTCCCATTAATTCGTAGCCACAAGCTATTTATATTATACTATCAATCACAACAACAACTTCATATGCGCAGCTCGCTTTCTTCCTCTGCGCACTTCTCTATTCAATATGCTATTTGCTATGAGAATAAGAAGCATAAGTGCAAAAAAAAAAACAACTTACGCATGCAAACCCTCTTTCTTTCTACTTTTAATCTACAAACAATTTCCTCAAGCGAAATCGAATTCTGCTACAAATCAGAAAAAGAAGTTCAGCAAGAGTCGCAAATACCATACATACGTGTACATTCAAACCTTTCTACATGTATACCGAGAACAAATACACACAAAGTTTTGCGCGATCCCTTTTCCCTTGTTCCCTTCACCAACAAGCAGTTTTGCCAGCAAATTTGCTAAAAATCTGAAATGGATGTTCAACTCATACCAAAGTGAAAACACATACATTCAAGCATTTTAATTTGTATATGAAAAACGCACACAATCTCAATAAAGCGCCTTCCCTTCCCTCTTTCAACCCTGCATCTACAAACGATTTCTTGGTGACGATGACAAAATTGACAAAAATCAGAAATTCAAGTTGGTCTTGAGATGAAGACACATACTTTCAAAGTGACTAATGTCGTTCACAAGCAGTTTCATTCCAACGACGGCAAAATTTGCAAAGCTCAGAAATTCTAGTTGAGCTGAAATCAAATACAAACAAATTCGAAGGTCCCTGCATGTATACGAAAGACCCATACTTACACAAAAGCATGCCAACTTATTTTCCCTCGTAC
The DNA here is from genome assembly GCA_037013455.1 of Ceratitis rosa. Taxonomy (NCBI): domain Eukaryota; kingdom Metazoa; phylum Arthropoda; class Insecta; order Diptera; family Tephritidae; genus Ceratitis; species Ceratitis rosa. Next base: position 6,476,421 of record JAWMAG010000015.1, on the reverse strand, counting down.
TCCGAATCAGCAAGCACCTCCTTGGCGGCGATTTAAAATTTGCCAATTTCTAAAAATAAAATGCGAAAAAGAAGCGAAAGAAGGATATGAACCCGCGCAGCTTTGATAAAAGTCAATTGACGCTAACCATTGCGCCACTGCTTACTTCAAAATTCCGTTGTCTTAATTGGTACATACCTTCTGCTCAAATATAAACGAGACTGGCTCAATAAAACAAAAACGGTTAATTATTCTTCAATATTTATTTTATTCCCTTAAAAATAGTCACCATTAGAGGCGATACACATATGCCACCTTTTTTTCCAATCTTCATAACACTTTTGGTAAGCCGCTTTAGGTATGGCTTTCAGTTCCTTCTTCGAATTCTCTTTTATGACTTCAATCGACTGAAAATGCTTTCCACGAAGCGGCAATTTGAGTTTAGAGAAAAGAAAAAAGTCACACGGTGCCATGTCGGGTAAATACGGTGCTTGCAGAACAATATTTACGTTGTTTTTGTTCAAATAATCGCGTACAAGACGAGACGTATGAACTGGCGCATTATCATGATGTAAAGACCATGACTTGTTGTCCCACAAATCCTTCCTTTTGAGACGAATATTCTCACGCAAATGCTTCAAAACGGATAAATAATATTCAGCATTAACGGATTGACCTTCTGGAAGGAATTCCGAGTGCACAACACCTTGGCTATCAAAGAAAACAGTGAGCATAACTTTGATTTTCGATCGACTTTGACGTGGTTTTTTGGGTTTCGGCTCATTTGGAAGGCGCCATTCAGATGATTGCTGGGCTGTTTCAACGTGGTATTCATAGACCCAAGTCTCGTCACCAGCTATGACGTGCTGGATGTCCGTATCACTCATTTCCTTGGCGACAGTTTTGCGTTCCTCTTTTTGAATAACAATTTAGTAAACATGTTCAAAATAGCATTGGATCGGATGCCATCTGATAGCCATAATATTTTTATTCGAGCTGACAAAACACCTGCCGGTGAACACACAAGGAGGTTCAATTCACCTACCATTGATGAAGTGGCTGTTGTCATTGTGGGAGAAAATTTACAATCTAGAGATATTGTGGTAGGTGTTCCAAGCGATACCCAAGAGACCTGCTTGCTGAAACCATAACGGGAAATGATGGATACCCATTGTATCGTCGGCGATCAGTTGCGGACAGTGGGCGATCGGTAGTTGTGAAGGTAAGAGGACAAAATGTTGATGTAGACAATAGTTGGATTATGCCATACTCGCCAATATTGTCCAAAGCTTTTGAGACTCACAACAATGTGGGATATTGTAATTCTGTGAAGTCGATAAAGTACATATGTAAATATGTTAACAAAGGTAGTGATATGGCTGTCTTCGGTGTAACCAATGCAAATGATGAAATATCACAGTACCAGATGGGTCGCTATGTAAGTAGCAACGAAGCTATTCGGCGTATCTTTTCTTTTGCGATACATGAAAGACACCCTACAGTATTCCATTTGGCAGTCCATTTAGAAAATGGTCAACGAGTTTATTTTAATGAATCTAACGCAGCAGACAGGGCGGCACATCCACCGTCGACAACAGTAACAAGTTTCTTCACAGTCTGTCAAACTGATGATTTTGCTCGCACTTTGCTGTATGCTGACATGCCACGCTATTACACATGGAACGCATCATCGAAATCGTTTCAGCGTCGAAAACAAGGAACACCAGTTGAAGGACATCCAAATATATTTGCTTCAGATGCTCTGGGTCGCATCTACACAGTACATCCAAATAACGATGAATGTTATTATTTGCCGTTGTTGTTGGTGAATGTTCGTGGTCCGACATCTTTTAAACAACTGAGAACAGTTAATGGACAGCTGTGTGCGACTTACCGTGAGGCATGTCAACTATTACATTTACTTGAGAACGATTCGCACTGGGATGATACGCTCAAGGATTCCGTAATATCTTCATCGCCGCATCAAATTCGTACATTGTTTGCGATTATCATATCGACATGTTTCCCCTCGAATCCATAAGATTTGTGGGTTAAGTATAGAGATGACATGTCTGAGGATGTTTTGCATCGTGTGCGCCGTCAAACTTTGAATCCTACACTACAAATGACTGAAGAAATTTACAATGACACATTGGTCATGATAGAAGATATGTGTTTATTGATGGCAAATAAAGTATTGGCGTGTTTGGGAATGACAGCACCCAATCATCATAAGCACGACGCATTAAACCACGAGTTGCAAAGAGAACATCAGTACGACATTGAAGCATTGGCCGAAACTGTTCGTACAACTGTTCCACAATTAAATCAACAACAAAGAACTGCGTACGACACTTTGATAGATGATTGATGAACTAAATGCTGCCTAAAAATTTGTGGCAGTACGTAAAGACACTCCACTTAACAACTAACATGCGAGTATTTTTGCAACAAGATGAAACTGCAAATGTGTTTGCGAAGCAGTTGTTAGACATTGGAAATAATAAAGTTGCAGTGGACACCTCGACCGGATTCATCACATTACCTACAGATTTCTGTCACATCACAGACTCAAAAGTGGAGCTTATTCAGCGAGTTTTCCCAGATATAGCGCAAAAGTTCAATAACCATAAATGGCCGGGTGAACGAGCAATATTAGCAGCGAAAAATGAAGATGTCGAGGATCTTAACGCGACCATTCAGAATTTTCTTCCAGGACAGTTGGTTTCCTTCAAATCAGTCGACACCGTAATGAGCCAGGATGACGTGGTCAACTATCCCACTGAGTTTTTAAATTCACTGGAATTGCCTGGATTACCACCTCACAATTTGCAGTTAAAAGTAAGATCAGTTGTCATTATGCTGCGTAACATTAATCAACCTCGCCTATGCAATGGAACAAGACTGGCTGTGAAAAGACTGATGAATAACGTCATTGAAGCGCATGGACAATTATACGTCGCGTGTTCGCGCGTCGGAAAACCGTCTTCCTTGTTTATTTACGCACCACAAAACAAAACAAAAAATATAGTTTATGAGAAAGCTTTAAATTAATTAACAGACTGTATTTTAACAGTGTGTGTCTGTGAATATCAAATTTAAACCTTATAAATAGCCAGTATTTTAGGAAAACTCTGTTTTGTAAGTAAGCAACATGATGTATCGAAAATAATAATAAAACTTCATGCTATATTCAATAAATGCTTTTTTATTAAATACGGATTCGATTTGTTTGTTTTAAAATCATTTTATACAAAAGATTAGGTCTTTTATTTATCGATTAGGCAGTACGGAGTCTGCCGGGTCAGCTAGTATTAAATATTTTTATATACATACACGTATGTATGCATGCATATAAATACATATGTATGCATATAAATATGGGCATTTATATGTAACACCTAAAGCATAAGGTCATTTAAAAGCAAATAACTTCAAATATTCCCATTAATTCATAGCCACAAGCTATTTATATTATACTATCAATCACAACAACAACTTCATATGCGCAGCTCGCTTTCTTCCTCTGCGCACTTCTCTATTCAATATGCTATTTGCTATGAGAATAAGAAGCATAAGTGCAAAAAAAAAACAACTTACGCATGCAAACCCTCTTTCTTTCTACTTTTAATCTACAAACAATTTCCTCAAGCGAAATCGAATTCTGCTACAAATCAGAAAAAGAAGTTCAGCAAGAGTCGCAAATACCATACATACGTGTACATTCAAACCTTTCTACATGTATACCGAGAACAAATACACACAAAGTTTTGCGCGATCCCTTTTCCCTTGTTCCCTTCACCAACAAGCAGTTTTGCCAGCAAATTTGCTAAAAATCTGAAATGGATGTTCAACTCATACCAAAGTGAAAACACATACATTCAAGCATTTTAATTTGTATATGAAAAACGCATACAATCTCAATAAAGCGCCTTCCCTTCCCTCTTTCAACCCTGCATCTACAAACGATTTCTTGGTGACGATGACAAAATTGACAAAAATCAGAAATTCAAGTTGGTCTTGAGATGAAGACACATACTTTCAAAGTGACTAATGTCGTTCACAAGCAGTTTCATTCCAACGACGGCAAAATTTGCAAAGCTCAGAAATTCTAGTTGAGCTGAAATCAAATACAAACAAATTCGAAGGTCCCTGCATGTATACGAAAGACCCATACTTACACAAAAGCATGCCAACTTATTTTCCCTCGTACTCCGAATCAGCAAGCACCTCCTTGGCGGCGATTTAAAATTTGCCAATTTCTAAAAATAAAATGCGAAAAAGAAGCGAAAGAAGGATATGAACCCGCGCAGCTTTGATAAAAGTCAATTGACGCTAACCATTGCGCCACTGCTTACTTCAAAATTCCGTTGTCTTAATTGGTACATACCTTCTGCTCAAATATAAACGAGACTGGCTCAATAAAACAAAAACGGTTAATTATTCTTCAATATTTATTTTATTCCCTTAAAAATAGTCACCATTAGAGGCGATACACATATGCCACCTTTTTTTCCAATCTTCATAACACTTTTGGTAAGCCGCTTTAGGTATGGCTTTCAGTTCCTTCTTCGAATTCTCTTTTATGACTTCAATCGACTGAAAATGCTTTCCACGAAGCGGCAATTTGAGTTTAGAGAAAAGAAAAAAGTCACACGGTGCCATGTCGGGTAAATACGGTGCTTGCAGAACAATATTTACGTTGTTTTTGTTCAAATAATCGCGTACAAGACGAGACGTATGAACTGGCGCATTATCATGATGTAAAGACCATGACTTGTTGTCCCACAAATCCTTCCTTTTGAGACGAATATTCTCACGCAAATGCTTCAAAACGGATAAATAATATTCAGCATTAACGGATTGACCTTCTGGAAGGAATTCCGACTGCACAACACCTTGGCTATCAAAGAAAACAGTGAGCATAACTTTGATTTTCGATCGACTTTGACGTGGTTTTTTGGGTTTCGGCTCATTTGGAAGGCGCCATTCAGATGATTGCTGGGCTGTTTCAACGTGGTATTCATAGACCCAAGTCTCGTCACCAGCTATGACGTGCTGGATGTCCGTATCACTCATTTCCTTGGCGACAGTTTTGCGTTCCTCTTTTTGAATAACAATTTAGTAAACATGTTCAAAATAGCATTGGATCGGATGCCATCTGATAGCCATAATATTTTTATTCGAGCTGACAAAACACCTGCCGGTGAACACACAAGGAGGTTCAATTCACCTACCATTGATGAAGTGGCTGTTGTCATTGTGGGAGAAAATTTACAATCTAGAGATATTGTGGTAGGTGTTCCAAGCGATACCCAAGAGACCTGCTTGCTGAAACCATAACGGGAAATGATGGATACCCATTGTATCGTCGGCGATCAGTTGCGGACAGTGGGCGATCGGTAGTTGTGAAGGTAAGAGGACAAAATGTTGATGTAGACAATAGTTGGATTATGCCATACTCGCCAATATTGTCCAAAGCTTTTGAGACTCACAACAATGTGGGATATTGTAATTCTGTGAAGTCGATAAAGTACATATGTAAATATGTTAACAAAGGTAGTGATATGGCTGTCTTCGGTGTAACCAATGCAAATGATGAAATATCACAGTACCAGATGGGTCGCTATGTAAGTAGCAACGAAGCTATTCGGCGTATCTTTTCATTTGCGATACATGAAAGACACCCTACAGTATTCCATTTGGCAGTCCATTTAGAAAATGGTCAACGAGTTTATTTTAATGAATCTAACGCAGCAGACAGGGCGGCACATCCACCGTCGACAACAGTAACAAGTTTCTTCACAGTCTGTCAAACTGATGATTTTGCTCGCACTTTGCTGTATGCTGACATGCCACGCTATTACACATGGAACGCATCATCGAAATCGTTTCAGCGTCGAAAACAAGGAACACCAGTTGAAGGACATCCAAATGTATTTGCTTCAGATGCTCTGGATCGCATCTACACAGTACATCCAAATAACGATGAATGTTATTATTTGCCGTTGTTGTTGGTGAATGTTCGTGGTCCGACATCTTTTAAACAACTGAGAACAGTTAATGGACAGCTGTGTGCGACTTACCGTGAGGATTCCGTAATATCTTCATCGCCGCATCAAATTCGTACATTGTTTGCGATTATCATATCGACATGTTTCCCCTCGAATCCAAAAGATTTGTGGGTTAAGTATAGAGATGACATGTCTGAGGATGTTTTGCATCGTGTGCGCCGTCAAACTTTGAATCCTACACTACAAATGACTGAAGAAATTTACAATGACACATTGGTCATGATAGAAGATATGTGTTTATTGATGGCAAATAAAGTATTGGCGTGTTTGGGAATGACAGCACCCAATCGTCATAAGCACGATGCATTAAACCACGAGTTGCAAAGAGAACATCAGTACGACATTGAAGCATTGGCCGAAACTGTTCGTACAACTGTTCCACAATTAAATCAACAACAAAGAATTGCGTACGGCACTTTGATAGATGATTGATGAACTAAATGCTGCCTAAAAATTTGTGGCAGTACGTAAAGACACTCCACTTAACAACTAACATGCGAGTATTTTTGCAACAAGATGAAACTGCAAATGTGTTTGCGAAGCAGTTGTTAGACATTGGAAATAATAAAGTTGCAGTGGACACCTCGACCGGATTCATCACATTACCTACAGATTTCTGCCACATCACAGACTCAAAAGTGGAGCTTATTCAGCGAGTTTTCCCAGATATAGCGCAAAAGTTCAATAACCATAATTGGCCGGGTGAACGAGCAACATTAGCAGCGAAAAATGAAGATGTCGAGGATCTTAACGCGACCATTCAGAATTTTCTTCCAGGACAGTTGATTTCCTTCAAATCAGTCGACACCGTAATGAACCAGGATGACGTGGTTCGAATTCTCTTTTATGACTCCAATCGACTGAAAATGCTTTCCACGAAGCGGCAATTTGAGTTTAGAGAAAAGAAAAAAGTCACACGGTGCCATGTCGGGTAAATACGGTGCTTGCAGAACAATATTTACGTTGTTTTTGTTCAAATAATCGCGTACAAGACGAGACGTATGAACTGGCGCATTATCATGATGTAAAGACCATGACTTGTTGTCCCACAAATCCTTCCTTTTGAGACGAATATTCTCACGCAAATGCTTCAAAACGGATAAATAATATTCAGCATTAACGGATTGACCTTCTGGAAGGAATTCCGACTGCACAACACCTTGGCTATCAAAGAAAACAGTGAGCATAACTTTGATTTTCGATCGACTTTGACGTGGTTTTTTGGGTTTCGGCTCATTTGGAAGGCGCCATTCAGATGATTGCTGGGCTGTTTCAACGTGGTATTCATAGACCCAAGTCTCGTCACCAGCTATGACGTGCTGGATGTCCGTATCACTCATTTCCTTGGCGACAGTTTTGCGTTCCTCTTTTTGAAGAAAATTCAACAATTTTGGAACAAGTCGAGCAGACACATGTCTCATGCCCAAAACATCGTGAATAATGCTATGAGCGGATCCATTTGATATGTTGAGCTCACTAGCTATCTCTCTTTCAGTCACACGACGATTTTCCAATTTTCTTTACTTTTTCGACGTTTTCTTCGTTTATTGACATTGCTGGACGACGATCATGGGGCAAGTTCTCCAGCGATGTACGGCCGTCCTTGAACGACTTATACCAATCAAAAATACATGCACGTGATAGGCAAGACTCCCCATATGCCTTCTGCAACATTTTCATTGCGTCCGTCGCACTTATTCCATTGGAATAACAAAATTTCAAACACTGTGTGGTATCAAATCTATTAAAAAACCCAGATGCCTACGGTACCAAAAATAATGCTGGAAGAAAAAGAAAACTAAGTCCTCGCGATGAAAGAAAAATATGCCGCGCTGCGAGTAAAACTATGAAGAGTTGCTCCACTATATCTCGCCTTCCCGGCATAAATGTAAGCCGTCAAATGATATGAAGAGCGCTAAAACGAACTGGAAACATAGAGCGAACAAAGATGAATCCAGTGCCACGTCTGCTACCTCGTCACAAAACTGCCGAACAAAACATGTTAACAGATTGGACCTTGGTAAGAAATTTCTCTAGGACATCCAAATGGAAACAAATTTTTCAGAATTTTATTAACGGATACTGGCATGACATTAGAAAAGAGCCACTCTATTTTTCAAAACGAAATTTTGGTGAAGGAAATGTACTGGTGTTGGGAGCGATTTCCTCCACAAAAACACTGGAGCTGCAGTTCTGCTCAAACAGAATGAAGAGTAGTGACTACACAGCTGTCTTGCAAAGCAGCCTGATACCGTTCCTAGCTTCTGAGCCAGACAAAAATTGAGTTTTCCAACAGGATAATGCCGCCATTCATGTACCTAAGTAAGGAAACCAAAGATTGGATGGCAACGAATTCTATCAACTTACTTGAATGGCCGGCATGCTCTCCAGATGTCAACAAAATGGAGAACATATGGGGAATCCTCGTCCGCCAAATTTATTCCGAAAATCGCCAATTTAACACAGTAAACGAAATAAAATCGGCCATAATCGAAGAGTGTGGAAAGTTAGACGCTGCGCTATTAAAAAAGTTAGTTTTAAGTATGAATAAAAGGATTATTGAACTAACAATGGGCTTATAATTCTGCAACAGATGTTTAACTCGTTTTATCTTTTACTATCTAAAGTTTTACAATTAGGTCTCACAATTTGCTTTCAAAGTAACAGAGTTGCCAATGCTCAAGTTACTTACAAAAAATTTCTTTAAAATAATCACTGGTTACCAGTAACAACTAATTTTTGATCGGTCTTTTAATATTGCAACAGAGTGTATGAGGAACAAATGCAATTATTATTTCAGTCAATCATAGGCAAAATTTCAGAATTTTTCATTAAAATAAATATTGTTGCAGCTTATTTCTTTATATCGAAATTTTTATATACCTTTTCATATAATTAAAAAAATTTTTCATTTCTTTTATTATTTATTTTATTTTCTTAATTTTTTTCCCAAAATTATATAACTTACTTAATTCACCGAACTTTTTTACATCCACTTTAATATAATTAATTATTTTTTAAAAAATTACTTTTTAACATTTTTTAATTTAGTTTTGCTCCATATTTTTATATATATCAAAAATTCTAAATATTAGTAATTTAAATTCCTATTTAGCATACTAGAAATCGCCAAAGCAAAGGTGTACATTAACATGGACAAAATAATTTCTCTGTTTTTGGCAAAAAATCAGTTGCCTTAACTCTGCTAACTTTTCCGATGGCTGTTATTTCAAGTGTGGTGAATCCCTTTCCCGGTGTGATGAATCCCTATTCCGAGATTTTTCAGAAATTGTGTGAAGAAAGTTCTCTGTTGCAAAAAATTTAATTTAGAGAAACAGTTCTTTTATTATTCACCCATGAAATATAACCTTAGAAATAACTTATAAAACAACATTCAGGTTGGAACTTTCCATGGACAAAATGCAATTCACATTCAAGATTCAATCTAATGCAAAGAGCCAAAAAAACATGTACTATGCGTAACCTGCATTGACCCGTCAGATGGCCGAACTTTCATAATACCTGAAGAATACTTCGAATCAGCTTACCATAAGGAACTAATAATAACGCCGGCATTTGCTAAGGTAAACAAATCAATACAACAAAAAAAGCAGTACAGAAAAGTTTGGATTAAATTAACTACAATGTTGGGAGATGTTTACATAGACGCAGCGAATAATTTTCAATTTGATGATGTGCTTTTAGAGGAACAAGCCAAACCACAACCAATTGAAAGTAATGTTTATTTTGAATCAGTAAAACATTTTTTGAAAAGACCCAAAGTAGGCCAAGAAAAAATCAAATGTAGATGAATGGATAACCAGTTTTGAAAAAGAATGAGAAAGATTTAATATAAATCAAGATGAGAAAAAATTGAAAGTCATTCATGGAAAAAGGTGCTGTAGATTAGTATGTACACTTTTGAAGCTAACTATTCAAGCAATCGATAGAGAAAAAATCAAAAAGACCGAAGATTTATATAATGAGATAGGAAAATTGGAACACTTAGTCCAAAAGAGAAACTTTGATAAAAAGAATAAAAATTATGGCAATATAGAAAAAATAGAAAAAGTACCGTGCGAAATCTGTAAAAATAAAGAAACACGTTTCCACCCAGAACCCAATTGCAGGTCCAAAGAAACGGAAGACAGAAAGAAACATGTTAATAATAATTCAGTATGTAGAAATAAGTGATATTGAACCAAAAAAGTAATAATTCCACCATTAATTAAACTCAAGATAACGTTGAATGATACTATATGACTTTCTGATATGATTGGATTGCATACGGAAATTCAAATTGATCCAAAATGAAAAACTACAAATAGAACAGAAAAGCTCCAATCTCGTAGGAAAATAAACTTCAATGAACATGTAGAATTGGACAGTTTTAAAGTTTTGACAAATCACCTAAGTCAGCATGAATAAAAAATAATACAGTCGAGTGTTCTACCACTGCGCCAAAATCAGCCATGTAATCTATTGTTGTATTATTCAATTCATTATTCACCAACAACTATTAAGTGCGCTTTACACATTTTAGACACTGTCAAGGAACTATGCGCCAGTGTTCTATTTATCATCGGTTGTGTCGTCTTCCTTGTGCGTTTTTCTTGTTGTGAATTCTATAGTTGCTGTGGTTGTTATTACTATGTTATGTATTTGTAGTTTGTGTTGTTGTTGTTTTATTTTTATTTTCTCTACACCAATTTTAATGTATAATTTTTAAATTTCTTAATATATAATTTTCTTCTTATTTTTTTCATAAATTTAATTCTAATTTTTTTTATTATGTATATTTTGTATATAGGTATAAGTGCTTTTATATGTTGCATGTTTTATGTATGTTTTCAAGACACTTCCGATATGTCTGTACATACCTTTGTATGAATGTATTTATTTACTTATAGCTTTTTTCCCGCATACTTTTCGCACAATTGCTAATGTATATATGTATATGTATGTATGTAATGGTTAGAATATTTTTTTCATGCAGGTAAATAGTTAAGTATCTTATGTAAGTACTTTTAGTTTTATTTATATTATATTTTCATATTTGTTTTTTTTTTTTATTTTGCTTAGCACTATATGAATTTATTTTTTTATATATCATAACACTAAACTTCTTAAACGCCCGGAAATTAGTACCCGACTTTCGCTCGCTATGATTTTTTTAATACGGTGATCATGTTAAATTTTATTTACTTAATTTTATAAAAATATATATTTTTTTAAAGGTTGTTGAAGGCATGGGTTCAATGTTGAAAATTTTAAATATTCATTATTATACTATATGTACTTACCTTTTCCTTATGTACCTTTTTAGTCTCACACTTTACTCCTATAAAATACTTACCTTAAAATACTCACCTGCAGACCTATCCTCCTTCTCATTCGTTACGTATGTACGTAAATAGATATAAGTTATAACGTAAATAAAAAACATGCAAGATTTACGCTTATAGATATATTATGCAAAATATTAATTGAAAATTATAATAAAATAATTTTTAAATTTTGAAACATTCAAAAGACACCATCCTTTGTTTCTTATTTCACTTAAAATTAAAATTTTTATTCAGTGGTTGAACATTGGATATGGTGCCGAAAACCCAATTACGGAATGAACCGAAAAAAAGAAGCAAAAACATACAAAAATTAAGAAGTAAATAAATAAATAATAAATAAAATTATAAATAAGAACCAAAAACACAAAACAGAAATCTAAAAGCAAAAAACAAATTGGCGGTGACACTAAAAAATATGCTTGTGTAAATACAAATACACGTACATAAATATATACAGAAGACATACATAGATTTATCAGCACAAATTGAAATAATTGTGCAATATATATAATACAATATATTAGGTAAAGTAAAATTTCGGTTGGTTTTTATCTAAGAGATGGCGTTATTGTCCATAGTACTAGTGTTACGTGTCGCATCATGTCATACTATACGGTGCTGAAAACGTGTTTATTCTTTGACAGTTTTTCGATTGATTGACTCAGTACGTTGTGAGCGCTCTTCAAAGATGGACACCAGCAAAGAGAAAATTCGCTATATTTTACAATTTTTCTTCGATAAAGGCAATAAAACCCGAACGAACTTTTTACTTTACCTAATATATGTAACTGGCACTTTGTAACCGATGAAGCGAATTTCGGCCGAACTCCTCCTCCAATTTGTGGTTTTTCCAACAGTTTATACTAAGCCGCCTCCGAACGGCTAATGGTTTTTTCAGTAGGAGCTTTTGTTTTTCATGTCAGAAATACACTCGCAGGGGTTGATATCTCTGTCGAGGGGCGACCGCAATTAGAAAATTTAACTAATTTTTTTTATTTAAATTAAAAAAAAGTTATAGGTTGTTGGTCGTACCAGGTTTTGAGCCCGGCTCTTCCAAATGCCAGGACGCAATACTAACTACAAGATTCTCGCATCCGAAGTATAATATACGCATTTTAAAATAAATTCAGTGAAGAACATAAATAACTAAAAACTAAATTTAGGGCATTTACATAGAATCAAATTAGATACGTTACAACAAAACAGCATGTACATACATATGTACGTGTACATACTTAACGATGGGAACAATAACGCAAGTAATGAATGTAAAAGTCTACTTCCATATTATATATAAAAACAAAGCAAGTGAATACTTACCGCGCCTAGAACATATAATAAAAGTAATGTAAAAACATAAATAAAAAAATAAAAAAGTATGCAATAAAATAAACAATATTAAAACAAAAAAAAAACACATATGCGCACGTATACAAAATATACATACATAAATTAAAACAAAATAAAAGTAAATTTAAAAATTAATTGATAAAATAACAAACAGAAGGGAATACACAACTCAAATAAGCAACTAAGACGCGAGGACAAAAAGCAGCTGCAGAATCAACAACTTTAACAAGAACACCAACACCGAAATTCTAGAAGACTTCCCAAAAATCCGCAGAACTCTCCCTCAAAAGAAAAAATGATAAATTGGTTTATACTTACATATATTTCCAGATGACAAAGTAAGTTACATCTTTCTCATTCAATAATAAATTAAGTTAGCGGATTTTGTCAAACCTTCTCATCATACGCAGAAAAGTTTTCTCCTTCTTAAATAATATAGTAAAAAAGAAAAAAAAATATATAATTCTCGAAAGTTTGAACAAAGCCCCAAAATCCACTTAGCCATAAAATTATTTTCTCATGATATCTACTAAAGACGGTAAATGAAAAACCTCTAATTTTAATTTACTGCACATGTATGTATCATATACGTATGCTCGTACGTACATATTAATATTAATATATGAACGCATTCCCCACTTCAAATATATATTTATATATAAATATGATATATGAAAACCCGTTATAACACCACTTAAAGTGTATATCATTCCCCTTGCATACACTCCAACTGGGCCGAAACCATTCCATAGAGGTCCAGAAACGGACCAGTGGGAACGAGATACACTGTCCCCAATTATCATCCGCACGTATTTGTAAGTCACCGCTACCCATTAGCCGGGCATATATACATACCCACATATACATGCATATACATATATAATCGCGGTGAAGCAGTGCAGCGCATTTTATTTTGAATTCCAGTCCACACTCTTTCTATAGTTTCTTTAGCAAGTGGGGAAATGTACATATCTACACACAAACGTACGTAACGCAGAGCAGTACTTAATAAAGTGTACTCAGAAGCGCTAAGACAGTTGGTACACAAAATATTCCTCCTCCAATAATAAAGTGCGTTTTATTAAATTTCGGACATCACAAAATCAAACATTATATAAATAAATTAAATAAATAAAAATAAATAAACTAAAATTAAGAAAAAATGTACCCACTCAACACACGCACGCACATATCGGAAACGAATATACTCGTACTGCAGACAATCCAACCTCGCCCACTTCAAACGCAACCTCAAGTGTTGCAAAAAAATTTCACTATAACTCTTAAAGAACTTTTATTCGATTTAAATCTGTATAAGTTCTGCGAAAAGGGCAGAAGCCTCGAAGAATCTTCTCACACAAAGGCGGCATTGGAAGCATACAATCCTATGCAAGTTCGCAATTTTCAATTTGGTTTGAGTAATCTTTTTGTCTATGTGGTTTTTCCAGGTGAGTCTTTTATCCAATGTAACTCCCAGGTAGGTAACGAATTCTTTCTGAGGTATTGTATTCCCATTTAAAGAGATTGAAGGACATGTGTCTTTTTTTAGGGTAAATGTTACTTGTATACACTTAGACTCATTGACTTTAATTCTCCAAGATGTTAGCCACACTTCTATTACTTTTAAATGTTCTTGTAATCTGTAACTGGCTGTCATGGGGTTTGAATGGACACTAAGTATTACTGTATCATCCGCAAAAGTTGATGTGATGAGGTTTCGGTTTGTGGGAAGATCGTTCGTATAAATTAAATATAAGACGGGCCCTAAAACACTTCCTTGTGGAACACCAGCAAATATTTTATAGGATTCGGTGGTGTAACTTTTTTGCCTAACACGAAATTTTCTGCCAATAAGAAAGCTTTCTAAGACATCATAAATTTCTACGGGAAGCGTAACTTTCAGCTTGTATAATAGACCATCTAACCAAACTTTGTCAAATGCCTGGGCATCATCGAGGAACACTGCAGTACAATATTGCTTGTTTTCAAACGCTGATCTTATGTGTGCTACGATTCTATGCACCTGCTCTATTGTGCTGTGTTTTTCTCTAAACCCGAATTGGTGGCATGGTATGGTCTGTGTCGATTCTAAAATCGATAATATTTTTTTTAATAAAAGTTTTTCGAAGATTTTTGAGAATACCGTAATTAAGCTAATAGGCCTGTAGGAGCCCACCAAAGATGGATCTTTACCTGGTTTAGGGATCATAATAACCTCCGAAAGCTTCCAGGATTTAGGAAAATAGTGTAGTCTCAATATACTATTAAATATACAAAGCATGTGCTTAATTGCCACATTTGGAAGCTCTTTGATCATATCACCCGTTATTCTGTCGTATCTAGGAGCTTTCTTTTTCTTTATGTCGTTAGTAATAACATCTTTAAGTGTCTTACAATTAAATTGAATAAAATTTTTGTCTGGATTTGCACGAAATTCTGGAAGAGATTTGTATCCAATATTTGGTGTTAATACAGTGGAAAGATGCATGGCAAATAAGATTCCCTTTTCCTGGTCGCTTCGAGCCCACCCACCATTGTGAGTTCTCAATGGAGGGTCGCAAGTGATGGGACTTTTGAAACTCTTAACTTTTCGCCACAAAGACTAGTTGGTATCAGATGTAGCTGACAGAGATTGTACAGACTTTTGAAATTCGTTTTCCTTTTTTTGTTTCAGGACATCCCGAAGCATTTTTATGCATATATTGAGCTCATTTTTTAAGGCCGGGGAACGAAACCTCTGCCAATCTCTCCTTAGTTGTCTTTTTTTGGTTACCAGACTTGTAATGTCTTTACCCTTAAGACCGTTGAAAATTTGTCTTCTATGAGTGTTAGATGGGCCGTGCGTTGAAATTTTCGCTGCCAAATGAAGTAATGTTGTAAAGCCATCAACTGCATTGTCGACATCTGCTATTGATTTTAGAGGAATGAGCGATTTTAGATGCGCGCTAATGAATTTTCTGTATTTAAGCCAATTTGTAAATTTATTGGTTAAGCCTAGCTGTAAGTCATTGAAAACTGGAATTATGTTAATGGAACATAGACAAGGCGAGTGATCAGTGATCAGATGATAAGTCGAAAAGGGTTTTTACGCTTACTTGTGCTCTACTGATACCACAAATTACTCCAAAGTCAATCAAATCTGGGGTTTTGCTGAGATCAGTTGGCCAGTACCGGTAGATATAACGTCGAAACCGTTATTTTGAATGGCTTTATATAAATTT
This sequence comes from Ceratitis rosa, assembly GCA_037013455.1. Classification (NCBI taxonomy): domain Eukaryota; kingdom Metazoa; phylum Arthropoda; class Insecta; order Diptera; family Tephritidae; genus Ceratitis; species Ceratitis rosa. Next base: position 6,460,449 of record JAWMAG010000015.1, on the reverse strand, counting down.
CTACCCTTTGGAGATATTAACCTAGATCCCCAGAAGGAATGTTTTGCGTTGTAATCACCTGCTACTAGAAACCGTGTACCAAGTTTAGAGAAAAAATCAGTAAATTGAGTTTCTGATATGTTGTATCGGGGCGGACAATATATGGCGGAAATGTTTATTCCACCAGAATTATCATATATATGAACTGAGGTGGCGTGAAGGTAGTCTTTACAGTACTCTTCCATTATATAATGTTTAATTTTTTGCCTGATAAGTATTCCAGTTCCACCGCGCGCTTTCCCTTCAGGGTGTTTGGTGTCATAAAACAGAAATGTATCAATATTGAAGTTGTTAAATTTGGTCAAATGAGTTTCGGAGATTAGCATTATATCTATTGCTTGATTTTCTAAGAAGAGTTGAAGTTCATTTTTGTGTTGGACCAAGCCGTTGGCATTCCAATAACATATCTTAAGGTCGTTCATGGCTTAGACAAAATCGCTTGAAGGAGGAGATTTTGATTTCGAATTAAATCTTGCATCATACTTTGCATTGACGTCATATGTTCTTACATCATGCGAATAAAGCAGTTTAGCATATTTTCAAGTGAGTTAACAGACGGAACGGACGGGATGGACGTATCTTGTGTTGTGAGCTGAGGTACACCTTTTAAAGCTTGGGTGTAGGATATAAAGTTGGTATTAGTAGGCTTTGTTTCGGTAGCTTTTGATTGAGGCTGAGGGTGAGGCTGAGAGGCAGGAAAGTTGCTAGAAGCCTTTTTACTGCCCTTGCCTTTTAGAGAAATATATATTGGACAACCCCTGTAATTGGCGGTGTGATTTTCACCGCAATTGCTACATTTTTTAGACTCAGGGGTTGTTTTAGATTTCATTCAGTCTTTTGAACTGTGTAAATTTCCACAAATGACAAATATACTTTGTAAAGTGCAATATCACTTCGTATGGCCAAATTCTTGACCTGTTCGCTTATGTGGTTCTTCCACGGAAATTCGACGGTGAAGAAGGTACCGCAGTTTGTAAATGGGATGAACTTCTCCCTTTTTTAAGAGCTGGAAATCTGGCTCAATATCAACCCTAAACATTGGCTGAGGTATGTTAGCCTTATTTTTGATGTTGAATACGTTTCTAACCCTGAAACCTTCTTCTTTCAAGGCACTTTCTATTTCCAAGGGACTTACACTGTGTTCAATGCCCTTTAGGATGACTGCTAAGCTACGACTACTTTTGAGCTGGAAGGTATAGAAGGACTTCTTTTCTTTTTCGAAATTATCTGCCACCTGGCGATAGCTATCTTCTCCGTAGGTTTGCACTTTCACTTCCTGAATATTTAATTGGGACTACATGGAAGTTATTTTTTCCAATTAGATCTATCAATTTGTTGACAAGGTTGCTAGAGTTCGCTTCTCTATGATAAATTGGCGGCGGCTTGGACGTTTTCTGCACACGCACTTGATCATCAGCATCAGAAAGCATTTGAAATCGATTATTGCTCATGCTGTCTTTTTCTCTTGTAGTTTTGACAATTTTGCTTTGATTTTGTTCACTATTTTTTTGGGGTGACCATTTCCTTTTCACAAGAATGTAGCGATCGATTCCCGTTTGAATTACTGCTTTCTTTGCAGCGCTATTTTCGGTAAAGTCTTGCGTTTCGACTCTAGAAAGAGATGGAGGAGTTGCGGTAATCGGCGATTGAGCCCATGAAGAGCAGAGGGCTCATTTTCCAATCGTTGTATTCGCTTTTGGTGCTGTTGTTGTGGCGCTTGTTGTAGCTGTTGGCTTTGGTTAACGTTTCCACGTTGTGGTGACCGATTTAGTCCCATTTTTACAAAATGACCAATTTAGTCCCAAAAAAACCAGTGGATTTTGCAACACAGCTTTTTGGCAACTCTAATTTGGAAACGGCAGGAACAAATGCAAATTTTCCTGCATACTTTTAGGCGCCTTTCTTTAATACCAGAGCTTTTTATATATGTTTTATTATTATAATTAATATATTTGTCTCTGTTCAACTAGTGTGAATTATTTATTTATTTATTTTATATTATTTAGTTTTGATGGAGCGCCAATCCATGCAAATAACACAATTTGTTATTTACAAGGTTTCACTTTCACTTCACTTTGTTCAGTTTCAGAGGAGTCACTTTTCTGAATTAGTTTATGTAGTTTGCACAGTATATTTTATTTAAAATTTAAAATAAATATAGAGCACAGTCACTTTCACTTTGCACTCGCAAGAGTTGCTGCAGTATTTTCTGACGAAATGCTAAATCTTTTGATAGCTGTGCGTCTCAGATCAGATTCAGTTCACAAGAAAAAAAAATTATTGCACGAATTGTTTGGCGTACTCTCACTCAAAGAGAGATTGCAAAAGCAACTTCACATGCTTATGTTGCAAAAACGCCCCCACTCACTTTTCCACTCTGCTATCCACAGCAGATATTTCTCCCTGGATTCAAGAGCTGTGACAGCTTAATAGCGCAAAACTCCATCTTTGGGAGTATATTAAGTGGTCCAATATAACAAGAAACTAATATCTCACTCACTTCACCTCCTCCTATCACGTATACAGACATTCCAAGCCCTCAATAAAAGCAACAATAAGCTATCACTCGTATCTAGATCCAGCTATTCAATCATGTCATGCACACAAAGTAGTGACAACCGAATATCCATGACTATCCCAGCCATCCGAATTCCGACCGAAATTCCTGTCAGCTGGATCTTCTTAACTGGCGCAGATAAAACCTCAGGATGCCCGAAATAGACGACCCTACACTCCCAATGAAGGACATATTCGATTCCTAACATGTTCGCAACGTGAACATCCGCATCTCAGACGAAACTGTCACACGCTGTAGAACTAACTCTAACACTCTTTCTCTGGAGTCTCTCTCTCTCACACACACAAACCAAATTTCCTCTCATTCTCCAATTACATTGATACATTCCCAGCCATCAATATACTACTAATGTATTTCGTTGTAAATTCTCTTTGCAGACCATATTATACAGTCGGACCTTAAACTTCCCTCTCCCCTTAAGCAACCGGAAGCTTTCCAAGACGTCATTACGCCGCAGACCCGCCGGCATGTTGAAGACATGGGTTCAATGCCGGAAATTTAAAATATTCATTATTATACTATATGTACTTACCTTTTCCTTACTTATCTTTTTTAATCCTACACCTTACTCCTATAAAATACTTACCTTAAAATACTCACCTGCAGACCTATCCTCCTTCTCATTCGTTACGTATGTATGTAAGTGAAAATTATTTCAATTTCAATTTTAGTTTATTTATCCGCACAGTAAGACACAGAGTCTTCCTTGTACACATATTAACATATAATGAGTTACAATTTGATTGTTTTAATCTTAGGAATAGCTAAGAATAATATTATATCTACCATAAAAGGAGGGATTTCAACAGTATGTTGACATGGGTAAGGAGAATAGGGATGGGTATTATGCAAATAGGTTTGTTGGGGATGAGGCCACGTGCAGAAGTTCACGCAAGAGAGGAAAGTTTTTGACTGCCATTCACATGGGAGTGGCCAAAAACGATTATTTTGCATATGGTTCAAGCAGCTCACGACTTCCGGTCTTAGACCACGTATCTCCTGGGTAGCCAACCAACATCCGTTTGGAGGCGAGCTAAAGTGAGAAGGCGAATCCCATGCGGTTGTGCGTAGGGTTTGGGACCCACCACATGAAAAACTAATTCCAATGAAAAATAAATTTCAGCCTCGGATGAGAGACCGCCCTTTTGATGACGACCCCCGCATATGTTTTAAGGATTACGGTTTTGGGGCATGCACCTGGAATGTCCGGTCCCTTAATTGGGAAGGTCCCGCTGCCCAGCTGGTTGTTGTCCGCATAAAGTTAAAGGCTGACATCACTGCCGTCCAAGAATTGCGATGGATGGGACAAGGACGGAAGAAGGTGGGTCGTTGTGAAATTTACTACAACGGATATGTAGAGGAGCGCAAATTTGGTGTCGGATTCGTGTTGGGAGAGAGACTCCGTCGCCGAGTACTGGCATTCACTCTGGTGTATGAACGTCTCGTCGCAATTCGCATCAAAACAAAATTTTTCAACACCACTATAATTTACGCCCACGCCCCGACGGAAGAGAAGGATAACTTGACCAAAGATGCCTTTTACGAGCGCCTCGAACACACTTACAAGCGCTGCCCCCGCCACGACGACAAAATTGTGCTTGGCGACTTCAACGCTAGGTTGGGCAAAGAAGGTATTTTTGGAACAACAGTCGGAAAATTCAGCATCCGCGACGAAACATCCCCAAATGGGCTGAGGCTGATCGACTAGTCGTCTGTAGCACTAGATTCCAGCACAAAAAAAATCACCAAGCTACTTGGCTGTCTCCAGATCGGAAAACTTCCAACCAGATCCATCATTTTGTGATCGACAAAAGACATGTATCCAGTGTTTTAGATGTGCCTACGTTCCGAGGTCCCAACATTGACTCGGATCACTATCTTGTCGCAGCGAAGATACGCACGCGCCTCTGTGTATCAAAGAACGGCCGTCAACAACCGCAAGGAACGTTCGACGTTGAAAAGCTGCAATCACAACAGACTGCCGAGCGGTTTTCTACTCGACTTGCACACCTGCTCTCTGAGAGCACTCATCAGCAACCCGGTATAAGGGAACTGTGGGACGGCATTTCAAACTCCCTACTTAAAGCTGCAAACGAAACTATTGGATTTCGGAAAGGTCGCTAAAACAGCTGGTACGATGAGGACTGCCGTGTCGCAGTGGAGAAAAAACAGACTACCTACCTCGCAACCTTGGGATCGACCACAACACGTGCGGGTGGGATAGATACCGAGAACTGAAGAGGGAATCAAGACGCGCCTGAAGACAAAAAAGAAAGAGGCCGAGTTGCGTGAGTACGAAGAGCTTGAGAAGCTGGCCGACAAGGGTAACGCTCGAAAATTTTACGAAAAGATACGGCGACTTACGGAAGGTTTCAAGACCGGCGAAACCTCTTGTAGGACCCAGGGAGGTGAGCTAGTGACAGATGCCCAGAGTATACTCGATTTGTGGAGGGAGCACTTCTCTAGCCTGCTGAATGGCAGTGAAGAGGAAACACGCGGAGATGGTGTACCCGAAACTCCAATTGATGAAGATGGAAAAGTTGTTCCGTTACCCGACTATGAAGAAGTCCGAATAGCAACTGCCCGCTTAAAAATCAACAAAGCGGCAGGGACCGATGGATTACCGCCAACAAACTGATTGGACCTAATCAGTGTGGCTTTAGACCTGGTTAGTCAACCATTGACCAGATATTCACCATGCGCCTTCGACAGCACGAATAGGAGCTGCCTTTACGCCGCTATGTCTGAATTTGGTATCCCCGCAAAACTTATACAGCTATGTAAACTGACGTTAAGCAACACTAAAAGCTCTGTCAGGATCGGGAAGGACCCCTCCGAGCCATTCGATACCAAACGAGTTTTCATACAGGGTGATTCCTTAAAGTGTGACTTTTTTAATTTAATGCTGGAGAAAATAATTACGAGCTACAGAGCTAAATAGGGAAGGTACAATCTTCTATAAGAGTGTACAGCTGCTGGCGTACGCCGATGATATCGATATTATTGGCCTCAACAACCGCGCCGTTAGTTCTGCTTTCTCCAGACTTGATAGAGAAGCGAAACGAATGGGTCTGGTAGTGAATGAGGGCAAGACAAAATATCTCCTGTCATCAAACAAACAGTCATCGTATTCGCGACTCCGCTTCCACGTCACTGTTGACAGTCATAACTTCTACGTCGTAGATAATTTCGTCTATCTAGGGATCAGCATTAACACCATTAACAATGTCAGCCTGGAAATCCAACGCAGAATCACTCTTGCCAACAGGTGCTACTTTGGACTGAGCAGGCAATTGAAAAGTAAAGTCCTCTCTCGACGATCGAAAATCAAACTCTACAAGTCTCTCATCGTTCCCGTCCTGCTATATGGTGCGGAAGCATGGACGATGACGACATCTGATGAGTCGGCGTTAGGAGTTTTCGAGAGAAAAGTTTTGCGTAAGATTTATGGTCCTCTTCGAGTTGGCAACGACGATGGGACGATGAGCTGTACGAGTTATACGACGACATTGGCATAGTTCAGCGAATCTAGAAGCAGCGGCTACGCTGGCTAGGCCATGTGGTCCGGATGGATACGAATACTCCAGCTTTTAAAGTTTTCGATGCAGTACCCGCCGGTGAAAGCAGAGGAAGAGGAAAACCTCCACTCCGTTGAAAGGACCAGGTAGAGAAGGACCTGGCTTTGCTTGGTATTTCCAATTGGCGCCACACAGCAAAAGGAAGAAGCGAATGGCGTACCATTGTTAACTCGGATAAAATCGTGTAAGTGGTGTCTACGCCAGTAAAGTAAGTAAGAGAGAATCCGAGAATGTTTTTGGTGTACAAAGAGATGTGTTCAAACTTTTTTTATTTATAGCTAACTTTAATTTATTTCTGGAATCGTAGTACCATATATGACTTCAAAATAAGAAATTTGGGGAATAATAAGGGACTGAACTAGTTTAAGTTTTATTAGAATTCGTAAACAATAAAGTGACATGCACATAACTCAAGGACAGTTCCGATGTTTTACTGAACAGTTGAGTGAGATCATTTGACTTATTTAATTTACTGAACAGTTGAGTGAGATCATTTGACTTGTGAAGGTTGTATACACATATAACAACACAATTTGTACATTATCGCTACATTCAATAAACATACTTTCAACAGTTTCAGAAGAATGAGATTTGTATATTACTTTACATTTAATATCAGCCTTTAAGTAAATTGCTATGCCACCCCTCTCTTAGCAGTGGTTCTATCATTTCGTACAAGCGAATAGTCACATACAGAATATGCACAATCTGCAATAAAAGGTTTGAACCAAGTCTCAGTCACACAAATTATGCTACAGCTTAGGTCACGAAACGTCAAGTTCATATAATCAAGTTTTTCACGGGTTACACTCCTAGCATTAAAGTGGAAAACATTTATGATATTGACATGTATATATAAGAGCTAGCCTCAGATTGTCACAAGGATTGCTACTCATAACAATTTGATATAGGTATATAAGTGCTGCTTGAAAATGGTCAGTTACTATGAGGGAAACGGGAAACATAAGGTAAGGATGAAATGAGGAATCAATAAGGCATATCTTACAAATAATATAAGTAAAGTATAAACTTAAGATAAACAATAGAATTTGCATAGAGTTCATAAAATTTTCAGCTAGCAGCTGCAATTTAATCGACGCTCGTTTGATTAAATATTTTCGTCGCTTTGCTGAGTTGATGCGTCCATAAGCATCGAGCCCAATATCTTAAGTGCTAACGTACAGGCAATGAAGATAGATTAAGTGAAGAGCACAGATTAGCAAACAACGACGGTTAATTCTCTTCGCTTGCAGGCGGAACGCCATAAATTATTCTGTCTGTTGCCACTAACGCATTCTCCAACTCATCAATTAGTTGACACAGAGTTTTGACCTCTTTGTTTTGGTCAATACTTTCGCAGCGCAATGATTCTAGCGCACTCACTATTTCTTCAATATCTTTCATTCACTTATTTTCTGCATCATACGCTTTTCACTTTCTGACATTTTTGTTATGATGCTGGCTATGGAAGCTTCTGATTTTAGCTCAAGCCTCTCAAACAAACTTAGTGTAGTTGGGCTGTTTACCGTTTTGCTGTCTCCCTTATCTTGTAATTTCTGAGCAGGAGTTTGTTGAAAGGAGAGGGCATTACGTGCACCTTTTCTTTGTGTTGGCATATTATATATTGCAAAATCAAAGATAAAATTACTGAAAATTAGCTTAGTTTGAAATTTACCACTTACACGATACAAGGCTGTTGATGTAAATTTTGACAATTTGTTAAAATTGTTAATTTTTATTAGTTTTTTTGGGTAAGTATAGGGTAATGATATACAATAAATACGTGCATGTAATAATAAAGATAAGTATGGCTATACATATATATATGTAAGTTCATTTTATATATTTGAATTAGGTTTATATCTTAAATAAGGTTCATGTCTTCAACAATAGGGAAGACTGCTGCTGAATACAACTGATAACCTTCTGGTAGTAAGTGTATTTCAAACCGGGGACTTGAAAAACTAAGAATTTCACTCCTGTACCTACAAGAAATTGAACGTCTGAAATGCGTTGTAAGCTACATTACTGAGGGAGGTATTTGACCGCGGGGTGTAATGGGGTGTAAGGGGTATAATGGGGTGTAGTCAAGCTTCTGGTAGTTTGTTACAGTTGCGTGGCTACACTCAAATCCTACTCTTGCGTCCACGTCACGCTCCCTGGAAACGTGAGCAACCCTTGTGCAACATGCGGTAACGAAACCGTGTGGAGCCTTGGGTCACGACTAATGAGAGAGGAAGCTTCAGTGGAGCCACTCCAACTTAACCGGTTTAAGGGTCCAATGAAGTCTTATTGCAGCGTCTGTTCACCAGAGGTGCGGCTGCAAGCGGGCATCGGTCTTGAAGCAAGCGGCTCGCTATATAAATGTGTAAAATCTTTAAACTTACTCGCCTAGCGAGGTTGTGCGCTGGGGTTAACAACGCCTCGGATGAGATACCCCCTTGAACATTTTCGTTTGGTCGCTGATCTTCTTCTTCACTAGTACGATTGCTGCTCTGTGGGGACTACGGGACGGCTCTATACACATCTTTTCAATGAGTTCGCCTACCTCCTTGTTTATTATGTCTTGCGTCTTCGGGTTCTTCGAGAAGTTTCGTTACTTTTTGGGTCGATCGTCTTTCATGATGATCTTGTGTGACGACATATTTGTCGTACCGATAATTTTTGTCGAATGCTAGTAATTCTTTCTTTAGAAATGCATCGGCTTCTTACGACTTCGTGGTGCTTATGTGTAGTTCGGGTATTATCTACGCCTTCTCGGGTTGCTTTATCTCGTATATATTCATTGACGTGCATGCAACTTTCTTTCGAGTCTTGCCTTGCATTTGCCGGGTAGTCTGTCCCGAGGACGACGTCGTCGACTAAACCAGGACAAGTAGCTCACTTCTTTGTCGCCCATTTGAATGACTGCTTCCAATGCTTCGGTGACCGCTCTTGGTCTTCCAACTCGCATCCCCACCTTCTTGAACACTCTTCTGATCGGGTCCACTTTTAAAGATTCTGATACCTTCTAGCTGACGAAGCTTCGAGTTGCTCCAGTATCAATTGTTGTTAGCACGGATTTTCCCCTTACGGCTGCTGTGGTGGCTATGCGTCCTTCGGTTTGCTTCAAGCAGGATTGTTTCGGGTACGAGGTTGCGATGCTGGTGACCTCACCTCTCGCAATAAATGGAGCCGCTGGCCGCTTCCCGGGTTCGCGCGGCAGCATTCTTGCGTTCAGCGTTTCGCATGCGCAGCAGAACTGTTGGCGTTCTGACACTCAAAGGCGAAGTGCCCAAATCGTCTACATGTAGGTAGCGTGTAACTTTCTCTAAACGGTTCTTCTCTTATCACATAGTTGCGCTCTTCATTTCTCCTGGGTGGCATTGTTCTAACTGCAGCTCTCGATGGCGCTCTCCCTCGCAAGATGTTTTCGTTCGGCCAGACTTACTAGTTCGGTTAGGGTCCCGAGCTCACTCTCTTTTATGTATAGGTGGTAGTCACTCCTACAATTTCAATATATGCGCCGGAGTTTTTGTATTGGCGTGTACTCCGAATGCCTCATTAGCCCTTGGAGTCCTAGTAAAATCCTCTTTAGGTCGTTGCACCCGTTGTCTAATTTCGTCAGCCAGACGTTCGAAATATCGGGAATTCAGGAAAAACTTAAAGAAGTCTCGCTTGAATGTCTCCCAGTTTTACCATTGGCCGTAGTTATTACGTAGCCAGACTAAGGCTCTGTCCTTGAGTAGCTTCGATAAAGCTCTCGCGAGCGTTTAACTCGACTTCGTAGTCGTGCGCTTATTCTTGAACACGTTCGATGAAACCTAGTGGGTGCTTGCCGCCGTCATAACTCGCGCCCCACTTGCGAACGCGATCCATCACTGATTAGTTGGACAACTATGTGTAGACATGGGTATACCATACGTCTCTATCATACGAGGTGACATTCCCGTACCGTTGTCGTTACTGGGTTGCTGTGCCTGCTGCAACTGTACCGATTCCTTCTGTTCCCCTTATTTTCCTCAATTTATAAGGGCCTACGTTGGGCACCAGTTGTAACGAAGCCGATATAACGTTTGCACTACACCCCATATACACTAGCTACGATAGCACAAACCGAACTGATCTAAATGCTCGCTATGATAGTGCTTGGTGATTTCCAAACTTAAATGTTTAATACTTAAAGTTCATATTTTAACTTCATCCGTAATGAGTAAAAAGTTCGTTCGGTTTTTTTTTTTGATTTTTCAAAACATGATAACTTTGTGTAAATTTGTCCGATTTAAGTCAAATAAGCGCCGTTTTGTTCGTAAACTTGTTGCCAACTACATCATACCCCTCTCGTAAAAGGCTGCGTCCCTATTGGCAAAAAACTCGGAGAGCTAATTATCACAGGACTCTCTTGAGGCCAACTTCTCACCATTAAGCGCGCTCGCCATGGACAGGAAAAGATGGTAATCACTTGGTGCCAGGTCCGGACTATAAGGTGGGTGCATTAGAGCTTCCCATCCGAACTCCTGGAGCTTCTGGCGCATCACCAAAGACGTGTGTAGACTGGCGTTGTCCTGATGAAACAAAAGCCTCTGTTGATCAAAGATGACCTCTTCTGGATGAGTGCTTCCTTCAAGCGGTTCAGTTGTTGGCAGTAGAGGGCTGAATTGAGCGTTTGGTCATAGAGGAGCAGCTCGTAGTAGATGATTCCTTGCCAATCCCACCAAACACACATCAAAACCTTCCTGGCCGTCATCCTGGCCTGGCCACCGTTTCCGCCGGCTCACCGCGTTTCGACCACGACCGATTTCGCTTGACGTTGTCGTAAGTGATCCACTCTTCATCGCCAGTCACCAAGCGCTTTAGAAATGGATCGATTTTGTTACGATTTAACAGCGATTCGCAGATGGATATTCGGTCCATCATGTTTTTCCTCAGCAATTAAATAAGTGCTCACGTGACGGTCTATTTTCACTATTTCCATGATTTTATCGCAGTTTTCGACGACAGGCCTCCCGACGCGTGGTGCATATTTGACATCGAAATTACCGGAACAGAACCTAGCAAACCACTTTCATGCTACACGTTCGTTTATAGTATCGGGCCCATAAACTAAATTATTTTTTCAGTCGCTTTGGCTGCTTTTTCGCCTTGATCGAAGAAAAATTGTAAAATATAGCGAATTTTCTCTTTGCTGGTGTCCATCTTTGACGAGCGCTCACAACGTACTGAGTCAATCAATCGAAAAGCTGTCAAAGACAAACTTTTAGAGCGATTAAACACGTTTTCAGCGCCGTATAGTATGACATGACGCGACACGTAACACTGGTACTATGGACAATAACGCTATCTCTTAGATAAAAACCAAATGAAATTTTTTCTTTACCTAATATATTATACCAGGAGTGTTTGTTGAAGGTTGCCGGTCTTACTAGTAGATGTCGCTAGCAATATGTATAAATTTCTATGTTTTGGCATGTATTGGATGAGTGCATAAGTTCGTGCCCGATTCCGCTGGATGCCGTACGAATCGTTTGAGAGTGGCGCTCGTGAAAGAAATATATACATATTATATATCGTTGGAAAGGTGACAGTCCGAACTGTAAATCAAGCATAAAATAACTTCATTTTGATTTGAGTTGCTTAGTGAAAAGACGCATGGAAGATGAACAACGAAAAAGATCATATGCGTCATATTATGTTATACGAATTCCGCAAAGGAAAAACAGTGGGCGCTGCAACTAAAGATATTCGCGAAGTTTATTTGGACCGTGCTCCAGCACTCCGCACAGTAAAGAAATGGTTCGCGAAATTTCGTTCTGTAGATTTTAACCTGGAAGATCAACCTCGCAGTGGACGGCCTTCTGAGCTTGATGACGATGTTCTAAGGACTTTAGTTGCGAATAACTCACGTATTTCGACGGAAGATGTTGCCAGTGAATTGAACGTCAACAAATCAACTGCGTTTCGTCGTTTAAAAAAGGTTGGGTACACTTTGAAGCTCGATACATGGGTGCCACATCAGTTGAGTGAAAAGAACAAAGTGGACCGTATGTCAACAGCAATTTCTTTGCTTCGACGGATCAAAAACGAACCTTTTTTGGATCGGCTCGTGACTGGAGATCAAAAATGGGTCCCGTACAACAATGTTCAACGCAAAAGAACATGGAAACAGGCACACGAAGGGGCGGAACCGATGTCGAAAGGTGGATTGCATCCGATGAAGGTACTGCTGTGCATTTGGTGGGATATCCGAGGCGTGATCTATTTTGAGCTCTTGCCAGCTGGAGAAACGATCACTGCCAACAAGTATTGTCAGCAATTGGTTGAATTGAAGAAAGAAATTGATGAAAAACGTCCGATTTTGGCCAATCGCAAAGCAGTTCTTTTCCATCATGACAACGCCAGGCCACATGTTGCAAAACCGACCCTGGCCAAACTGAAGGAGATGAATTGGGAAATCATGCCGCATCCCCCATATTCACCCGAGATTGTACCTTCTGATTATCATTTGTTTCGATCGCTGCAGAACAATTTGAATGGAAAAAATTTAAAAATGTGGAAGACGTCAAAAACCACCTTGACACCTTTTTCAACGAGAAACCGCGCGATTTCTATGAATCAGGCATCCGTAAATTGGTTGAACGTTGGGAGTGGATTGCCGAACATGATGGCGAATACATAATTGATTAATAAAAGCGCTTTCTTCAAAAAATTTCAATTTTAGTTTGCACTTGAAATCGGGCACGAACTTATGCACTCATCCAATATGTAATTTTTTTCTATTGATATTAACCTACAAAAATACGCAAGTCACATTCCGCCAAAATAATAGCGTCATATTTGTTTACCTCAGTGAATATGTCGAGTTTCGTTCCAAGTAAATCGCATTTGCGGCATTCGTTGCTTTTCTTATTTCATCAAAAGAAAAAAGCACCTGAAGCTCGCCGGTTGCTAGTAGAAACTTATGGTGAACATGTTCCATTGATTATAACATGTGAGATATGGTTTCGTCAATTTAAAAGTGGAGATTTCGATTTGACAGACAATGAACATCCTGGTTCAGCGAAAAAGTTGGAAGACGAGGAATTGCATGTTGATCCAACCCAATCGCAACAAAAATTGGCAGAAACACTACATGTGACTCTAGGAGCAATTTTCCAACTTTAAAAGCCATGGGAAAGATCCAGAAATTTGGAAAATGGGTGCCACACCAGCTAAACGATAGACAAATGGAAAATCGAAAAACCGTTTGTGAAATGCTGCTTCAGCGATTCGAAAGGAAATCTTTTTTGTAACGAATTGTCACGGGGTACGAAAAATGGATTTATTTTGAGAACCCGAAGCGAAAAAAATCATGGTAAGACAATGCTCTGTGTTTGGTGGGACCAGTGTGGTGTGGTGTACTACGAGTTGTTAAAACCTGGTGGAACGGTGAACACAGATCGCTACCGACAACAAATGATCAATTCGAATCATGCGTTGATCGAAAAACGGTCGGATTGGGCCCGAAGACATGGCAAAGTTATCTTGCAACATGACAACGCGCCGTCTCATATCGCTAAACTGGTGAAAGACACATTAAAAACACTTAATTGGGAAATATTATCGCACCCGCCGTACTCTCCAGACCTCGCCAGTCCGACTATCGCCTTTTCGCATCGATGGGACACTCTCTTGCCGAGCAGTGCTTCGCTAATTTTGAAGAAGTCGAAAAATGGCTCGTCGAATGGTTTGCCTCGAAAGAGAAAAAGTTTTTTTGGTATGGTATCCATAATTTGTCTGAGAGATGAGGGAAATGTGTAGAAACCAATGGTCAATACTTTGATTAAAAAAATTTTGAGATTCCTCTGAAAATTTCAACTAACACACCCGGTATATTATATTGCACAATTATTTCAATTTGTGTTGATAAATCTATGCATGTTTATATATACATGTATATGTATATTAATATGTATATGCATATATATTTAATTAATTGTATAAGTGTATATATATGTTTTTCAATCTAAATGTTCATGTATATATACATATATGTTCATAATTGTATATAGATGTGTGTGTGTGTAACTTTGTAGCGTACTGGCCGCAACAAAAATTTCTTTTGTGTTTGTTTGTTCATTTCCTTTGTTTTGCCTAATATTCCTTTCCCTTTTTTTTTTTTTTTTTTGTTTGTTTGTTTGTTTATTGCCCAAAAATATCATTAATAATACATGAGTGTGATTACATTAAGTATTTCTTAATTACTCCTAACAGGCTACAAGCTTTTATCTAGGATTTCTAAATTTATTTATTTTATATTTATACCGATTTAAACAAGTAAACCTTTATAAATTAAGTTATTTCATGTACATTTGTTATCATTAATATATTATTTTTCTTCAAAAAGGGCATGAAAAGAAGGATAATATTATGAATTAAAATAGCGTGAAACTAAGTACTTATATTTAATGACTACTAATAAAATTACTAACTAATTAAAATTTGTTCTAAAACAGTAAGTTTATCGTTATCATATTTTATTTTAAAACGATATGTTGATCTACATTATAAACCAAATTATTACTTATATCATAAGAATTGTACTTTCTGTGATAGAATAACAATTTTTTATCTTTGTACAACATATCATTACGGTTTAGGATACTTATATATATAGGTGACAAATATTGTTCAGCAAGAGGATATTCAATATTCTCTTTCTTATTAACGTATGTTTTAATGCGTTCGTTTTCTAATAGATTCAGTTTATTTAAGAACCGTAGTGCATTGTCCATAAGATATTTGTCTATACGAGTTATATTACATTTTTTATATAGAATTTTGTTTGATGTTCTTTTTCTAAATAAATCTCTGCCACGATAGGGTTCACGGTTTACACCAGAACAAATTCTTAGAATGTATCTTTCGAAAATTCGTAATCTTTCCATTTGGGCTGAGGAGATACTAAACCATACTGGGAAAGCATATGTTAAGATTGGTCGAATTATTTGTTTGTAGATATTAATTTTTATAGTCGATTTTAAATCTTTTGCACGCTTTATAAGTCTTATATATGAAAAGAACATATTTTTTGCCTTTTTAATTACATAGTCCAGGTGGGGTTTGAAATTGAATTTACTTTGCAGTATAACGCCTAGGTATTTAATATTTTCTTTAACCGGGATACTATTTCCATTTATTTGAATATTTGCTATAAAAGTTCTCGCATTTGGATAGAGATATTTATGAAGCCCTTTGAAAGTAGTGCATTCGCATTTTGAGACATTAATTTTTAATTTCCATTTAGAGAAAAAATTAGATAATATAGTTAAATAATTGTTTATCATATTATTCGCTTTCTTTGCATTCTGTAGAGACCCTAATATCATAATATCGTCAGCATATGAAAGGGCAATCATATTTGTGTTGTCACTTGGTGGATCGGGTAGGTCAGCTAGTAATATGTTATAGAGAACCGGACCTAATAGAGACCCCTGTGGGACTCCTGCTGCTACATCCCTTGTCATTGAGCAGTTATCATTCATACTTACAAAAAAAGTTCTGTCACTTAAGTAATTGTAGATAATGCGATTTATATTAATATCAAATTTAAATAGTTTGTACATTTTGTATATGATACCCTCTTTCCATGCCGTATCAAAAGCTTTTTCTATATCAAGGCTGACTGCTATAGTGGCCCAGCGGCGATTAAGGTTAGAGCATACAAAATCACTCAATAGAGTTAATGCGTGATTTGTTGAATGAAAGTTGCGAAAGCCAAATTGTGTGTCTTTAAAGATTTTGTTTTTGGTTGCATGTGTTTTAATTTTTTGTAATAGGAATTTTTCGAATAATTTTCCAATGTTAGATAATAAGGAAATTGGACGGTAGCTACGGACGGATTTTGGATCAGATTGTGGTTTCTGGATTGCTACAACTTTAGCACATTTCCAGACTTGTGGAAAATATCCTATATTATATGAATGATTAAATAGAATAGCTAAATAACGCCAAAAATAGGAGTCTGTTTTGCGAAGCAGAAAATTTGATATTTGATCATCTCCTGCACTCTTCTTGTTGTTAAGTAAATATATTGTTGTTTCGATTTCATCCGCATTTGTAAATTGCTTGTAACTATTAAACTCTAGTTCAGTGTGAGGTACACTCGCTTTGTTAACCCGACTTATAATGGTCTCTCCGTCAGCTGTAAGGTATTTACTAAATCTGATTATTGGTAACCTGTGGCTAGCAATATCAGAAATTGACTGTGTGATCTGTTCATGAAAATCGTGCTCCCCAGCATTTAAGTCTTGTTTGTGCACTTGTTCAAATCTCCAAGCTAATGCGTTCACCTTATCAATTTCACTCTTCATAACAACAGAGCCATCTGATTCATGGACACCCCCTTCGAAGTCTAAAAGATTTGCATCATCTACTACGATATCTGGTAATTTTAATCTGTTATTAAGCCCACACAAATTTTTAATTTTTTTATAAGTCTTGTTGTTCATACGTATTTTCTCAAAATATTTTTTCCAATAACTCTCTTCATTTATACGAATTCGATCAGATATAATCTTGCTAAGGTTACGAACTGTTGCTATAAGTATTTTCTTGCGTCTTGGATCTATACATCTGAACGCTGCACGACGCAATTTCTTTTTTTCATTGATAAAGGCTAATATTATTGGTGGTAGTGAAATTAAACCTCTACTACGTACTTCTATTTTAGGAACTGCTTGCGAATTTATGACTTTTTCCCAGGCAACATTCAAATGAGCTATGCAGTTGTCTATTTCAGTCGTGGATACAATACGGTCTAATGCCAAACAGTTGTTTTTTAACATTGCAAATAGCTGTTGATTTAATTCATCACTGTTAATATTTTTATAATCAATTATTTTTCGGGGAGGTTGCCTTAGTATATCATTTTGTGTTCTGCCTAAACAGAGTTCTATTGCCTTGTGATCGGACTCAAAATGATGTGTCCGTAGCTTACCATAGGGCTCACTATCATTGCTAAAGCAAACGTTAACAAAAGGAGACACTATAAATAAGTCTATATACGAATTACACACACCAGAGGTTCTAGTTGGATTAGCAGTGGGTAGTATTTTAAGTAAGGGGCATTCAGAGATCCAATTAAACAACACTCTTCCGTTTGGGTTTGTGTGATTATCGCCCCAGCTGGGATGACGTGCATTTAAGTCTCCACCCAAGATAATTTCATTTGTTCTTGCACTAAGTGCATTTAGGACCTTTAATAGATCACTAGTGCACAATTTGTCTGTTTTACTTAATCTATTATACATTGCCGCGATAGCTATACGATTTCCGTCTGAGGTAAGTAGTTCTATTGCCGTAGTTTCTAGGTATGTAGTTCTTTCCACTTCGATCCTATTGTATTGAAAATTTTCTCTAATGAATATGCCAGTGGATTGACTATTTTTTTTGTCAGTGTGAGTCTTCATTAGTTGAGGAATATAGCTATAATTTCGAAAAGAGATGTTATGTTTATGGCTCAGCCGAAGCTCAGCCGCTAAAACTACATCAGGCTTATGCTGTTGTAAGAATAAGTTAAAATAATGTTGTTTTTGTTTGGATATTAAAGAATTTACATTTATAAATATACATTTTAATTGATGTCTATCCATGGTTATTGTTATTTAATTTTAAATCAATAAATAAATTAAACAAAGCCGAAGCTTTTTCTTCATCATTTCTAAGTTTACAATAGTTTAAAGAAAACTCGCCAATTTTTTGCATACATTTTGTAAATTGACTACCAAAGAGACGAAGGCACTCACCATTCAATATATTGAATTGATTGGAAATAATGTATTCGCTATAGTTAGAAGAGCCTACTTCTCTTGCATTAACGACTTTTGTTTTCATTGTATTCTCTTTAACCTTAGCGGCATAAGAGATTGTATTTCTACGACTAGACTCTTGTATCATATTTTGTGTGGGAGTTGGTAAATGCAATCTTTCTTTCTCTTTTTTACGAATTTCTTTTCGTTTGATAACTTCAATGCGAACTGGACAGACATTAGAATTGGCAGAGTGCCCTTCTGTTCCACAATTTGCACATTTCAAAGGAATGCCTATTCGCTTCATAATTTTCCCTGTTGCTTGATCTGTATATATATATTCTTGAATATTATTTTCTTTAATTGGTATTGTGCATTTCCCCGGGCCGTGTGATTGTGCACATTTTACACACCTGTAGGGCATATGACAATTACTTGCTACATGCGAGTACCTTTGGCAATTTTTACATTGAGTGGGTATTAGTGGCTTAAGTTTTTCTAGATTTATTTTACAATTAAGAATATATTTAATTTTGTAAAACTCTTCAATATCAGACGTTTTACTTAGTTGAATTAGCCAATTGTTATTTTTAAATTTAGACAGATTTATAATTTCAACATTCAAATTTAGTTCATTAATATATTGCAGTATTTCTTCACGTTCATAGGTTTCACATAGCTTTTTGATTACAATAGATATAGGTTTCTCTTCAATTGGGGTATATGTGTAAAATTTAATACAATTTTCAATAAGATAAGCTTTAATTTTTTTATAATCATCGTAGATAAATGTAATAATATGTAAGGAATTAGTATTAATTATATTATACACAAAGTTTTTATGGCCTAGTAAATGAAACAATTTATTCGTCGTTTCTTTTTGTGTTAAGTTAAAACACACAAATATTGGTGGTCTACTCTTTGTTTTAGTTGATTTATTGTTGTGGGAAGTTTTCTTAGATGTTTGAGCGGATGGCTTTACTGAGCTGGATGAGAGAATTTCCTGTCTCATTACTTCTGTTAGAGATTCTCCGTTATTTAATGGTAAATTTTGAAAATCATTCTCTCCTTCATATGCAGGCATTGTATTGTTGCTATAGATGATGGAATCCCTTGTAATTCCAGTATTTTCAGTGATCATTGGGCTGGTCTCACTTAAACTCTCGATTTCATTTGAGTTATTGTTTTCGGTATTGTACACTAAATTATGAGTTGGTTCATTGTTTGTATTATCCAACTTGTTTCGCAATGAGACATTCTCTTCGCGCAAAGTTAAGAGTTTTTGTTCATAAATTATTTTTTGAACGTCTTTGTCCATTTGTAGTTGAGCTAGTGCTTTTTTTAGTTCTTCCATTTGAGAAACTAACGATTGCAAAGTAATATTTTGATACAAATCATTTTGGGTTTGATGCACTACATTATTTTCTAAAGAATCTGCTGATTCCGAGTTTCTGGACTTTTTGCGCCTTTTCTTTGATGCTGACCTCTGGTTTCCAGCGGTCACTTCACAATTTCTTGAACCACTTGCACTATTTTCAATGTCTTCACTCATCACTTCCATAATTTGTACATGATTAATATCTATGTCATCGTTATGGTCTTTTTTATTGTCTTTATCACTCATGTTTTAATTTATAATTAATTATTTGAGAATAAATTAGGAAAATTGTACCCTTTTAAGTTTTACACACTTTTGAATTTACGACAAAATTATTATCGCGTCTGTTCACTGTGACGGCTCAAAAAGCACTCATTCCTTTCCCTTCAAGCGTTGGCAGGGGCATTTGTCGGCAAATAGTTGTGTAAGTTAAAGCCATGAATTGTTGGCACGGTTGCACTCGGCGTGCGCCTTCCCAGTGGTACAAGTCTCCAAAAGGAGGTGTTCGACAAAACGGTTCCTCCACTAACAAATATTAGGGAAACGGAACGCTTTGCGCGGGTATTCCGTAAAAAGGGGTGCCGCCTTTCTCTTTATACGGCGAGGGGAAAATCATCCCAGTGTACTTGGTGTGCCATAGTGGCGTGCGCTATACAACTCTGTCCCTTTGGGTAATGGGGGTGGCGCCAAATGATTGGGCGCCAATACACACTCGCCAGAGAATTCTGAAGGCAGACGCGTAGCTTGCAGCCTGGCTCGTAAGTGCATGCCGGATCAGATTCGAACAATCTACGAAAGCGTTAACACATTTTTTGCGCAGACGTGCGAGTAGTGGTTTTTGAAAACAAAAAAAAAAACATAAATAATAGAGTGCTGCCATTAGAGGCAACAGACGTAATTTTTGTGTTTAGCCAAGAGAGGCAGAGGGGGCAGTTTGGCGACATCGTCCGGAGGAGCACCGAAGTTGGGTACTCACACCCGACCGAGTAACTGATAAGTATCATTTTATTGATTTATCGTTTGCCCACCTTTTGTCGTGCCGACAGTGTTGCTTCCTTCGTTTTTCCCATACTCATCCTTATAGCATCCCGCACCCAGAGCCCAGTCATACAGGCGGAATAAAGTCACCCGGCAGCACCGTAGTAGTGCGAGTGGGTTCGTAACCAGCTTGGTTGGACCACACCTCCGGTGCACCCCAAAATCATATTTTGTTTATTATATGTGTGTACATATACGTTTAGTTTTGCTCTGGTGTTTAACTATTGTTGTGCGATTTTCGTTTATCTCAGTCAGCGTTAGTAAAATTCTCTTGGTGTTGTTTTCCTTCCTCTGCGAATAGTTTTGTTAGTGTACGTAGCTGGCGACCCACGCCGTCTCCACTTAGCTGTCCGGTCGCTCTGTTGTTTTTTGTTTTTTTTTTTTGAAAAATGTGGAGGTGACAACTTCTCTTGTTGTTGTTGTTGTTGTTGTTGCTGTGGAGGCTTCAAGGCGTTAGACTTGGGATCTTCACAGCTTACAGAAGCCAGAAACCGCAATCGAAGATGATGGTAAAGACGTTACATTACCTTACTTCGAAGTAGTTCGAATAATCGCCCGCCTGAAAAACAACAAAGCGGCTGGAGCTGACGGACTCCAGGTAGAACTATTCAAACATGGCGGGGAAGAGCTAACAATTGGCATGCATCAGCTACTTTGCAGAATATGGTCGGACGAAAGAATGCTCGCTGATTGGAATGTAAGTGTGCTCTGCCCAATCCATAGAAAAGGGGACCCCACATTCTGCGCCAATTATCGTAAGATAAACCTCCTTAATATCGCCTATAAAGTCATCTCGAGCGTTTTGTGTGAAAGACTAAAGCCCACCGTTAACAAACTGATTGGGCCTTATCAGTCAACCTTTGACCAGATATTCACCATGCGCCAAATCTTGAACACCCACCACCTCTTCGTCGATTTTAAAGCCGCCTTCGACATCACGAATAGGAGCTGCCTTTACGCCGCTATGTCTGAATTTGGTATCCCAGCAAAACTTATACGGCTATGTATACTGACGTTAAGTAACACTAAAAGCTCCACCAGGATCGGGAAGGACCTCTCTGAGCCGTTCGGCACCGAACGAAAACAGCTTTGCGGTTTTTGAACGCAAGGAGGGCTTTTTCAGAAACTGCTGCCATATAGCTTGAAACGTTAGGCATCACTTCGTGTATTTTATCTGCCAATCGAGCTTTGAATATGTCGCCTGGCACATCTAGACATAAACTTCCGTAGATGACGAAAAAACTGTGATGGAGTACGTAGAACATTTTTGGTTTTCCCATTTTTCATGCAAATAAAAAGGTTATCTGGTTTGCCAACCCTTGAATATGCAACATACCAGATGTGTTTTTTGAAGGTTGCCGGTTTTACTAGTAGATGTCACTAGCAATATGTATAAATTTCTATGATTTGGCATGTATGTAATTTTTTTCTATTGACATTAACCAACAAAAATACGCAAGTCACATTCCGCCAAAATAATTGTCATGGGGGACGAAAAATGGATTTATTTTGAGAACTCGGAGTGAAAAAAATCATGGCTTTCTCCTGGTGAAGCTCGCCCGTCGACTGCAAGGCCAAATCGCTTTGGCCGTAAGACAATGCTCTGTGTTTGGTGGGACCAGTGTGGTGTGGTGTACTATGAGTTGTTAAAACCTGGTGAAACGGTGAACACAGATCGCTACCGACAACAAATGATCAATTTGAATCATGCGTTGATCGAAAAACGGTCGGAATGGGCCCGAAGACATGGCAAAGTTTTCTTGCAACATGACAACGCGCCGTCTCATATCGCTAAACTGGTGAAAAACACTTAATTGGGAAATATTATCGCACCCGCCGTACTCTCCAGACCTCGCCCGTCCGACTATCGCCTTTTCGCATCGATGGGACACTCTCTTGCCGAGCAGGGCTTCGCTAATTTTGAAGAAGTCGAAAAATGGCTCGTCAAATGGTTTGCCTCGAAAGAGAAAAAGTTTTTTTGGTATGGTATCCATAATTTGCCTGAGAGATGAGCGAAATGTGTAGAAACCAATGGTCAATATTTTGAATAAAAAAATTTTGAGATTCCTCTGAAAATTAAGTGTTTTCTTTATCGAAAAAACCGGCCACTTTCAACAAACACAACTGGTACAACTGTCCATTCGCGAAGAACAACGTATGTAAATGTGAACCGCACGTTTTCAAAGATCGGAACTGAACTTGTCGAATAAGAAACTGTAAGCCCTTAAATTCAAGGGCACTATCGGAGAATTCATTGGTTTCCATAGCGGTGTCTATTGACTTATACGGCATGTGATAGATTCAGCGAGGACAGCTCGCTCACTCAGCCATTCATGATTCCTCTATTTGATTTGGAAATTTAGGAACACTCCGTGAATCAATTCTTCTTTTGTTAACCCTAAATTACAGAAGTTATCAATGATCATTTATCATGGATCATATTGCAGTATGAGTATTTTAGGCAAGGATTGATTTCGTCCTCTGAAAGTAAGAAAGTATTATTTACATTTCGGTCCATTTCCAGGAAGCAAAAAAATTTCATTTACGCATATCATCCAGAAATTTAACATCAAAAAAATATTACCATTTATATTTTTTCAAATAGATCCATCCAATTCCCCTAAAACAAGAATTTGAAGTAAATCTACGTCTCTACTTCATTTCCCGGAAAAAAATGTAGCCTTCCTGTTAAGATAAACAAAAATCCACCTATGTACACAATTTCAAGAAAATCAAACCAAAAATACAATTTTTCGCTTCCCGGAAAGTAGAACAATATTCATGTTAATCTAAGCAAAAATCCTTTTATGTACCAAATTTTATGTAAGTCGAATCATAAATAAGATTTTTTGGTGGTCCGGTTTCTAAATCCCTTTGTTTGCAGCCCGGTGGTCGTGTGCGCTATTAAGCGCAACCTTTCTCCTCTGCTTTTCTCTATGCTGTGCTGCTTCGTGACACGCTGCGCTGGGGCGCGCTGTTGTAGCCGCTCCTTCTTCTTAACCTCCCTGTTGCTTGCGGCGGGTGCTGTAACTGTCTCTGGCTCGCTAAATTGAGACTCTGGCGGATGTAGCATGGTATGATGCGCCTTTTTGCATCGTCTGCATTCGAGAGGATCAGCACTGCGTTTTGTTGTTGGTGCCCTTCGTCTGGAAATGGAAGAAAAACCTAACAATGGGTAGTTGTCATTTGTATGTAAGCAGGTGTATAGGATTAAGAGGAAAATTTCACTTTATGGCTGTGCTTTGTGCGAAGATTGCTCATTTGGAATGAAGCACAGTTTTACTAAAGGCCACGTGATAATCCCGTTTTGCGTACGAAGGTTCACGACATGAATAGGATTATCAGGCCCACGATGAACATTTTCGATTCGTTCGAGACGCCACTCGGTAACCCGCCATTTCGGATCACGGCGATTTCGCCAGTTTGAGCCTCCGGAGAGGTACTGCGCGCCTTTCAATTAGGCCAAGAGTTGATGTGGTGTATGAGCCGCTTTGGTCCGTTCCATCGAATACCAAGAGTTTTGGTGGTGGAAACAACTTCGAATTTCAAGAAATTGGAGTAGAGAAGGTCTTCCCTCGGAAACTTCTCCAATATGGCCGGGTTATTGGCTATTAATTTCTTGAGAATAAAGCCAGCTGACTTTAGCGCGTTGATCAGTTGGAAGAGTGAATCGGTGGCATTGCCAATATCATGACTTCCAGACAAGACATCATTAACAAACGTTTGGGTTTTGAGTATTGGAGTGGCCAGTGGAAACTTCGCTTTTGTATCTTCTGTCAATTGATGCAGAGTACGAATAGCGAGATATCGCGCACAATTCACCCCGAATGTCACTGTGTTAAGATAATACTCAGAGATGGGAGAATCTTCTGACTCGCGAAACAGATTTCGCTTGATGTCTTTGATGCGTTGAAAACCACTTGCACTTTAGTCGTGACTTAATTTGGTTTTACAACTGCATGACGTGGCAAATAGAACGAATGGTAATTGCCATTGGAACTGATCTCACGGGGGGTTATGAGATCCATATAACCCAACACATCGTAGTACATTGTCTTTAACTCCCCTTTCTTCTGACGCGTGCGTTCCATGCTAAGGAGCTGCCTAGGGTGAGTTTTTCAGGAAATGCTTCTTTAAATGGAAACCTGAAAATGTAGCGACCGCTTGAATTACGGGTCGTTATTGCAACATAATAATCTTCACACGCCTGATTTTCAGGCGAACTTTGTGGAGGTATATGGACTTCCTCCTGTTCCCAGAATTGCCTCAGTTGTGCACTGGGCGTTTCATGGGAAACTAGTTCTATTTGGGTGGAAAACTAGGATACCTTTTCGGTCACCGAACCATTAAGTATCCATCCAAATATGGTTTTTTTTTGCGCAAGAAGATTTCCGCAAACTTTTTGCAGCCGTTCCACTAGAATTTGTGGAATAAGATCGCTGCCGATAACCATATCAATCTGAGCTGGAATGTGACAATTTGGGTCAGCTAGCTCGAGATTACTCAGTTCATGCCAGTTTTCACGATTCATTGTAAAGGTTGGAAGAAGCTTTGTTAACTAAGGTAACACTATTGCATGGGCCTAATTAGCTTAGAGGAATTTCGGACACCCATGCCTGAAATTTCGAACCTGGAATGTTCGAACAGTAATTTCAAATTTTTCTGGACTTTTGAGGAAATAAAAGTCCTTTGGAAACCTTGGTCAATCAAGGCCCGTAATTGAAATAATCTCCTTCATGTTCAACTGCCACCATGGCAGTTGGAAGGAGAACCTTGCTTTCGATGTTGGAATGTAAAAAGTGTATGTGTGCTTGCTTTGAGCAGCACGGTTGTTCGTCGGGATTGGAGCTGGATTGTAGAGTTCTATGTTGTAATGTAGCTCCATGGGGTCGGCTACTGGTACGTTGAGCATGTGGTTTAATATCTATGTGCAGTAGAGTATGATGCCTTTGTTGGCATTTCGCTCATGTAAACTTGCTCTTACAGTCTTTGACGTTATGGTCGTAAGCAAGGTAGTTTCTACATAGGTTGTTCTCTGTACAACCTTAGAACGTTCTTGTTCTAACATTTTGCGAAATTGTTTGCAGAATGGTTGGACATCTGGCAAGAATATGCCTTCTTTGGTTCAACTATAAAGTTTTGTGTCCTAATTAAAGGTTTTTGCAGAGCAGCATATGGAGCACGGAGTTTAGGCTTATTAGAATAAAGCCTATTTAGTATTTCTACAACTTCGTATCGAGAAGATAGATAGTCATCTAATTGAGCCCACTGGGATAGGTCTCGTCTTGATGTGAGCGATTGTTCCCAAAGCGACAGTGTTGTTTCTGGTATTCAGAATAGGATTTCAACTGTCTGTTGAAATGTCTTGAGAATGCAAGGCAGACAGACAGTTGTTAATAGTTGTTTGAAGCCTTTGTACTCGAATTGAAAAGCAGGCAAGTTCATTAATATTTTGACCTGATTGTCTACCAAAATGTGTTTGTTTTAATATCTTGACCGAAACGCTTCCCAAACCAGATCGAAATTATCGTCACTCACATAGCCCCAGCTTTACCTTCCGTTTTGTACCTGAGGTGGTATAACTTTTGAGTGCGAGAGAGCTTCGTGTACACGGCTGTGAGCATGTCCCGAAAAGCCTGCCATTCTTCGTAACTCCCATGAAAAGTATCTGTGTCGCAAGCAGGAAATTGTAGGAAACTACAGGAAGCACTTGATTGCTCTGAAGTGGGTTCTACACGGGATGGTGAACTCGGGGCATCAACTATTCTGAGCATTTTTAGTTGGTCTGACATCTTGATTTGTGTAATTGAATTGAACTTTTCATGCGGCTTAGTATAAGCTGTGGGTCCCTCCATTTGTTGGAAAAACAACAAGACGCAAAACCCTAAATTGGAGGAGGAGCTCGGTCGAAAAATCGCTTCAGCGGTTACAAAGCGCCAATTATACATATATAGGAAACAGTTAAGCTAATTTATTGACTGAATAAGATATAAAAACAATCGAAAAAAAGTTTTTATAAATTAAAATTACAAAAAAGAAATCACACACACTTGCACTTATGTATGTACATGTAGTGAAATATACGTGTAAATAATGTTGAGTGGGGGTAAAAAATGGGCCGTTTCCAATGAAAAGAAAAAGTCTAGGTCTTTTGGGTTTTAAGCAGTAACAATTCAGGTTTATTGAATTTCTTATGTTATATGATGGATTATTGAAAAAAAATAATAATTTAGATTTATAATTCGTTGTATAAGGTTTTCAGACACAAATTGTTTTAGTGTCTTTGAAACCATTTATTTGTTACAAGACTAGGTCTTTAAAAGTTATTTGAAATTACAATTAAAAGAATATAAGCAAATATAAGATTATGAATTTAAATGATGAAGAGCAGTCCGTGGTCGCGATTTCGATTCGTTGGAGGTTGAAAAGCGATTAAAAAGCTGATTGTGTCGCTGTTGGCTACTTTAGCCGGTTGGTTAATTCAAACGGTGTTGCTTGTGCAGAACGTTAACAATATTGGGCGACATTGGACAGCACATCGCGGCGTTGCCACCTGAGGGGGATCACTCCGAAAACGAAAGGATTTCCATGTCCTCAACATGGCGACCACCCGGCGTTAGTGCCTGTATCTCCCTCTCCAGCTTGCCAATCAGACTCCGGACATCCTTC
Source organism: Ceratitis rosa (assembly GCA_037013455.1). Taxonomy (NCBI): domain Eukaryota; kingdom Metazoa; phylum Arthropoda; class Insecta; order Diptera; family Tephritidae; genus Ceratitis; species Ceratitis rosa. The sequence continues at coordinate 6,433,404 of JAWMAG010000015.1, read as the reverse complement.
ACCAATTGTTGCAACTTCTTCCGCTGCTGGGCAGACCGGCTGGATAAAGCTGGCCTGGAATTGGCTACGTTCGCTGCACCGTTTACCCCCCTTAACTTCGCCCGCACTCATACCTGTCCTCCGGTGCCATGGCGAGGAAAGCGGGGCAAAGGCGCAGCGAATGCAACCGGCCGCATAAACGGCACTTCCTCGATGTCGCCTCTCGTCGTGACCTAGGAGAAAAGAATGAAAATAGGTATACAACTTTAGTATATGGTTGAAAAAAGGGTATATGAAGAGATTTCATGAGACGCTTTTATATGAGTTGTAGGTTGGTATATGTAAATGTAAAATGTTGGGATTAAGTCATAAGGTTCGAAGTTCCTACAGCGGGCAGCACACACAATTTGGCTATATTTCGGGTTATCATTCCATTCTGCGTGATTATGTCGACTACAAGGATCTTTCCGTTTGCACCTTTGTACAATTTGGTTATACGTCCTAGGCGCCATTCATTCGGGGGGAGGAGGTCATCCTTGACGACAACTAGATCTCCTTCCTTTACGGGGCTTTCCGCCCTCTTCCATTTATACCTCTTGTGTAATTCTCTAAGATACTCGTTCTTCCATCTGGTACTAAATTGATGGTGAAGCACCTTGAGTTTCTGCCATTTGGGAACCAGAGCGAGGTCTTCGGCATTGGGTTCGGGTATCGATAACAATGGAGCACTGTGGAGGAAATGTCCAGGGGTGAGTGTCAGTAAGTCTTGCGGGTTTTGCGACATGGCTGAGAGCGGTCGGGAATTGAGAACAGCTTCTATTCTTACCATCAGGGTTGTGAGTTCCTCGAAGCTAAATTTGTGATTTCACTCCCAATAGAATCCGAGTTGGGCGTATTTGGCGGAGACGTCAGCTGCTACTTCCTTCAAGAACTCGCCGAACTCGCGGTGGAAGGTGCGTTGAGCTCCGACTAATGTTTTTCCATTGTCGGACATAATCTTATAGGGGAGACCGCGACGTCCAACAAATCTAGCGAAGGCTGCTCGGAAAGCCTCCGTAGTCAAGTCAGAGCAGACTTCGAGGTGGATTGCTTTCGTGGAGAAGCATACAAACACACAAAAGTATGCCTTTGAATATGAAGCTCGCGATGGGTAGATACCTTTACTAGGAACGGGCCGGCGAAATCCACCCCAGTCGTGTAAAACGGTAGGGTATATGTGGTTCGTTCGGAGGGTAGTGCTGCCGTAATCTGCGATCTCATCTGCTGATTGTGGATGGTGCATGTTTTGCTATGAAAGATGCACTTTTTTTTTGTTTTTTGGGTTTGAGTTGGGGGATGTAGTACTCTTGTTGTACCATTCGCATCATTAACTGGTTTCCAGCATGCAGCATGGTAGTGTGTAGAAATCTTAACAGCAGAGTGCAGAATATTGAGTTTCTTGGGGTGATTATGGGATGACGTTCGTTGTAACTAAGGGCTGCGTATTTAAGCCGTCCGTTTACGCGCAGTACGCCTTTGCTGTCGAGTATAGGTTTTAATATCAGCAGCGTGTCCTTCTTGCTGATCAGTTTTGAGGATTCGAGTTGAGCTATGGTTTCACCATAATGCCTTCCTTGAGTTAGGGTTATGAGCCGCGTTTTTGCTTCGTTCATCTCTTGTTTTCTTAGAGTCATGCTCATCTGAGACCTGTGAATAAAACGATATATGTATGCAATTACTCTAAGGGCTCGGGGGAAGGAAGAAAATCTCTCCAAGATATCTTCGGATGGCGAGGTATGGAATGCGGCGATGTGCCTTTGCTCCGGAGGCGATGGGTGTTGGGGGCGAGAGCTAGGCCATTCATTGGCGGGTTTGGCGAGCCATTCACGACCTTTCCACCAGATGGTGTCTTCAACGAGGTCCTGAGTTCGACATCCACGGGTGCCTAGGTCAGCTGGGTTGTCGCTGATGCATACGTGCCGCCTCGTAGCATTGCTTATCAGTTGCAGGATCTGGGATATCCTGTTTGCTACACATGTTTTCCAAGAGTGTGGTGGTTTCTCTAGCCATGCCAAGACGATGGTCGGTCTGTCCACAGAACAGGTTCGTGAGGCGGAAAACCTAATTCTTTTTCTTTTTGTTATACCAACTTTGCCAGTAGAACTGCTTCACAGAGCTCTAGACGGGGGAGACTTATCGTTTGGAGAGGAGCTACCTTTGTTTTTGCAGCTAGTAAATGTGAGGTGAAGGAGTTTTCGCCGTGTTATACCCTCATGTACACACAAGCGCAGAATGCCTTCTCTGAGGCATCTGAGAATCCATGGAGTTGAATTGGTTTGTCGGGGGAGTACTGCACCCATCGGGGTATTTGGATGTCTTTGATTACCGGGAGATTCTCATGAAACGTGTTCCATTTATGTAGGTATCCGGATTTTACGTTTTCGTCCCAATCCGTTCTTTCTAGCCAAAGTGTTTGGAGTAGTACCTTGGCTACTATCATAATTGGTGATGACCATCCTGCCGCGTCGAATAATTTCGCCACAGCCGATAAAATCTGGCGTTTCGTCCTACACTTTGCTGCAGGCTGAGGTACGGATGAGTATGAGAAGGTGTCCGTAAGCGCGTTCCAGCGTATTCTTAGAGTTTATATTGAGGTTGTGTCGCTGAATTTAAGAAAGTCGGCATCTAGCAAATGAGACTCTGGGAATTTTTCGAGTATTTTCGGGTGGTTTGCCGTAATTTTCTTAAGAGGGAATCCTGCTGAATTTAACGCTTCGATAACTTGGGTGAGTGAGTTGATAGTGGACGGTATTTCATTACTGCCTGAAAGAATGCCATCTACATAAATTTCATTGAGTAGGATATTGCTTGCGAGAGGGTATTCGGTTTTGCAATCTTCGGCTAATTGATGTAGGGTTCGAATAGCTAAATATGGGGCACAGTTAACGCCAAACGTAACTGTCTTTAGCTTGAAATCTTCTATTGGAGAGTCGGGGGTTCTGCGAAAGAGTATTCGCTGGAAGTCTTGATCTTCCTGGTTAACGAGTATTTGCCGGTACATTTTCTCAATGTCGCCGTTAAATATGTACTTATATAGTCGCCAATTGAGGATTATTAGCATTAAATCATTTTGTAGTGTTGGGCCTGTGTGTAGGACGTCGTTTAACGAGTTCCCTGATTGTGATAATCTGGACGCGTTGAATACCACTCGGACCTTTGTGGATTTACTGTCGGGTTTTATGACAGCGTGATGGGGTAGATAGAAGGAGAAGTACTTCCCTTCGTGGATTACTTCGAGAGGTGAAGTGGGTTCCATGTGGTCCAAGGTCAAGTATTCTTCCAAGACCTCTTGATATTTTTGCTGCAGCACTGGTTTTCGTTCTAGTGTCCACTCGTTGCTGATGTACTGTGGCTGTGCTGCTAGTCTGGCGTGGCCTAGGGCTGCGTCCCTGGGAAACTCCTTTTTGAATGGTAATTTGACTGTGTATTTACCATTCTTTTGACGCGTTGTTGTTTTGTGATACAAATTTTCGCAAAATTCGTCCGCTTCTGAGTGAGTTTGAGGAGCTGTTCCCAGAATTTCCTTAGTTGGATGCTGATCGTGGTCATTTTGGGCTGGATGGACCTGTGTTGAAAAGGACTCTACCTTTTGAGTTGTCGGTCCGCTGATTATCCATCCAAATATTGTCTGTTGTGCCAACAGGGTTCCATTGTAGAGGTGTTGCACTCCTTGTTTGAGGATTTGGGGTGCTAAGTCGCTGCCGATTACCATGTCAATTCGAGATGGGGTGAGACATTTTGGGTCGGCTAACGCTAAGTGTGTTATTTGGTTGATGTCAATGGTTGACACCTGGGTTGTGGGTAGTAGGTGTGTGAGCTTGGGTAATATTATTGCCCTAGCTTTTTGTAATAAGTCTGACGAACATAGAGTTAGGTCGCAGACTTTGGTTGAGTTCTGGACGAAGGTTCCTCCCATTCCTGAGATTTCGTAATGGGTTTCCTCTGTGGGTAGATTGAGTGTTTTTTGAATCCGAGATGTGACAAAGGTTTTTTGCGAACCTTGGTCTATCATTGCTCGGAATTTCTGGTGTTCTCCTCCTAGATATATCGCGACTATAGTCGTGGGCAAGAGTGTGGTTTCTTCGCTGCTTGCTTGGTGTGTTGTTACCTTTACTGCCTTCTTCTGAGCCTGGGAGGTGTGGCTGATTCCTGTTTAAGTTGATGGTCTGTCGTCTGCTATTTCCATTGCGGTCGCTGCCTGGGCTGTCGATGAGAGGGGTTTTGAGTATGGGGTTGTATTTAGATAATGGAGTAGTGAGTGATGACGCCTTTGGCAGGTGAATTTGCTTTGACATTGACTTCGCTTGTGTGAACTGGAAAGACAATTTTCGCAGTAATTGTTTTCACGAATTTTTGTCGATCTGGTTCGGAAAGGTTCCTAAATCGGGTGCACATTTTCATCCCGCGACTAGAGTTGCATAACTTGGTTTTTGGAACTCTGTGTGATACTTTTATTCGCAAATGGGGAGCTTTGATTGCCAGCTCTGGGTGTGAATGTATTGATGTGGGGTTTGGGTTTACCTGGGCGGTATGTTCCCAGTCGTTCTACTACCTCGTGTCTACTGGTCAGGAATGCATTCATTTCGGACCAGAGTGGTAGTTCTTTCCTCGAACTGAGAGATTGTTCCCAAAGCGCGAGTGTTTCGCTCGGGAGTTTCGAGGAGCATATATAAATGAGGATGGGGTCCCAATCCTTAGTCGAAATCTTTTGTGATGAGAGATTGGAGAGGCAGTTATTTATTGTGGTCTGCAGTTTTTGCAGCTGCTCCCCGTTCTCTGCACAGATGGGTTGTAGATTACGGAGGGTTTTGAGCTGGTTATCTACCAGAATTCTTGGGTTCTCATAGCGAAATTTTAATGCTTCCCAAGCAAGCGGAAAGCTTTCATCTGTGAGTGGGTATTGTTTCACAATGAGGCCTGCTGGACCTTTAGCCTTGTGGCTCGAAGGACCATGTATAATGTTGAGTGGGGGTAAAAAATGGGCCGTTTCCAATGAAATGAAGAAGTCTAGGTCTTTTGGGTTTTAAACGGTAACAATTCAGGTTTATTGAATTTCTTATGTTATAAGATGGATTATTGAACAAAAATAATAATTTTGACTTATAATTCGTTTTATTAGGTTTTCAGACACAAATTGTCTTAGTGTCTTTGAGACCATTTAATTATTACAAGACTAGGTCTTTAAAAGTTATTTGAAATTACAATTAAAAGAATATAAGCAAATATAAGATTATGAATTTAAATGATGAAGAGCGGTCCGTTGTCGCGATGTCGATTCGTTGGAGGTTGAAAAGCGATTAAAAAGGTGATTGTGTCGCTATTGGCTACTTTAGCCGGTTGGTTAATTCAAACGGTGTTGCTTGTGCGGAACGTTAGCAACATTGGACGACATTGGGCAGCATATCGCGGCGTTGCCACCTGAGGGGGATTACTCCGAAAACGAAAGGAGGTCCATGTCCTCAACAACGTGTGAATATATGTATAAAAAATATATAACTTAAATTAAATAATATAATGTAAATTATTGTTCATTAAAGATATATAAATATGTAATGTATTTTTTATGCTGAGATTACGAAATCTATCTTGTACCTATATTTAGGGCCATTTATGCACGCATATTATGTACAGTCCACGACAAAAATATAGCACATTTGAATATTTGTATTTTCTTGTAAATTTTAATCAAACATAAATACTATCTTTATTATATATTTTATTTTTACAACAAAATGTTCTTAATTGTATTCAGTATAAAACAAAACCCCTTTTGTGGTGTGACAAAATGTTAGCACATTTATAAATACAAACATTAAATTAGAGAAGTACGCGAAATTCTCAGATATTAAGTGGTGTTTAATAGTGTGTGGATTCTCCATGATTTTTTAAAACTTCAGTAAGACGATTGGGAATTGACTTAAATAATTTTTGTGTTTATATTTTCGGAATCGCCTCCCACTTTGACACAATAGCATTTTTTAGTTGCTCAACGATATCCCAACAATTTTAAATTATACTGAGAGCAGGTGAACGTGCAGACCACTGTAAAATTTTGAAACCTTTTTCCTCAAAGAAGGACTTGACTACTCTTGCAGTATGCAAAGCCGCATTATCTTGCTTGAATATCATGGAACATTCTGTAAATTGTAGTCTCCGATTCAATACCTCTTTACCAATCAATGTGATAGAATTTTGACTGTTCAGTTTTGACGGAACAAATTTTATTTTATTTTATTTTCACTGAAAGTGAAAGTGTTGAAGCAACTTTCAACCTTTTATGGTATCAGAATTTTTCAAAATTCTTTGTACATTCTTTGTACACCAGCTTTTTTCGCAATTTATCTGGCTGTAAGGTGACAATTCGATGCAACACGCAAAATTGCCCTTTCCTGCTTAGGTGTTACTACGCACTCTTCCGTAATTTTCAGAATTTTTCAATAAATTCCCTAAATTCAAATGCTTCGCGATTTCTGCTGTTTTCTTTTTTTCTGCACGAAGATTTAGAGCAATTTTTACCTCTGTGCTATTGAGAAGTTTTCCATTTCTGTAGAAGTTTTGTTTATTAATTGTAGTTTTACAAAATAAATATCGTCATTCTATTCAGAAAACAGCCAGATATTTTTTGAAAAAACTAGCTGATGCTTTATTAGCGGTTAAACAGCAGCTAAACATAAATTTACCAGTTTGTGTTATCATTTTGACGCGTTATAAAAGCAATTTTCTTAGACAATTGTTGCTTTATTTAAACTAAAGTACCGCTATGTACACAAAATCAAGCGCACTATTGTTACTCCAGTGACCACAGTGAAAAACAAAACCTTTGCATATGTATTAAGAGAAAATTTTGCAAAAGTTTAATTGTGTTATCTTTTTGTAGCGGACTGTATATGTGTGCTAAATGTGTAAGCAAGATACACCACCAGTAAATATGTATGTTGGTGTATCGATGTTTTGATTTATTGTAATTGCTGCCAAAGAGAAATGCAGCTAACCAATGCTGAGAACTAGCAATAATAAAGAGTGTGAAAATGTGAGTGTGGGAATGTGCACAATGCTCTTGAAATTATTGGATGCTGCAAAGTGCACTGCTCATCTCTTGTACGGATATCGCACAAAGGAAAATGGTGGAGAACTTTTTACCTTTGCAAAAGTGTTTAGTGAGAAGATCACTATTTATTTAGTTATTATTACATTATTTATTTTTATGCGCTCAGTGCAAACATTTTGTGGAGAATATTTTCGTAATGTGTGTATGTATGTAGATTGTTTGCTTAGATGCGCTGTCGAGTTCGTTCAACTCGAGAACCACTACCAAAGTTGTTAATAAGTCAATATTTTAAAGGACTTTGAACTTTTGCATTTAGAGTAAGTAGGTAAATTAGGGCAATGAACTTAGAAGTTGAAGTTTGAAGTTTAAAATTTGAATTGCCTGCAATAAGGGAAATTGCAAAGTGCCGATAGTAGGCAAAAGAAAAATTGCAATTATATGTATGTATATAGTTAATTATGTATGTACCGATATGTACATACTATGCATACATATGGTTTATACTATGCATACATACATATGTATCCTGGTGCTGGTGTGGTTTCTTGGTGGTTCTGTCCTCCAGGTGTTTGTTGATGTACCTCGCTTATGGCAGGTTGATTGGTGTTCTTCCAACGCTGAGGTTGTTGTTGAAAACTTTCTTTTTTTAGTTTTTGTGATTTTTTTCTTTTTTTTTATATGTGTTGTAGACATGGGGTCGATCTCATCGAACTTTGAAAAAAGAACTAAAAACTAAATATGCATTTATATATATGAAAACAGTACTTACCCTTACATTGAATTACTTAACATAAATCTGAAATACTCACCCTTTATCTCCTGGGATACTTACCTTAATCTCCAAATCTCAGCCTTTAAAACAAAGAAAATAGAAGAAAAACGGAAACCAAAAATTCCCCTCCGTTCCCGTTAAACTGTAAATCTAAGCTAAGTATTATATAATATTATAAGTAAGAAGATTGAAGTAAAGAAAAATCAATCGCTTGCTATACTCTAATCTGAACACACATACATATGTATGGTATATGTGCACTTCGATAAATATTTACCTTGTTGAAGAAAAAAAGTAGATCGATGTAAATAATTGTATTAAATTTTCAAACGAAACCGCGGTGTTTTTGATTTCATATTTAAAACAAAATAATAAACTCATTTTTATTCTAGCGCAAACTTGAATATAGTGCCGAATACCCTTTAACGGAGTGAACCTAATTAAAAGAAAAGAATCAAACATTCAATTGAAAAGTAAAAAAAAAGTACAGTGAAAAGTGGGAGAGCGAAGTGTTGAAATATTGAAAAAATATACATACATACATATGTAAAATTTAAAAATATGAATACATATGTATATATAAAATATAATGAAATATATACAATATATAATACAATAAATTTAAAAATACATAACTACAGAACATATATCGTATACATACATACCATAAATAGATTCATTTACTTACTTCGCGAAAAAAAGTGAAAAATATATACATACATATGTTCGCTGGAAAACTTAAAATATACATATATGTATATGTAAATAAATAAATAAATAAATAAATAAATAAAAATACAATATACCATATGCATATATACAAATTTAAATTGCAAAGAAAAAGTTTCATACATACATACAAATACTTACCATTCGCTGGAAAATAGAAAAATGAATATAATTACAAAAAAAATTAAAAACACAGTTAGCATCTACTTGTAGATACCTCCAATAAGGGAACATCTCTTATAACTGGACAAAAATTAGGAAACCAAGTTTTTTATTGCGTTTTTAGAACCAATTCCACTTTAATAACCGGACGCGGTCACTTTTTCTATTTTTATGTTTTCAACACCTCTCCTAAGCGGACGCGGACCTCTCGTTAACGGACGAGTACAATATATTAGGTGAAGTAAAAAGTTCGTTCGGTCTTTTTTATGCAAATGGTTCCAAACGGTTTTCTGGCCTATCTTTAGTTCCTCAGCGATTAAATAAGTGCTCACGTGACGGTCTGTTTCCACTATTTTTCATGTTTTTTCGCAGTTTTCGACGACAGGCCTCCCGACTCGTGGTGCACCTTTGACATCGAAATTACCGGAACGGAACCTAGCAAACCACTTTTGTGCTACACGTTCGTTTATAGCATCGGGCCCATAAACTAAATTTATTTTTTCAGTGGCTTTGGCTGTTTTTCGCCTTGATCGAAGAAAAATTATAGAATATAGCGAATTTTCTCTTTGCTGGTGTCCATCTTTGACGAGCGCTCACAACGTACTGAGTCAATCAATCGAAAAACTGTCAAAGAGAAACTTTTAGCGCGAATAAACATGTTTAGTATGACATGATGCGACAAGTAACACTAGTACTATGGACAGTAACGCCATCTCTTAGATAAAAACCGAACGAAATTTTTACTTTACCTAATATTATTGACAAAAGTGAGAAGAAATCGACAAAAACCTCTTATAAGCAGACGGGAAACCCTAATTCTATTATTTTTGGAAAATGCCACTACTCACCTTCGATATATTAAGCTAGATAACCAAGTTGATGTTTTTACTTGCTAATACAACATCCATTTATCAGATCCTCGATCAGGGCATTATTCAAAATTTTTAATGTTGTTATAGATGCAACATTATCAAGCATACATATAACGACAAGATAAGGAGACATTGCATTGGAGAAGCTTTAAAAACTTTTGCCATTTTGGAGGCTGTTTATTGTGTTATATGTGTAATTTTACCTTAAGTATTGTTCTTCAACTCCCATAAGCGGACACAAGTTGTGGAACCGCGAGGGTCTGGTTGTGGGAGGTTTCACTTACCGTTCGCTGAAATGTGAAAAATACATAAAAAAATAAAAAATAAAATTAAAATAAAAAAGTGGAAAATGTACATATTTATAACATCAGTTGTGGATTTACATGTATATATGGTATATATATTTTTTTAACGATCAAACGGTCCATCAACTCAACGAAATAACAATACCAACAGCCAGAGAACGAAGACAACGCGACAACGCAAAGAGCCAAGACCCACAACAAACAAAAGCAAAAAAGCCAAATCCCACACCCACTCACATAGAAATGAGTCCTTTACTTGTCTCATTTATTTAAATACATACGTACCAGGTGTGTTAGTTGAAATTTGCCGGTTTTTTCGATAAAGAAAACACTTAATTTTCAGAGGAATCTCAAAATTTTTTTATTCAAAGTATTAACCATTGGTTTCTACACATTTCGCCCATCTCTCAGGCAAATTATGGATACCATTCCAAAAAAACTTTTCCTCTTTCGAGGCAAACCATTCGGGGAGCCATTTTTTGACTTCTTCAAAATTAGCGAAGCACTGCTCTGCAAAGGGAGTGTCCCATCGATGCGAAAAGGTGATAGTCGGACGGGGCGAGGTCTGGAGAGTACCGCGGGTGCGATAATATTTCCCAATTAAGTGTTTTTAATGTGTCTCACCAGTTTAGCGATATGAGACGGCGCGTTGTCATTTTGCAAGATAACTTTGCCATGTCTTCGGGCCCATTCCGACCGTTTTTCGATCAACGCATGATCCAAATTGATCATTTGTTGCCGGTAGCGATCCGTGTTCACCGTTTCACCAGGTTTTAACAACTCGTAGTACACCACACCACACTAGTCCCGCCAAACACAGAGCATTGTCTTACGGCCAAAGCGATTTGGCCTTGCAGTCGATGGGCCAACTTCACCAGGGGAAAGCCATGATTTTGTTCGCTTCGGGTTTTCAAAATAAATCCATTTTTCGTCCCCCGTGACAATTCGATGCAGAAAAGATTTCTTTTCGAATCGTTGAAGCAGCATTTCACAAACGGTTTTTCGATTTTCCAATTCTCTATCGTTCAGCTGGTGTGGCACCCATTTTCCATACTTCTGGATCTTTCCCATGGCTTTTAAATGTTGGCAAACTGCTCCTCGAGTCACATGTAGAGTTTCTGCCAATTTTTGTTGCGATTGGGTTGGAGCAGCATGCAATTCTTCGTCTTCGAACTTTTCCGCTGCACCAGGATGTTCATTGTCTGTCAAATCGAAATCTCCACTTTTAAATTGACGAAACCATGTCTCACATATTCTAATCACTGGAGCATGTTCACCATAAGTTTCTACCAGCTTCAGCTACTTTTCTCTTTTGATGAAATAAGAAAAGCAACGAATGCCGCAAATGCGATTTACTTGGACCGAAACTCGACATATTCACTGAGGTAAACAAATATGACGCTATTATTTTGGCGGAATCTGACTTGCGTATTTTTGAAGGTTAATATCAATAGAAAAAAATTACATACATGACAAATCATAGAAATTTATACATATTGCTAGCGACATCTACTAGTAAAACCGGCACTCTTCAACAAACACACCTGGTATATACATCCCAACTGGTTTGATGTAACTCCTATCCGGCCCAGAACTGAACCAGTGTGTTATATTACATTACCCACAGCTACCCATATCACAACTCCAATAGAGAAGTGTCCGCTACCCTGCAGCCGAACAAACATAATTACATATTATATATGCAGTGCTCAGTAATCCACTTTATTGCCTTCCGGTTATACCCACTCCTTCGTTAATCGCAATAGCCAGTGAGCAATACACAAGCTTACTACCGCAGAATATTTGCATATACGTGTATGTACGGCATATGTACATACACTCACCCACTATACATAGGTATATACATACATACCTGTACTCACAAGCGCTGAGCCAATGTATTCCCACATTATTATTCCACGCAAAATAAAGTGCGCTCCATAAGAATTGGGACAGAGTACATATTTATAAATGAAATAAAATATGTAAATATATAAAAAAGTCATCTTGTGCAGCTATACAAAGATTCCAGCCCGTTTTCCATGCTTCGTAACATTTCTGGAACGCTTGGACTGGGATGTCCGCGAGTGCCCACATCACGGCCGCCTGGATGCCCTCAATCGACTAAAAATGGGTTCCTTTGACCACCGATTTTGTTCTAGGGAACAAAAACGAGTCACAGGGTGACATATCGGGCGAATAAGGCGGTTGTTGCAACAAGGCGATCCCTTTAGAGGACAAATCATCGTAATCGTAATTATCGTTTCACCTTCGGCTTGCAGATGCGAGCTTTACTTAAACTTAAACTCTTTATGCCATCGAAACACCTGGGCACGAATAAGAGCACTATCAATTATCGCGACGCGTTGCTCTTGATTTCGTTTTTCCATTTTCGTGCGGGCACCACAAAGACACATTTACTCAACACGACACAGCAGGGGAACTAAACAAGCTAGAGCGATGGCAAGTGTATGAATAAAGAGGAGAAGAATGCCAGGAGAAGCGAAAGGAAATTTCAATGTTGCATGGTTACCACAAACGTGGCAATATAGTCAGTCTCATTACTTAATTGTCACACCTCGTATAATAAAATTATAAATATTATAACAATTTTTATTTTAAGTAATTTCCGGGTTCCACGACTCCAACTTAAAATACAATGCCAGACGATAAACCGGAAAACCCACAAACCCTTCAACCCCTAACACGACCACGCACACGGTGCAAATCCCAAGCGGAGGAAAAAACCTTACAATTACACAGAAGGTTCCTTCATGAACTATCAGCAATGGAGAAATTATGCGAGAAGTGGTGGAGCGACTGCAATACTCTTCAAACGGCACTAACAGTCAGACATTACACGGATCATCTGGGCAAGCTGACAGATAAGTCGGGCCCAACACAAAACTCACAACATCATGCAGCTAATCGATACAGTAGATAATAAAACGTGGGCGATGTGCATAGAGGAGTAAGAGACATCTTTCCACAACGCGTTGCTGACTAAGACCCGAATGAGTGAAGCACTTGGAGGACTTACTACAAAAGCGAAATCCCCACCTTCACAACCCACAGCGCAACCTCACCCCAATGCACAAAATTATCTGTGACATAAGTCCATTTCATGTAGGTTATGAAGAATGACCGCCCTTTCGAGAGCCGCTGTCTCTTCATTCGCTGAATTATGTCAATATCATCGTATAGCTCGTACAGCTCCTCGTTCCATCGTGTCCGGTATTCGCCGCTGTCAATGCGCAAAGGACCATAAATCGTTCGCAAAACTTTTCTCTCGAAAACTTCTAGGGGCGACTCATCAGATGTTGACAGCGTCCATGCTTCTGCGCATTATGAGAGGACCGGTATGATGGGCTGATCGTATTATTTTCTCCAGCATTAAATTAAAAAAGTCACACGATGAGGAATCACCCTGTCTGAAACCTTGTTTGGTTTGAACGGCTCGGAGAGGTCCTTTCCGATCCTGACGGAGCTTTTAGTGCTGCTTAAGGTCAGTTCACACAGCCGTATAAGTTTTGCGGGGTTACCAAATTTAGACATAGCGGCATAGAGGCAGCTCCTTTTCGTTCTGTCGAAGGCGGCTTTAAAATCGACGAAAAGGTGGTGGGTGTCGATTCTCTTTTCACGGGTCTTTTCCAAGACTTGGCGCATGGTGAATATCTGGTCAATGGTTGACTTACCAAGTCTAAAGCCACACTGATTAGGTCCAACCAGTTTGTTGGCGGTGGGCTTTAGTCTTTCACACAATACTCCTGATAGGACCTTATATGCGATGTTAAGAAGGTTTATTCCACGGTAATTGGCGCAGACTGTGGGTTCGCCTTTTTTGTGGGTAGGGCAGAGCACACTTAGGTTCCAATTGGCGGGCATGCTTTCATCCGATCATATTTTGCAAATTAACTGATGCATGCGACTGATCAGTTCTTCACCGCCGTATTTGAATAGCTCGGCCGGTAATCCATCGGTCCCTGCCGCTTTGTTGTTTTTTAGGGGGGCGATTGCTATTCCCACTTCTTCATAGTCGGGTAATGGAACAACTTTTCATTCGTCATCAATTGGAGTTTCGGTTTCACCATCTCCGGGTGTTTCCTCTTCACTATCATTCAGCAGGCTGGAGAACTGCTCCCTCCATAAATTCAGTATACTCTGGGCATCTATCACTAGCTCACCTCTCTGGGTGCTACAAGAGTTTGCTCCGGTATTGGAACCTTCTGTAAGTTGCCGTATCTTTTCGTAGAGTTTTCGAGCGTTGCCCTTGTCGGCCAGCTTCTCAAGCTCTTCGTACCCACGCATCTCGGTGTCTTGCTTCCCTCTTCAGTTCTCGGTATCTGTCCGACCCCGCACTTGTTGTGGTCGATCGCAAGGTTGCGAGGTAGGCAGTCTGTTTTCTCTCTACCGCGACACGACAGTCCTCATCGTACCAGCTGATTTTGCGACCTTTATGAAATCCAATAGTTTCGTTTGCTGCCGTACGTAAGGAGTTTGAAATGCCGTCTCACAGTTCCCTTATACCGGGTTGCTGATGAGTGCTCTCAGTGCAAGTCGAGTAGAAAACCGCTCGGCAAACTGTTGTGTTTGCAGCTTTTCAACGTCGAACCTTCCTTGAAGTCGCCAAGGGCAATTTTGACGTGGTAGTGGGGGCACCGCTTATAAGTGTGTTCGAGGCGCTCATATCACATTGTCCTTCTCTACCGTTGGAGCGTGGGCGCAAAATAGTGTGGTAGTAAAGAATTTCGTTTTGATGTGGACTGTGGAGAGACGTTCATACACCAGAGTAAATGCAAGTACTCGGCGACGGGGTCTCTCTCCTACCACGAATCCGACACCAAATTTGCGCTCCTTCATATGGCTGCTGTAGTAAATTTCACAAATCCCATCGCATCTCTTGGACGACGGTGATGTCAGCCTTTAACTCTATGCGGACATCAACCAGCTGGGCAGCGGCACCTTCCCAATTACAGGTGCATGCACTAAACTTGTAATCCTTAAAACATTTGCGGTCGTCATCAAAAGGGCGGTCTCTCATCCGAGGCTGAAATTTATTTTTCATTGGAATTAGTTTTTCATGTGGTGGGTCTCAAACCCTACGCACAACCGCATGGGATTCGCCTTCTCACTTTAGCTCGCCTCCAAACGGATGTTTGTTGGCTACCCAGGGGATACGTGGTCTAAGACCGGAAGTCGTGAGCTGCTTGAACCATATGCAAAAGAATCGTTTTTGGCCACTCCCAGGTGAATGGCAGTCAAAAACTTTCCTCACTTGCGTGAACTTCTGCACATGACCCTACTAGATCTCAAAAAAAATCCCAGTGGAGAGCGCGGAGCAAATAAAAAAACTCCAGCTGACGATAACAAACAGTCCCTCCATTCTCAAATCTCACCAAATTTCCACAATCGACTGGAACCCACCCTTGGTGCGCATATGAGTTTCCAGATTACCTCGAGAGCCCCTGTCTCTACGGAAACAGCAAGTTTGCAACAGAAGAGTCCTACGCCTCTGTTCTGAAATGAGCGACTTCCTGACAACTCGTTTTAAAGTTTTGGAAAAACTCAACCCAAAAAATTCGAGACCTCAAATTCCATACTCCATCCCTAGGTCAACTCAGGAATGGAAATAAAATGCACACACTACGCACTGAGTCAAGAAGGCCAGTATCGTGCGAAACTCTGTTATTTAAACCACTCTATGATGATGTGCGTTAAATTTAGAGAACTTTCCGTCCCCTATCGGAATAATTTCATGAAGGGTCACAATTATTGTAAAAATTGTTTAGCGTGCTGTGTATGACAGAGGGATATTGCAAAAGCAATTTTACATGCAACGGCAAACAATCAAAGATTCCCTAGAAGAACTGGTACATCTCCAGTGAAAATTGGACCCAGGACCATGACAGACCCCTTAGGTGACCTGCTGAAGAAACTCTGGGAACAGGAAGAAGTGCCAGAAGCCCAGACACAAACGGACGAAGAGACGATCATCAAGGACCTCTATCGCAATACCACCTACCAGAGAAACGATGGTCGATATGTGGTAAAACTCCCTTTTAAACCTGAATTGCCCAACTCGATGGCTTTAGGACACTCTAGACCCGAAGCTCAGCATCGAACGAAACCTGGAAAACCTACGCATAATAGAAGAATATCAGACACTTGAATTCCTAAGAAATTATGCGGGACGGCTAATACTGCTAATTTTATCTCCCACATCACGCAGTAATAAAACCCGATATCAAAACTACTAAAGTCCGAGTGGTATTTATGCTCATAATAATCAGGTGGCGGTTATATGAGTATGTTTTTAACGACGATATTGAAATAATGTAGCGCCATATATGTGCCCACAGGGAAGATCAAGACTTCCAACGAATTCTCTTTCATAAATTTTCAAGTAGCCCAATCGAAGACTACAAGCTAAAAACAGTAACGTTTGGTGAGAACTGTGCACTATACTTAGCCTTAAGAAATCTCCATCAGCTTGCAGAATACTCAAGTCTCAAAAATGTTAGTCAACAAAACTTACGTTGACGATATACTCTCAGACGGAAACGACCTCAACTCAGCCAAATCATCAATATCGCAGACAATCGAAGTGCTCAAATCCACCGGATTACCGCTCAGGAAAATCACAGTCATTGTTATGCGAAATACCCGAAGCACATCTCCTAGACTCAGTCTTTCTGCAATTTCATGTTACGAGCACTACTAAAACTCTCGGAATTAGATGGAATGTGTTGACAGATACATTCTCATATTCCATTGACCCCCTTCCTGACACCAACACTGCCACAAAATGGCAAATATTGTCAGCAGTCGCGAAATTTTTCGATTCGGCAGGATGGCTATCGCCTATAATGATAACTGCCAAAACCCTACTCCAACAACTTGGGATGGAAGGTACAGACTGGAACAAAACAGCCAAGACACAGTTTACACGGAGAAAATCAAATCGCCGCTGGTTTCTTTAAGACAACTGTCAGTAACGGCATTGGCAAGTGGTGACAGCTTTTCATTTACATGGCGCTCTCATAAGATAGGTTACTATGGTTGGGAGGTATGCAACGCAAACCAGTTCAGCGACAATAGAAAACCCAAATAGTGTAACGCGCTCTCTTACTCCGGCAGCAGAAAAACAAGCATTTAGAAAAACGAGTCACCAATGCTTCCACCTATTTATTTGCGGGAGGGTAGCGCCAACTCGCTTGAATTTAAATTTGCAAATCTAATTGGTACCATCAACTCCCATATTGTGCCGCTTGAAAAGGGAAATATTGATAAGACGAAAATACAAGTACATAACGAAAAACACTTGCGTGACGTCAATATACTTCTCTCAACAAACAATAAGAATTATTGCTCTAACCAGCTGAGGAGCGGAAGGCCTGATGGTAGTTATGAAGGGAGTTAAAGCTTCGGTTGACTCAACTAAAAGAAGCTCTAGAACAGCACGGTTTTGAAATTAGGTCGGTAGTAACCATAATTAATAGGAATTGAGAACCGTCATCTACAATATGTTGAAAATTTACTTTACGTACTGTATTCGTGGTAAGTAATCTTCAAATAAAACCGATGCGTTACAGAAAAAGTGCAGTAATTGTGGTGGTATTCATACGACAAATTGTTGAGGGTCTCCTGTATATAAAGACTTAAAAACAGAACTTTCTCAAGGTATGCAAGCTAAACGCAACCAACTCCACAAATTATCCCGACTACGGCTCCATCTACTTTACTCAGTTGAAATACAGCAGGACGAAAACGTTCAGCAACTTGTAGAGTTTAACTTTCGTTCGTCGAGATACCAAAGATTTCATCTTTATCCACCATGGCGTTAAATCGCCAAACACGATTTTCACAACAGCGCGCTCATTAGTATGCTACAGGCGTACCGAAGTAAATGCCAGTACTCCACGACGGAGTCTCTCTCCCGCCACGAATTCGTCACCAAATTTCTGATGTAATAAATGTCACAAGGGCATTCTCGTTTCCGTCCTTGTCTCGTTCATTGCATTTCTTAGACGGCCGTGATGTCGGCCTTTATTCCTACCAGAACATCAACCAGCTGGGCAGCGGCAACTTGCCAGTTAAGGGAAGGGACATTCGTTATTCTTAATTCGTTTGCTGTTGTCGTCTCCTAAATGAAGTATCTCATCAGATATGTTGTTTTGCTTTTCACTGGAACTGGTTTCCACGTGGCGGTTCCCAAACCAAGCGTACAACCTGGATAGATGAGTGAGTTTAATTTTATTTTTAATTTTTACACATTTATATTTCAAGTCCGACGCCCGTGCGCAGTCAAACCTCTTGTGGCCAGATGCTGCAATTAGACTTCAGCGGACCCTTAGGCCAAATAAGTCGAAGTTGCTCGACTAAAGCTTTCTCTCTTTTAACAGTGACCTAAGCTCCACACGAGTTGGTTACCGCATCTCGCACAAGGATTACTGGTGGTTGTTTCAAGGGTGCGCTACGTGGACGCAAGAGTTGAATTTTAGTATAGGTCCGCGACTGTTACTGTATACCCAGAAGCTCTACTACACGGGGGGAAGCTTCGTAAGGATTATAGACCAGAACGGATGAAAAAAGGCGACTTGCTTTTTACAAGATACAATGTTCTTTACGGAGCATCTGTGCCTCTATGGCAAAATACTGTTACCGTCTAAGATTTAAAAACATCTCCTAGGTGTAATCATATCACACCAAAAATGCTAAAACAACTGCCAAAGCTTGCCACATTAAAGCTGGGATATTATCCACAAACATGGAAAAAGTCGCAGATAATTATGAAAGATAACCTCTTCTGGACATAGCCTTAACAACAAAGTGCTTCTATTTAATTCAACAAATCCAGTTATAGGGCACAGCTTGCGCTGCCACCACACATTTGTGGCAAAGCGCACCACGGCTTGATTTTATTGCTGGCATACACTGTTCGTTGTGAACCAGGAATGTTTGAGCGCTTACAAAAAACGGTCATTGTTCAGAACGTGGACAATTTCAAATGGTCCCTTGTACCGTGGTTCTAGTTTACGTGACATTCCTGTACTTGGCGCTTCATACTCAACGACAACTAAATCGTCGTTGTTGTACTTGCTGGGTGATGGATGCTTTTGCTCAAACCGATGTTTAGCTTTGAGGTGTTCATCTCGTATTCGTGTTGCTGCTGCTGTACGCAGTTCGTTCAAATTATCGTGGATTGCTTCATCGTGTTGTAATGCAAGAATTATTTTATTTTGCAGGATGCCGCTTGGTCGATGTTAATTGTCCATTGGATGTTTCTAAGCGATTCGTCCCAACGTTTTTCATTGTTTACAGTTGGCAAAAGCATTGACAGAATTGTTTAGTTACAGTGCTCAACCATTCCGTTAGCTCGAGATGTTCTTACAGCATTCAAGATATGTTACATGGAATTATCTTTACAGAATCGTTCAAACTCTTTAGAAGTATATGCAGTTCCTCGGTCGGAGACGATACGTTCGGGCATCCTCATGAACATGCTGATGTCGTTGAATACGTCGATTACATAACTTCACTTAATGACTAAGAAAACTTTAATATTAAATCGCTTAAACTTATACATCGACTGTAGTGGGTGTATAGCCACTTAAGTTGGCAATAAACAAATAAAATAATAAATAAAAAAAAAACAATAAATAATAATAAAAAAAATAAACAGATGTAATGAGTGATCAACGCTCAAATCAGAAAGAGCGTCGGCATTCAGTCGCGACGACAGAGAGAAATGCTTATTTCACTGTTGTTGCGAATAAATCACCAACTAACAGCAGTGCAAAGGCAAGCAGTTCAACTCTAAAGGCGCCAACGCAGACCTTAGCAACAACAGAGAAAGCAAAGAGTGAAAAAACTCTCTTCCCAACAGAAAAACAAACAGGTATTCAGTCAAGCAGCGCAGCAGCAGCAGCAACTCCAGTGCGGACGAAAATGAAAATGAAAAAAGGGTCGGCAGTGCAGACAGGCATTGATCGGTACATAAATGTGGTAAACAACAAGAGGAAATCTAGTCCTCCCAAAAAAGTGATTAATGCTAAGAGGTATAATACCGTTGGCTCCACTATCGATGCTGATGGTAATGCACTAAACGGGAACAGATTTGCCCCGTTAAATGAGGAAGAGCCTATAACAGCCTCGAAGTGTATTACCACAGTCGTCAGTACTAAACCTCCACCGATCTACTTGCGGGAGCGCAGCTCCAATTCGCTAGTTACGAACATAGCTAAGATAATAGGTACCAACAATTTTCACATTGTACCTCTTAAAAAAGGAAACATAGACGAGACAAAAATACAAGTACGGAGTGAAAAAGACTTTCGTGAAGTCGTTGTGTTTCTCTCTGCAAACAACAAGAATTATTACTCTTACCAGTTGAAGAGTGCGAAAGGCCTGATTGTTGTAATTAAGGGAATTCAAGCGACTGTTAACTCATGTGACATAAAAGAAGCTCTAGAGGAGTAAGGATTTGAAATTAGGGCGGTCGTTAACATAATTAACAGAAATACAGTGCCGCAGCCTATGTTTAAAGTCTTCTTATCGCCAAG
The DNA here is from genome assembly GCA_037013455.1 of Ceratitis rosa. Classification (NCBI taxonomy): domain Eukaryota; kingdom Metazoa; phylum Arthropoda; class Insecta; order Diptera; family Tephritidae; genus Ceratitis; species Ceratitis rosa. The sequence continues at coordinate 6,412,936 of JAWMAG010000015.1, read as the reverse complement.
CTTAGCTCAACTTAAGAAAAACGAAACGCATCCAATTTACGGTTTAAAATACCTTTTACACCGAAGAATCACGGTGGAAGAAGCGCTTAAGCGTAATGGTCCCGTGCAATGCACAAACTGTCAGGAATTTGGTCACACAAAATCCTATTGTACTTTACGTACCGTTTGCGTAGCATGTGGTGATCTTCACCATTCTACCAAATGCCCCTTGAATAAAACGGATGCAACACAAAAAAGTGTAGCAACTGCGGTGGCAATCACACCGCTAATTATAGAGGTTGTCCGGTTTACAAAGATTTAAAATCTAACTTTCTCAGGGTATACAAGCCAAACGGAACCAACTCCCATATACTACTCCCATTCCGAGCCTTTCCAACATACCCAGCTCAAATATTGGTCAAATGTCCTATGCCAACGTAGTAAAAACTAACGTACAGGCCCCACCAGTCACCCCATCCAGTACTGAGTTGAGACCATGATTCTTAATCTAACCCAGTGTATGACACAATTTATGTCAACCATGCAAAGTATGGTTCAAGACCTAATAAAGGCGCAAAACCAAATGCTCCAAACCCTGTTGACCAAAAAATGAGTGAACTCAGGATTTGCTTATGGAATGCTAATGGTGTAAACCAGCATAAATTAGCACTCAAATTATTTTTACAGACCCACGAAATTGATGTTATGCTTATATCTGAAACACATCTCACCCAGAAGTATAATTTTTACATTACTGGGTTTAAGCTGTACAACACTAATCACCCAGATGACAAAGCACATGGTGGCACAGCTATACTCATAAGGAACCGTTTAAAGCATAACTTTCTTAATTCCTTTTCAACAAATTGGTTGCAGTCAACCTCGATCACCCTTAAAAATTGGGGGTTTGACCTTACTTTAGCTGCAACTTACTGTCCGCCACGTTTCGTAATAACAGAAAAACAATTTAGCGACTTTTTTATGACTCTAGGAGATAGGTTCCTAGCTGTAGGGGGTTACAATGCGAAGCATACTCATTGGGGATTGAGGCTAATTAACCCGAAAGGTCGTCAGTTATATAACACGATCATAAATACAAAAAATAGTTAGATTTTATCTCCCCAAGACAACCAACTTACTGGCCTACGGACTCAAGGAAATTACCTGACCTGATTGACTTTGCAGTCACTAAAAACGTAGATAGGAGTTTAATATTTGCTGAAACCTGTGCTGACTTATCTTCTGATCATTCCTCAATAATCATTAAGTTGAACGAACAACCAATTGAAAGTGAGCATGCTTTTCGACTTACTACATCAAGAACTAACTGGCTTAAATATAAAAAATACATTAGCAGTCATATACAGACCAATCCGCAAATAGAGAGAGGAACTGACGTTGAAAATGAGTTACTTGTATTTAACAGTATACTAGCAACAGCAGCTACTATAGCCACACCAGAGCAGAATACAAAAGCAAAGGCATTGATAACTAATAGTGGAATAGAATTACTGGTCCGAAATAAGCGACGTTTGCGTCGCGAATGGCCAGCCTGCCGATCTCCCGATGCAAAAATTCGTCTTAAGGTGGCAGAAAACAAACTAAAAAAAGGCATTAGTATACGAAGAAGAAAGAAATATCAAACATCTTATAACGTCTTTGTCTCTCAACGTTTCTACTAAAAAATCTCTATGGAAAGCAAGCAAAAACCTTAAGCCGCCAGTAAGCACTGAAGTACCGTTGAGAATGCATAATGGTTCATGGGCAAGAACGGATGAAGAAAAGGCGTCTTGTTTCGCAGAGCACCTCAGCACAGTATTTCAACCAAATACTGCTACATATAGTGCACCTCTGTTACCGAACCATACTGCTCCTACATACACTCTTACTTGCGGAACATCTGTGTCTGAACTAAAAAACACTATTGCCGCCTTAAATCCACAAAAAATCTCAAGGAGACGATCATATCTCACCTAAAATGCTAAAAGAATTGCCAAGCATTGCTCTAGTTTTTCTTGCAAAGCTTTTCAGTGCCATTCTGATGCTAGGATATTATCCACAAATCTGGAAAAAGTCGCTGATAATTATGATAGCTAAACCAGGTAAAGACGCAACCCTGCCGTCATCTTATAGACCAATCAGCCTGTTGCCTTGCCTATCAAAACTTTTCGAAAAAGTGCTGCTATCAAAAATTACTCCTTTTCTCCATCAAAATGATATTATTCCTACACATCAATTTGGTTTCCTGGGAAAACACGGCACAATTGAACAAGTAAATCATATAACAAATGAATTAAGGAAAGCTTTCGAAATGCGAGAGTATTGCTCGGATGTTTTTCTTGATGTGGCGCAAGCATTTGACAAAGTGTGGTATGATGGCCTCATTCATAAAATTTAAAAATCAATACCTAACACATTCCACAATATCCTTGAATCCTACTTATCCAACAGGCGATTCACAGTAAAAGTAAAAGATTACATAACAGAAGAGTGTCCGATTACGGCAGGTGTTCCGCAGGGTAGTGTTCTTGGACCAATATTGTACATACTGTTTACCGCAGATATCCCTACAAATGACGATGTGGATGATACTGCTATACTAAGTCGACATAAATGGCCCATTAAAAGTGTTACAGCAGCATCTTAAACAAATTGAAGAATGGCTAGCGAAATGACGCATAAAAGTTAATGAAAACAAGTGCAAACACATAACTTTTACATTAAGGCCAAAAACGTGTCCTACTGTTAAGGTCAACAATGTATCAAGTCTGGACTAAGCCTTAGCAACAAAGTTCTCTTATATAATGCAAAAATAAAACCGATATGGATGTATGGGATCCAGTTATGGGGCGCAGCTTGCGCGACGAATATAGATATAATTCAAAGATTCCAATCGAAAACGTTAAGAGTAATAACGGGCGCACCATGGTACATGCGTAATGAAAATATTCATAGAGATCTAAAAATACCTACCATCAAGGAAGAAATTGAAATCGCAGCAAAAATATACTTAACACAACTGCGTAACCATCCGAACCCTTTGGCTAACACCCTGGCCCATGCAACAAGTCAAACCCGCCTGCGGAGAAGAGACAAAGCAGGCTTCTAAAGAGCAACGACAAGCCAGCAGCTCATTCCTACTAATGGGCTTTATGTTTTAATTTAGTTTGATATTTTATTACTTATTGTTAGGCTTCCGAAGTAGATTCAATAAATAAATATTTATGTTTCAAAAAACAAAAAAAAAAAAAATGTTTTGTAGCAGTACTTTTCACCGCTCGTATTATAACAAATAGTATTGTACATATTTATTCCGTTTCGCGCTTTTCGGGAATGGACCAAGATGATCAACGTGTACAGTCCTAAATGGAATAGTCTCACTGCCTGATTCCCTTTATAATGTATATCAGCTTCATTTGGTATGCAACTGAATCCTTCGCATAAACATTGTGAAAGCTCATTCCAGCTGATAAGCAATTTGTCTACCGAATCGAGCCAAACTTTCGGGGCACCTTTGAGTCGACTATGTACAGTCAACAACAAACACTTTTCGTCCCATTGGAAAGCACTAATAGCACTATTCACTCTATCTACAAATTGCTCGACGGTTATTGACAATTCATTCGTTGGATCGAAATCTGGTATTGTCTCTGCAATTTCTTTCACCGAATAATTTCTGCTTACTTTCGGTTTTGGAGTTTCTACACTTTCTCGCTCCGCCGGGGAAAACGCATTATTTAAATTAGGTGACGTATTTGTATTAGACTGCATTAACTGCATCACCGAAGTGAACACAGCGCGGAACTCATTAATTTGATCTTGTACGTTCGTTAATTCAGTGACGTCCGCGCCAACCGCCTCACTTAGTCGCAAAATAAATTCATTTTTATTACCTTCTGTTTCAAGTCCTTTTTCGCTAAGTAACTCTTTTAATTCAGATACTTTCAAATTATTAATTTTTACAATCGGCATTTTGTTTGTTTTCGCGATGTAGGTACGTTCGGGCATCCTCCTGAACCTACTGATGTCGTTGAATACGTCGATTACATGTTTTGTAGCAGTACTTTTCACCGCTCGTATTATAACAAATAGTACATATTCATTCCGTTTCGCGCTTTTCGGGAATGGACGAAGATGATCAACGTGTACAGTCCTAAATGGAATAGGCTCACTGCCTGATTCCCTTTATAATGTATGTCAGCTTCATTTGGTATGCAACTGAATTCTTCGCATAAACATTGTGAAAGCTCATTCCATCTGATAAACAATTTGTCTGCCGAATCGAGCCAAACTTTCGGGGCACCTTTGAGTCGACTATATAAGTTAACAACTCAAAAATTTCAAGCGAAGTAAATATTTTTCGCTGCGCCTAGCGCTTTCCCACACACACCTCTACTAGCGTAATTAGTTCAACAGACAGTTCGGACGAATTTGCTGACGCTATGTCTGCAACTCAACTGCTACTCACGTTGCAGTAACATGTGCAATGCATTAATTTCTTGCTTATAATAACTTTACAAGTTGACAACAAGTTAGTCGTAAAGTACCACTCAATAGAAGTAATACACTTACTTCTTAATAAATAAAATAATATCTTTTTATAAAAAATAAACATTGTTGTATTTAACTGGCGCCCAACGGAAATGAGGGCTTAAGCGATACAGTGAAAGAGATTGTTCTTAACTACGCGTAAAGTGTCTTATTGTGTTCGATCGTTTGATAGAACAAACCGAATCGGGAAATATCGAAGGCTCCTCGAGCCACCGCTAAGGATAAAAGAGGAAGAAGCGTCGATACTTACCGGCATTAACTTAAGAAAATCAAAAAACACAAAATAAAAATCAATAATGAAATAATTTAAGTGAAATACTCTAAAAATAAGTTAAAAAGCAACAACAAACTCTATAAAGCAACAACTAAATAAAAATAAGTTAAAAACCCACAACAAACTATTTAAAGCAACAACGAAATAAAAATAAGTTAAAAAGCAACAACAAACTCTATAAAGCAACAACGAAATAAAAATAAGTTAAAAAGCAACAACAAACTCTATAAAGCAACAACGAAATAAAAATAAGTTAAAAAGCAACAACAAACTCTATAAATTAGAAATAACAGCGAGATACTTTAACGTAAGGAAAACGGAAAAAAACTAAAACGACAACGCCATCTATACATCAATCTATTCAACACTTCAACAACACTACAGAAGCAGCAGATAATGGAGTTTTTATTATTATTGTAAGTGTACTGTTTACAAAACAAAATAAAATAATTATAGCTTAAAAATTAACAACTATAATAATTAGAAATTAGGAATCAAAATTCTGAAAATGCTTAAAAGATAAAAAAAAATATAATTTGATACAAATAAGATACAATTTTTATAATTGGAATATTTTTAGAACATCATTAGAACATCATGAATCCCAATAATTAAATACGACATCCGGTTATTAACAATACCCAGCCTCCTAACCCAAACCCCAATCCACCAGCATTAACCCCAGAAATTGAAATAGCAATCAGTCAAGCAGTACGCAGGATCTGCATTGCAGAATGTGCGACAATAGTTCCCAGACTAGTGCATCCGACTTCAAGGACATTTTCAGATCAGGGAATAGACGATGCTCACAGACAAAACCTTACAGACTTGGACAAAGTCCCGGAAGTTGTTAGGTGTCTTAGGGAATTTTCAGGAGACCCGAGAGAATTTGCTTCCTGGAGAAAGAGTGTCGATCGCATCATGGTCTTATACGATGCAATCAAAGGAACACCAAAATATTTTGCTATTCTTAACGTTGTACGCAACAAAATAATAGGAAATGCGGACACAGCTTTAGAATCATATAACACACCATTAAATTGGGAGGCCATATCAGAATGCCTCATCACACATTACGCGGACAAACGCGATTTAAACACTTTGGAATACCAAGGAAACAAATCAGTTCCCCAATTCTGCCAAGAAGTTTATTCACATTTGACTCACATACTAAACCAAATAGGCTGCATGAACATTGGAATAGAAGCTCTCCAACTTTTGACCAAAACGTATCGAGACAAAGCTCTAGATACGTTTATAGGAGGTTTAAAAGGTGATTTGTCCAAACTTTTAGGCATGCGCTAGCCAAACGACTTACCAGAAGCACTCCATTTATGCATTAAAATGGAGAACCAAAATTACAGAACTCAACAAAGTAGCATTGCCTTTAGAAATGGTCCACCACCTCTGCCAAGAAGAAATCCCCAAAATAACACCCATCAGACACCATTCTATCCTCAGTTACTTCATTTTCATCGAAACCACCAAAGACAACAAATTTCAGGTAGCAATAGCTGTGGTCATCCACAATTTAACCCACCATTCTAAAGACAAAATAATTTTATACCATCACAGCAACAATATCAACAACACTACTATAGACCAAAAAATAACATTCCAATACAACAACAATTCTTTAGACAACAAAATAACATTCCAACCCAACAACAGTAATCTGCTCCACCACCCAGACCTTTGCAACCAAAGCCACCAACTCCAATGGATGTTGACGGATCCTTACATACCAGAGCAATTAACTACGCAAATAGACCGCAAAACATGAGACTACCAATAAGAAGACAGGCTTCGATTTCAAGTCAGTTTCATCATCCAACACCCAAATTGCAAAGAATAAATCAACTTGATAGCGTAAACAATGATAAAGAACATCAACTTAACGATGAAGACTATTTGGAAATGAACACCCAGGATCAAGAGTTACAAACTCTAGAAGAATATATCCAAGAATACTCTAATGCAGAGAAAGAAGAAAACAACGAAACAGCTTATTCCGACATTAATTTTTTAGGCTAACGCAATCCTCACTTCCTTACTTTCAATGTAAAACAAGTGAGGGTAAGATTTTAAGATTCTTAATAGATACAGGTTCGAATAAAAATTATATTGAGCCTTCCCTAGTTAAAAACCCAATTCCTAACGAAAACCACTTTTACGCAGACTCAGTTGGAGGTAAAATTCCTATAACACACCATACAAACCTTAACCTTTTTGGAACTAAAATAGATCTTAAATTTTTTCTTTTGCCACAGTTGAAATCTTTTAATGGCTTACTCGGCAATGATAGTTTGAAATTATTAGACGCCGTTATTCACACCGCAAACAATTTTATGTTAATAAAAAAATCTATTAAAGTCAAAATTCTACAGCAGATTTCCCAATCTGTCAACGCACTCGAAATCCGTAATAACCACTTATCAGACTCTCAGGCAGAAAAACTTCGCCCACTATGCGCAAAATATACAAATTTATTCATGGAACCTAATGAAAAACTCACGTACACTACTACAATAAAAGCGGACATAAGGACATCAACTGACACACCCATCTACTCAAGATACTATCCATATCCTATAGCAATGAAAGATGAGGTAGAAAAACAAGTAAAGGACTTATTAAATCAAGGAATTATTAGACAATCAGAATCGCCGTATAATTCACCGGTGTGGATTGTACCAAAAAAACTTGATGCTTCGAACGAGAAAAAATATCGTATGGTCATAGACTATAGAAAAATCAATTCAGTAACCATCCCCGATCGATACCCGATACCGGAAATAAATGAAGTCCTAGCACAAATGAAAAACCAAAAATTCTTCACGGACCTAGACCTTAAAAGTGGATTCCATCAAATTCCACTTAATGAAAATGACATGCCAAAAACAGCATTTTCGATTAATAATGCAAAGTACGAGTTCACTCGACTGCCGTTCGGGCTTAAAAATGCTCCGGCTATTTGCCAGAGAACCTTACACAACATTCTAAGGGAACACATTGGAAGATGTTGCTATGTTTATATAGACGACATCATAATTTTTGGTGAGGATGAGGAAAACCATTTAAAAAACATAGAAAATGTTTTTAAGACATTAGAAAAAGGGAATATGAAGGTTCAAATTGATAAGTGTGAGTTCCTCAAAAAAGAGGTTGAATATTTAGGATTCATCGTATCCTCAGAAGGGATAAAAACTAATCCCAAAAAGATAGAAGTAATAAAAAATTTTCCTCTCCCAAAAACTTTAAAAGACTTAAGATCATTCCTCGGTATGTCGGGCTTTTGTAGACGGTTCATTAGGGATTTTGCGAAGCTGGCGGAACCGCTCACCGCTCTTTTGAGAGGGGAAGAGGGACGAATGTCCAAAAACCTTTCAGCTAAAATACCGATTACACTGAACCCTGAAGCCATCGAAGCAATTGATAAAATAAAATAAACACTTACATCCACCGAAGACATGCTACAGTACCCAGATTACAAAAAGGATTTCCATTTGACCACTGACGCATCCAGTTATGCTTTAGGCGCTGTTTTAGAACAGGATAAAAAACCAATAATATTCATATCAAGAACCTTGAGTTAAACGGAAGAGCACTATGCCATTAACGAGAAGGAGATCCTACAGTTTATACTAAGCCGCCTCCGAACGGCTGACGGTTTTTTTACGAGGAGCCTTTTATTTCGTGTTCGAAATACACTCGGAGGGGTGGACATTCCCTGTCGAGGGGCGACCGCAATTAGAAAATTTCACTTAATTTTTTATTTAAATTAATGTTCCTTACCTTTTGGATGTTGCTGGCACTGGGATATGAACCCGAGCCTTCCAAATGTCAGTACGCAATGCTAACCACTCGGCTATCGCCGAGTTGTTCTCAAAACTTGATACCATACCAATAAATGCCTTCAAAAACCAAATAATCCTTGCAAAAGGAGAGCACGCCTCTTACAATTTCAACATAATTTTTCCTACATATCACCGACATACGATAACAGAAAACGTGTATGACAACGACAAACTAATAAGCACTCTAAAAAAATGTCTTAATCCCTCGGTAACAAACGTCATAAAAACAGAGTACAGCATCCTTGGAAAAATTCAAGAACCATATCCCATTCACTTTTCACAATTTAAAATAAAATATTCCCGTAAAACAGTTACAGATTTAATTAATGAGATTGATCAAGAAAATGAAATCCTTGAAGAGCACAATCGCGCCCATAGAAACGCAAAAGAAAATAAGATTCAGTTGTTAGAAAAATTCTACTTCCCACGGATGAGTTCAAAAATATACAAAATAGTAAAACAATGCAAGGTATGCAAACTAAATAAATACGAAAATACTATCCTTCAAGCCACTCCAATTCCTATGTACCCAGGTTATATTGTCCACATAGACCTGTATCATACAAACAAAAAGGTAATACTAACTGCAATAGATAAATATTCCAAATACGCAATGGCACGAATAGTAAATTCTAGGGCTACCCAGGACATCAAAGAACCATAAGAGACATGCTCATGTCTTTTGGTAATCCAAAACAGATTGTAATAGATAATGAAAAGCCTCTCAATTCTGCTCCAATAATCCACATGCTACAGAATCAATATAATATAGAAACATTTAGAGCTCCACCTTACATGAGTACGGTGAACGGACAGATAGAACGTTTTCATTCGACTTTATCAGAAATTATTCGCTGCGTTAAGGCAGACAAGATTCGACGATCTGCTGAATAGATCCATTTTCAAATACAATTATTCCATACACTCTACAATAAATAGGAAACCTGTAGAAGTATTTTTTGGTAGAACAGTAACAACCGAACCGACCCAATTGGAACGCGAACGACAGGAAGTTGGAAAAAATCTAATAGATAAACAAAAGACGGATTTAGAATTTCATAACCAACACAGGAAGCTATTTAAAGAATTTCAGGAAGAACAAATCATTTATGCCAGAATAAACAAGCGGGTTGGAAACAAGCTCTCCCCTCGCTACCAAGAAGAAATTATTAAAAAAGACCAGGGAAACACAGTTCTAACTAAGTCCGGCAAAATAATTCATAAAAGTCACTTAAAGTCTTAACCATTTTTCAGATATTTTACCACTCTTTGCTACGGAGAGGTTCAGATTCTTGAATACACTAACGCAAAAATAGTGCCAGTAGAAACTGGGACAGCTAAACTACAAACATCGACATTCAGGATAATTCATGTAATAAACTTAGAACAATACGAACCGATACTTAACGAAATGAAAAGGACCCTAATAGAAGACATTACAGAAAGAGACGAAAGTTACCCTTACCTAATGCACGAAATCCAACTTATTTAAGCCGTCATACGAAGACTAAAACCTACCCGAACGAAAAGAGCTATTAACGAAATCGGCACCATATGGAAATGGGTTGCTGGATCACCCGATCACGATGATTTCCAAATTATTTCTGACAAAATTAATGATGTTCTAAGAAACAACAACCAACAAGAAGTTATTAATAGATTAGTTGAAGAAAGAATCAATGAATTAATAAATAGAACTAATGAAATTACAAATATTATTAAATCCAATGATGAAATTAGAAATGAGTTATCAAAAGCATTAGAAAGAAAACTTAAAATAATAAAAGAAGAAATAATAAATGTAGATTATGCAATTCAATGGTAGAAAGCCGGAGTTATCAATTCATTCATATTGTCAGATTTAGAATTAAGAATAACTAAAGAATTTTTTGAGGAACAAAAAATGATATATGTAAATCTTTTAGAAGCCATTGAGTATGAAGATATTAAAATAGCATCAAATGGATTAACTTTGATTTATATTATTAGGTTGCCTAAAACAAATGAAGAAAATTGTAAAAAATTAATAGTAAAAGCAGTAAGAAAAAACGATTCCATAATTAAGATTCCAAATAATAACGTAATAGTATGTAAGAATTCTGTATTAGAAATTATAAATACATGTAAAACGCTCAACGACGTGTCAATTTGTAAAGAAGGAAACTTTAAAAATATTTCAAACAGCGCATGTTTGCCAAAATTACTTCATGGACAATCTTCCGCTTGCACAATGACAAACGCACAACAGAAGAAATTTACCCTGGCATACTCCTACTGAATGCTTAAAATGGGACTATAGAAACAGAATAAACGCTAGTTAATCTGGAGGGAACATTTCTGATAGAATTTCATAATGCCACAATTAAAGCCAACAAACGAACTTACGAAAGTAGACAAATTTCTAGGGATTAGCCTTTACCTGCCATAATACAACCAGGGAACATAACCCTTCATTTTGAAGATATTCTCTCACTAAAAATGCTAAAGGAATTACACAGTGTGAACACTAAAGAAATAAAGGCTTTGGAAGCTAAATACCTGCTTAGTGTTTCCAGTCTATCTGGACTCGTAATGTTACCTTTAATTATAATTGCATTTAAAATCATCCTCCAAAGACGAACTAAGACATTTCCGGTAACAACAGTTATCGACAAGAATGAAAAGATTTCAGATGAAACATCCAGGAAGCAGGAGGGAATATCAAATACGTCAAACATCAACCTGATGCCCTTGACCTCAGTGCACCTCACTGAGGACACTGAGCTATTTAAAGGGGGAGGAGTTAACGACTCAAAAATTTCAAGCGAAGTAAATATTTTTCGCTGCGCCTAGCGCTTTCGCACACACACCTCTACTAGCGTAATTAGTTCAACAGACAGTTCGGACGAATTTGCTGACGCTATGTTTGCAACTCAACTGCTACTCACGTTGCAGTAACATGTGCAATGCATTAATTTCTTGCTTATAATAACTTTAGCGTATTTGTATTAGACTGCATTAACTGCATCACTGAAGTGAACACAGCGCGGAACTCATTAATTTGATCTTGTACGTTCGTTAATTCAGTGATGTCCGCGCCAACCGCCTCACTTAGTCGCAAAATAAATTCATTTTTATTACCTTCTGTTTCAAGTCCTTTTTCGCTAAGTAACTCTTTTAATTCAGATACTTCCAAATTATTAATTTTTACAATCGGCATTTTGTTTGTTCACATTTTTGTTTTCGCGATGTAGTATACCTATTTCCCAATAACGTGTTTTTAATGTGTCTTTCACCAGTTTAGCGGTATGAGACGGCGCGTTGTCATGTTGCAAGATAACTTTGCCATGTCTTCGGGCCCATTCCGACCGTTTTTCGATCAACGCATGATTCAAATTGATCATTTGTTGCTGGTAGCGATCCGTGTTCACCGTTTCACCAGGTTTTAACAACTCGTAGTACACCACACCACACTGGTCCCGCCAAACACAGAGCATTGTCTTACGGCCAAAGCGATTTGGCCTTGCAGTCGATGGGCCAACTTCACCAGGGGAAAGCCATGATTTTGTTCGCTTCGGGTTCTCAAAATAAATCCATTTTTCGTCCCCCGTGACAATTCGATGCAGAAAAGATTTCCTTTCGAATCGTTGAAGCAGCATTTCGCAAACGGTTTTTCGATTTTCCATTTGTCTATCGTTCAGCTGGTGTGGCACCCATTTTTCCATACTTCTGGATCTTCCTCTTCCTTTCTGCCAATTTTTGTTGCGATTGGGTTGGATCAACATGTAATTCCTCGTCTTCGAACTTTTTCGCTGCACCAGGATGTTCATTGTCTGTCAAATCGAAATCTCCACTTTTAAATTGACAAAACCATATCTCACATGTTCTAATCAATGGAACATGTTCACCATAAGTTTCTACCACCAACCGGTGAGCTTCAGCTGCTTTTTTCTTTTGATGTAATAAGAAAAGCAACGAATGCCGCAAATGCGATTTACTTGGAACGAGACTCGAAATATTCACTGAGGTAAACAAATATGACGCTATTATTTTGGCGGAATGTGACTTGCGTATTTTTGTAGGTTAATATCAATAGAAAAAAATTACATACATGCCAAATCATAGAAATTTATACATATTGCTAGCGACATTCCCTGGTATTATCGCACCCGCCGTACTCTCCAGACCTCGCCCCGTCCGACTACGAATATCACCTTTTCGCATCGATTGGACACTCCCTTGCAGAGCAGTGCTTCGCTAATTTTGAAGAAGTCGAAAAATGGCTCGTCGAATGGTTTGCCTCGAAAGAGAAAGAGTTTTTTCGGGAATGGTATCCATAATTTGCCTGAGAGAAGGGCGAAATGTGTAGAAACCAATGGTCAATACTTTGAATGAAAAAATTTTGAGATTCCTCTGAAAATTAAGTGTTTTCTTTATCGAAAAAACCGGCAAGTTTCAACTTCCTTCCTTTTTGTTTTGATTATATTTTCTTAACGCGCACGCTACTGTACCTTTCACACTTGGACGTTTTCGCTATCGTTGAGGAGTATTACTCGTTCATCCCTTTTACTTCTAGCGTAAAAGGGATGAACGAGTAATACTATCCTTTATGTTTTCGTTTACTAGTGCACGACTTTAATTTGCTTTGCTTTTAGCAGTTTAAGGATACTAGAGGTGAACCGCTTTCCTACAAACACAAATTAACGTATGTGGTGATTTCTCGCTACTGTTCAAAGATTTTGAGCCATTATCATAAGAAATCTCTTATTTTAAATTTAACGATCACCGAATTACTCGGACATATGAGAAATCTCTTATTTTAAATTTAACGTTCACCGAATTACTCGGACATATGAGAAATCTCTTATTTTAAATTTAACGTTCACCGAATTGCTCGGAATGTCAGCGAAGCTTCGACTCTTGCTCAGCGGAGTCTCACTTAACCGTTCCCAATTTTACAATTTTATACGCAGGTTCATCTTACTTCTAACCTGAAAGACTCCTGAAAGACAATGTTCAAACTTAACTTCTTTATTAATTCATTGGCTTACATAGATATTACTAATTATTACTAATGTATTCACTAATTATTCATATTGAAGAAACTTAACAAAAACCGTGTATCGAGAACAAGACAAAAACTAGAACTAAAGCGCATCATGGTGATACATGCGTAATGAAAATATCCATAGAGATACGTAGCAAAACTTCACAATCATCAGAACGCTTCGATGTTAGTGCGATGCAGATCCAGTAAATAAAAACTAATACTAAAAAAAGTTTATTTTGGTTTCTGTATATAAGTAAACACATTTATTACAACAATTTTATTAAAGTTTTAAAATATACAACAAATATTCAAATAGTATGCTTTTAGTCACCTTTTTTATTTTATTTAAGTAACAATGCTTAGGGATATTCTATTTTTAAGTTATAACTCGATGTTTTAAATGTTCAATATTTTTCCAAATATTAAGTTTGCATTTTACAAACATGGGTAGGTGAGCATATTTTGACCTAAAAAGAAGCCTCTACAAGATACGTACCGTCTATAGGCTGATTGTTTTGATTATTTTGGGCATTGTTCGAAGCTGGCATGTATTTTCCGCAAGCCTAAAATAATTAAGAGAAATATAATATATTATTCGGGTCTATACTTAGTCTGTGTGTATATGTATATTGGGTTGCCCCTGAAAAACCTGGCGATTTTTCATACAGAAGGCGTTGACATTTTTGTTTTTTTTTTTAACAACCTGTGTCTATTTAATTGTTTTTTTGTTTTGTTTTGACAGTTATAAGCTGTCACTTTTAGCTTTGCTTTAAGAAAAAATACGCGTAATTTTCTTTATATTAATTATTAATATGGAGCCCACAAAAGAACATTTTCGCAATATCTTACTTTATTTTTTCCTTAAAGGAAAAAATGCAGCGCAGGTTACAAAAAAGTTGCATAATTTGTATTTTCATAAGGCCTTAAAGGAAACGCAGTGTCGAAGTTGGTTTGCCAAGTTCAGTTCGGGAGATTTTTCAATCAAAGATAACCCACGTTCAGGTCGACCAAGTGAAGTTGATGATGATGACGATATCAAGGCTTTAATCAAATCGGATCGTTATGTAACTGAGCGCGAGATTGGAGGGAAGTTGAGTATGCTAAAATCAACCGCTCATTATCATATACGATATCTTGGACTGGTAAAAATCTTGAACGCTTGTGATATGCATCTTAAATGCAATGAATATGATCCGTTTTCGAAGCAAATCATAATTGGAGATAAAAAATGGATTGTTTACAACAACGTTGATGATCAATCGCAAAGGTGTCATATTCCGCCAGGACACTGCTAGACAGCACACATCTTTGGTCACTCGCAACAAACTGAGAGAGCTTGACTGGGAACTGTTGAAGTATCCATGATATAGCCCTGACATTGCACCGTCAGGCTACCCTTTGTTTCGATCTTTGTAGGACTCGTTAAATGGTAAGACTTTCGAAAATTACGAGGCTATAAAATCGCCTTGGTTCATTTTTTTGCAGATAAAGGCCAGAGTTCTATGTGCGTGGAATAATGATGTTGCCGGAAAGATGGCATAAGATCATCCGACACAATGGAAATTACATCATTCATAAGAGTTCACTATAAAATTAAAAAAAAAATGTGTTTACTTTCTTTACAATTTCAATTTTACTCTTCATAAGTTGTTTCGTAGTTACGATCCTACATTTAATAAACATAAACAAAATATTCTAAAATTTCGCTATACTATCGAACGCAAAATTCTGTTCGAAATAAAACTTGATACTCTACGAAACATTCGAAAAAGTACCACTGCATATAATAAGATAATGTTAAAACCATTCAGAAATATTTCTTATCAGAATCCGATTTCCTCAATCAAGTTTTTATTAGCCCCTTAAATATTTAGTCAAGACTTTAAGGTCTTAATTATCTTGCTTTCTTACATCAACAGCCCTTACCACCGACATATTCATCTGTTCTTCATTGGCGCAGGCACCGCTTACCCTATTATAGTTGAATAACAATAGCGCGCAATTCAGCTCTTATTCGATGTTTGGTGCCAGGTCGCATCTTCCAACGGAGTAAAGGTACTGCATCGCCGTTGCCAAAGCTCAAAGGACTATAAATTACTACCTTAACTTTTCTCTCGAAGGCTCCCAAGTCTGACTCATCAGATGTCGGCATCGTCCACGCTTCTTCTTGTTGTACTTTGATTTTGGTTCGCCGATAAAAGATTTTGCTTATCAATTTTCAACTCAGTCCAAAGTAGCACCTTTTAGCAGGAGTTACATTTCGAGGACATTATTATTAGTGTTATTGTTGGTACCTGAATAGGCGAAACTTTCTATGACTATCCACAGTGACGTAGAAGACGAGTGGCGAATGCGATGCCTGTTTCTTTACTGTCGAGAGATATTTGCTCAATAACAAATCTATTCGTTTCTTCATCAAGCCTGGAGAAAACAAAACTCTCGGGGCGGTTGTTAAGTCCAACGATATGATTGTATTGATGAAATAATGTGCTTTGTCTATTTTGCTTCGCAGCCCGTATTATTTTCAAGCAGGAAACTAAAGAAATCACATTATAAAGAGTCAACGTGAAACCCTGGATAACTCTAATTGCTCTTCTGTCGTCGTTTTGCACAGCCGTATAAGTTTTGCTGGGGTACCAAAATCAGATATTTCGGCTTGGAGTCAGCTTATCTTTATGCAGTCGAAGGCAGCCTTAAAATCGATGAAAATGCGATGTGTATTGATTCTTGTCCCACGAGTCTAGTTAAAGACTTGTCGCATGATGAATATCTAGACAAAGGTATATTTACCAGGTCTAAAAGCACACACGATATGCTCGATAAGATTTTATACGCAACATTTATAGGCTAACTCTACAGAAAGTGGCGCAGACCGTGAAGGCTTCTTTTTATGGAATGGGCAGAGCACGCTTAGCTTACAATTGATGGGATTGCTTTCATCCGACCATATTCTGCAAAGAATCTGATGCAAACACCTTATCACTTTTAAGCAACTATGTTTTAATAGCATCAGCTCAAACCGCTGTGTTATTCTTTAAACGGCAATAATTATTCGATCCTCATCATAGTTAAGTAATGGAACGACTTTTCATCATCATCGACCAGCAGATTGCTTCCTTGGTTCCTAAATAAGTATGCTGTGGTCTTGAAACGTTCTGTGAGTCGACGCACGTCTTCATAGAATTTTTAAGCACTACGATTGTCGGCCAGTTTCTCAGGCTATTCATACCCACATTTCCCCACTTCAGCTTTCGGTATCTATCCGTAGGGTCATTTAGATTCACTAAGCTATCTGGCTGAATCCAAACCGAAAAACTTTCAACCATATCGATCATGTTGTGCCCCAGAGCTCTTTAAGTGCGTCCGCTTCAAGGACCCAACATCAACTTTTATCGCTATCCTGAAGCAGCAAAAATACGTATCACTTCTGTATAGCAAGAACGCTCGTCAACGAACGCAATGTAGGTTAGACATCAAAAATCTGCAATCATAAAAGACAACGGAACAGTTCTCTACTCGATTTGCACACCTACTCTCTGAGAACACTCAACAGCAACTCTATATAAGGAAACTGTGTAACGGAATTTCAAGCTCCCTACAACTGCAAATGAAACTATTGGATTCCTGAAAGGTCGCAAGAACGTTGAGGCCTGCCGTGTCGCAGTGAGAGAAAACATACGTACCTCATAATGTTGCGATGTACCACTACACATCCGGGATTGGATAGATACTAAGAACTGCAGAAGGAAGCGTAGCACCTAAAGTTCCGTCAGAATCGAAAAGGGGCTCTCCGAGCCGTTCAATACAAACACGGTGTTTATTTATGGTGTGTAGCTGAAGAGCTACATAGAGAAGGTTAGTTTTCTATATGAGTATACAACTGCTAGCGTGCGCCCGCACCGTGAGTTCTACTTTCACCAACCCGGATAAAGAAGCGAATCAAAGAGGTATGGTAGTTAACGACGTCTAAACGAACAATCTCCTCTCATCAAACAAACAGTCATCGTTTTCCCGACTAAGCTCGCACATAACTGTTGCCACTAATAAATTTGAAGTCATAGAATCAGCATCTACCTTGGAACCTGCATTACCACTACCAGCTTTGAAATTCAACGAATCGCTGTTGCCAATAACATGGAAAGTAAATTCCCCGAACAAGGACCAATCTCAGTAACACGCTTATTATTCCCGTCCTGCTATACGGTGCGGAGGCATGGACGATGACAACGTCTGATGAGCCGGGAACGATAGAGGACTTGTAAAGTTTGGTTTTCGCTCTTCGAGAGGACCTAACTTTTCAATTGCCTACTCAATCTAAAATAACACCAGGTAAGTGTGAATCTGCATGGATCTCTAGGCTGATATTGTTGTTGCTGTTAATACTGGTTTCGAGTTAGATGATATATAACATATGACTTTAAAGTTAAGATTGTCAACAGTGACTTGGGAGCAGAGTCGCGTATGCGATGACTGTTTGTTTGATGGCAGGAGAAAATTTCTTGCTCTCTTTCACTACCAGACCCATATTCTTCGCTTCCTTATCCAGTCTGAAGAAAGCAGAAATTACGGCGCGGTTGTTGAGGCCAATATGTCAGCTGTACACTCTTATAGAAGATTTTACCTTCTCTATTCAGTTCTGCTGCTCGTAATATAATATAATAATTTAAAAAAGTCGCACGATAAGGAATCACCTTGTCTGAAACCTCGTTTGGTTTTGAACGTCTCGAAGAGGTCCTCCCCGATCCTGAGGGAGCTTTTAGTGTTGCTTAACGTCATTTTACATAGCCGTATAAGTTTTGCGGGGATACCAAATTCAGACATAGCGGCGTAAAGGCAGCTCCTATTCGTTCTGTCGAAGACGGCTTTAAAATCGACGAAGAGGTGGTGTGTGTCGATTCTCTTTTCACGGGACTTTTCAAAGGTTCGGCGCATGGTGTATATCTGGTCAATGGTTAATTTCCCAGGTCTTAAACTACACTGATAAGGTCCAATCAGTTTGTTGCCGGTGGGCTTTAGTCCTTCACTCAATAAGATCCAAAGAACCTTATATGCGATATTAAAGAGGCTTAGTGAGACTTCCGATTTCAGCGGTCTGAGGTAATTTTTGACCGTTACAAATTTTTGACCTTTTTGTCCTTTCTGGCCATTTTTCACGAAATGAACAGCTCAAACGCGGTAGTTGTAGTCGATAATGCTTTCCATTAATGTATTCACCCGGTGTTAGTAGCTCATAATAGACCACAACGAGCTGGTCCCTGTCATGGACCGCACTAGGGAACTCGGAGCGACGTGCATGCTTGCGTTAACCGGGCTTAGTCACTCGGCTGGTCGGGGTTCTTGCTCCTTGCACTTTCCTCTAGCTTGTTGCATATATAATAATTATATTCATGCACTGAACTTGGATCGAAACCAAAACGGAAAAATTTTATAAGAAAGGGTTGCACTCAAATTCTAACTAAACAAAAAATAACGGACGGACTGCTCAAAACTGGCATAGTATAAATCGGACAGACAAAAAAAACATCAGGAAATCAATAATATGTAACCAAAAAATCGTGAATAAATTATTCGTCCACTATGCCTTGCATTTGCGTCTGCACTGAGAGAATATAGCCATGCATAAACCAACAACATTTACTTTCTAGTGGAGGTCCGAGATGGTATTGTACCTCCTTATCTTCTCTCGTTCCCTACCCTACCATTGCATTGAGAGTAAACATCAGCTCTCCTCTACCCAACCGAAACGACTCCGACGACTATATATTCAACTCACAAGACTTCATTTAACAACTTTACTCTTTATTCATAATTAACTCTTAAAACTAAATAATTTTGAGCACAACTCAAAAGGGGGTATATACATGTTTTTTTTTTTTAATTTAATGTGTAACTCATTAAATTTAGCTGGTTAGGTGTATATTTGTAAATCTACATATCCATATATATACATATGCATATATACACACATAATATATACATTATATATATATATATGTATATAAATATACATACATATATATATAATATATATGTAATATACTTATGTATATGCACGTATACGAGAATATCGATAGTAAGAGAAAGAGAAAAAAAATCAATGCGTACAAATTTACAAAAAAACTGTGTTTACTTCAATAGTATGCACATATTAATATAATATAAAAAATATTCAATAATAAAAGAACAATGAAATGATAAAATCACTTACATATTATTCGCTCAGTTCCAACGATGTTTGCGCAAACAGCAGGACGGCTTGTGATCTTTGATTTTTATCTCGTGGCTTATAGAAATATGTACATTAACTTAAAGTCTAGGAATTATAAATTTTTCTCTGGTTAAATACTCTAAATTTATAGAAATTCACATCGCAATACAAAAAAAATTGAAAATACTAAGAAAAGAACATTTTCTTATCACGTATATCTAGACCTGAGTTTTCTCAATTCATACCATTAACCTAAATTCTTTTTTTGTTTTTTTTTTTTTTTTTTTGCTTTTTTTGTTTTTTTTTTTTTTTTTTTTTTTGTTTTGTTTGTTTTGGTAATTCAGTAAGCAATTATATAGAAATTTAGATAATGAACATTATTATAATTTTTTTCTTTTTTTTCTAATTATTTAAAGATGAATTTCATTCAGTGTAAGGTCTTAAGTTGTTAAGAAATTTACGCATTTAGCTGAGCTGTGATATTCGCTAAAAATTGTAAAAATAAACAAGGAAAACTGATCAAGTTCATTGATTAATCGCGTGAGTGGTCGCCAATATATGTATGTATGAGTTCGAACGATTAGCAGGTGTCGAATCCAAGGAATTTTGTGTTTGAACTATAAAGATGCTCCAGACGCCTAGAAGTAATTGGTGTGAGCGTGATGCAACTGCCGATATCGTGCGATGGAGCATCCGTGAGTCACCACGCTGCCAGTGCGATAGTACTCCTAGCGCTAGTTTCTTCTTCTAGCATTCAGGATCACCTGAATAATATCACGTGGTTACTACCTGTTTAGTTATTTTGTCAGAAAGACATTTTACCTAGTTTGTGCCAGAAAAAAATGAATCGTGTTGATTAGGCAGGAATTTTTACAGGAAAATTAAAGTTGTCCAAATCGCCTTCCTGGTCTTTCTAGCACGTAGACGAGAGCAAGAAATTTCTTCTTTTTTTTTTCTCACCAAACTTTAAGCAAAACTTATAAATACCGAATTTTAAACTTTTAAACTTTGAAAAATTACGGATTTAATCAATATTTCCCGATTAACTTTTCACTTATATAGAAACTTTTGTTTTATAATTATAAGAAACAGGTATCACAATGATGTCTGCTATCAATCCAAAAAGGAAATGGAAGAGAGTGGTTTTCTGACAGGGATTGAAGGTTTTGCCCGTTTGAGTAAATTCTCCATTTTTTTTCCAGTGTTAAATAACGTCAAAAGAAAACTTGAGTTTTTTTTTTTCTTACAGGCAGACTTGCAAACAGGGATGTCACAATATACTCGTCTTTGAAAAAAATATTAGCTAAGGCTTGCAAATCAGCCCTCACAAAACAGGTTTTAAAAATGAAAAAAAATCGTTTTTTTTTTTTTAAAAAGCTGGAAAAGGGTGAGAGCACAATTAATCTTTTATTTTGCCATTTGCATATCTTTTGCATGGTAAGTTCCTAGCTTTTCCCCTGACATATCTTCTAAAACATAACACGATTTGCCAACCCTTCCTCGAACTCGCGCCTTTAAAAACGTTTTCGCTAGCTTGCTGCTGAACTGTTTGTGTGCATTGCTCTGAGCAAAATTTCTTCTCAAAACTATTTGGCCGACTTCGTAACTTATTGGGCGTGAACGAAGATTATATCTTTTAGCATTTATTTCAAAAAGCGTATTCTCTCGAACCATATCTCGAACCTGTGAAAGCTTGTCATACCTATCCGCCTTTTCTGTTACCTTCCCTTCGTCAATCATCTCAATATTTCTTAGCAATTGATAGTCCTGTCCGTGCGTAATCATGTGTTGACCGAATAAAACATAAAAGGGGGTTTGATTAATCGTCTGGTGAATGGAATTTCTCAATGCACAGTTTATACTGCTTAAGTGCAAATCCCAATCTCGCTGATCATTCTTTATATATGCACGAAGCGCAGAATTTATTGAGCGATTTACCCGTTCTGAGCTGTTACTTTGTGGAGAGTGTATCGCTGTGTATAAATGTTTAACGCCAAATTTATTAAGGAAACTTTCGAAATCGCGTGAACGAAACTGACTCCCATTGTCACTAACAACGAACTCTGGAACGCCGAAAACATCAAATATTTGTTGTTTCATAAAGCTTATAATAGGCGAGGTGGTAAATTTTTTTAACGGGCAAAGAAATGAATATTTTGACATGTGGTCCAGTACTATTAGTATTCCTATATGACCATTTTTGGATCGCGGAAATGGTCCGATTAGATCAATATAAAGTCTCTGGAATATTCGATCTGTGGGTGTAAAAGATCCCATCGGTGGTCTTAGCACTTTAGTAGTATGTTTTGTTGTTTGGCAAATTTCACAACCTGCCACATATTCTCTAACCGACCGATAAAGTCCTGGCCAGTAATAAAATCGTCTGATCCTCTCAACTGTTTTAGCGACTCCTCCATGAGCAGCTGTATCTATATCATGTGCATTATACAGAATTTGATTTCGCAGAGCCAAAGGTACCATTAGTTTCCAGGCATCTTCTTGTTGTTCAGATTCACCACTATAAAATTCAGTACGATGGTAAATGTATTTATCTATTACCTTAAAGTCTGGAAAGTGTTCTTCATAACGCGTAAGTTTATCTCTGAGACGACCATATTCAGTACTATCTAATTCGCAAGAGTTTAGGTCTATATCGGGTGCGACTTCGCAAGGGGTTTCTATCCCATCAATGCTGTGTGCATTAACACGAGACAGAGCATCTGGGACTACATTAGCAGATCCTTTGCGATGTTCGATCGTAAAGGTAAAAGCTTGTAACTTTAATGCCCAGCGCGCTAAACGACCACTGAGATCAGATTGTTTCATCAACCATCGAAGACTAGCATGATCAGTTATGATCCGAAACTCCTGTCCGTCGATATGCGGTCTAAATTTCTTCACAGCTAAAACAGCAGCAAGACATTCTTGCTCGGTTACGGTATAATTACGCTGTGCTTTATTTAATTTTTGACTCATATAAGCAATTGGAATCTCTTCTCCGCTTTCGTTTGCTTGTGCGAGCACGGCGCCTACTCCACATTGACTCGCATCGCATTGTATCAAGAATGGTTTACCGAAATCTGGATTTGCCAAGATAGGCGCTGACGTTAAGCTCTGCTTTAGAAGATCAAACGCTTCTTGTGCATCTCCATCCCATTCAAATACTCGATTTTTCTTAAGCAATTCCGTCAGTGGCGTAGTAATGGCGGCAAAATTCGCTATAAAACACCTGTACCAGCCAGCCATTCCTAAAAACCGACGTAGTTGCTTTACAGACTTAGGTGGTAAGTAATCGCGGATTGCAGAAACCTTTTCTGGATCCGTTTGAAGGTTCCCGTGACCGACTATGTATCCAAGATAGCGCACTTGCTTAAGACAAAACTTACTTTTGGAAATATTTATTGTTAAGCCGGCCTTTTCGATATGCATTGCCACTTCTTTTAATAATTGAATATGGGAATCAAAGCTTTCAGAGACTAATAAAAGGTCGTCAAGGTAAACAAATACTCTCTCTTTGAGGTTATATGGAATTACCTTGTCCATTAGCCGGCACATAGTTTGAGGAGCATTGCACAGACCGAACGGCATCACTTTGAATTGATACAGCGGTATGTTAGGCACCGTAAAAGCTGTTTTCTCGCGGGAGGTGCTCTCCAAAGGAATTTGCCAAAAGGCGTCCTTTAAATCCAAACTGGATATGAACTCTGCGCGAGGCAATCTGCTCAATATTCCCTCTATGTGTGGCAATGGATAAGCATCCTTCACCGTCAAAGAGTTTACTTTCGGCTGTTTAAACAGAGACGCACTTTACCTGGTTTCCTTACCAATACCACAGGTGAAGACCAGGAACTATTAGACTCTTCTATTACACCTAGTGCTATCATGCGATCAATTTCATCACATATCAGCTTTTCAATTGCTGGTGAGATGGGGTAGTGGCGTTGTTTGAGCGGTTTTGCTTCACCAACGTCAATAATATGTTCCACGAGCGATGTTTTACCAAGGCCTCTTTCCTCGAATGAAGGGAAACCATGGACCGCTGTGTTAAGCCTTTCTTTCTGAAGTGCTGATAAAACATGGATATTCTGATCCTGTTCTGAAAAATTTAACTCGCTCACTATTTTTGGAGCAATTTGGAAAGCCTTCCAGAAATTAATCCCCAAATACACGTCTTGGCTAAGAGTCGGTACAACGTAAAAATCGATTGGTACAGTCCTATCTTGGAAACGAACATCCAAAGTTACTACGCCTACAACTGCCTGCTTAGAACCGTCAGCTGTGCATAGGCTTGAATTTATTATTTTTGTCTTAAGATTACGATCGAGCACGTCCTTTGCCCATTTCGCTCCAATGCAACTAATCGAGGCTCCTGAATCTAGTAATCCTAAAACATTTTTCCCCAAGATCTCTACTAAAGCGTAAGGACGAATATCATCTGGCTTACATAAGGATGTCTCCGATAAATACTCATTTTGCGCTTTGATCTTTGCCCAATATATTTTCGATCGAATAGTCGAACGAGGAACGGAAAAAATTTCTTTACGTTTAGCTTTATATTCCTGTAAACGTACATGCAGTGGACGAATCGGGTGTAAAGGTAAATTTGAAGATTTCGATATATCCGTGTTAATAAGTACAGATTTTGGTTGGTTTACTTCGTTGTTGGATGGGGATACCTGCTGGTGTTGTTGTAGGCACCCCGTTGCTGGTTTTCCGAACTATTGCAATTGGGACAGTTAGGTAAAAAGTAGGCCAGCAACCCACAACCATAGCAAAAAACTCGTCTAGTCTTTACACATTGTTTATAGCTATGTCCAGAGGCATCGCAATTCCAGCATTTCTTCTCTAATGCATCTACATTTGTCAGTTGTATATCTTCGCTAGTTGAATGCAAGGGAAGCTCCACTTCCTTTAGTTGAGCTACTTCTGCTAGTTGTCGTTTTTGTGGTACTTGGGTTCTGGTAAAATTAGTCTTAACTGCCTCGAAAAAGTTTTCATGCCGCCTGCATGCTC
This sequence comes from Ceratitis rosa, assembly GCA_037013455.1. Taxonomy (NCBI): domain Eukaryota; kingdom Metazoa; phylum Arthropoda; class Insecta; order Diptera; family Tephritidae; genus Ceratitis; species Ceratitis rosa. The sequence goes on along the minus strand of JAWMAG010000015.1, from coordinate 6,388,025 downwards.
GTCTTAGTTCAGTTATAGAAGTGATGTCCAGATGTAATAATTCTAGCCGAATATCAGGAAGAAGGTTTCGAATGAGAATTTCAACTAACTCTTGGTCAGAAATCGGTGTTCGCAAACTATCGCCAAGAGTCATTACAACATCCAAGAACTGTTCAAATGTCTCTCCATGCTTTTGCTTTCTATTTCGTATTCGTTCTTTTATATCAAAATCTGTTTGGATATCTTTAAATTACTTTTCAAATCGTCGCATAAATCGAACCAGTCAAGGTATCGCACTGAATGATGGTATCTCCAGTACCAGTTTTTCGCTTTACCTTCAAAAAGAATGTGTGCGTTCTGACAGAGTGCAGCAAAATTACCTCTTAATGACGACATTGTCAACGCATTAACTCTATAAATAAACTCACCTACAGAAACACATCCCGCTGAGCCATCGAAAGTCAGTTTCCAATTCGCAATTATTTTTGAAGTCGCTTCTGGCGATAAGTGCTGCGTATTTCCAGCATTACGGGTGTTGTTGTCGTTGTAGTTATTATTATTATTATGACCATTTGGTAGCATAAAGTTTCTGCTATTATTTATATTGCCAGTCTCATCAGCAGAGAAACGGTGTCTACCAGTAGCATTTTGTGAGCTTTCGTTCTGTTGATTTTCCCCTTGCTCATCTTGTTCATTTCGTTGGCTCCTTATATTAAGGTTTTGAAGACGACTTTCCAAAGACTGGGAAACTAACCGGCTCATAACTTCTGTAATTTCGCGAGTCATAGCTACTCTCTGACGCTGTGTTGTCTCTTCAATCATTTGCTGAACTCTTTGTATATCAAAGTTAGACTGTCGGTGGTCATCACGATTATTCCTGAGCTGTCGACTTCGTCGCGTATTTGCTGGTGAATGAGATTCATTAAAATTAGGCCTATTACGATTGTTATTAAGTGCGGTTCTTGATCGGGTTGCTGGACCTACACTATTGTTGTTAGAAGCCCTCGGAACTACACCTTGAGATGTTGCATTCTCTAGAGTTGGGCGTAAATCTTGTTCAGAAAAACTTCTAAGCGATTGAGAATCAATCGATCTTTGACATATGGGACAATATTCGTTTTCATTCAACCATATCGTTAGACACGACCGATGGAAACCATGGGAACATGGCGTAGCCACAAAATTAAAATTTGTTGTTTCCTCATTGCAAATGGAACATATGTTTCCAGGTGTAGCAAGGTTAGCTAAATGCTCTTCACTATGACGTACAGACATTATCGTTCATATGGCATTTTATGTATGTCTAAGCAAAAAAAAATCTCGAATATGTACTCAATATAATAGCTCAAACCAAAAACTGAAGTCTTGCAAGTTATAATTAGTCGCCGGAGGAACAAGAAATGTACTATAATTGTTTGTTTACGCATGCTGAAATGGACTGGTGAATGTTGGTGCTAATAAAAGTGTGCTTTTACTATTTTATTTCTAAGTGCTACAGTCAAACACCTTGAAGACAATAAAAAGGCTAAAAACACTGCTTATAAATTGTTCTAGATAAGGAGCTGGTAGAGAAAACATTATATCTTTTTGTTTTTAACTCTATTCCTAATTCCTATCAATAAGAAGGTATTTATAAAACTTGTCTGCTTAACTTATAGAAGTTGGTTAGTTGGACGACCAAACGCATCCATACTAATTCCGTCACTACTTAAGCCAGCATAAGAAAAATTAAAAGTTATCGGGGCTACAAAAGCGAACTATCGGGCCCCACGTTGGGCGCCATTTATTATATATATATGTTTACTGTCATGGACCGCACTAGGGAACTCGGAGCGACGTGCATGCTTGCGTTAACCGGGCTTAGTCACTCGGCTGGTCGGGGTTCTTGCTCCTTGCACTTTCCTCTAGCTTGTTGCATATATAATAATTATATTCATGCACTGAACTTGGATCGAAACCAAAACGGAAAAATTTTATAAGAAAGGGTTGCACTCAAATTCTAACTAAACAAAAAATAACGGACGGACTGCTCAAAACTGGCATAGTATAAATCGGACAGACAAAAAAAACATCAGGAAATCAATAATATGTAACCAAAAAATCGTGAATAAATTATTCGTCCACTATGCCTTGCATTTGCGTCTGCACTGAGAGAATATAGCCATGCATAAACCAACAACATTTACTTTCTAGTGGAGGTCCGAGATGGTATTGTACCTCCTTATCTTCTCTCGTTCCCTACCCTACCATTGCATTGAGAGTAAACATCAGCTCTCCTCTACCCAACCGAAACGACTCCGACGACTATATATTCAACTCACAAGACTTCATTTAACAACTTTACTCTTTATTCATAATTAACTCTTAAAACTAAATAATTTTGAGCACAACTCAAAAGGGGGTATATACATGTTTTTTTTTTTTTAATTTAATGTGTAACTCATTAAATTTAGCTGGTTAGGTGTATATTTGTAAATCTACATATCCATATATATACATATGCATATATACACACATAATATATACATTATATATATATATATGTATATAAATATACATACATATATATATAATATATATGTAATATACTTATGTATATGCACGTATACGAGAATATCGATAGTAAGAGAAAGAGAAAAAAAATCAATGCGTACAAATTTACAAAAAAACTGTGTTTACTTCAATAGTATGCACATATTAATATAATATAAAAAATATTCAATAATAAAAGAACAATGAAATGATAAAATCACTTACATATTATTCGCTCAGTTCCAACGATGTTTGCGCAAACAGCAGGATGGCTTGTGATCTTTGATTTTTATCTCGTGGCTTATAGAAATATGTACATTAACTTAAAGTCTAGGAATTATAAATTTTTCTCTGGTTAAATACTCTAAATTTATAGAAATTCACATCGCAATACAAAAAAAATTGAAAATACTAAGAAAAGAACATTTTCTTATCACGTATATCTAGACCTGAGTTTTCTCAATTCATACCATTAACCTAAATGCTTTTTTTGTTTTTTTTTTTTTTTGCTTTTTTTGTTTTTTTTTTTTTTTTTTTTTTGTTTTGTTTGTTTTGGTAATTCAGTAAGCAATTATATAGAAATTTAGATAATGAACATTATTATAATTTTTTTCTTTTTTTTCTAATTATTTAAAGATGAATTTCATTCAATGTAAGGTCTTAAGTTGTTAAGAAATTTACGCATTTAGCTGAGCTGTGATATTCGCTAAAAATTGTAAAAATAAACAAGGAAAACTGATCAAGTTCATTGATTAATCGCGTGAGTGGTCGCCAATATATGTATGTATGAGTTCGAACGATTAGCAGGTGTCGAATCCAAGGAATTTTGTGTTTGAACTATAAAGATGCTCCAGACGCCTAGAAGTAATTGGTGTGAGCGTGATGCAACTGCCGATATCGTGCGATGGAGCATCCGTGAGTCACCACGCTGCCAGTGCGATAGTACTCCTAGCGCTAGTTTCTTCTTCTAGCATTCAGGATCACCTGAATAATATCACGTGGTTACTACCTGTTTAGTTATTTTGTCAGAAAGTCAGACATTTTACCTAGTTTGTGCTCAAAATTTATTGTTCCAGAAAAAAATGAATCGTGTTGATTAGGCAGGAATTTTTACAGGAAAATTAAAGTTGTCCAAATCGCCTTCCTGGTCTTTCTAGCACGTAGACGAGAGCAAGAAATTTCTTCTTTTTTTTTTCTCACCAAACTTTAAGCAAAACTTATAAATACCGAATTTTAAACTTTTAAACTTTGAAAAATTACGGATTTAATCAATATTTCCCGATTAACTTTTCACTTATATAGAAACTTTTGTTTTATAATTATAAGAAACAGGTATCACAATGATGTCTGCTATCAATCCAAAAAGGAAATGGAAGAGAGTGGTTTTCTGACAGGGATTGAAGGTTTTGCCCGTTTGAGTAAATTCTCCATTTTTTTTTCCAGTGTTAAATAACGTCAAAAGAAATCTTGAGTTTTTTTTTTCTTACAGGCAGACTTGCAAACAGGGATGTCACAATATACTCGTCTTTGAAAAAAATATTAGCTAAGGCTTGCAAATCAGCCCTCACATCCCATCAATTTTAACTTAATGATTTTAAATCATTGAACATGCATAATAATTGTAAGAATTTTAATACAAATCAACATACCTATCTCATATCATATGTATAGTCTATGGCCATTCCAAGCAGGTGGTTTCGACAAATAATAAATACATTTCAAAATCCACCCACTCATACGAGGTTATTTAGAATAAAAATCCCAGGTAAATAAAAAATACGTATATTCATGTACATATATATGAAAAAATTGCTTGTACTGTACCTGATATCGTTGAGAACAGCACCGACCGCAACATGAATGCATCAGACCGATAGCACTATTTGTGGAATGGGCAGGACTAGCCATTGGGGAAGGAGAACCTGTACGCTTCGGTTGGCCATTGTATGGTATTTCAAGCTCAACAAATTCCCGGTCCTTTTCTCGTTAATTATATCACATGGAAACACATTGGCGAGTATGACATGAAGTGTTTAAAGACAAAGGCATTTACAGCAATAAATTATACAGCGGAAACAGAGGAAAAAATAAAGATAATTACTTAGTATGCAAACAGACGAATATACATACATACATACAACCATAAAATACATACATATAATATATGCTATGAACACTTAGGTATGGCTTTGCAGTAGGGCAAAAACGGTTTCATGTCTACTAAAATAACAATTTAAAAGCAGTGATTTCACAACACCATTTTTAAGGCTGCAGCCACTCTAACTAAGTACGTTCGTTCACAATAAATTGTAAAATTACGTGAAATTATATACTTTATGAAAGTCTTTTTGGAATATCTTATATTTTAAATTTCAGTTGCTATTCCTTGACTGCTCATCGTCGTCCGTTACACAAGAAAAAGTTATTTGATATCCGATAGGGACTAACAGTGTTTTTCTTATTTGACATAGTATGTACAGTGCCACATATTCGTTTAAATGCACTCTTAATTTTAATTTCTTTATCTTCTCTCTTTTTTCTCAATGTAATACTCAAAACAAATCATACCCTACATTGTTTGGTATACTCGTATTAGCGGGAAGTTATATTAAGGACGAAATACTTTTATTGTTGTTGTTGTTTTATTTAAATCGTTGCGGTTTAAGTATTGCACCAAAAAGAAGTGCATATTCGTTTAAACGCCTTAACTTATTTTTCGACTTGAAGATATTTATTTAATTTTCAATAACCAATGGAACCTCCATTTTTACTAATGCCCTAAAAAATACGAGATGGCATCGAGTTTACTAAATTTTACAGCATTGCGCGGTTCAAATCTTCCTAAGCTTCCTTAATGGCCAACTTGAGCTCCAAAACTGGATTCAAATCGGTATTGAATGGAGGCCACTTCATAATCGGATTTTTCTGCTCCTCAAACCATTTCAAAGACTTCAAACGCGAATGGCAGCGTTATCCTATTGAAAAATTGTGTCTTCATTCCTTTTAAGATTCGTTTCATATTGAAATAAAATTAAGAGTGCGTTTAAATGAATATGTGGCACTGTATGTACATCACTTGTGGTTGCACCACCAAGACCTCAGTGTATTACTGAATTTGCTTAAATTTTTCAACAGTAAGTGAAGAATTCTTAAATTAAAAACAAGTTAGCTCAAGTTAACTCAAAGCCTTTTAATCCGATGTCTACCACTCACAAGTAAGCAGGAGCTCTCTTCGCTGCAGTAGGAAATTTCTGGATGCCTAATGAGATGGGATGATATTTCAGTTTCATAGGGTACTTCGTTCTGCTCCTTTCAATTTCAGGCCAAGCCAGTAGGATACTAAAGTGTTGCCTAATGAGATGGGATGATATTTCAGTTTCATAGGGTACTTCGTTCTGCTCCTTTCAATTTCAGGCCAAGCCAGTAGGATACTAAGGTGTACTCGCTGTTAGAATCTTGGACTGGACCCTCTGTATTTTGCCAATATTAGTTATATATGTCATACCAGATAGCTGAATACCATCCAAATTAGCTTTATAACTGCGTTTTAAATAAGTAAATTGAAATCTAGTTTTAGCCCAGACTTTTTGTGTCAAAGCCAATATTTTGGCATGTGTCTTTTCCATGTGAACCTTTTATATAAATGTATATATGTTACACCGTGTCCTTGGGGGATATTTGCACCTTTTAATCTAATTGCCGGGCATGTGTGTGGGAGTTATATAATTGTAACATGTTTACATTTTTGCTCATTGACTTTATTTCTCCAGTTTACTAGTCATTCCTCGATGAGAAGTAAGTGGTCCTCAGTCGTTTTCGATAATTTTCTAGGACATTTATCACGCCATAATATGGTTGAATCATCCGTGAGAGTGGATGTTGGTACTTTTCCATTTACTGGATGATTGCTAAATATACGCGTATGTGTGGGGAGTTATATAATTGTAACATGTTTACATTTTTGCTCATTGACTTTATTTCTCCAGTTTACTAGTCATTCCTCGATGAGAAGTAAGTGGTCCTCAATCGTTTTCGATAATTTTCTAGGACATTTATCACGCCATAATATGGTTGTATCATCCGTGAGAGTGGATGTTGGTACTTTTCCATTTACTGGATGATTGCTAAATATACGCTTATGACTTCCCAAATCTTTCTATTTCGAGAAATTTGGGATTTATATCAAAAAAAAGAAAAAAAGCTTTAAAAGAAAAATCACAGAGGTATCCAATTGAAGAATCTCAGAGGCTCGTTTGAGGTAAGTGCATAAAAATGAATTTGAAATGCGAGCCAAAAAGGCGGGATTGTCGCAACTGCGCAAATGTGTCGGCATGCAACTGAAATCCGAGCCTCAGAATCAGAGTAACTCGCTTATAGCAAATGCAGCAACGTGGTGCCGAGCTCACAGAATTAAGTACAGCCAGTATAACAGGCTATAGGCAGGCAGTTAACATGTTTTGTGATAAGATGTATGAAGTTTGCACAAAGCGGTGCTATCAACATAAAATTCCTAAGTGGATCGTGGATACTAAAGGTAACAAATCAAAACATTAGAAAAGTTAACACCATCTAAATCTTTTTGCAACAATCCAGATCCAGACTCTATTACAGAAGTGATTGCGGAGTTATCAGAAACCTAGCAAAGACTAATTCCACGCATAATTCCATTTGTTTAAACTAAGCAGCGTACGTGGGCAATATAATTTTCTTTGAGCTCATATTGTTCGTTCATCAGTTGTGAGTATCTAGGCAAGATGTATTTGACACTTGTTAGTTGCTAACAACGCACTTTATAAAGACTTCACTATCGATTAAAATGTCGTGAGAGCAGATATAATAGCTACAAGTTGTTGAGAGGACTAGTAAAGAACATAACAAGGAAACTAGGGCTTACATCACATCAGGATTTACTGGCATACTATGCTGTGTGACGGCAATATACAGCATCCTATGAGCAAGTATTCTTAGAGCACAACACGTTTCCAAAGTAATAGAATCACCGAATGGGTTATTTTGAAAGAGCTTGTTTGTAAAAGTATAACAGGCAGCAGAGTTGACATTGAAGTCTTTGATATAGACCATAAACAAAAGAAACACAGCAGACTCTTGCAACGGTAACGGCAGAATCTAAAATGAGAATAAGACGAAATATCTCCTGACATCAAACAAACAGTTACCGCTCTCGTGAATCGGCCTCACGTCATTGCTGACAGTCTTTACTTTGAATTTGCAGATAATTTCGTTTATCTTGGAGCCAGTATTGACACCAGCGACAATGTCAGCCTGGAAATTCAACGCAAATTGATTCTTTCGAACGGGAGCTACTTTGGGCTGAGTAGTCAATTGAAAAGTAAAGGCCTCTCTTGATGAACAGAAACTAAACTCTACAATTCACTCATCATCTCCGTCTTACTATATGGTGCAAAGATATGGACAATGACATCTGATGAGTCGGCGTTGAAAGTTTTCGAGATTATCGCTTTCTGTAAGATTTATGTTCTTTTGAGCATAGGCAACGACGGATTCCGCTGTTGATGGAATGACGAGCTATGCGAGATATACGTCGACACTGGTACGCCTGTCAGTGGAAGCAAAGGAAGAGCTCCACTCTCTTGGAAAGATCATGTTGACCTACCAGTACTTGGTATTTCCAATTGGCACCAAATAGCAAAAAATTGAAGGAATGGTGCACTGTTGTTAACTCGGCTATAATTGCATAAGCGGTGTCTACACCAGTAATGAAGAAGAAGAAACAAGATTCAAACGGGACATCTAGTTACAAAGATCGACATTTAGCGAAATCAAAAGGCTGCTGTTATTGTTTTAACATCTAATTAAACGTATACTTCTAAGAATTTCACTTAAATCTTTCTGGGATGTTGCCGCTGGTCCCCGTAAATCTCCAATGGATGTTTGAACAACCGCTGAACGAACTTAACGATCTTTTACGGTGAACATTTCTTTAATTTTACCTTTGAGCCATTGACTTCTTGACAGATTTGGTTCGCATATTATAACCAACTGCCCTAGCTATGCGGCTTAACATATTCTCTCCATTTTGGTCGATTAGAGATGGCAAGTACTCTTTAGTCCACCTTTTCCAAATGCGGTCTCCACTGTGAAATTCTGCACTGCTTTCTCATACATAACCTTTCTTCGTCGAGACTAGGAGTTTGCGATGAACTTAAGCACCTTAATAAAAAGTGGTTTAGAGTTATCAGTTCGTCGTCATGAGGTGAGAGTAGAATATCCGTAAGCGGACGGCTGCTAATGATATTTTCAGCCTCAATTAACGCAAATCGAAAAGTTTCTAGCCGAGGGGCCTCTTCCTTTAGAACTCGTTATAAGAATCGTTTTATGCACTGTACCAACCTTTCCCAGCATCAACTAGCTAACGGGTTTTGTAGGTCAATTAAATATCCATTATATGTCTTGCTGTGCGCAGTCTTGTTCAATACGCTTAAAATTGAATAGTCTGTCTTCAATACTTAGCAGTTTTTGAGCACCAAAAATGTTGGTTCCGTTGTCCGTATAGGTGTGCCTCGACGATTAATAAAATTTCTAAGGCAAACTACAATATAAACGCATCAGTCGATAGGTCCTCGGCTGCCTCCAGATGAGGTAGTCGTTCTGATGATGAAATTTTTTATGCCAATATGAGACACACGGTGCTGTTGTGGCAGGGAATGTAATATGCTGCATCGATGCGGCCGTTCGTTTTCATCACTCCATCGGATATATCAGATGGATATAAGGCGCTCAATTTTCACCCCTTTTGTTTAGTACGTAGCTCTTCTAATTCGAATGGCTTCTTCCTGTCTGCGACGACATACGACTCTTTCCGAATCACTGATCTCAGACGCTGTAATTTCTCCAGAACGACGGTATTCGTCTTGGCATTGTAGATGAATCGTAACGTCCAACTCGTTACCCTAAGCAGTTTGAAAAAATTCGAAAATTTTGAAATTTTTGATACTCATCTGGTGTTGAGATGTGAAGCACGGCTTTTTTCTCTTTAGCAGCACAATCTGTTGACGTGATATTGCAAAAAGTTGGGATCTGTGAGCCAGCGGCTGTATGAATCGGGAACTCGCATGAGTTCTGTTCGTGTGGCGTCGTCAGCAGCATTTAATGACGTGAGCAACCACCTTCACTGAGACAGTTTTGTGGTTGAAATGATTTCGGCGATTCTACCAGCAACAAATTGTTTGTATTCAATTGTTGTCGAACGGATCCAAAGTAATACTAACTTCGAATCACTCCATAACACGACGCAATGTATGTTGTACTTGTGATATTCCACAATGGATTTCTAAAGATGACTGCCAAGTACTTCAGCGTGAAGTTCTAATCGAGGAATCGTCATACCCTTCAGAGGTGCACAACGCGATTTAGCAGCGACAAATACGACATGGACGGCCTCTCCTTCGCATATGCATAAATAAGCGACGGCTTCATAAGCGCTGAAGCTGGCATCCACGAATACTTGCAACTGTACAAATTCTGCTGTGGGAAGCATTGAACAATAGAAACGTCGGAGGGAGAGGCTTGTTTTTTGATATATCTTCCACCATCACCTTGATGACTGTAGACTTTCTCTCCATCTATTACGTTGTTTGAGAAATTATAGTCACCATTCAACTTCGCCTGAAAGGTTTTGTTGTTCGATACAAAATTGCATAACTTGAACCATGCTTCATTGGAGACTTCCTCGGCTTCTTTACCGCTCGTGAAACTTATGACTCATTCATCTACATACATATTGTTGATGACAGCAAGCGATCCACGGGGCATGTGGATTTGAAACTTCAAGGCGTTGCGATTCTATCACGTATTCTGCGCAGCAAGGCGAGTACGAAAATCATCGAGAACATCACGTAGGTTTGTATCGGCTTGGAGGGATTTCCAATCTCGCCATAAGATGCCCTGCGAGTTCTGGTCGTCGAGTTTTTTTCTAATATTAATATTTATTTATTGAATCTGCTTCGATTTCGGAAGCCTAACGAGTTCTGGTCGTCGGGTTTTTTTCTAATATTAATATTTATTTATTTAATCTGCTTCGATTTCGGAAGCCTAACAATAAATAATAAAATCTTAAACTAAATTAAAACATAAAGCCCATTAGTAGAAATGCTTGACGTTGCTCTTTAGAAGGCTGCATCGTCTCTTCTCCGCAGGCGGGTTTGACTTGTTGCATGGGCCAAGGTGTTAGCCAAAGGGTTCGGATGGTTACGCAGTTTTGTTAAGTATTTTTTTGCTGCGATTTCAATTTCTTCCTTGATAGTAGGTATATTTGGATCTCTATGAATATTTTCATTACGCATGTACCATGGTGCGCCCGTTATTACTCTTAACGTTTTCGATTGGAATCTTTGAATTATATCTATATTCGTCGCGCAAGCTGTGCCCCATAACTGGATCCCATACATCCATATCGGTTTTATTGTTGCATTATATAAGAGGACTTTGTTGCTAAGGCTAAGTCCAGACTTCTTGTTTAAAAGCCAATGTAAATTGGCAGATTTAAAATTTAGCTGCAGCTTTTTAGCGGCAATGACGTCTGTCCAAGTGGATTCCGAGGTATGTAATTTCGTCAGTTTGCGGGATCGACACATTGTTGAGCTTAATATTAGGGCGCGTTTTTGTCTTAACGTAAAAGTGATCTGTTTACACTTGTTTTCATTAGCTTTTATGCGCCATTTCGCTAGCCATTCTTCGATTAGTTTTAGATGCTGTTTTAATACTTTTGTGGCTATAATGAGGCATTTATGTCGACTTAGTACAGCAGTATCATCCGCAAATGTTGACGTCATTACTTCGTCACTTGTAGGAATATCTGCGGTAAACAGTATGTAAAATATTAGTTCAAGAACAATACCCTGCGGAACACCTGCCGTGATTGGACACTCTTCTGTTATGTATGAGTATTCATTTACTTTTACTTTAAATGGCCTGTTGGATAAGCAGGATTCAAGGATATTGTGGAACGTGTTAGGTAATGATTTTTTAATGTTTTGAATTAGCTGTGCTCCCGCAAGTAGATTGGTGGAGGTTGAGTATTGGCGACTGTGGAAATACCCTTTGAATCTGTTATGGGCTCTTCCTCACTTAACGGGGCAAATCTGTTCACTTTATTTTGTTTAATGCCAACTTAAGTGGCTATACACTACCACTACAACAGATGCATATATTTCAATGATCAAATGCTTTAGTTTTCTTGAACTTAAAGTGAAGTTGCGGAGCCGATCAAAAAACACGTCCGTTAACTAAAGAAGTTGCTACCTACGAGACCTTTTCTTGGACATCGGCAACGACGGCTACAACTCTTTGACGAAACTTAAGAACTGTTGTTATCAGAGATTGAGCATGTGTCGGTCCCTTGAGCAATTCTGAGTTCAGCGTAACGTTCGACATAGCAGCGGTGGCGTCAAATACAACACGGAGCTTGATCGGTTTTGCGGGTTTACCACCCCAAAATGTGGTAGATACTAAGTGGAAGATGGCATTAACGTAACTTCATTCGTCTTCAATAATCTGGCGTACCCTTTCTCAACATACTTTTGTATCGCACGTTTATAGTTAGCGGCACAATTGTCATCTTTCAGCATGCGGCTTTCAAGCTTCTGCAAGCGCCTGAGTACCAAGAGCGACTTCATACTTGTGGCCAAGAAACTTCATTTAATTCTCTAAGATTACTCTTTCCTGACGATTTTCGTCCGACTACAACACAACATCGGTGCTACGGACACCAAAACTCTCTACTGAAAAGTATTCGTTTACCAAATTATGCAATACCTGAAGACACTGTGATTTATATTCGCGAATATGCAGAGTGCTAGGCTGACGGACGGTATTCTGAGAAAGTGGATCATAGGCTACCCACCCGAGACGAGTTTCGACAGCTATTGGCTGTTCTAGTCCCTATAAAAATGACGGGCTCGACGTTCACATAACTGGCAACCGGTAACGATAGCAAATGTCCAAATTTCTTATATTGAATTAGGCGGAATTATGTCTAATATTGACAGAAACCTTACGAGAATTTTCTTTAGTTTTACTTCCACAGTACCATTGTAATGTTAATGTCACCTTTGAACCACGTAGACGTTAAAAATTGTTATGGACGAACAAGGCATGAGCAAATTTGCTCCCATTAGGTCCTGACAACGTAATTGGCAAACTGCCTGGTTTTTAAATGAGCAATTAAGCACTCGTTCGACGTTTTGTGTGTTTGGCGGGCTTGTACCCTCATGGAGTAATACATGGTGCATCCGCCTGCACCCGTTGACTGAGCATGTCTTACTTTGACGGCAGTTTGAAAGGCTATCCCCTTTACGAAGCACCCAAAACACAAATGGTTCCTTTTCACGAAACTCTATTTTAATTGAATATCGCGCTACGAAAATTTAGAACATTCGAACGGCTTATGTGACTTGCCGCCCTCTAGGCAATTTGTCTTCTTCTCGGACTGTGCATTGCTGTTATAAAGAACTCGACGAGTTGAACTTCATGTAGTGGCGAGTAGGATTGCATTGCTGCGCCGTTGACGTCGAATGTATTACGCTCGCTTGGATGTTGCGCAACGACAAATCAGAAACACTGGGCAATAGTTATAAAAACTTCGCGATATCGCTTAACCACGCACCAAAATCTTCCACTGTTGGAAATTTCATTATGTTGATTGCACGCTGGTTCTATTCGTACTGTTTAGACGCAGGCAACTTACTAACCAAACTTTCTAATAGCGTAGGGTTCATCAAATGATGTCCACACCTAGCAAACTTGAAAAAGACGACAATATTTCTTACTCTTTTTAAAAGTCAAGAACCTGATCATGCTGCCTCTCACTGATGGACGGAAAACGTTTTACCATTTGTAACTGTGCCTTGATAAGCATCTCCGGACGGCCAAAGTTAAACTCCAAGAAATAACCCGTGGCACATCTTCAGGGTAAATTAGTAAGGACGTAACAGCATATTTGGCAGCATTTTATAAGACTTTATGCAGGCGCATAAGTTTTTGTATGTGGCTGTATTGAAATTCATTGGTTTTGTCGTTACAATTAGCCAAAAATACCGCCCAATATTCCGGATTTCAATCGAAGGATGGCAATGGAAATAATTTTGCCGCAGAATAATCCATAAAGGTCAAGGCGGCTGTGTAAACTATCAGCGTTTGCATCATACGTGGCGGCTGTCACGTCGATGTAAATTGTGGATGTAGTTTTGTTGGCGCAGGTGCTTGCGTTGACGTTAGCAGGCTCGGCATTGTCCGATACGACAGCGTTGTCGATGACTTGTGGCCTACTACCCAAAACGTCATTTCACAATTCAGCTAAGCATTCCAGTGTGCAGTTATTCTGGAAAAGAGGAGATTAATCTGATCCCACGGTATAGATACTTGTTGCCTTGTCGTTGAATCTTCTTCCATGTCGTTTACCGTAGAGCTAAGTGTATAGTCCGATTCACAAACTGATTCTGAACTTCCAATATTCTCTTCTTGGACTGCCGCATCCTTGCACTTTCCGATTACTTTAGCTTTGGCTCTAGTCAGCATTGAATGTAATTACTTACTCAAGAAAACAATATTTTAAACGAAAATGTTAGCAAAATCAAAATGCTGATGTTATTGTTTCAACTTCTGAATAAAAGTATTTTTATATTAATTTCCTACAAAATTTAAATGATTTGCCGTACAGTGGAAGCACTTACCTGCTTACCATACTGGCGTAGACACCGCTTACCGAGTTAACAGCATAGCGCTATTCGTTTCTGGGGCCAATCTACCTGGTCCTCCCAACGGAGTGGAGGTCTTCCCCTTCCTCTGCTTTACCGGCGGGTTCTGCATCTATAGCAGGACGAGAATGATAAGAGACTTGTAAAGTTTGGTTTTCGTTCGTCGGGAAAGAACTTTACTTTTCAATTGCCTACTTAGTCCAAAGTAGCACCCAATGGCAAGAATGATTATGCGCCGGATTTCCAGGCTGACATTATTATTGGTGTTGATGCTGGTTCCAAAATAGACGAAATTATCTACTACCTCGAAATTATGATTGTCAACAGTGACATGGAGCCAAGTCGCGAATAGGATGACTGTTTGTATGATGACAGGAGATATTTCGTCTTGCCCTCGTACACTACCAGACCTATATCCTTCGCTTCCTCATCCAGTCTGGAGAAAGCAGAACTTACGGCGCGGTTCTTGAGGTCAATAATGCCGATATCATCGGCGTACACCAGCAACTGTACACTCTTATAGAAGATTGTACCTTCTCTATTCAGCTCTGCTGCTCGTATTATTTTCTCCAGCATTAAATTAAAAAAGTCACACGATAAGGAATTACCTTGTCTGAAACCTCGTTTGGTTTTGAACGGCTGGGAGATGTCCTTTCCGATCCTGAGGGAGCTTATCGTGTTGCTTAACGTCAGTTTACATAGCCGTATAAGTTTTGCGGGGATACCAAATTCAGACATAGCGGCGTAAAGGCAGCTCCTATTCGTTCTGTCGAAGGCGGCTTTAAAATCGACAAAGAGGTGGTGTGTGTCGATTCTTTTTTCACCCGTCTTTTCCAAGATTTGGCGAATGGTGAATATCTGGTTAATGGTTGACTTACCAGGTCTAAAGCTACACTGATAAGGTCCAATCAGTTTATTGGCGCTGGCCTTTAGTAATTCACACAATACGCTCGACAGGGGACCTTATAGACGATATTAAGAAGGCTTATCACACGATATTTGGCGCACACTGTGGGGTCCCCTTTTTATGGATTGGGCAGAGCACACTTAAATTCCAATCGTCGGGCATGCTTTCGTCCAACCATATTTTGCAAAGAAGCTGATGCATGCACCTGATAAGCTCTTCACCGCCATGTTTGAATAGTTCTGCCGGTAGGCCGTCAGTGTAATCACTACAGTTCACAATTTCACCAATTTTTCGAACCGATTTACAATTTTTAAAATGGTTTATGACCAGTTCACGCTGCTCAATTGTTGTACAACGACCCATTTTTATATAAACGCACTTGCTGTCTCTATGGTTTATTATAACACACTAAAAAAAATATTTAAAACTAATCATAAACGACGCCAATATGCACGGCAAAATAAAATATAGTTATATGGTGCGACAATCTGGCGCCTCGTGTTGGAAAAATATCTGTTTCAAATTAGCTGTGCATTGAAATTTAGCAGTAATTTTAATTTTGTATACATATATTTGAAAATAAAATATTTTTTAAATAAACGAAGTACATCATACATATGACATTCTTCAGTTTAGAAAATATTGGGATTCGAAATTTATATCGGCTGCTCTATCATATAAGCTGTGACCCACTGTACATATATTGATATAAGAAAAATGAGAGGCTTCGGAAACAAAGTAACAAACTAATACATATACCGAAATAAGCAAAACGAGAGAAGTTAACTATGTTCACTGCACAAAACTCGAACATTTATTTTCCTAAATCTAGAACAGCTGTTGCTGGTTGTTGATGGCGGTATTCATAAACTGCTTGATAGCATATCTAGTCAACAAGATTCACAGACTTATCGAAATGTACACAGTAATTTTAAGTTGGCAAGGGCCTAATTTAGTTAGATTTACTAAAGGGTCAACGCATATATTCAAAGGGGCTATGTAATATGTTAAGCACATAGAATGTCCCAATAACCTCTAGTTTGATAGCTCTGTTCTTACGTCCTATTGGTTCGGCGACCAATAAATAAAATTTTAAAAACACTCTCTTTTCGATACTCAAGAAGAAAGATCACCGGTGCTGACATAGCGATTGCAGAAAAAGAAAAACGTAAGTTGAAAAATTAATGTACTACAACTCATCCACATTTATATAAAGATGAATGGTATAAAACGCTATAAAAATAACATGCGTGCATTAACCATACGGCAAAACTCTAATATTAATAAGCATTCTTATTTACAAAACATAACATATGGTAGCACTAATATCAGCAGGTTTTGTATATTTTCTTTTCTCTTGTATATACATATGTATATAAGGTTGTAGCGTATGTATCCATCGTTCACTTAGATTTTTCTTCTGTACGAGCGCTATCAAGAAATAAATTCTATTGTTAAAAAAGGATAAGTCAATTTAAATTAAAAATAAAATTTCTAAACAGCAAAGAGATTGGGCAGAATTAGTTCAACTACGTTTACGCATAAAAGCTTCCAGCGAAGAGTTTTCCATCGTCACTACAGCAATGTATAAATTTATTGATGATCCGGACCATGCCGATCCGGTTTTAGACTTTGCAGTTTATGAAGAAAAGGTTAAGCATACACGTGGTCGACTTTGTTCATTACGCACTTCAATAATGCCACCTAGACAAGAGGGGGAATATGACACCCAGCCAGAGCAGCAAACAAAACTTTTACAGCAGGATTCGAAATCACTTCTCAAAGAAGATGCTGCTCAAATTCTAACCCATATTCCCGTTACAGAGAGCTCCTACAACACCGCATGGAATAAGCTCAACAGATGCCCCTAGTCAGTTTGACCCGCTGGGTCTCTTGGCACCAATCATTGTTCGGTTTAAAATTATGTTTATTATGTTTCCATTGCTTTGGTTACAAGGATTGTCATGGGATGAAGTATTGCCTCCCAACTTGGCAAAAATGTGGGCACAATATCATCAGGATCTCAGTAACGTAAAAAATATACAATCAGTTTATACCAAACCATTTTGACAAAGTAGAAATTCACGGAATAGAACTAGTGAATAGTAGATTCCAAAGAAAACCCTGCAGATTGTGCAAGCCGGGGAATGTCGGCTGCCTCCCTTTGGCATTTTAATATATGGTGGGAGGGGCCATCTTGGCTGGGAAACAAAAGGTCATAGACTGAATCACTAAAAAAAGGTCGTCGTTTCAATTTTCAAACCCGTTCTGAAGGTTCAGAGGAGATAAAGAGGACTACCATTAGTATGATGACCACCGAGATTTTAGAACCCAACGTCACTGATGAACTGATAGATCGTCTATCCTCATGGCCACGACTTATTCGAACAGTAGCATTTATATTACGTTTCATTAATAACACTCGCAGACGAATCGCCAAACCAAAATCAGTTCATTTAGTTTTCTATGAAATTTGTAACGCCTGTAATCTTTCTTTGCGGAACACTCAATCATTCTTTAAAGATGACATTGCAGCCCTTATATTTAGAAGGAAATAAGCCGCAATTCAAAAATTAATAAATTAACACCATTAGGCTGACTCACAACTGTACGAAGTGCTTTCGACTACGTCAGACTTCCACTTCTCAATTTATGGATTTGTCTCAAATTCGTGTTCGCCAAGAGTTTCCTTTTTAGCACTCGAGAGTTGATTACGCTGGACCACCAGTCTTGAAATTGTATCGAGGGCGGAATGCATACCAATCAAAGAGATATATATGTATTTTTGTATGCTTAGCTACATCAGCAATCCACATCGAGCTGACAACCGATTTATCTACAAATTGTTTTTTGTCAGCACTTCGACGTTTTATGGCACTTAGAGGTAAATGTACGCAGATATTTAGTGACAACGGTCGAAATTTCGTAGGAGCTGCTCGGGCTTTAAATGCGATGTATCAGTTAGTGAGAACACAAGAACATAAGGACATAATATGAGAAACCTTGGCAAATGAGGGAATTCGGTGGAATTTTATTCCGCCTTACTCACACTGGGGTGGAATTTGGGAGCCGTCCGTCCGCTCCGTGAAACTACATTTGCGATGCATAATTGGTATTTCTACGCTTACAGCTGATCAATCTCCTCCTAATACAAATTGAAGCAGTTGTGAATTCTCGTCTTAATAGATAGACCACTCACAATGGTAATGGAAGGAAGCTTACGAGATATTAACGAAAACAAACTTGGTTAATGGCAGCACAAACAAAATGTGTGCCAAGGATTTTGGCGCAGATGGCATCAGGTGTGCTTAACATCGCTTCAAAACCGGCAGAAATGGAACAAGCACAATAAGAACATAGCAGTTGATGACATGGTGGTGATAAAGGAACAAAACGGACCACCTGCCGTCTGGCCAATGGTCATGGTGCTAGAAATATTTCCAGGAGCTGATGGTTTGGTCCGTGTAGTAAAAACTAAAACGGTACGAGGAGAAATAACACGGCCAATAACAAAGTTGGTGGTATTGCCTATTTCTGAAATGTCCTTTCAGCGGGGGCCGGAATGTTGAGGATTGGTATAAACGCTATGAAAATAACATGCCTGCATTAACCATACGGCAAAACTCTAATATGAGCATTCTTATTTACAAAACATATGGTAGCAATAATATCAGGTTTTGTATATTTTTTTCTCTTGTACATACATACATATGTATACAAGGTTGTAGCGTATGTATTGTATCAATCGTTCACTTAGATTTTTCTTCTGTACGAGCGCTATCAATTAAGAAATTCTATTCTTAAAAAAGGAGAAGTTAATTTAATTGAAAAATAAAGTTTCTAAACTTTGATTTAACCATTTTGGTTTCAATTTATCAGCACTGTGTTTCTTCCTTTTTTCAATTGGAACCCACGATTGACCTGTGAGACCGACATGCGTTGGTCCATAGCTTTCAACACATTGAAATACAAATTGATTGCCGAATTAAAGGAAGCAGCTTTATTGAAGCCAACGAAGGAAACTAAAATTTTTTTCGCACATACATACATACTTATATCAATGAGAAATCATCAGGTACGTGGTTTAAGTTATAAATTTGCGCTCCATTTGCATATACATATGTATACGTGTATGTACATACATATAATATTTAAACACATGTTAATTCATGCTAGTATTTTTTCGTATTAATTATTTGATATTTGTGCTCGACATTTTAAATTCACAATTTCGACTAAATTCGTTTCATTTATTGAATAAATTTTCAAAAGAAAACTCGAAAAATAAACATCCGCCATTTGTGTTGACCTGTTGACCAAAAAATGAGTGAACTCAGGATTTGCTTATGGAATGCTAATGGTGTAAACCAGCATAAATTAGCACTCAAATTATTTTTACAGACCCACGAAATTGATGTTATGCTTATATCTGCAACACATCTCACCCAGAAGTATAATTTTAACATCCCTGGGTTTAAGCTGTACAACACTTATCACCCAAATGGCAAAGCAGATGGTGGCACAGCTATACTCATAAGGAACCGTTTAAAGCATAACTTTCTTAATTCCTTTTCAACAAATTGGTTGCAGTCAACCTCGATCACCCTTAAAAATTGGGGGTTGACCTTACTTTAGCTGCAATTTACTGTCCGCCACGTTTCGTAATAACAGAAAAACAATTTAGCGACTTTTTTATGACTCTAGGAGATAGGTTCCTAGCTAGAGGTGATTACAATGCGAAGAATAATCATTGGGGATCGAGGCTAATTAACCCGAAAGGTCGTCAGTTATATAACACGATCATAAGTACAAAAAATAGTTACGATTTTATCTCCCCAAGACAACCAACTTACTGGCCTACGGACTCAAGGAAATTACCTGACCTGATTGACTTTGCAGTCACTAAAAACGTAGATAGGAGTTTAGTATTTGCTGAAACCTGTGCTGACTTATCTTTTGATCATTCCTCAATAATCATTAAGTTGAACGAACAACCAATTGAAAGTAAGCATGCTTTTCGACTTACTACATCAAGAACTAACTGGCTTAAATATAAAAAATACATTAGCAGTCATATACAGACCAATCCGCAAATAGAGAGAGGAACTGACGTTGAAAATGAGTTACTTGTATTTAACAGTATACTAGCAACAGCAGCTACTATAGCCACACCAGAGCAGAATACAAAAGCAAAGGCATTGATAACTAATAGTGGAATAGAATTACTGGTCCGAAATAAGCGACGTTTGCGTCGCGAATGGCCAGCCTGCCGATCTCCCGATGCAAAAATTCGTCTTAAGGTGGCAGAAAACAAACTAAAAAAAGGCATTAGTATACGAAGAAGAAAGAAATATCAAACATCTTGTAACGTCTTTGTCTCTCAACGTTTCTACTAAAAAATCTCTATGGAAAGCAAGCAAAAACCTTAAGCCGCCAGTAAGCACTGAAGTACCGTTGAGAATGCATAATGGTTCATGGGCAAGAACGGATGAAGAAAAGGCGTCTTGTTTCGCAGAGCACCTCAGCACAGTATTTCAACCAAATACTGCTACATATAGTGCACCTCTGTTACCGAACCATACTGCTCCTACATACACTCTTACTTGCGGAACATCTGTGTCTGAACTAAAAAACACTATTGCCGCCTTAAATCCACAAAAAATCTCAAGGAGACGATCATATCTCACCTAAAATGCTAAAAGAATTGCCAAGCATTGCTCTAGTTTTTCTTGCAAAGCTTTTCAGTGCCATTCTGATGCTAGGATATTATCCACAAATCTGGAAAAAGTCGCTGATAATTATGATAGCTAAACCAGGTAAAGACGCAACCCTGCCGTCACCTTATAGACCAATCAGCCTGTTGCCTTGCCTATCAAAACTTTTCGAAAAAGTGCTGCTATCAAAAATTACTCCTTTTCTCCATCAAAATGATATTATTCCTACACATCAATTTGGTTTTCGGGAAAAACACGGCACAATTGAACAAGTAAATCGTATAACAAATGAAATAAGGAAAGCTTTCGAAGTGCGAGTGTATTGCTCGGCTGTTTTTCTTGATGTGGCGGAAGCATTTGACAAGGTGTGGTATGAAGGCCTCATTCATAAAATTAAAAAATCATTACCTAACAAATTCCACAATATCCTTGAATCCTACTTACCCAACAGGCGATTCACAGTAAAAGTAAATGATTACATAACAGAAGAGTGTCCGATTACGGCAGGCGTTCCGCAGGGTAGTGTTCTTGGACCCATATTGTACATACTGTTTACTGCAGATATCCCTACAAGTGACGAAGTAATTATGTCAACATTTGCGGATGATACTGCTATACTCAGTCGACATAAATGCCCCATTACAGCCACAAAAGTATTAAAACAGCATCTACAACTAATCGAAGAATGGCTAGCGAAATGGCGCATAAAAGCTAATGAAAACAAGTGTAAACAGATCACTTTTACGTTAAGACAAAAACGTGCCCTAATATTAAGCTCAACAATGTGTCGATCCCGCAAACTGACGAAATTATATACCTCGGAATCCACTTGGACAGACGTCATTGCCGCTAAAAAGCTGCAGCTTAATTTTAAATCTGCCAATTTACATTGGCTTTTAAACAAGAAGTCTGGACTTAGCCTTAGTAACAAAGTCCTCTTATATAATGCAACAATAAAACCGATATGGATGTATGGGATCCAGTTATGAGGCACAGCTTGCGCGACGAATATAGATATAATTCAAAGATTCCAATCGAAAACGTTAAGAGTAATAACGGGCGCACCATGGTACATGCGTAATGAAAATATTCATAGAGATCTAAGTATACCTACCATCAAGGAAGAAATTGAAATCGCAGCAAAAAAATACTTAACAAAACTGCGTAACCATCCGAACCCTTTAGCTAACACCTTGGCCGATGCAACAAGTCAAACCCGCCTGCGGAGAAGAGACAAAGCAGGCTTCCAAAGAGCAAAGACAAGCCAGCAGCCCATTTCTACTAATGGGCTTTATGTTTTAATTTAGTTTAAGATTTTATTACTTTTTGTTAAGCTTCCGAAGTCGAAGTAGATTCAATAAATAAATATTAATGTTTAAAAAAAAAAAAAAATAAAAAAAATTGTGTTCGATATACGTAGGCTGCGATATATATTTCTGGCCTAATAAGGAACATACGAATATTTATCAACGCAAATGGTTTTTTGTTTTTTTTTTTTTGGGATTTGTCTCGTCTAGGAAGACCCACACGGCCGATTGCTGTTTTGTGTCGGGCTCATACGCATAGATGCAGGACGATCCTGTGACGATCTTATAAACGTCTTTTGAAGCACCGCGATCGTGTTTTTTCAGCATTTCTTTAACCAATCCACACCACCTTTTTTTTGAGCGATTGTCAAATTGTGTGGTATCCAACGAGAACAAACCTTTTTTACGGCGGTGAGAGAAATGCATAGGCATGCCTCTATCTGAAGGTATGTTACATGACGGTCTTGCATTATCAGTTCACATACGGCATCGATGTTTCCTGGCACAACGGCTGTTTTTGGACGACCTTCACGGAATTCGGCTTTCAGCGAGCGTCGACTACGATTGAATTCGTTGTACCAGTTTTTCACAGTGCTATAGGATGGTGCTTCATAGCCATACAAAGATTTTAGTTCATCGATGCACTCTTGTCGTGATAATCCTCGTCGAAAGTTGTGAGAAATGATCGCACGAATATATTCACGAGTTAATTCCATTTTTTGGCCGAGATGAATTTTTTAATTCCCTGTAAATAAAACAATTTACGATTAAATGACAAAACGTTCAGAGTGATATTATGCTAAAAAATGTCAAACTTTCCAATGGAAATATCAGATTGCACCTGGCAACACTTAGCAAAACAACCTTATCTTGCATTCATTTCTTGATAAAGTCTAACCATCCGATATTTTCGATTGCAATTACAAGTCTAACCATCCGATCTTTTCGATTGCAATTACAAATTTGGTTTTATTTTAATAAATTAACCCTTCAGCAAATTCCCGAATCAATTAAATAATGTCAACTTTCCAACAGTTAGCAGCCTCTTATAGAACTCGACTCCGATTCCAAAGATTGGGCACCAAATGAGCACAATAAATTCACCCTCGGAACTCAAAAGGATGAGTTGAAGGAATTTTGAGGAAGAGTCAAAAGTAGCTATAGCGAGTTCATAGTCTCAGAGTCAGCTAGCGGCGCGAAATAAATTAGCTCTGTGAAAAAGAAATTGAGAATTAAGTCGCCCAAAGCTGAAAGGCAGAAAGTAGAAGAGTCCGACGTCATGGAACATGACATTCGTTTTCGACCATGTGATATGGAAGCCTTCAAAGGCGATTAAGTAAGTGCCCACTTACAAACAAGGGTTTTTCAACTGCGTGGAAAAACCTTAGCGATCGTTACAAAAACAAAAGATTGTTAGTAAATAGTCAGTTAAAGATTTTGATTAATCGCCCTTTGGTAGGAAATGAGTATGGTAGTGCAATAAAGAATCTTCAGAGGGAAATTAATAATTGCATTTCGGCACTTCAGATTCTAACGTTCTTTTGCTCCATCAAACATCCGCTAAATACGTTATCCTTGTGGGAATAGACCGTCCAATACAAGTCCGAAATTCCAAAATGGGAAGACATGGATAAGTTTCTCACTAGTCGATTTCAGACATTAGTAACCGTTCACGATCTTAAAGGATCTTACCTCACAAGGCTGTCAAAAGTAGACCCTCCGAAATATGGTAATTTGTCTAAAATACTAAATACATTTCAAGTGAGTGTGACAAAATTCTATTGCAAGTTGTGCAATAGCGATTCACACAATATACGATTTTATCCACAATGTCTCATTCTGAACGGAGCAATGTTGTGCGGAAATATTTGCCTGAATTGTTTGACCATCGGACATGGTGTTGCGTAATGTATAAACGCTATAAATTGTACAATTTGTCCATCTAGACACCATTCGAGGATACATTTGCATTCAGTTCACAAAAAATATTTAAATAAAGGAGATTCCAATGAAAAACCAAGTAGTGTGTGTATTACTCCGAAACAGGCCAGTACCGATACCGGTCATAATAAAACTGACAAGAATGCAAAGAGCCATGTTCAATCGTGTTTTACGAACACGAAAAAAGGAATTTTACTAGGAAAAGCTTGTGTAAACATTCAGCACCGGGGATCAATTTACGTGGCTAGAACTCTAATCGACTCTGGCTCAGAGTGCTCATTTATCAAAAGCCAACTCCCAAGTCTCCGGAATTGACAATACAGTTTCGGCGCAAACAAACAAACCGGGTGCTATCAGAATTGGATCCCCCAGCAATGTGTTAATATCAATTCAAACGGCGACGCCATAAATTCATCTTTAAGCCAAGACTTTTTAGATTTCGAAGACACGAGCAGCGAAAAGGCGCTCGGAATCTGATGAAAGGCATGGCAAGGAATTAGATCATTTTCCCATAGTAACACAGCGTAAAATTTTATTCGCCATCGCAAAACTATTCGATCTTCTAGAGTGGTTAGCACTAATTGTAATAGTCGCTAGAGTATTACCGCAAAATATTTAGCTTGACTGACTAGTACGATCAAGTTTCTTCAACTGCACTCGAAAAATGGAAAAAGTTTTCAAGGGAATATTCAAATATAAGCAGGATAAGGGTACCGCAATGGGTACAATTCTCACCACAGGACAAAATAGAGCTTCACGGAATTAAATTGTATGCAGTCTACTTTTAGCCGAAACAAGGGTGGCTCCGGTCAAAACCATCTCAATTCCACGGTTAAAGTTGTGTGGTGCAGTTCTACTAGCGGAAATGCTCGAATCCGTCATAAATAAGATAGATCTTCGATCTTTGGCGGTTTGTTTATGGACTGACTCCATCATTGATTAGCGTGGCTTAGTCTACCTCAATTTCTGCCGATGAAATTAAGGCTACGACTCAGCGTGTAATAGCTCTCTGCCAACAACAACATTTTCCACTTAAGCACTCCCACATTCTTAGCAGCCTTTTATAGGTTTTAGGGGGACACCCCCAAAAATATCTACTCCGACAATAGGACGAATTTTGTCGGAGCTTCTAGAGCTTTAAAAACTGAGTGCAAGGAATTCTTAAAGGAATCTCAATCAGCAGTTGTATCAAAGTACCTTTATCAGGAACTTTCATCGAAACTTCGAAAGATAGCTTCTGGGCTGAAATATATCTTGGAAGAATTTTTCACCTTATTATGCCTAATTAAGTCGTGTCTCAACTGTAGACCACTCAGTCCAGGACACTTTCTCGTTGGAGCTCATCTTCTGGCTCCACCGAAAATCCAGATATACGAAAACCACGTCTTCTGTGGTCAAACGATGGAAAAAGATGAAAGCCTTGCATCAGTTATTCTGCGTGCGATGGAAGAACGAGTACCTGAAAGAACTTCAAGAAAGGATTAAATGGCATCAGCAGCCAAATATGGAAATAGATGATCTAGCCGTCGTACGAGATGACTATTTAGCTCCAAACGAATGGCGACTGGTACGGCTCATCAAGGCAACGATAAACTTATCCGAGTAGTCCAAACGGCGAAGGGAATTATTGCTCGACCAATAGTGAAATTGGTCCGTCTACCATCAAATAAGTTAAACCACGTACTTCGCTCGCCACCCAACCAAGCGCATTATCCAACATTTCTAAGACATAATTTCCTTTTCATCTGTTTTTAGAACTATGACTCGATTCGATAAAATCGTGCAGAGCAATTTTCAATAGCTTACCGGCTGTGCAACAAAAACCATGAGATTCGGCTATGTCCCATATACCGAAATAGATCGCCAGAGTAAAGGTTACGTGTGGTTCTAATTCACGGCTACTACCCGAACTGCCTGTCGCCATTCCATCGTCTGGATACTTGAACCAGTAAAAATAAAAGTTTCAGATGCAACGAGAAGCAGGGGTTGACTCCGCTTAGTGCGCGCTCTTCTCGATCCGTGCTCTCCAAACAGCATGATCGACGCCGACCTCGAAAGAGATCTCCGACTAGAACGCACTTTCTCCGGCCAACATCGATGCTGTTCGCTTATTTTGCGGGGCAAATATGGCATAGCAGAGCGCGTGACAACACAAACCGTAGAAAAAAATGTCACGTCCGAATCAAGGACACCAAAATTGACGCAAAATTTCAATGCATGCGGCTACCAGTTTCGCATTTCTAGGTTTCATTGCCTAAACGTGTTACTCTGGGAGCCGATGTGTACTCCCGAGTAATGGTGAGAGAATCGCCTCCAGCGACTAGTGGAGGTCTTATGACATAGGCGACAATGCTCGGGCTGGCCCTTTCAAGGTCCCACCAGCAATAAACACACACGTGTGTACACAAAACCTATGTATTAAAAAATTCATGAGTAATAAAGACGTGCAAATTTGACTTTAGCCAATGGTAGGTAGGTGAATACCTCGGAGTGGCCAGAAACGATTCTTTTGCATATGGGTCAAGCAGCCCACGACTTCCGGTCTTAGACCACGTTAGGTACCCAACAAACATACGTAAGAAAGCAGGCGGTTTTCTATTCGACTTCCACACCTGCTCTCTGAGAGCACTCATCAGCAACTCGGTATGCGGGAACTGCGGGACGACATTTCAAGCTCCCTTCGTACAGCTGCTAGCTAAACTATTAATTTTCAAGAAGGTTGCAAAAACAGCTTGTACGATGAGGACTGAAGTGACGCAGTGGAGAGAAAATAGACTGCCTACCTCGCAACCTTGCGACCGACTACAATACATGCGGGGTGGGATAGATATCAAGAGCTGAGGAGGGAATCAGGGAAAGAAAGAAAGCTGACGAAATGCGTGAGTACGAGGAGCTTGAGAAGCTGGCCGACAAGGGTAATGCTCGAAAATTCTACGAAAAGATACGGCGACTTACGGAATGTATCAAGACCGGAGTAAACTCTTGTAGGACCCAGACAGGTGAGCTAGTGACGGATGCCCAGAGTATACTGAATCTATGGAGGGAGCTCTTCTCCAACCTGCTGAATGATAGTGAAGAGGAAACACCCGGAGATGGTGAACCCCAAGCTCCAATTGATGACGATGAAAAGTTCCATTACCCGACTATGAAGAAGTCTAAATATCAATCGCCCGCTTAAAGAACAACAAAGCGGTGGGGACCGATGGATTACCGGCCGAGATATTCAAATACGGCGGTGAAGAACTGATCAGGTGCTTGCATCAGCTTCTTTGCAAAATATGGTCGCAAGAAAGCATGCCCGCCGATTGGAACCTAAGTTTGCTCCGCCCAATCCACAAAAAGGGCGATCCTACAGTCTGAGAGAAAAGAGGATCGACACACACCACCTTTTCGTCAATTTTAAAGCAGCCTTCGACAGCACAAAAAGGAGCTGCCTCTACGCCGCTATGCCGGAATATTGCATCCCCGCAAAACTTATACGGCTGTCTAAACTGATCTTAAACCGCACTAAAATCTCCAAGTTCCTTCAGGATCGGAAAGGACCTCTCCGAGCCGTTCGAAACTAAACGAGAAAATACAATCATCTATAAAAGTGTACAGCTGCTGCCGTGCGCCGATGATATTGATATCATAGGCGTCAACAACCGCGCCATGAGTTCTGCTTTCTCCAGACTTGATAAAGAAGCGAAACAAATTGGTTTGGTAGGGAATGAGGGTTAGACGAAACATATCCTCTCATCAAAAAAAGCTGTCATCGCATTCACGACTCGGCTCCCACGTTACTGTTGACAGTCACAACTTCGAGGTCGTAGATAATTTCGTTTATTTAGGGATCAGCAGTACCACCAATAGTAACGTCAGCCTTGAAATCCAACACAGAATCACTCTTGCGAACAGGTGCTACTTTGGACTGGTAGGCAATGGAAAAGTAAAGTTCTCTCTCGGCGAACGAAAACTAAACTCTATACGTCGCTCATCATACCGGTCCTACTAAATATATATGATGCAGAAGCGTGGACGATGTCAACATCTAATGAGTCGGCTCTAGGAATCTTCGAGAGAAAAGTTTTGCGAACGATTTATGGTCCTTTGCGCATTGACTACGGCGAATACCGCAGACGATGGAACTATGAGCTGTACGAGCTATACGATGGCAAAGGCATAGAGCCAGCGGTTACGCTGGCTAGATCACATCGTCCGAATGGATGAAAGCACTCCAGTTTTGAAAATATTCGTTGCAGTACCCGCTGGTGGAAGCAGAGGAAGAGGAAGATCCCCACGCCGTTAGAAAGATTAGGTAGAGAGTGACCTGGTTTCATTTGGTATTTTCAACTGGCGCCAGACAGCGAAAAGAAGAGAAGAATGGCGCGCTAATATTGATTCGGCTATAATCGCGTAAGCGGTGCCACCGCCAATAAAGAAGAAGAAGAAGAAGAACGGCCTTTATTTCAAATGATTTTCTCTTCTATACTAATATTTTATTTTATTCAGACATATTAAGCCCAGAAAGAAGCAGGAACATGTAATATTCAAGGACACATAAGCAGGAGGCCTAGATTAAGTTGAAAGTGTATACAATTCATTTTATTGTTATTCAAAGTATTGTATATTATGATGTACTACCGTTAATCGTTTGTTTTATCCTCTGCAAGAGGCTCGGTATGTTTAGTCTAAAGGCCCAATTTTGTTAGATTTACCACTGGGTAAACGCATTTATTCAAAGGGCTACGTGTATGTAATATGTTAAGTATATAGAATGCCACATAACTGTCGGTTAATAACCTCTAGTTTGAAGCGATTGCAGAATGAGAAACACGTAAGTTGGAAAATTATTGTACTACAATTCATACACATTTATATAACTTATTATTAATTAATTCTGTGTTTCTTCCTTTTTTTCAATTGGAACGCACGATTGACCTGTGAGACCGGCCTGCGTCAATCGTGCACACAGTATTGTGCAGCAAAGTGAAAGACTATTGGTGGCGTATTAAATTTCAGAATCAGAGCAGTCCTGAACTTCATATGGTGATTTGGATCGAAAACCATCATCCCAGAAAAAAGAAAACTTTTTCTCTATCATAATTGTTGCTGTAGAACGCCTACAAAACAGTTATAAGGCTGTGGACAGGCGAAAAGTATACACTGCAGAAAGTGTGCACCGACTTTGTCATCTCCGCATTTATTACAATAGGGAACACACAACTGGCTGTTATAGCAACAGCTTTGGAAGATTTGAAAAACGTGGCTTGGACCCTTGGGCCTTCCTTTGAAGGAAATGAGTAGACATATGTGTGAAGATCGAGACCGGGACCAACAACTTGAAAATGTGTTCAATCAATCCAGAGAGCACAGCAAGAATATTGATCAAAGACAATTGTTGATCAACATTAGGAGGACATGTTGTTCAGGATAATGAAAAGATATGTTAAATAATACTCTTTAATTTATTCATCGATCTTCTTGGGCTGGAGGGAGTGGCGTGGGATGACCATTCCTATTTTAACCTGGTGAATGTATTGAGTGGAACCCAGGGTTGAGCTCAGGGTGCGAAACTGGACGTGTTGCGGGAGGACTACTCCTCCAGCGTTGGAGATGGTGCATGATGACCATTGGCGTGTGGCAAATAATATAATATATCAAGTAATCGCTGTTTATAGTGAAGATAAAAGTGTTTAAATGGTTTCTATAGTAATGTTATAAAATGTTTACACAGTGGTAAGTATTATAGACTTGCATAAATTCTACAGTTAATTATAGTAGTCATGGTAAAATCATGATAGAGCAGCTGGTAAAAAAATGAAGTCCGTACTGTAGAAAAGATGGGATCACTCCTTTGAATATAGCTTTTTCAAAACTTCATCGTTTAAACATAAGTAAGTCTAGTGGGTATACTCAAAAACATTTTCAAAGTTTCATCGCTGAAGCGATTTTCGGCCAAGCTCCTCTTCCAATTTGTGGTTTTGCGTCGTGATCTTTTCCCAACAAAGCGACGGTAGGTCCCAGTTTGTACTAGAGCTCAAGATTTTGTTGGAACATTTTAGAGCTTTTGTTTTTTTTTTGAAACATTATTTATTTTATTTATTTATTTATTGAATCTACTTCGACTTCGGAAGCCTAACAATAAGTAATAAAATCTTAAACTAAATTAAAACATAAAACCCATTAATTGGAAGGAAGGCCTCTTCTCCGCAGGCGGGTTTGGCTTGTTGCATGGGCCAATGTGTTAGCCAAAGGGTTCGGATGGTTACGCAGTTTTGTTAAGTATTTTTTTGCCGTGATTACAATTTCTTCCTTGATGGTAGGTATATTTAGATCTCTATGAATATTTTCATTACGCATGTACCATGGTGCGCCCGTTATTACTCTTAACGTTTTCGATTGGAATCTTTGAATTATATCTATATTCGTCGTGCAAGCTGTGCCCCATAACTGGATCCCATACATCCATAAAGGTTTTATTGTTGCATTATATAAGAGGACTTTGTTGCTAAGGCTAAGTCCAGACTTCTTGTTTAAAAGCCAATGTAAACCTTGAGCTTGGCGATAAGAACATTTTTAAACATAGCATACGGCACTTTATTTCTGTTAATTATGTTAATGACCGCCTAAATTTCAAACTCTTGCTCCTCTAGAGCTTCTTTTATGTCACATGAGTCAACAGTGGCTTCAATTCCCTTAATTACAACAATCAGGCCTTTCGCACTCATCAACTGGTAAGATTAATAAATCTTGTTGCCTGCATAGAGAAACACAACTTCACGAAAGTCTTTTTCACTGTGTACTTGTATTTTTGTCTCGTCTATGTAGGCTCTTCCTCATTTAACGGGGCAAATCTGTTCCCTTTTAGTGCATTACCATCAGCATCGATAACGGTATTATACTTCTTAGCATTAATCACTTTTTTGGGAGGACTAGATTTACTCTTTTTGTTTACCACATTTATGTAGCGATCAATGCCTGTTTGCACTGCCGACCCTTTTTTCATTTTCACCTTGTCTTACCAATATTAGTTGCCCGCACTGGAGTTGCTGCTGCTGCTGCGCTGCTTGACTGCATAGCTGTTTATTTTCCTGCTATTGCTGGGGAACTTACACGTGTTGTTGCTAAGGTCTGCGTTGGCGCCCTTAGAGTTGAACTGCTTACCTTTGACCTGCTGTTAGGTGGTGATTTACTCGTAACAACAGCGAAACAGGCATTTCTCTCTACCGTCGCGACTGAATGCCGGCGATCTTTTTTATTCTCGTTTTCGTTTCTCTGTTTATTTGGTATGATATTGTTTTTTGTAATATATTCTGTTTATTTATTTATTTTTTATTTTTTATTTGTTTATTGCCAACTTAAGTGGCTATACACCCACTACAGTCGATGTATAAGTTTAAACGATTTAATATTTACGTTTTCTTAAACTTTAAGTGAAGTTACAGACCCGATCAAAAAACTCGTCCGTACACTCTATGAACTTAATAGAGCTGCTCGAGCATTTGAGCAACAGTACTCTCACACTCGTTCATTGCTCATTGCTCGAAAATTTTCGAGCTTTTTCGATCATTTTGAATAAAAAAATTGACTTTTTTCCCAGAAGTTTCTTCTATTGTATATTTTTAATTTTATTTAAGCAAGGTGTAAAACTCATGGAAATACTAAAGACATTTTGACAAACAAAATTGAATTTTAAAAAATTTCAAACTCTCATTTGAGCAGTTGAGCAACGAACGAATATTAGACCTACAGTCTCACAGTGTTCGATACCCGGGTAGCTCTAGTTTATTCTAAGCCACCTCCGAATGGCTGATGGTTCTTTTTTGAGGAGCTTTTGATTTTCATGTCAGACTCGGAGGTGTTTACATTCCCCGCCGAGGAGCGCACACAATTAGAAAATTTAGCTTATTCTTTTATTTAAATTAATTTTCTATAACTCTTATATGTTGGTCGTACTGGAATTTGAACCCTGACCTTCCGAATAATAACCACTCGGCTACCGCGGCCGCTAATATGAATATAAGTAGCCCATGATTATTGTGGAAACAAATTTGGTCTGTCTATTCTTGACAGTGCTGCTGCCCGCGGACGTTTTAAAATTGATATTAGTTCCATTACTCATAATGCGCAACTTGATACAAATGTGACTAAGAAAAATGAAAAATATCTCATTTCTTCTGTAGTAAGACAAAAAAATATAAGATCTGGGAAGCATTTGAAGAAACGTTGATAAAAAATTAGGAATGTCATTATTAGCAACATTAATAAGTTTAGGAAAGAAAGAGCTCGTGTGGAAAATGTTGGAGATTTAATATACTACCTGCATCAGTATTTCTTTAAATCTTTGAATTATATCTATATTCGTCGTGCAAGCTGTGCCCCATAACTGGATCCCATACATCCATAAAGGTTTTATTGTTGCATTATATAAGAGGACTTTGTTGCTAAGGCTAAGTCCAGACTTCTTGTTTAAAAGCCAATGTAAACCTTGAGCTTGGCGATAAGAACATTTTTAAACATAGCATACGGCACTTTATTTCTGTTAATTATGTTAATGACCGCCTAAATTTCAAACTCTTGCTCCTCTAGAGCTTCTTTTATGTCACATGAGTCAACAGTGGCTTCAATTCCCTTAATTACAACAATCAGGCCTTTCGCACTCATCAACTGGTAAGATTAATAAATCTTGTTGCCTGCATAGAGAAACACAACTTCACGAAAGTCTTTTTCACTGTGCACTTGTATTTTTGTCTCGTCTATGTAGGCTCTTCCTCATTTAACGGGGCAAATCTGTTCCCTTTTAGTGCATTACCATCAGCATCGATAACGGTATTATACTTCTTAGCATTAATCACTTTTTTGGGAGGACTAGATTTACTCCTTTTGTTTACCACATTTATGTAGCGATCAATGCCTGTTTGCACTGCCGACCCTTTTTTCATTTTCACCTTGTCTTACCAATATTAGTTGCCCGCACTGGAGTTGCTGCTGCTGCTGCGCTGCTTGACTGCATAGCTGTTTGTTTTCCTGCTATTGCTGGGGAACTTACACATTTTGTTGCTAAGGTCTGCGTTGGCGCCTTTAGAGTTGAACTGCTTACCTTTGACCTGCTGTTAGGTGGTGATTTACTCGTAACAACAGCGAAACAGGCATTTCTCTCTACCGTCGCGACTGAATGCCGGCGATCTTTTTTATTCTCGTTTTCGTTTCTCTGTTTATTTGGTATGATATTGTTTTTTGTAATATATTCTGTTTATTTATTTATTTTTTATTTTTTATTTGTTTATTGCCAACTTAAGTGGCTATACACCCACTACAGTCGATGTATAAGTTTAAACGATTTAATATTTACGTTTTCTTAAACTTTAAGTGAAGTTACAGACCCGATCAAAAAACTCGTCCGTACACTCTATGAACTTAATAGAGCTGCTCGAGCAATTGAGCAACAGTACTCTCACACTCGTTCATTGCTCATTGCTCGAAAATTTTCGAGCTTTTTCGATCATTTTGAATAAAAAAATTGACTTTTTTCCCAGAACTTTCTTCTATTGTATATTTTTAATTTTATTTAAGCAAGGTGTAAAACTCATGGAAATACTAAAGACATTTTGACAAACAAAATTGAATTTTAAAAAATTTCAAACTCTCATTTGAGCAGTTGAGCAACGAACGAATATTAGACCTACAGTCTCACAGTGTTCGATACCCGGGTAGCTCTAGTTTATTCTAAGCCACCTCCGAATGGCTGATGGTTCTTTTTTGAGGAGCTTTTGATTTTCATGTCAGACTCGGAGGTGTTTACATTCCCCGCCGAGGAGCGCACACAATTAGAAAATTTAGCTTATTCTTTTATTTAAATTAATTTTCTATAACTCTTATATGTTGGTCGTACTGGAATTTGAACCCTGACCTTCCGAATAATAACCACTCGGCTACCGCGGCCGCTAATATGAATATAAGTAGCCATGATTATTGTGGAAACAAATTTGGTCTGTCTATTCTTGACAGTGCTGCTGCCCGCGGACGTTTTAAAATTGATATTAGTTCCATTACTCATAATGCGCAAATTGATACAAATGTGACTAAGAAAATTTAAAAATATCTCATTTCTTCTGTAGTAAGACAAAAAAATATAAGATCTGGGAAGCATTTGAAGAAACGTTGATAAAAAATTAGGAATGTCATTATTAGCAACATTAATAAGTTTAGGAAAGAAAGAGCTCGTGTGGAAAATGTTGGAGATTTAATACACTACCTGCATCAGTATTTCTTTAAATTCAAGTTTTTTATGTTGTTCCAGAAGAATTTTACATCCGTGGATTTTCTATTAGACAATTAAAAACTTATTCATAGCCTAACAAACAAAAAAGAAAAAATAATAAAAAAATAACCAAAAAGCACGCGTTTGAGGAATATCGAACTGAAAAGTTAAAAATAATTTTTAAAATAAGATTAAACAAATAATTAAAAGTGTCGTGTCTGTATATGTTTCCGTTATACATATAAGTACATACAAAGCACTAATTTCGTTATTTCGGGGTGTAATGGGGTGTCAAGCACCCTGGAAACCTGAAAATACCTTGTACAAGATGCGGTAACCAACCATCACCGGCTAAAACAGAGGAAGCTTCAGTGGAGCAGCGTCTGTTCACCAGAGGGGCGGCTGCGAGCGGTGGACGGTATTAAAACAAACTGCTCGCTACATAAATATGTATGTGTTCAATTGTAATCTATTCGCCTAGCGTAAAAAATAGCTCCCATGGAAAAAATTAACAACGCCTTGGATAAAATACCCCTGTTTTGATGACCGTTATTGCAAATATATTCAGGACTATGATTTAAGGGAGGCACTTGGAATTTCCGATATCTTAATTAGAAAGTTGCCGTTGCCCAATTAGTTGATGTCCTCGTAGTAATAAGGGCTGACATCACCGCCATCCAAGAAGCGCGATGGATGGGACAAGGACGGAGAGGAAAATTTGTTGTCAGATTCCTGGTAGGCGGGAGACTTAATCGCATAGTCCAGGAATTTACCTCGTTGGACGAACGTTTCTCCAAAATGCACGCCTTTAACGGCAAGGTGGAAAATGAAGGTATCTTCAGTAAAGCTGACGATATATGAAGCTTCCATCACGAAACATCCCCAAAATAACTGGCTGTTTTCAGATCGAAAAAACTCCCGATCAGATCGATTATGTTGTGATAGACTTCCACATATCTCCAGTGTTTTTGGCGAGCGTACGCTCGGAGGACCATTATCTTGTAGCAACAAAGATACGAGCCCGCCTCTGTCGAGTAAAGAACGCCCTTCAGCAAACACAAGAGTGTTTTGACGTCGAAATCCGCAATAGCAACAGACAGCCGCACAGTTTTCTTCTCGACTTGCACTCCTGCTCTCTAAGAGCACTCATCGGCAACTCGGTACCTACGTACGGCTGCTAACAAAGTTATTGGTTTTCGGAAAGGTCGAAAAAACATCTGGTACGATGAAGTTTGCCATGCCACAGTGGAGAGAAAATGGTACACGTGCGAGGTGGGGTCGACACCGAGAGCTGAAGAGGGAAACAAGACGCATGTGCAAAGGAAAAAAAAGGTGCGATTTATGAAGAGCTTGCTCAAAAATTCTACGAAAATATGTGGGTTGCTTATAAAGCAGCACTCAACAATATGCCCCGCAAAACTTACCATATAAAGGGTGGTTAAATTTTCAAGGGCCGATGTTGATTTTGAATAAAACACAAACTATTTAGGAAATTATTGAAATTTTATTTTATTATGATATGATGGTATTACTCAATTATGTATGTAACAAAATATCGGCCAAATGAGCGCCGCGACCTCGGCGGCACAACTCCATACGATGGTCCAAATTTTCGATGACGCTGAGGCATAATGGAGTTTCTATGCCGTTAATGTGCCGAATTATCTCATCCTTTAGCTCTTGAATTGTTGCTGGCTTATCGACATACACCTTTTCTTTCAAATAACCCCAGAGAAAAAAGTCCAACGGTGTCAAATCACATGATCTTGGGGGCCAATTGACATCGCCAATACGTGAGATAACACGGCCATTGAATTTGTTGCGCAAAAGAGCCATTGTTTCGTTAGCTGTGTGGCAAGTGGCACCGTCCTGCTGAAACCACATATCGTCCACATCCATATCTTCCAATTGTGGCCATAAAAAATTCGTTATCATCTCACGATAGCGAACACCATTCACAGTAACTGCCTGACCGGCCTCATTTTGGAAAAAATACGGCCCGATGATGCCGCCAGCCCATAAACCGCACCAAACAGTCACTCTTTGTGGGTGCATTGGTTTTTCGACAATCACTCTTGGATTCTCATTCGCCCAAATGCGGCAATTCTGTTTATTGACGAATCCACTGAGGTGAAAATGTGCCTCATCACTGAAGATGATTTTCTTCGAAAATTTTCATAATAAGTCTGGATAACTTTAACACGTTGTTGGATTGTGTATCTCTCCATGGTTCAAATTGAGTAAGTCTGAAATAGAGAAATGTCAAATTAAATTCGGAAAAAAACTTGGCGTTTAGGTGTGGTTCACATTCAACATCGGCCCTTACAATTTAACCACCCTTTACAACTGTGTAAACCTTAAGAAACACTATATGGCTATGTGCCTGTGGGGAACGGCGATTAAATTACAAATTTTTACTTTTCAGGACTAGATGCTCACTGATACAATTTTTTTTAGTTATTGGAAGGAGTGGAGGCTATGCGCTTTATTCAAAGTCCAAATTTGTTCACTAATAATTCCTTTTCAGCACTATGCGGTTATTAAAACAAATTTGTTTAGTTATTAGAAAGAGTGGGCGGTATGCGTTTTATTCAAAGTCCATCTTAGAACTAAACTCAATAAAAGCCCTGCTTACTATTCCCTACTGTTGCACAATTTTGGCGCTGCTGTGATTGCTGTTGCTGCAGTGAAGTGCACCTGATGATGTTGTAGTGTAAATTTATCTAATGTGTCGGTTTTTGTTGTTGTGTGAACTATTTGAGATTTGTCGATTCTGCGATAAAGAATAAGCACCTGTTGTTATTGTAGCGAAGAACTTGGTGGGAAAACGCTGGCGCGAATTATTCACACGCTTACTGACTGGAGTGGAGTAGTTCCAAGAACGGTTGCTCTGCCGTGCCATGACATAAGACTAACAGACATGTTAACTGCCCACCTCTAAATCGAGGCTTTCCGCGGCCGCTTGTATTATTTTGGATACCGATCTCTCCTTGTCATCTGTGTCCTTTATGCATCTATTTACCTTGCATATCCAAAATATTAATACTGCACCCATAATGGTAACGACGGTTAGTATCATTATCATGCCTTGGGTAGTGCGGCTTTGGATATTTCATGTAGGTTTTCAATTCCTACAATTTCTCAAATGAATTTTGCGCAAATAAGCTAGGCTTAAAATTTCGAAATGTTCGGTCAAGTTGACAAACTGCGATAAGGGAATCCCAGGCCGGAGCGTTGTCTTCACTTTTTCGTTGGAAAAAGGCGTACCATTAATGCGAACTTCTCCATCGAATGTCACTAGATAAGTGCCAGATCGTAACTGATGAAGTTTCCGTTTCCCCCCCCCGCAAAATAGTGAGGTATTTCGTCAAATTGGTTCGATGCGTTAAGTAGTAGTATTTGTCTCAAGCTGCAACATTTTCTCCAATGATTAAAACGTAATTTGATTTTGTAAAATCGATAATTTTACTATATGATCCCTGAGAACTCAAAAGTAGTACTATAATTCTGTAATGACAAAAAAATAAAACTTATTACCTAAGGTTACTCTTGTGAACCTTCCTTTTATATATATTAAAACTGTGGATGCTAAGTACTTTTGAACCGTCTTTTCCGTAAATACCTCTGTAAAATTGTTGCCTATTTTTTTATTGGTTCTAATATAAACTTTATCCTCAGGCTTGAAAAACCTCGTTTATTTTGCCTTTATTGTCTCTTTTCAACTAATTTTCTTGGGCTTTAATTAATTTTGCTTTTATTTCGGTTTTAAGGTCCAGCGGCATAGAAAAATGCAGCTCCATTGCTTTCCATCTAGTTACGGAATGTATTCATATATTGTATTTTGCCGTAGCAAGAAGTATTAGTTCATTGGTATTACCTATAGCCTGTTCTAGCTAAGCGCATCTATCGATTTCAGTTAGGGTGTCATAGAATCTCTCTACCTGCCCGTTTGTTGTACTATAAAAAGGAGGGTTTGTAAAAATTTTCGCTCGACAATTTCGTCTTTAAGAACATCGTGAATTAACCTTTCTGAAATTGCGGTCGGAAAGGGAGTCTACAAAATTCATACTATCCATTATTTACTGAGAATGCAGTCTTTTCCTATCCTTTTCCACCACCTTAATTTGATGAAATCTGGGTTTTAAGTCGACTTACCCATATTAGTTAGGAGGACAGAAGTATCTTGAATAGGATATCTGTCAAAACTGTTTTGGCATTCAATTTTATAAAATATATTACCTTTCGCACCCATAAACGATTATTATATGGTGATCATTTATAAAATCTGAAGCAGCTATAGGGTAAGGGTATGATTTTGAAAAAAATCGGTTCGTTATCAATTGTTCTGATGGTGCATAAGTGTTGAATGGCAAAGCTTCGCCGGGATTTGCGAAATTTTTCGAATGTTTATTTAATATAAAAGAAATCTTTTCTGTATTCCCTGGTACTTTACTAGAATTTTTATATGTATGTCATAATATTCACATTTTTACAGTCATAATATGCGATTTTCTCTTCGCCACGTCTTAAATGAAGGGTTCCTGTCTTACAGTCCAATTTTGCGTCAACGTCCTGCTAAACTGTAAAACCAATAATTCCATCAAAGGGATTAAGTTCTGAAAGAAGAAAACACTTACTTAGTTACTTTACTGGCGTAAACACCGCTTACGCGCTTTTATCCGAATTTATAACGTCTCGTCATTCATTCCTTTTTCTTTCTGCTTGGCGCCAATTTGAGATACCAAGTAGAGTCAGGTCCCTACCTAGTCTTTCCAACGGAGTGGATGTCTTCCTCTTCCTTTGCTTCCACCGGCAGGTTCTGCATCGAAAACTTTCAGAGCTGGAGTATTCTTATCCACATGACCTAGCCAGCGCAACTACTGTTTCTTGATGCACTGAATTGTGTCAATGTCGCCGAATATCTCATACTGCTCATCATTCCATCGGCCGCGGTATTCGCCGTTACCAAGCGTTACCCCGCTTATGAACAGGCTAGTTACTCTGAGTAGCCCCGGTCATCTAACGGGAGGCCCAGGAAACATACTGTTTCGACGGGATCAGATCAGAGGGGCATGTGAAGAGGTGGTTAGTGTCGTACGGAGACTCAACACATGCATGGCATACGTTGGCTATGTTGGGGTCGAGTCTGGATAGGTAGAAGTTTAACCTGCTACAATATCCAGACCTAAGTTGTGCCAGTGTCACGCGGGTCTCTCGAGGCAGCTCGAGCCAGTTGTCTGCAATATGTGGTGCTTTTTCTTCGAGCACGCCATTCACGGGAAGGGAGTCTGTGAAGGTGTTGACTGCCTCCTAGGGAATGGGGTTCAGTGCTTAACAGTACGCCGTCCTGTCCAGAACTTTTTTTACGTGTTGCTGGATGGTATCCTTCATGTTTGGTACTCCCTCTCTGATATGCCTAGGTGGAGGTACGGCTCCTATGAGATGCCTATTGAGGTGTTCCCTACGGTAGGCGCCCAGATCGATGCAGCATAGTTTACGACTGGCCGGCCAGTTGCTTTGTTGGTTGCCAGCAAAGATTCTTTATCTTTAGCCCAGGTGCTGCCGGCTAGCGCTTTGATTATTTTCTTGTGGCTCTGGAGTTTTGCAGCAATTGCGGTCGTATGCGGAGTGAAGGAGTGCAGGCTGTCAAGTGTGACTTCCAATATCTTTGGGTTATTTGCCGCCGGAATTTTTACGTCACGGTAGCCGAAGATTTAGTAGGTTGAATTTTAAGCTGTCTTGCAGTGGGAAAGTGGGAAAGATTGGCGAGACAGCAGTTCACTTTCGAACAAAGGTCCTCAATATTCTGGCCAGACGCCAATATCGAGCAATCATCGGCATACGAGGTTAGGGAAACTCCTTCTGGTGGAAGAGGGAGTTTAAAGATGTAGAAAATAAGCATCATCATCATGTCACCCAGCCCATGGCCGGATAAAATCCGGGTCAAATCCGGTGCGTAGAGACGGCGGAGGACTTTAGCTTGCAATTGCCCACTTAGTCCAAAGTAGGACATGTTGGCAAGAGTGATTCTGCGTTGAATTTCCAGGCTGACATTTTTGTTGGTGTTAATACTGGTTCCAGGATAGATGAAGTTATCTACGACTTCAAAGTTATGACTGTCAGCGGTAACGTGGGAGCCGAGTCGCGAATGCGATGACTGCTTGCGTGATGATAGGAGATATTTCGTCTTGCCCTCGTTCAGTACAGACCCATATCCTTCGCTTCTTTATCCAGTCATGAGAAAGCAGAACTCACTGCGCGGTTGTTGCGGCCAATAATGTCAATATCATCGGCGCACGGCAGCAGCTGTACACTCTTATAGAAAATGACGAATCACTCTGTCTGAAACCTCGTTTGGTATCGAACGGCCTGGAGAAGTCCTTCCTGATCCTGACGGAGCTTTTAGTGTTGCTTAAAGTCAGTTTACATAGCCAAGGTAACAAGGAGCTGTAATAATAGCATAATAGAGCATACCTATAGTTGCGCCTAAAGGTATGCAGAAAATTTATGTTTTGCCTTCGCGTTTTAAAAAGTAGAGCTGCCAGTTAGGTAAAATCGGAAATCTCCAATTTTTTGCGGGAAAATTTACTATAGAAAACGCTTAACGAAATAAATAAAATTATATATATATATATATGTATATATATAATAATAAGTAAATAATTAGTAAATGATTAAATTAATAAAAAAATAATAATAATTAAATAAATAAGTAAATGAATAAAATAATAATATTAAATAGATAAATAAAAAAATTATAGTTACAGCGAAGGCACCCACTTCATCACAGTTGTTTCCATCAACTCGAACGAAATACCAAACTCCGTGTCACCAATGGAACCAAAAACCACCGCAATACAAAGCCGCGAAAACAGCAGAAGTCCAATACCAACGAGGAAAGAAAATCGTTTAGCAGGGGAAAGAAGAAAGCAGTGCAGACAAGTATTGACCGGTATGTCACCGTGAAATGAAAACCGAGCCCGTTTAAGAATACAAGCAATACAAAGAGAGCCAACACGAATAACGCTACTCAAGAAGCTTCAACCTCACTATGCGGAAATAGATTCGCGGTATTTAGTGATCAAAAGCTCTACTAACGATTTTAGTGCACAAGTGGGAACTGCAAAGTCGCCAGCATTCTTTTTACGCGAGCGGAGCTGAAATGAGTTAGTAAAAAGTATAACGCACATAATCGGAACTAACAACTTCCACATTGTTCCCTTGAAGCGGGGTAATATAGAGGAGACCAAAATTCAAGTATATATTGAGAAAAGCTTTCGTAAAGTTGTAAAATTTCTATCAGATAACATTAAAAGTTATTATTCTTATCAATTGAAAAGTTCGAAGGGTATAGTTGTCGTTCTAAAGAGCATAGAAGCTACAGTAGGATCAGAAGAAGTAAAAGGAGCTCTGGAAGGCTAGGGGTTTTTTATAAAATGCGTAATTAACATTATCGATAAGAAAAAAGTACAGCAATCAATGTGCAAGGTAGAACTTGCACCAAACTCGGTAGAACTGAGGGAAAATGAAGTACACCCCATCTATAAATTGAAATATTTCCTACATTTCCTTTGTTTGCTGCCCGGTGGTCATGTGCACTATTGAGCGCAAGCTGGCTTCTTTGGGTTTCTTTATGGCGCGCTGCTTGGTGGCACGCTGTTGTGTTACGTGCGGCTTCGTGGAAGGCTGCCCTGGTGCGCGCTGCTTTTTGGCCCTCTGCTGGGTTGCGCGCTGCTTCGTGGCACGCTGCTCTGGTACGCGCTGTTGTGGTCGCTTCTTCGCCTTGGTCTCCTTGTTGCGTGCGGCGGGTACTGTTTCTGTCGCTGGCTCGCTATATTGCGACTCTGGCAGATGTAGCATGGTAAGATGCGCCTTTTTGCTACGTCTGAATTTTCCGTAACGTTGGTGAGCGCCAAACAGTTGCTGCAATATCCTTGCGCGTTGGCATTGTTGTCTTTCGTCTGGAAATGGAAGAAACACGGAACAATCGGTAGTTGACATATGCAAGCTGTTGTGTACGATTAAGAGGGGGAATTCTCTTTATTGTTGCGCTCCGAGCGAACATTGCTCAGTTGAAACGAAGCATAGTTTTACTAAGGGCCGCGTGATAACCCCGTTTGGCGTGCGGAGGTCCACGACACGGATGTGGCCATCAGGCCCACGGTGAACATTTTCGATTCGTCTGAGACGAGAGGTACTGCGTGCCTTTGAATTAGGCCAAGAGTCGATGTGGTGTAAGAGCCACTTTGGTCTGTGCCACTAGAGTGTATTGGTGGCAAAATCTTGGGGCTTGCAACCACGTGTGCCGAGATCAGCGGGGTTATCTCCGCTTCCCACATGGCGCCATACTCCGCTTGGGCATTTTCCCGAATTTGGGAGGTGCGATTAGACACGTATGTTTTCCCTGTGCATGGTGGCTTTTCGAGCCATGA
This sequence comes from Ceratitis rosa, assembly GCA_037013455.1. Classification (NCBI taxonomy): domain Eukaryota; kingdom Metazoa; phylum Arthropoda; class Insecta; order Diptera; family Tephritidae; genus Ceratitis; species Ceratitis rosa. The sequence goes on along the minus strand of JAWMAG010000015.1, from coordinate 6,345,235 downwards.
CGCTTCTAAGCCTAGCTGGTTTTGGATAGTTGTAGTCAGTTTTGCTAACAGTACTGCTCCGCACAGCTCTAAGCGTGGAAGACTTATTTTTTTCAACTGTGCAACTTTGCTTTTTGCAACCAGTAAAGTGGATGTTGCAGGAGTACTTGTTTCTGTGCGTACATATATTGTTGCACAGAAGGCTTTTTCCGAGGCGTCACAGAACCCATGAATTTAGGTATCCTACCCCGGTGTAAAATTGAGCCATCGAGGAATTTAAATGTCGGAAATGGCTGGCAAGTTTTGAGTAAACTGTTGCCATTTTACCAATGAAGGGGCTTTGCGCATTCATCCCAATCAATGCTATCGGACCAAAGTTCTTGTAGCAGAATACTTACTTGTATCATAATTGGCGATAGCCATCCTGCCGGGTCAAAATGTTTTGGGACCAACGAGAGAATTTGTCGTTTTGTCACAGCTGTGGTAGCTGAAATTGGCAGGAAAACCTGTCCGCTAATGATAGAAGCGTCTTCGAATTTCAAGAAGTTGGAGTCGAGAAGGTCTTCTCTCGGGAATTTCTCCAATATGGCCGGGTTATTGGCCTTTAATTTCTGTAGCGCTTTGATCACTTGGAAGAGTGAATTAATGGCATTGTCAATATTATTACTATCGGACATGACATCCTCAACATACGTGTACGTCAGTCAGTTGGGAGTATCTTCTGACTCGCGAAACAGAATTCGCTGATAATCTTTATCGTCCTCATGGATGAGGATTTGCCGATACATTTTGTCAATGTCTCCATTGAATACATATCTGTATATGTGCCATTCTAAAATTAGCAACATGAGGTCCGGTTGGAGTGAGGGACCTGTATATAAGACATCATTTAGGGAATTTCCCGAACTTGATGTCTTTGATGCGTTAAAAACTACTTGCACTTTAGTCGTGACTTTATCTGGTTTTACAACTGCATGATGTGGCAAATAGAACGAATGGTAATTGCCATTGGAAATGATCTCACGGGGGGTTGTGAGTTCCATATAACCCAACACATCGTAGTACATTGTCTTTAACTCCCCTTTCCTCTGACGCGTGCGTTCCATGCCAAGGAATTGCTGGAATGCCGCAGACCGGGAATCGTATAGGGTGAGTTTTTCAGGAAATGCTTCTTTAAATGGAAGCCTGAAAATGTAGCGACCGCTTGAATTACGGGTCGTTATTGCAACATAATAATCTTCACACGCCTGATTTTCAGGCGTACTTTGTGGAGATATATGGACTTCCTCCTGTTCCCAGAATTGCCTCAGTTGTGCACTGGACGTTTCATTGGAAACTAGTTTTATTTGGTTGAAAGCTAGGGTACCTTTTCGGTTACCGAACCATTAAGTATCCATCCAAATATGGTTTTTTTTTTGCGCAAGAAGATTGCCGCAAACTTTTTGCAGCCCTTCCACTAGAATTTGTGGAATAAGATCGCTGCCGATAACCATATCAATCTGAGCTGGAATGTGACAATTTGGGTCAGCTAGCTCGAGATTACTCAGTTCATGCCAGTTTTCACGATTCATTGTAAAGGTCGGAAGAAGATTTGTTAACTGAGGTAACACTATTGCGTGGGCCTTAATTTCTTGCTTGGTTTTGGATGAAACGAGCGTCAAAGAAAAAAGCTTAGAGGAATTTCGGACACCCAAATTTTCTGGACTTTTGAGGAAATAAAAGTCCTTTGGAAACCTTGGCCAATCAAGGCCCTTAATTGAAATAATCTCCTTCATGTTCAACTGCCACCATGGCTGTTGGAAGGAGAACCTTGCTTTCGATGTTGGAATGTAAAAAGTGTATGTGTGCTTGCTTTGAGCAGCACGGTTGTTCGTCGGTATTGGAGCTGGATTGTAGAGTTCTATGTTGTAATGTGGCTTCATGGGGTCGGCTACTGGTACGTTGAGCGTGTGGTTAAATATCTATGTGCAGTAGAGTATGATGCCTTTGTTGGCCTTTCGCACATGTAAACTTGCTCTTACAGTCTTTGACGTTATGGTTGTAAGCAAGGTAGTTTCTACATAGGTTGTTTTTCTGTACAACCTTAGAACGTTCTTGTTCCGACATTTTGCGAAATTTTTCGCAGAATGGTTGGACACCTGGCGAGAATACGCATTCTTCGGTTCAACTATAAAATTTTGTGCCCTAAAATATAATATATATGAGAATATAAGACAGACAGACAGTTGTTAATAGTTGTTTGAAGCCTTTGTATTTGTGCGCTATTCTCGCATTAAATAGCAGGCAAGTTCATTAATATTTTGACCTGATTGTCTACTAAAATGCGTTTGTTTTCATATCTTGACCGAAGCGCTTTCCAAGCCAGATCGAAATTATCGTCACTCAAATAGCCCTGGCTTTACCTTCCGTTTTGTACCTGAGGTGGTATAATTTTTGAGTACGAGGGAGTGTCGTGTGGTTCACATACGCGGCTGTGAGCATGTCACGAAAAGCCGGCCATTCTACGTAACCCCCATAAAAAGTCTCTGTGTCGCAAGGAAGAAATTGTAAGAAACTACTGCAAGCACTTGATTGCTCTGAAGTGGGTTCTACACGGGATGGTGAGCTCGGAGCATCGACTATTTTGAGCATTTTTAGCTGGTCTGACATCTTGAATTGTCTAATTGAATTGAGCTTGTCACGCGGCTTAGTATAAACTGTAGGTCTCTCAGTTTGTTGGATAAACAACAAGACGCAAAACCCCAAATTGGAGGAGGAGCTCGGTCGAAAAATAGCTTCAGCGGTTACAAAGCGCCAATTATATTATTTATATATATTGTATATATATATATAATATATGTGTGTAAATTGTTTGCTTTGATGCGCTGTCGAGTTCATTCAACTCGAGAACCACTTGACAAGTCGCTATTTTAAAGGACGTTGAACTTTAACATTTACTGTAGAGTAAGTAGGTAATTAGGGCAATGAACTTTGAACGGCTACCAAAGTAGAAAGTTGAAAGTTTCAACTTTGGTTTGCCTGCAATAGGGAAATTGCAGTGCCGTAAGTAGGCAAATTAAAAATGCAATTAGATGTACATATGTATATAGTCAATTATGAACCGATATGTACATACTATGCATACATATGTACTGTATATGGAAAATACAGATTTTTACGGGTATTAAATATATTAGCGGCAAGAAGAACCACTTTCCGCTCGAATTAGCGGATTAAATTTTAAATTAAATGTTTTTGGCGGGAATAGAAATCCGTCTTACAAAAACAATCTTAATTGCAGTTTTGGAGGAAGAAGGCTTATATGGTATATCTTTTTAAAGGAAATTAAAAAGTTTGCAACTTACTACTTAGTAGCCCGTTTTACTTCCCTTTTCCGCTTTTGAATGTGGGTCCGCCTCCTTGTGTGTGTGTGGCGGAATTTCCTGAAGCTGCTGTTGATTCTTTGTGGCTCTGTGCTCCATGTGTTTGTTGTTGTACCTCTCTTGTGACAAGTTGAATTTGTTGATGTTGTTGTTATTGTTGTTGTTTCGAAAAAAAACTTTTTTTATCTGACATGTTTGATGTATGTATGTGCACTTGTATGGGTTAAACACAAATTTTTATTTATATAGGTGTAACATATGTGCACCTTTTTTATATGGGTTTTTACCTCATTTTTGCAAATTATATTTTGTATGTTTGTTTGATTTTGAAAACTTTTTGTTTGTTTTTTGTGTGTGTGCACTACGATATGTATGTATGTATTTTGATTTCACACTTTTTATGTATGCATCTCACCACTTTATTATTTTAAAATTTAAATTTTTTTCTTTTTGTTTTTCCAAATATGTTTGGTACTTTATATTCCTATGTGTGTACTTTTTTGTTTGTCACTTTGTCACTTTAATTTTATTTAATTTTTTTTGTATTTTGTGGAGTGTACGTCTTATACTATATGCATATTTTTTTCCTACATAGGGTTGGTCAAGTTTGGCCTCGAAGGAACATAAATAACTTGCCTTTGGTTTGTTTCCGAATCGGCCCAATCAAAAATAAAGGAACATCAGTTTCATACTTCGTGTATAGACACCTTGAAACATTTCGGTTTCATTTATTTTCAACTTGAATTTTAACAATTTGTATTTTTATTCTAACTTTGATACATTTGAAACTTTGGAATAGCCGTGCGCGCAATTTGGGAAAGTTTTAAAACTAACTTCTTGTTAGCTCGAACTACCGCGGCTAAGCGGAAATGGAACACCGGAAACTTGGCGCGCACGGAGTTCACAATATATTAACAGAAGGCTTACAGTTAAAGCAAAGGAATTTATCTCGGAAGAATGTCCAATTATGGCTGGTGTTCCTCAATGCAGCGTTTTGGGGCCAATACTGTATGTCTTATTTACTGCAGACATTCCTATATGCGCAAAGGTATTACCCTCAACATTCGCAGATGATACCGCTATTTCATGTCGGATCAAGAGCCCACTAAAAGCATTAATCACATTAGAAAATCACTTAAAACTCGTTGGAAGTCGAACTGTCGAAAAAAATGAACGAGAAAATGTGCAAGCATGTAACCTTCACTCTAATGACAGAAACATGCCCAATACTGAAACTAAACAACATACTGATCCCCAAGCAAGCGAAGTTAAATACCTCGGCATCCACCTGAGAAGGCTATTTAGGTACATGGAAGAACCATATTTCTGCAAAAATACACTTAAAACCGCCTAAATTGGCTACTTGGTAAAAATTCAGGTTTATGCTAAGAGCATAAAGCCATTCTATATAATAGCCTATTTCCACCAAGAACTTAAATGCATTTAAGGCCTCTGTTAAGTGAATTAAATGTCAAACGTTTCCACCGAAAGGGAGTTAACTCAATCAGCTGATTTTTGATTACATTTGCAGTTTGCAAAATTTGTCACAAGTATTAAAATCATGAATTCAAGAGACCGCATTCATTTTATCTTGCTATTTATACAATAAATGCCTTTTGGCATGCTTACAACTTTGCCAACAATGCCTTTGACTTCGATCCCCGATTGCGTTAACTGCATCGCCATTTCTTTGTATACATGAGAGTTTTTTCGGCAACCTCGTGAGCTCTTCTTTCCCAGCAATCAAGGAAACTTTCGTCCTCCGTAAGGTCCCACTTGCGTCATTTTGTTTCCATTTTCAGTTTAGTTTATTTTTTTCAGTAATTATGTATTTTGTTTTTCTAGAAAACCGCAATTGGAGGAGTAGCTCGGGCGAAAAATCGCTTAACCGGTTACAAAGCGCCAATTATGTATACATAATTATTTGTTTTGCGCAATCAGCTAATAGTTGCCAGAGTCGCGTATATTTTTATGTTGAGGGGATCGTTTTCTATTCCACAATTGCTTTTTGTTTGTTTTTTATTTTTATTTTATTTTATTTTTTAAAGAGGAGGAGCATTATCTTCGCCAATTGCATAATATATGTTTTTATGTTAATATTAAGGCAAAAAAGTAACTTTTGCAGAACAAATTTCACCATGCAAAATAAAAGTCTGGCCCCTCATTAAATCCGAAAATACACGACTTTGGCAAGGAATATACCGAAACTTCCGAAATGTTTATATTAATAGTGACAGCATCGACTATTAACATAACACTTTGAAAAGTGAGTTAACACACTTTTATACAACAACAAACACATGGGAATTTATACAACAACAAACACATGGGAATGCGATGTTTAAATGCATTTAAGCTAAAATGCATTTAAGGTCCGGTGGAAATTGGCTATAATTCTGTCATAAAGCCAATATTGATGTACGGAATACAATTATGGGGCTCTGCCTGCGCACCTGAAGCGATTTTCGGCCGAGCTCCTCCTCCCATTTGTGGTTTTGCGTCTTGCTGTTTTCCCAACAAATGGAGGGACCTACATTTTATACTAAGCCGCCTCCGAACGGCTGATAGTTTTTTTATGAGGAGCTTTCATGTCAGAAATACCCTCCGAAGGGTTGACATTCCCTGCCTAGAGGTGACCGCAATTAGAAAATTTAACTTAATTTTTTATTTAAATTCGTTTTTCATAACTTTTGGATGTTGGTGGCACCGGGATTTGAACCCGAACCTTCCGAATGTCAGTACGCAAAGCTAGCCACTCGGCTATGCATAATTTCCTGTCCGACCTCGTCCTTTTTAGCTGAATTTCTTTTGATCTCGTTCTTATTTAGTTGGATTCCTTTCAATCTCGTCCTTAATCGTATTTAATATGTTTAATGAATGTTAAGCGCAAATTATCTGTTTTCAATTGAATGAGGTTCAACTACATTGGACTCCAATTATTCCTTTTCAGGACTATGTGCTTACTGATAAAAAATTTTTTTAGTTATTAAAAGTAGTGGGCGCTATGCGCTTTATTCAAAGTCTAACTTTGTTCTTTAATTATTTCTTTTCACCGCTATGTGCTTCATTCAGAGTCCAACTTAGAACTAAACTCAATAAAAGTCCTGCTTAATATTCCCTACTCTTGGCACAATTTTGGCGCAGCTGTGATTGCTGCTGCTGCAGTGAACCGCACCTGTTGTTGTTATTATTATTATTGCCGTTTTTACAATGAACTGCACCTGATGATGTTGTAGTGTAACTGTTTCTAATGTGTCGGTTGTTGTTTTTGTGTGAATTATTTAAGATTTGCCGTTGCTGCAATGAAGAATACGCACCTGTTGTTATGGTAGCGAAGAATTTTCGAGTTGGTGGAAAAACGCTGGCGCTGAGAAGAACTTTTTTAAAACTCTTCTCCTTCTTCCTTACTGGCATGGACAGCTATGCGAGTAGTTAGAAACGTTTTTTGTCGTATTTTTCGGAATGTAGCAGTGCAATTTGTTTTTGTTTTCGCAACCACTCATTATGTGTTTAGTAGTACAAGCCATCGTTCCTAATGCCGTAAAAGGATGCCAAGATGACCAACCACGCAAGGACAGAAAAACTAAACACACTTGTATACACTGCGGCAAATATCATTGTAGGCAGCATGCTAATATGTGCTGCAAAAGTTGCACTTTTCAAAATGGCTCGGAATGAGTCTGACCGACTAAAAAACTTATCTACATAAGTAACTATTTGAGAAAATATATTTTTATTCTTATTTTACAACATTTTTTGCAGTTTGTACGCTACCTTTGTTTAACACGTTCACGCCGGGCCCGATTTTCATTTGTTTTGCATAGAGCTGGCGCCCAAATTAATATCACGCTTCATCTAGCGGCGCATGATTATTGCCTATTCAGCCAGCATACGCGTTGTTTGTTGCTCTGCAGTACAGTGAGATCTTATTGTGCAAGTTTCATTACTTTAATTCTCAGGGTGTAATAGTCTTATAATTCAGAATACAATCGAATGCGTACCGTCGGTGACCCGCGCCGCTCAATAGGACAGTTTAGTTCGGGCCACCGGTGGCCCGCGCCACCCGATGAGACAGTTCAGTGCGGGCCACCGGTGATCTGCGCCGGCGTGAACGTGTTAAAACATTACATAACTGAAAGCACTCATTTTTATACTGTGTTTTTTAATCTTTAACAAAAAATTAGAAAAAAGTTTGTGAAATAAACTGAATAATCTTTTGTTACTTTGTTTCATAACAAATATTATTAACCTAAGAAATACAATAGCTCAAAAAATACATATAAATATAATTGTTCTTTTATTTACACCCAGTTCATTGACGGTGTGACAAAAAATATTTTCATTGTCGGCGGGTTAAGGAACCGGACATTCTCGATGCATGCTCTCATATTGGTGTGGTTTTGTGGTTTTGCGTCTTGATGTTTTCCCAACAAATGGAGGGACCTACAGTTTATACTAAGCCGCCTCCGAACGGCTGATGGGTTTTTTATGAGGAGCGTTTATTTCATGTCAGAAATACCCTCCGAGGGGTTGACATTCCCTGCTTAGAGGCGACCGCAATTAGAAAATTTAACTTAATTTTTTAATTAAATTCATTTTTCATAACTTTTGGATGTTGGTGGCACCGGGATTTGAACCCAAACCTTCCGAATGTCAGTACGCAAAGCTAGCCACTCGGCTATGCATAATTTCCTGTCCGACCTCGTCCTTTTTAGCTGAATTTCTTTTGATCTCGTTCTTATTTAGTTGGATTCCTTTCAATCTCGTCCTTAATCGTATTTAATATGTTTAATGAGTGTTAAGCGCAAATTATTTGTTTTCAATTGAATGTGGTTCAACTACATTGGACTCCAATTATTCCTCTTCAGTACTATCTGCTTACTGATACAAATTTTTTTAGTTATTAAAAGGAGTGGGCGGGTGCTCTTTCGCCGATATTCTCAATTTTTTACAGTTTCAGTAAAATAAAAAGTGTTTATGATTTTTTTTTTTAATATACGTTTCGATTGAGTGTTTGAGTATGTTTTAAAAGAGAAAACGCTTTAGAAATGTCTTTAACATGACAAATTAGTTAAAGGCACCTCAGATAGTAGACACCCCGTGAGTTTTGGACAAGGCAAATTTTTCGAAAATGTAACTATTGATTAACAATTGTATCCTTTTTGGGGTCGTATAGGATTCACTCAATATTTACCGAAAAAGCCAGATAAGAATGGTAAAAAATCTGGTGGATTTGTGATGCTGAAAACACATATCCTTTACACGGTATAATTTCCACGGGCAAAATAAATAATATCCGCGAAACAAATAAGGGAAAGAGGGTGGTAAAGTAATTAGCAGCTCTGTACTGAGAAAGTGGAAGAAATATCTCTATGGATAATTTTTTACAGCTCTACCCGTTGCAACACACTTGCTATATTGGAACCTTGCCATTGTTGGAACTATAAAAAATAATAAACCACTTATGTATACCCAGTATCATGGCAGCAAACAAGTTACGAGCGCAATATTCGACAGTTTTTGGATTTCACGATAGAGTGACGATGTGCTCCTACGTACCTAAAAAAATAAAGCAGTAATTCTGTTATCGACAATGCATTCGGATATGTTTGTAGGTGACGATGCAAAGAAGAAACCGGATATTATCAGTTATTATAACAAATAAAAAACTGGTGTTGACACTATGAACCAAATACTCAAAAGATAGACAGGTCAGCGGTGCTGTTAAAGATGACCAAGATGGCCAATGTTTTTCAATATATTTAATTTATTATGAAAATAATAAAACGATTAAGAAAAAAACAGCGGAACGGCGTCTAACATCGTTCTACGTAAACTAGGCGTACAACTTACCAAGCCAATGATTGAGGACCGTATCATGCGTAATTATATATATATATATATTCAAGACGCAAAACCGAGGAGGAAGCGATTTTTCGGCCGAGCTCCTCCTCTAATTTGTGGTTTTGCGTCTTGATGTTTTTCCAACAAATGGAGCCGCCTCCGAACGGCTGATGGTTTTTTTACGACGAGCCTTTGTTTCATGTCCGAAATACACTAGGAGGGGTAGACATTCCCTGCCGAGGGGTGACCGCAATTAGAAAATTTAACTTGATTTTTATTTAAATTAATTTCCCAGAACTTTTGGATGTTGGTGGCACCGGGCATAATTATTCACTATTGAATGTATAATACGTCGTGAAGTGGCAAGTGTCCGCAAACCCCTGGTCCATCACTTGAAAAGAATAAAACAGGAAAGATACAAGATGACAATAAGAAGACGGCGAAAAACGCGCAAGAGTTGCAGCGAATATGAACGATCGATCACTGACGAGAAAATGTTCTCTGCTGCTTTGACGGCGGGCGATTTTATGAAATGCTGGGTGTCTGCAAAATCCAATTTGCTCATCTTCTGGAAATGTTTTCAAGCCATCTTAACTTTAATAGTTTTAGCTTACAACTGTTGACTTGCACCTCGAAATCGTATTATTCCGATTAGTTTCGTCTGGTGAGAGGGCTTCTGTAAGAAAATCCGCTATAACGTTTGGCGTGGAAGGTGGAACGGAGTAAGGTTGCAGGTAAATGTGTTAGAGTGGGAGTAAATTCAGAAAGATGAGTTTTCAGGTAAGTACTCGGGTAGGTATTCAGGTAGGTATTCGGGTAAGTATTCACAAATTCATAATAATTCATTTTGCTTATTTTCATCAAATTTATTATTAATAGGATGAAGAGGTCATCGTCATCCATGTATTCAATATGCCGGCGGGCCTGCGGCGACGATACCTCGACAAGGTTTTCAAGCTGACTTAGCGTTTCGCGAGCTCTTTTCAACAAACAGCGGATTCTTTGTTGCGCAGCAGGAGCATTGCGGGAAACGGTTCTTTGGTTCCTATTTCGCCGTGTTGACTTTGGCTCTCTAGCGCTTCGTATTTGTTTCGTTGTCCTTGATGTTTGATTGGTGCGCCGAGGGTCAGCCAGTTGGAAGGTGACGTCCTCGGTTTGCCCTCGGGAAGGTCACGTATTGGCCGATGGAGCATAGTGTGATGAGCTAGGCCACAGAAGCGGCAGCTATCGGGGCTATCACAGGATCCCGTGGTATGCGAGGTCGCCAAGCAATTTATACAATACCGATGTACCTTGGCCGATTCATATCGCTCTTCAGGAGTCATAGCTGTGAAGGCTCGGCAAAAGCGCAACGAATGGGTACGGCAGCAGAGGCGACACTTTCGGAAACTTTGAGTCCTGTAATATAGGGTTGCAGTGTTTGTTAGAAGGAATACGTGGCATGTGGGATCATGTGGGGAACAAGATGAGTGAATTGAAAGCACATAAACTAAGCGGGTGGTAATACACAAAGTTTAGTGATAATGCAAGTAACGACTCGGTTTTGAGTTCGGTTATCTACCACTCGGATATTTTGGTCGGGATCTTAAGACATTGGGGAGAGAGATCTGGAGTTAAGAACCTCTTCTATACGAATAAGGAGCGTAATGAACTCCTCGTACGTAAATTTTTGGCTGCCGGCTACCTTCGTAAAAAGAGTTTTTAAACTTTTCACTGCAGCCTGCCGAAGTCCGCCCATGTGAGCGTATGGCAGGATGAATTGCCATGTGAATCCGTGAATGGCGTATATTTTTTTATATATCCTCTGAGGCTTCTACGAAGAAAGAGGATAATTCATGTGAGAAACTACGTTGTGCTCCTACAAACGTCTTACCGTTGTCGGATATTACTTTATGTGGGTTACCTCTGCGTCCGACGAGACGTGCGAAGATTCTATGGTCAAGTCGGAGCACAATTCGAGATGAATAGCCTTTGTGGAGAAGCATACACAGGCTTTGGAGTGAGATGCTCGACGGAGTATAGAAGTTTTCACAAGAAATGGACCTGCAAAGTCAATTCCTGGGGTGTGAAAAGGGCGCGAGTACGTTGAGCGTTCAGGAGGGAGCGCCGACATGATTTGGCATTTAATTTTTTGTTTGTAAATTGTACAAGCTTTGCAGTTGAATATACACGTCTTGATCTTTGGTGAACTTTTTGGCCACAGAGCGCAGGACCTAGTTATCCATTCTGGGCCTTTCCACCAGAGTGAACAGTTTGTGAGTTTAGCTCCACGTGTTCCTTAATCTGCGGGATTGTCGGCGCTGCATACATGTCGCCAAGTTACATTGTTAACGTTTTCGAGAATTTGAGCAGTCCTATTCGCTGCGTACGTCTTCCACATCTAAGGCAGTTCGTGAGAGGGCAGGTCCGGTTGAGATCGGAGGTGTTTTACTAATCTGGGTAGAGAAACAGTTTGTAGTGGTGCAACTTTACTCTTTGCTACGAGTGTGATGTTGCGACTTCACCATGCTGAGTTTTTAAATAAACGCAAACGCAAAAGGCCTTCTCGGATGCATCAGAGAACCCATGTAGCTGAAATGAGCTATATGGGGTGAATTGCACCCACCGAGGTTTTTGATTTCTTCGATTCCAGCGAGATTTGTTTTTCTTAGTGGGAATCCGGCCGTATTGAGAGTTTCGATGACATTATGCAGCGCATCGCTTGTTGAGGCTAGATCGTGTCTGCCTGATAAAATATTGTCTACGTGTGTTTCGTCTTTTAGGATCTTTGAGATCCGAGGGGATGCGTCGTTGACATCTTCGGCTAATTGATTTAGGGTTCTTATATCCAAATATAGGGCGCAATTGACTCCGAACGTGACGGTTTTTAGTTTAAAATCTTGTATCGGATTACTGGGAGATCTACGAAATAGATGCGTTGGAAGTCCTGGTCTTCCTTGTGGACATATATTTGGCGGTACATTTTTTCAATGTCGCCATAGAATACATATTGATAGAGTCTCCATTTGAGAATTATGATTATTAGGTCATTTTGGAGAACGGGGCCAGTATGCAATGCGTCATTGAGTGAGATGCCGGAGTGAGAGGGTTTTGACGCGTTGAAAACTACCCTGACTTTAGTAGTCTTACTACCAGGCTTAATTACTGCATGATGGTGTAGGTAAAAAGAAAAATATTTACCGTTGCATACTATTTCGTGGGGATGCGTCGGGTCCAAATGGTGTAGCGTTAAATACCCTTTCAGAACTGCTGAGTTCTTTTTTCTGATTGGTCCGCTTGACGCTCAGATATTGCTGCTGGGCTGCGGGCCCGGAATGTACTAGTGCAACTGTTTCGGGGAATGATGATTTGAACGGCAGCTTTACCACAAATCGACCATCTTCTCTTCTGTAGGTGGTGGCTTTGTATAACCGTTCGCAGAAGGCGTCGTCTTCTCTCTGAGTTGTAGTCGGAGGTACTTCTTCCTGTTCCCAAAACTTTCTCAATAAGTCTCCTAGGGATTCTGATGAACTTTCTACGGCCTGCGTGGTGAATGCTGACACCTGTTCTGTAATTGGACCACTTAATATCCATCCAAAGATTGTATTTTGGGTGATTAAGCTTCCGCCCACATTGACCTTCAGACCTGGGCGGTAGTATGTCGCTTCTAATCACTATGTCTATTTTTGTTGGTGTAAAGCAGTTGGGATCCACTAAAGGCAGCGAGAGGTATTCCTGAAGATCAAGTTTTTTTACCTCAAATGAGGGGAGGGTGTGTTTAGTTTGACAGAATTATTGCCTGAGCCTCGATTCTTATTGTGTGATCTGTGGAACACACTGTTAATAATAAAGTTATTATTGGGTGGTTTGAGTTACAGAGCTGCATAAGACTAGCCTTTTTTGACCAGTATGGAATGTTGGGGTTTTGTTTCTGAAAGTATACATATGAGGGGGGATGTGCTGGTGTGTGCGTTGGGATATGCTAGTTGACTTGAGCCTCGTTTTATTCCGCCTATAGGTGCTTAACCGTTCTACAACTTCATCACCAAGTTGTGAAAAATTGGTCCGTTTCCGACCATCGTGGTAACTCTTTCCGTGAGTTTAGGGACTGCTCCCATAGAGCGAGGGTTTCGGTTGATACCCCGTTTGCTTTCAGTGTTGAGAGACAGTTGTTGATAGTCGTCTGTATTTGTTGAATCCTCTCGTTGTTTTCCGTGTTTGCCGGTTGGATATTGAATAAAGTTTTTATTTGACTATCAACAACGCTTCTTAGATTTTCGTATCGAGATTTGAGCGCGTTCCAGGCTAGTGTGAAGTTTTTGTTTTTATACACAATTTATTTATTTACTGCTTTAATATAAGCCTAACAGTAAGTGCACAAATCTTAAGAACTAAATTACAAACATGATAGCTCGAGTTATGTAACTCTGAGCCCTTTTCAAACTACGGCACTCTCCTTAGAAGGCGGGAACATCTCTTCGCTGCAGGCGGGAATTTCTTGTTGGGTTGCATAAAGCATTAGCTAGCGGGTTTGGATGATTTCTCAGCTTTGTGAAGTACTCCGTCATGCTTCTTTCAATTTCAGGCTTAACCAGTAAAATACAAAGGTCTTTGTGAATGTTTACGTTACGAACGTACCATGGTGCGCCCGTTAGTGCTCTTAAAATTTTGGACTGGAACCTCTGTATTTTATCAATGTTAGTTGCACAGGTCGTACCCCACAGTTGAATACCATAAATCCAAATTGGTTTTAACACTGCGTTGTAAATAAGAACTTTGTAGTCTAGTTTTAGACCGGAGTATTTATTTAAAAGCCAATTTAAACTAGCTGCTTTTAATTTCATGTGTAGTATTTTTGCTTCTATGTGTCTCTTCAAAGTGAGACGTCTATCTAAGTGTATACCGAGATATGTAACATCATTTACTTGGGGAATGTTTATACCATTTAAGCGAATTGCAGGACATGATTGCGGTCTTAAAGTAAATGTAACGTATTTACACTTTTGCTCATTAACATTGATTCTCCAGTTTTCTAGCCATTCTTCGATGAGGAGTAAATGATCACTAATCGTTTTTACTGCTCTTTTAGAGCATTTATCCCGGCATAAAACAGCTGTGTCATCCGCAAAGGTAGATGTCTGCACCTTTCGGTTTAATGAGATATCTGCAGTGTATACAATATATAAAATAGGCCCAAGGACGCTACCCTGCGGAACACCAGCTTTTACCGGATACTCCTCACTGATAAATTCAGATTGTTTAATTGTAAATTGTCTGTTAGTGAGATATGACTTAAGTATCATATAAAATTGAACAGGCAGAGCTTTATGTATTTTGTACAGTAAACCTTTATGCCAGACTTTGTCGAACGCTTGTGCTACGTCAAGAAAGATTGCACAGCAATACTCCTTGAGCTTGAATGCCTTCCTGATTTCATTAGTTATTCGGTTAACTTGTTCAATAGTACTATGCTTTTCACGAAAGCCGAATTAGTGATCTGGTCTCACATTGTTACGGTGGAGAAAAGGAGATATTTATGATAGCAGAATTTTTTCAAATAATTTGGAAAGACTGGGTAGTAGGCTTATTGGTCTGTAAGAAGACGCCTGTGTTTGGTCTTTGCCTGGTTTGGCTATCATTAATATCTGCGACTTTTTCCACGCGTTTGGAAAGTAATTTAGTTTTAGAATGGCATTAAAGAGTTCAGAGAGCAATGCTTGTGCAACTCTTGGTAGCTCTATTAGCATTTTTGGTGTAATAAGGTCGTGGCCTGGAAATTTCTTTGGATTCAGTTTCTGTGTCGCGTTTACCACTTCTAGGCTTGATATTTTAATTGCCACCTGATTTTCCTGGCCGTTAACAACAACTTCCGGCAAAATAAAATTATTAGTTGCGTCATTTGGCTGTAATACATTACTTAAATGTATTGCAAAGCAATTGGCCTTTTCTTCGTTACTACGTGTCCAGTTACCATTTGGGTCCCTGATTGGCATATTCACTTCTATTGGAGGCTTAAATTTCTTTTGTGCTTTCCAGAGTGAGTATTTTTGGCAGAATTTGGCGCTAGTTTTTCTATGTATGCCTTGGTATTATGAACTTCTGCTTGTTTCAGTGCACTTTTCAGCTTCCTCTCTGCTGCTTTCAACCGTAACTTTGCGGCTGGAGAGCGATATTCTTGCCATTCTCTCCGCAAACGGCGCTTATTTTTTACTAATTTTTCTATTTCCGTATTTGTTAGGATTCTTGGGCACGTAATAGGCTTTTTATTGTTTTGAGTTGCTATGGTTGCCGCAGAAACAAGGACATAATTGAGCTCATTAATGTAGTCATCAATATCGTTTTCACAATTTAATATTGGGTTGATGTTAATATGACTTCTAGTAAATTTTCTGTATTTTAGCCAGTTTGTTTCTCTGTTTGTTAGTCTTGATTCTTGTGCAACTATCTTCGGGCGCTCATAAATTTTTATTAGAACTGGTGAGTGGCCTGAAGACAGCTCAGCAACTGTCACAGCTAATACAAGTTGCCTGTCGATTTTTCTTGAGACAGCAAAGTCTATTAAGTCAGGTATTTTCTTCCGATCGGTAGGCCAGTATGTTGGTCGACCTGGGAAAATACAATCTAAATTGTTACGCTTGTTTATGATGGTATTGTATAGCTGACGGCCTTTGGGGTTTATTAGACGGGATCCCCAGTATACATGATTTGCATTGTAGTCTCCTCCTGCTATAAATCTATCACCAAGATTATCAAAAACAACAAGATGAGTGAATTGATTCAAAAAATTTCTTGAATTGATTTTCTGTGATCTTAAATTTTGGAGGGCAATAAATGGCTGAGAGATTTAGATCTTTGCCATAATTATTCAAAGTTACAGAGGTAGCTTGTAGATAATTGGTGGCGTGAGGCTGTAAGACGCAGTGTTTAAGGCGGTTTCTTAGAAGTATTCCAGTGCCGCCGTGCGCTTTGCCATCAGGGTGGTTAGTGGAATAGAATATGAACTCAGGTATATAAAAGTTATATTTATCCGTCAAGTGCGTTTCAGACAATAGCATTACGTCTTCTGTTAAAAATCGTGCCAATTCTAATTTATGTTGGTTCACACCGTTTGCATCACAAAAACAAATGTTTAGCACGCTCATTTTTTTGCATGAAGATTTGTAGCATGTTATTCTGGGCCTTAATCAAGTCTTGGATCATCATTTGCATAGTTGACATGAGCTATGTCATGCACTGCGTAAAGTTTAAAATCATCGATTCTATACCTCCATTAGATTAGTTCTGTGGAATATTATCTGAATCATTCTTCAGTACATTCGCATAAGATAATTTATTTGGATTCAAATTTTGCACGTTTGGAACAGTTTTATCCAAGGCTTTTTCTACAAATTGGATTTGATTTACCATTTGACTTCGGCGAGTCGGTATATTGTTAGCCAACCTAACTTTTAGATATTTATATACAGGGCAGCCCCTATAATTAGCAGTGTGATTACCTCCACAATTACTACATTTTTTCATGGTGGCATCATCTTTCTTTGACGTGCATTCAGACGTGGGATGTAGGTTCCCACATGCTACGCAAACACTGCGCAATGTGCAGTAGGATTTAGTATGGCCGAATTCTTGGCAGTTGGTGCATTGCACTGGGCCGTTTCTTTTGTGTGGCTCTTCTACTGTTACCCTACGATGTGGCAAATATTTTCCATTTCTTCGAGAGCCTCTTTTATTTCGTCTGACTTGACTGAGGATTCAATACCTTTGATTATAACTGTTAGGTCTTTCGAGCTCTTCAGTTGATATGAGTAATCATTTTTATTATTCGACGATAGAAAGCTCACTATTTGCATGAAGCTTTTTTCATTGTTAATTTGGATTTTTGTTTCATCGATGGTACCTTTTTTTAAAGGCACAACGTGAAAGTTATTAGTTCCGACTATTTTAGTAATATTATTTACTAACGTGCTTGAGACACGTTCGCGCTAGTAAATTGGCGGTGGTTTGGCATTTGCAACTGTGGTAGTACCCTTTACGCTGTCCTCACTTAATAAAGTAAATCGGTTGCTATTGGAGGGTTCTTGAATTTTTACATTGGTTCCACTGATTTGCACTTTTTTGTTGTTATTGTTTTTAATAGGACTCGATTTCCTCTTGACATTTATGTATCGATCTAGTCCTGTCTGTATTTTTGTGTTCTTTTTTATTTCATTGGGCTTACCGCTTGCCTGTTCCTTTTCATTTGTATTGGTGGGCGATTTCCTACTGGGTGTTTGCTTGCTGTTACCTTTTTTTTCTCTTGTTTTTCTGCCGACTCCGCCGTCTGTTTAGCGCTAGCTGAGTACTGCTGAGAGACTTCTGCTTGCATGTTGCTTTCTTTTGCCGTTGATTGTGTTGACGTTGTTTGCTCAAAGTAGGAAAAATAAGCATTTGAGAGCCTTCGATTCGGCGGGTTTGCCCGCGACGCACTCATTTTTGTTTTTGTACTCACTGGATAGCTTTTTGTTTATTTTTTCCGTTTGCACTTATTGTTTATTAATATTATGTTCTATTATTTAGTTTGGAGTTTATTAATATTTTCCTTTTTTCAAGTGTTCTTCAGATTATACTAAAGGCACTCGCTTACTTATTTTGAATTTTCACTGTATGTTTTGTTTTATTTTATTTTATTTTTATGAGCAGTGCTTAATTGCTTGTGGGCTCTTACAGCTCTCTCACAAGTTGAGATCATTGAGCACATAGTTTTTAATGAGAAGAGCAGGTTTCCCTCGAGTCTTCTGTCTTAAATGGTACAATTTTTGTACCTGGGATAATTTAGGGTGATCTATGAATACTGCTGTGAACATATCTCTAAAAGAGGGCCAGTCTTCATATCCACCACAAAAGATTTCGGTGTCACAAGCAGGGACCGTGAGGTAGCTGTGTGTGTCTACCTGGGTTGGGTGTGTACTGGTGATGGGTGTGTTATTTCGGCTTTTTTCCGTGGTTGCCCTAAACTGTCTGAGTAGCTCTCTTATCCTGATCTTCGTTAGCATGGCGTTATCGAAGGAGGTTTCGTATGCTTCTGCACTCATCCGGAGTTTATCTTCATCCACGTTGCGCAGCTGTAAATTTTGATTGGCTGTGTTTACCAGAGTCTTGTGTTTGTACAGTTCCTCTTTTACATCTGGAGTGCGTCCTCGGAGTGAGAAGATTCATTGGTGTCCCACCATTTTGCGCAAAATATTTCAAGTCTGGATAACTCGAACACGAATTTTTTATGAAGAAAAGCGAATTCGTCGTCTTCTGCCTGGGATTTTGATCGGGTTCGGGGTCCCGACGGAGCTTGAAGAGAAAAAGGCTTTTCTTGTTTCTCTTCAGCCATTATTTAAGATTTAGTTTATTTATTTCTGTTGTAAACTTTATTCCTGATAATACGGACCCTATACTTGCTTAGCTTATGTTCGGAAAATGTTTGAACACTTGCTATATTTTATAACGAGAGAGTGTGAAAGAGGGTGAATGCAAAGCAGTGATGTTGTGTACTGCGAGAATGCACCGCGAGCGAGACCCGGTGGCTCTGAAAACGAGTGTAAGAATAATTCGTGCAAAAAGAGGTTTGCTTAAGTTCGTTCTGGTTGAATGAGAATGAATTCCGGACCAGTTAAATGTTTGTTGAGCAATGTATTATATGGTCTTATATACGTGAGGGTATATAAATGTTTTCGTGGAATATTTTGCATTAAATTCACTTCTTTCGCAACAATTATAATGCTTGCGCACATTTCCGGTCTTCTATCCAATTTCATTCTTTTATTTCTTTTTCTTTTCACACGCGCGTCGAAAAAAAGCTGACGCACTGTCTGCATTGAATGCAACTACACTTGATCACATTGCACTCAATGTGATGATCATGGCTCAGGTAATTTTAAGTTAATTTTAAGTTCAGTTGTAAACTCGCACCCAGAGAAAGAATACATAGTCTTCTAGTGCTAATATTAAAACAAATCAAATAAAAGATATAGAGGACATAGTCCTCTCTTTTTAATATTAAATAAAAAAAGTTGTTTTAATAACTGGCGCCCAACGTTTTGGTGCTAAAAAAAAAAAATAAAAATAGTACCACGAAACCCACAGCCTGTACGTGTCAGTCCGCAGACAACCGTTCATTAAAGTATCGCGTAGAACCCTTAGTAACGAGTAGTAAAACGGGAAGAATTCGCGCGCTCGGAACGGTGTTCTGTTAAGTTAAATTAAGTTGAAAGTAAAAAATAACAAATCCTGAAAAATTTAATGCAAAAAAACTTATATTTAATATTTAAAACAATTAACTTTAATTGAAAGTAAAAAATAACAAATCCTGAAAAATTCAATGCAAAATAACCTGTATCCAATCTCCAAAAAAAAAATTAACCAACAAAAACCATCTTCAAATCATCGATAGCAGCTCTAACTTCAACCAAACCAACCAAGCTATTTCCAGTTCATCGGTAGCAGCTTCAACATCCATCTAACCAACAAAAGCCATCTCCAGTTCATCGATAGCAGCTTTAACTTCAACCAAACCAACCAAGCTTTTTCCAGTACATCATCAGCAGCTTTAACTTCAGTCAAACCAAACAAGCTATTTCAATTACATCGACAGTATGAAACAAAGGTGTTTTATCTTGTAAGTGTTGCAAATTTTATGTTAATAGAGAATTTTTTTACTAGCATAGTTAAGCTCGATTTTAATTTTACAAAAGTGAAGAAGAAGAATTCCCTAAGGAAAAAAAAAGGAACACATTATTATCTTTTATTTAACTTGAAAAATATCACTAAACATGGCTAACCCTAACAACCTATTAAGACCAGCTCTCCTTAACCTTCCTGTTCCTCCTTCTCTACCTCAAATTCCAAACCAAGAAGCACAAGCGCAACCCAATGAAGACATCGAAATTAGAATAGCACGTATTTGTGCGCAGCAATGTAGAAACATAGTACAATCCATGATAAGCCCAAATGCGGATTTAAGCCTTGGAAGTGATCAGGGCATAGAAGAAAGGTACAGAAACAATTTAGGAGAATTAGACAAAATACCGGACATAGTACGGAGCCTTAGAGACTTTTCTGGAAACCCTGCCGAGTTTAATTCATGGAAAAAAAGTGTCGATAGGGTACTTCAGATCTATAGCTCAATAGTAGGCACACCTAAGTATTACGGAATACTTAGTGTCATAAGAAATAAAATAATAGGAAATGCCGATATAGCATTGGAGTGATACAATACTCCACTAAACTGGCATTGTATGGTAAAATGTTTGTCAATGCATTATGCTGACAAACGAGATCTGAGAACATTAGAGTACCAGATGACATCATTTATTCAGGGCAGAAATTCAATACAGCATTTCTACCAAGAAGTTTATTCACACCTATCTTTGATTTTGAACAAAATTGGCTGCATGGAAATAGGAAAAGAGTCATTACGTCTTTTAACTCAAACTTATCGAGACAAGGCTCTCGATACATTTATTCGAGGATTAAATGGAGACCTATCAAGACTTTTAGGTATTCGCGAACCTGCGGATCTTCCGCAAGCACTGCATTTATGCTTAAAACTAGAAAACCAAAATTACCGAACCGAATATGCAAATAACTATCAAGGCCATAGGCAACGCAATCTACCACCATCTCAACCTTCTAAACGCACTCCCAATATACCAAATAGAATGCCTTTTAACCCGGAAATCTCGTTCCAAAACCCGAATCTTTATAATAGACCAATAAATAATGTGCCAAATGGTTACAATAGGCCAACCAATAGTCCACAACAAAATGCTTTCAGGCAACAACAATCGTTTCCTAACGCTAATCGAAACTTTCAACCACGTTTTCAAACACACCAGCCTTTTCAACCAAATTTTCCGCCGCCGCGACCAATGGCTCCAAAACCGCAAAGGCCACAACCAATGGAAATTGATCAGTCAATGAGGACAGCAAATGTCAACTACCAGAATAGACCCCGTCAAAATCAATTTCAAGGCAAAAGGCCTGCTTCCTTAAACGTTGTGCCACCGCCATATAAGCAACAACGAAATTTTCATATAGAAAGTAGACAACAAAATTTTGATAGCGAGATGGAATATCAAGAAGAGCCAAAAGCAAATTTTGATGAAAACGAATATTTCCAATTGTTACAAAATGAAGATATTGAAAAATACGCAGAATCTTATGATCAAATGGATCAGCAATATGAAACTCCGACCCAAGACTTAACCGATATCTATTTTTTAGATTAACACATTCTTCGCTCCCATATTTTGAATGCAAAGCGAAGAATGGCCAGATTTTAAAAATTCTAATCGACACAGGATCTAATAAAAACTATATCCAGCCATCCTTTGTTAATAATCCTACCCAAAACGAGAAACCTTTTTTTGCGAACTCAGTTTCTGGCGATATTAAAATTACTCATCACACCTTGGTTAATCTGTTCAATTTACCCAATCACTCAATTAAGTTCTACATACTTCCTTCTTTAAAATCATTTCATGGCATCTTAGGGCACGACAGCTTAGAGGAATTAAATGCCATTATCCACATAAAAGAACAGTTTATGCTTATAAACCATAGAATCAAAATAAAAATTCATCAACATGTGTCTCAAGCAGTAAATAAAATGGAATTCAGAACTAGTCACATGAACACAGCCCAAAAATTGCAATTAGAAAAAGTCATAAACGACTACCCTAATCTGTTTAAAGACCCCAATAATAAGCTTACTTTCACTTCTCGAATTAAAGGAGAAATTCGAACCAAGTCAGACTCACCAATCTATTCAAAATCTTATCCTTACCCCATGGCCCTCAAAAACGAAGTGGAAAAACAGATAAAAGAACTGTTAAATGACGGAATTATAAGGCCTTCCAGATCTCCGTACAACGCACCCGTTTGGATTGTCCCAAAAAAAATGGACGCATCCGGAGAGAAAAAATTTAGAATGGTAATCGATTATAGGAAACTAAATGCGATTACCGTAGCCGACCGATACCCAATTCCAGATATTAATGAAGTTCTCGCGAATCTAGGAAATAACAGTTACTTTTCAGTTGTCGACCTAAAAAGTGGTTTTCATCAGATTCCTCTAAAGGAATGTGACATAGAGAAGACCGCCTTTTCGGTAAATAATGGAAAGTTCGAGTTCGTGCGACTTCCATTCGGGCTAAAGAACTCCCCATCAATTTTTCAGCGCACCTTAGATGACGTCTTAAGAGACCTCATTGGAAAAATATGCTACGTCTATATAGACGACATAGTTATATTCTCAAAAAATGCAGAAGAACATTTCGAAAATGTTAGAAAAGTATTTGAGACATTAGAATCTGCAAATTTTAAAATACAACTAGACAAGTGTGAATTTTTTAAATCAGAAATTGAGTTCTTAGGATTTATCGTAGGAGCCTCAGGAATTAAAGCTAATAAGCAAAAAGTAGAAGCAATAGCCGAAATACCACCACCAAAAACGCTTAAAGATCTAAGAAGTTTTCTAGGCATGTCAGGTTATTACCGGCGCTTCATCAAAGATTATGCGAAGCTTGCCAAGCCCCTGACATCCCTTTTAAGAGGGGAGGAAGGACGCGTTTCGAAAAACGCCTCCAAAAATGCTAAAATTTCCTTAGATCAAAATGCCTTAGATGCATTTCAAAAACTAAAAAATTCATTAGTCTCCGATGATATCATTCTCTCTCACCCCGACTTTGAAAGAAGCTTTGACTTGACCACAGATGCCTCTGACTATGCAATAGGCGCAGTCCTTTCCCAGGACAAAAGACCAATAAAATTCCTTTCGAGAACACTCAGTAAAACCGAAGAAAGTTACGCCACAAATGAAAAAGAAATGCTGGCAATAATTTGGTCCTTAAATTCGCTTAGAAATTATCTCTATGGGTCCAGAAAAGTTAACATATTCACCGACCATCAACCCCTGACGTACGCTCTCAGTAGTAAAAATACGAACAGTAAGATGAAAAGATGGAAAGCCATCTTAGAGGAATATAATTACGAACTGAAGTACCAGCCAGGTAAAACGAATGTGGTTGCAGACGCACTATCTAGGCCACCTCAAATAAATTCTATGACAGCAACACAACACAGTGACAATAGTTCTTCAGAAAACCTTATCCCCGCAGTAGAATGCCCAATAAATGTTTTTAAAAATCAACTGCATATCTTATTAGACGAACAAGAAGATTATAAATTCGAAATACCTTGTCCGACTTATCACAGACATATGGTAAAAAAGCCTCACTATTCAAAAGAAGACCTAATCTCAATTTTTAAGAAATACCTTAATCCAAGCATAGTAAACGGTTTATTCACGAGCGAGCCAATCATGGGAATTATACAGGAATTTTATTCAGAACATTTTAAGAACTTCAAAATAAGATTTACCCAGACACAGGTTAAAGACGTAACTGATGAGACCGAACAAGAAGAGATCATGATTAACGAACACAAAAGAGCCCATCGAAATTCAAGAGAAAACAGAGAACAGATTAAACGAAAATTTTATTTCCCTAAAATGGCCGGAAAAACAGATAGAATCGCGAAAACATGTAGGACGTGTAAAGAGCAAAAATATGACCGTCAGCCAAATAAACCTAAATTACAACCAACACCCATCCCAAGGAATCCGGGGGAAATCATTCATATAGACATTTACTCAACCGAAGGACATTTGGTACTTACCGCAATAGATAAGTATTCCAAATATGTCCAAGCGAAAATATTAAAATCTAGGGCAATAGAAGACATTAAAGAGCCACTAAAAGAACTCATTTTAGCATACGGAATCCCTAAGTTAATTGTTATTGATAACGAAAAGTCATTAAACTCCGCCTCAATAACTTTTATACTTAAAAACCAGTTTGGAATAAATATCTTTACCACTCCTCCCTACTCTAGCACCGTAAACGGTCAGATAGAGAGATTGCATTCCACCCTTGCCGAAATCATGAGATGTCTCAAACCAGATAAGCTTCACAACTCTTTTCACGACTTATTAATCAGAGCGATTTGTGAATACAATTCATCGATTCACTCCACTACAAAATGCAAACCGGTAGACATATTTTTCAATAGAAACAATGATCCACAAAAAGCTTTAATAGAAAAGGAAGAAATCATCAATAGGCTAACGGACAAGCAAAAACAAGATTTAGAATATCACAACAAGAATAGACAGGAACCTAAAACTTACTCTGTAGGACAAAAAATTTTCGTAAAAATTAATAAGAGACTAGGATCGAAACTCTCTGCGAGGTATAGAGAAGAAACGGTAAAGGAAGACAAAAACACGACTGTCCTTACCATGTCAGGCAGGATTGTCCATAAAAACAATATAAGAAAATGAATTTACTTTTCAGGCTGTACATCACCTACGCCCTAGCAGAATTTCAAATATTGGACTACACTACGTCCTACATTGTCACTATTGACAATGGAGCTGCAAAAATCCAACAGGGCTCCTTCACAATCATTCATTCAATAGATTTGGAAGAATATGGAAAAACTATTTTTGACGCTCGAACCTTCATTGAAGAAAACATCCCAAGTAACCACAACCTTTATCCTCTCCTTCTCCTCGAATTAAATCAAGCCATCTCTGTTTTAGAAAACATAACACCAACATCTTATGATAGAAATAAAAGATCAATAAATGCCATAGGCACGATCTGGAAATATATTGCAGGAAGTCCTGACCATGATGACTTCGAGATAGTAACAAGCAATATGAATGATTTAAATAAGAATAATAATAAGCAAGTTTATGTTAACGAGAAATTTAATAAAAGAATAAACAATCTAACCGAAATAATTAACAAAATGTCAAATATAATAAGAAAAGACGTCTATTTAGAAAACGAAGTAGCTATTAATTTACAAAATAGAGTAAGGTTAGTTAAGGAAGAAATAATAAACATCCAAATTGGTATTGAGTGGGCAAGACTTGGAATAGTCAACCCATTAATATTAGATAAAAAGGAAATTAAATTAGCCATAGATAAAATCAAAGAAGAAAATATTGCTTTTGTAAGCCCAGAAGAGGCATTAGAATTCGCCAAAGTATCAGTCTTGTACAACAAAAAGAAAATATTATATTTAGTAAAGATACCGATCACTACAAAAGAAACGTATAGAAATACGATCGTAAAACCTGTAAGAAAAAATAAAAGTATAATTAATGTAAAATATGAACATATCTTGAGAACAGAAAAACTAATTTATGCAATAATAAATCAATGTAGAACTGTAAGTAAATTAATGATTTGTAAAGAGAGCGACATAATAAATATATCAAACAATAAATGTATCCCTAATCTAATAGAAAGTCGCAATTCCTCTTGTTCAACGAGCAACGATCATCACATTGCTTTAATTGAAGAAATAGAAGCGGGAGTAATCCTCCTTAACGGTTTTAACGGGAAGAATCTCAATAGACGAAACCAACCATACCTTAATAGGAACTTTCATAATAAAATTTCATAACAGCACGATAAAAGTTAATAACAGGACTTTCATTAATTTGGAGGCTTCCCCTCTTCAAGTTATCCCAGCACTGATGCAACCAACCCCTTTTGAAATTGACCACCTTAACCTGTTATCACTCGAAGCTCTTAATGAGCTACAAATCAATAACACACAAATTATTTCAACTATTCAAAAACACTTAGAAATCGGAGGATGGTCAATCTCCGTAATAATTTGTTTGATCATAGTTTCAATTGTGTGCTTGAAATTTTTCTTTAAGTCCATTAAAAAAACAATAGTTTGGGAACCCCAAATTCCTCACACTAGTGACGAACCTCATATGGCAACAACTTTGCAAATTAGCAATGATCCCCAAAAACCAATAGAACTCCAAGCCCCCATCAAACCACCAAGGCTAAACAATATTCCTTTCTTTTAAATGATTGAGGACAATCAGATTAAGATGGGAGGAGTTAACACCAAAAATGTTTTCGTGGAATATTTTGCATTAAATTCACTTCTTTCGCAACAATTATAATGCTTGCGCACATTTCCGGTCTTCTATCCAATTTCATTCTTTTATTTCTTTTTCTTTTTACACGCGCGTCGAAAAAAAGCTGACGCACTGTCTGCATTGAATGCAACTACACTTGATCACGTTGCACTCAATGTGATGATCATGGCTCAGGTAATTTTAAGTTAATTTTAAGTTCAGTTGTAAACTCGCACCCAGAGAAAGAAGACATAGTCTTCTAGTGCTAATATTAAAACAAATCAAATAAAAGATATAGAGGACATAGTCCTCTCTTTTTAATATTAAATAAAAAAAGTTG
This sequence comes from Ceratitis rosa, assembly GCA_037013455.1. NCBI lineage: Eukaryota > Metazoa > Arthropoda > Insecta > Diptera > Tephritidae > Ceratitis > Ceratitis rosa. The sequence goes on along the minus strand of JAWMAG010000015.1, from coordinate 6,318,750 downwards.
TTTTAATAACTTATATGAGCGGTTTCTTACTGAGCCCATAGGAATGGGTTGCGGACTAGTTAAGAGACTATGGATTGCTATGTGGGGCATAGTCTTTTACACGAGAGGGTATGTAGATAAATTTACGCTTAGCGACTTATATATATGAGTGGTGTTTTACTGGTCCTGTGATTGCGGACCAGTTGAGAGACTATGGATTGCTATGTGGCGTATAGTCTTTTAGGTATTGTATATGGGGAGTGTAAATATGGTATATATGTATATAAACTTAGCGGCTTTGTGTATTTAGTACAATATTTAGTATGTACACGTATGTATATATTTTGTGAGGGGAAATTGAGAGATAAACAGCAAAGTTCATATGTGTACATATTAGGTCAAGTTAAAAGGTAGTTCGGATTTTTATTGATTTTTCAAAATATGATAACTTTGTGTACATTTGTCTTGAATTAAGTCAAATATGCGCCGTTTTGCTCGTAAACTTGTTGCCCAAGAGATGCCAACTTCATCATACCCCTCTCGTAGAAGGCTGCGTCCCTATTGGCAAAAAACTTGGAAAGCCAATTTTCACAGGCCTCTCTTGAGGCCAACTTCTCACCATTAAGCGCGTTCGCTATGGACAGGAAAAGATGGTAATCAATTGGTGTCAGGTCCGGACCATTAGGTGGGCGCACTAGGACCTCCCATCCGAGCTCCTGGAGCTTCTGGCGCACCACCAAAGACGTTTGTGGCCGGGAGTTGTCCTGATGGAACACAATTCGGCCTCTGTTGATCAAAGATGGCCTCTTCTGGATGAGTGCTGCCTTCAAGCGGTCCAGTTGTTGGCAGTTGAGGGCAGAATTAAGCGTTTGGCAATAGGGTCGCAGCTCGTAGTAGATGATTCCTTGCCAATCCCACCAAACACACAGCAAAACCTTCCTGGCCGTCAATCCTTGCTTGGCCACCGTTTCCGCCGGCTCACCGTGTTTCATGATTTTCCATGATTTTATCGCAATTTTGGATGACAGGCCTCCCGACGCGTGGTGCATGTTTGACATCGAAATTACCGCAACGGAACGTAGGAAACCACTTCTGTACTGCACGTTCGTTTACAGTATCGGGCCCATAAGCCAAAATAATTTTTTCAGCCGCGTTTAATGATATTTTGTATGTATGTACATATGTATGTATGTATGTAAGCAGTTGGTTTTCTACCTTAACTTGTATATGATTTTTTAACTGCTTACTTTGTTTCTCAATTGTGTAAATAAATTTTTTTTATTCGTTTTTTAGTATGCTCGATTAAAGGATAAATATTTTTTTACGTGTTTGTTGTTTTGTTAATTACACATTTTATTTGATTTATATTGTTTTTGTTTAACCGGACCAGAGGTAAGTTGAAGATTTTTTAAAAACAAACTTGAATTCTCACCTTTTGAGTTTGTTGTTTTCTTATTTCTTATTTATTTTCAATGTGCAAGTGGTAGCAGGTAAGTATACTTCCTTACTTACTTTACTGCGGTAGACACTGCTTACGCGATTTTAGCCGAGTTAATAGCATTGCGCCATTCGCTTCTTCTTTTTGCTGTGTGACGCCAATTTGAAATACTAAGTACAGTCAGATCCTTCTCTACCTGGTCCTTCCAACGGAGTGGAGGTCTTCCTCTTCCTCTGCTTCCACCGGCAGGTACTGCATCGAAAACTTTCAAAGCTGGAGTATTCGTATCCATCCGGACCACATGGCCTAGCCAGAGTAGCCGCTGCTTCTTGATTCGCTGAACTATGCTAATGTCGTCGTATAACTCGTACAACTTATCGTTCCATCGTCTGGGATATTCGCCGTTGCCAACTCGAAGAGGACCATAAAATGAGATGGCTGTTTGTGTGATGACAGGAGATATTTCGTCTTGCCCTCGTTCACTACCAGACCAAGTCTGGAGAAAGCAGAACTCACGGCGCGGTTGTTAAGGGCAATAATGTCAATATCATCTGCGTACGCCAGCAGCTGTACACTCTTATAGAAGATTGTACCTTCTCTATTCAGCTCTGAAGCTCGTATTATTTTCTCCAGCAATAAGTTAAAAAAGTCACACGATAAAGAGTCACCTTATCTGAAACCCCGTTTGGTATCGAACGGCCCGGAGAGGTTCTTCCCGATCTTGACGGAGCTTTTAGTGTTCCTCAACGTCAGTTAACACAGCCGTATAAGTTTTGCGGGGATACCAAATTCAGACATAGCGGCGTAAAGGCAGCTCCTATTCGTTCTGCCGAAGGCGGCTTGAACATCGACGAAAAGGTGGTGGGTGTCGATTCTCTTTTCACGGGTCTTTTCCAAGATTTGGCGAATGGTGAATATCTGGTTAATGGTTGACTTACCAGGTCTAAAGCCACACTGATAAGGTCCAATCAGTTCGTTGACGGTGGGCTTTAGTCTTTCACACAATACGCTCCACAGGACCTTATAGGCGATACTATGGAGGCCTATCCCACGAAAATTGGCGCAGACTGTGTGATCCCCTTTTTATGGATTGGGCAGAGCACACATAAATTCCAATCGTCGGGCATGCTTTCGTCCGACCATTTTCTGCAAAGAAGCTGATGCATGCACCTTTACAGCTCTTCACCGCCTTGTTTGAATAGTTCTGCCGGTAGGCCGTCAGCTCCAGCCGTTTTTTTGTTTTTTAAGCGAGCGATTGCTATTTTAACTTCTTCATGGTCAGGTAGTGGCTCGTCTTTTCCATCGTCGATGCTGGAGAAGTGTTCCCTCCATAAATTTAATATGCTCTGGGCATCAGTGGCTAGAACACCTCTTTGTGTCCTACAGGAGTCTGCTCCGGTCTTGAAACCTCCTGTAAGTCGTCGTATCTTCTCATAGAATTTTCGAGCATTATCTTTGTCGGCCAGCTTCTCAAGCTATTCATACTCACGCATCTCGGCCTCTTTTTTTTGATGATGCGTCTTGTTTCCCTCTTCAGTTCTCGGCATTTGTCCCAGCCCGCACTTGTTGTGGCCGATCGCAAGGTTGCAGGGCAGTCTTCATCGTACCAGCTGTTTTTGCGACCTTTACGAAATCCAATAATAGCTGTACGTAGGGAGCTTGAAATGCCGTCGTCCCACAGTTCCCGTATACCGAGTTGCTGATGAGTGCTCTCAGAGAGCAGGAGTGTAAGTCGAAAAGAAAATTGTTCGGCAGTCTGTTGTGATTTTAGCTTTTCAACGTCGAGCTTTCCTTGTGTTTATTGACGGGCGTTCTTCGAAACACAGAGGCGCGTGCATATCTTCGCTGCAACAAAATAGTGGTCCGAGTCGATGTTGGGTTCTCGGAGTGTACGCACGTCAAGAACACTGGAGACATGTCTTCCATCTATCACAACATGATCTATCTGGTTGAAAGTTTTCCGATCTGGAGACAGCCAAATGGCTTGATGGATTTTTTTGTGCTGGAATCTAGTACTATAGATAATCATATTTCGGGCTCCGGCGAAGTCGATCAGCCTCAGCCCATTGGGGATGTTTCGTCGTGGAAGCTGAATTTTCCGACAGTCGTACCAAAGATACCTTCTTTGCCCACCCTGGCATTAAAATTGCCAATCACGATTTTCACATCGTGTTGGAGGCAGCGCTCATAAGTATGCTCTAGGCGCTCATAAAAGCCATCTTTGGCCAAATCGTCTTTCTTTTCCGTCGGGGCGTGGGCGCAAATCAACGATATATTGAAAAATTTCGCTCTGATGCGGATTGTGGCGAGACGCTCATCCACCGGGCTAATGCCAGTACTCGACAACGGAGTCGCTGTAGTAAATGTCACAAGAACCGACTCGCTTTCGTCCTTGTCCCGTCCATCGCGCTTCTTGGACGGCGATGATGTCTGCCTTTATTCTTACGAGGACATCAACCAACTGGGTAGCGGCACCTGCCCAATTAAGGGACCGGACATTCCAGGTGAATGTATCTTATGTGTTTACAATTTTAACGCGCGGGAAAATTTTCGCGATTTCCGTAAATTTGTGATCCGTTTTAATCTATTTATTCGTTTTAACCGACATGTAAAAAAGTTCGAACCTTGATTTCGAACTTTTTTATTAAATATTTTAAAGCTTTGCAACCGATTGTTTATAATAGCGAGCACTAAGCGTCCAAATAATTTTGCCTTATATTATGTATACTGTTTTTTTTACATATACACGTATATACCTATACATTGGAATGAATAACGGAACGGAGTAGGGTTGCAGGTAAATATGTTTAGAGGGGAATAAATTCAGGGAGGTGAGTTTTCAGGTAAGTATTCGGGTAGGTATTCAGGTAGGTATTCGGGTAAGTATTCACAAATTCATTTAATTATAACTTCATTTAGTATAATATCATAATTCATTTTGGTAATATTTATCAAATTTATTATTTATGGGATGATGAGGTCATCCTCATTCATGTCTTCAACAAAAAGGAAATATAACTTTCGATAAAACACCGCTAGCTCATTTAGTGGTGGAAAGTAGATTGCAAGTGAATTTTTATAAGATGAGAAATCATTTCAAAACACCATATCGAAGCAATTCCACTTTAGTGGACTCTGAAAGACCAGCTGAATTCCAGAGAGCACCCAGTCAGTATCTTATTAGAGTTGAAAACTGTTTCGGAAACCTTAAAAAAGTTTGAAACAAATACGAGTGAAAAAAATTAAAAGGGAGACAAAATATCTTTAATAAATGGATACTCGTCCGCTATGTGCTGCTGTTAATCAAATTTTCAATACTAGTATGATGAAGCCGCTTTCGTGGCACCTAGACTTAAGCTGAAAAGGCAAGCGTTATACTATACAATTTAATTGTTGATTGAACATTAATACTTTTGTATTAATAGAACTGTTTTATTTATTACATTGAGTTGAGCGGGGTGTAATGAGGGGTAGTCATGCTTATAGGCATGCAGTTACGGTCTCGTGGCTATACTCAATTCCTACTCTACCGCCTTACCCTTGAAACAATCACCAACAACCCTTTTGCGAGATGGGGTAACCAACCAGTGAGGAGTTTTAAGTCACGGCTAAAATAGAGAAAGCTTCAGTAGATCCACTTATTCGGCTTATAGGTTTGCTGAAGTCCAAATGCAGCGTCTGTTCACCAGAGGTGCGGCAGCAAACGGGGATCGGTCTTGAAGCAAGTTGCTGGCTTTATTAATGTGTAAAAAATTTAACTTGCTCCCCAAGTGAGGTTGTGCGATGAGTTTTGGGAACTGCCACGTAGAAACCAGCTCCAATGAAAAGCAATACAACTGCAAGCGAATTAAGTATCCCGATTTGAGCAAATGCACCGGGAATGTACGATTCCTTAATTGGGAAGTTGTCGCTGCCCAGTCCCCACTAAATTAAGGCTTACATCATCACCGTCGATAAAGTCCAATGGGCAGGACAAGGACAGAAATCAGTAGGCCTTTTGTTATTTAATACAGCGGCCATATAAAAGACCGCAATTTTGGTGCGTGACTCGTGGTAGGAGAAAAGCCCCGTCGTCGAGTACTGGCATTCACCCCGGTTGATAAACGTATGATTTGCGCTCACGCCCCGACCGAAGAGAAAAACGATGTGGCCAAGGATAGCTTTGTGAACGCCTGGACCGTTGCCCTCACCACGATGTGAAAATCGTGCTTGGCGACTTCCACGACGAAACATTCGCTAATGACTTGAGGCTGATCGGCTTCGCCGGAGGCCAAAATATGGTTGTCCAAAGTATAAGAATCCAGCAAATGAAAATTTATCAAGCTACTTGGCTGTCCCCTGATGGAAAAACTCTAAACTAGATCGATCATGTTTTAATAGACGGAAGATGTTCTTGATGTGCGTTAACTCCGAGGACCCAACATCGACTCGGAAAATTATCTTTTTGCCACGAAGATACGCACTTGCCTCTGAACGCCCACCAACACAAATAAAGAAGACTCGATTTCGAAAAGCATTAGAGCAGACTGCCGAATGGTTTTCAACTCGACTAGCACTCCTTCCCTCTGAGAGCACTTATCGTCAACTCGCTATAAGGCAACTGTGGGATGGAAATTTCAGCTCTTTACGTACAGCAGGAAACAGATTTGCCGTATAACAGTGGAGAGAAAGCAAGCTGTTTATCTCGCAAAGTGGCGATAGATCACCACACCTGCGGAATGGGATAGATATCGAGGGAAGCAAAACGCATGTGCAGACAAATAAAGAAAGAGGCCGAGATGCGTATGTACGTAGAGCTTGAGAAACTGGCCGACAAGGGTAATGCACAAAAATTCTATGAAAAGATACGGCGACTTACAGAAGGTTTCAAGACCGGATTAGACTCTTGTCTGCACAAAGTGGGAATCGAGTAATCGATGGCGATGAAAAAATGTTTCATTGCCCGAATACTAAGAATTTCGAATATAAATCGCCCGCTTGAAAAACAGGAAAACGGCGGGGCCGACGTATTAACGGCCGAGTTATTTACATACGGCGGTGATGGAACTCATAAGGTGCTTGCATCAGCTTCTTTACAAAATATGGTCAGATGAAAGCATGCCCGACGATTGGGACTGAAGTGTGCACTGCCAATCCATTAAAAGTGGAACTCCACCGTCTGCGCCAATTACCGTGAGACAAGCATCATTAATATCGCATTAAAATGTCCGGTATAGCGTACTCTGTGAAAGACTAAAGCCCACCGCCAACAAACTGATTGGACCTAATCAGTGTGGTAAGTCCACCATTAACCAGATAATTACCATGCGTCAAACCTGGGAAAAGGATCGTGAAAATAAGATCGACACACATCACCTCTTCGGCTTCGATAACACGACAACGAGTTAGGCAATAGGCTGTTATGTCTGAATTTGGTATCCTCGCAAAATGTATATGGCTACGTAAACTGAAGGACCTCTCTGAGCTGTTCATACTAATCGAGGTTTCAGACAAGGTGATTCCTTATGGTGTGACTTTTTTAATTTGTCGCTGCAGAGCTGAATAGTAAAGATTCAAGCGTCTATAGGGGTGTACAGCTGATGGCGTACATCGATGATATTGACATTATTGGCCGCAATAACCTCGCCTTGAGTTCTTCTTTCTCCAGACTTGATAAGGAAGCGAAGGATATGGCTCTGGTAGTGAAGGAGGGCAAGACGAAATATCTGCTGTCATCAATAAAACAGTCGTCGCATTCGCGGCTCATATCCCACGTCGTTGACAGTCATAACTTTGAAGTCGTAGATAACTTCGTTTATCTTGGAACCAGTATTAACACCATTAACAATGTCAACCTTGAAATGAAACGCAGAATCAGTCTTGCCAATAGGAGCTACTGTGGACGGTGTAGGCAATTGAAAAATAAAGTCCTCTCCCTACGAACAAAGTCAGAATCTACATGTCGCTCATTATTCCTGTCTTGCTATTGTATATGGGGCGGAGGCAAACAGCGAAAAGAAGGAATGAATAGCGCATTAGTGGGCTATAATCGTGTAAGCGATGTCTACCCTAGTAAAGAAGAAGAGGAAAATTTGAGTTGATGTGGATAGTGATCAGAGCGACCAGCCCACTTATGCCTGAAAGCATTAATTTTTAAATAGTTATTATAAGTTTATTCATTTTTAGTTATTTATGGGTTTGTTTTTATAGGTTGGGCTTATAGTACATTTTATAGTTTTCATTTAAAAATTTTATTTTAAAATTTGTTTACTTTTTAATTTGTTTTATTTCCGCTTTTTAAATTAGAAATAGTATTCCACTCGACGCAGATATGCCGGATGTCACTTCAGAAATAACATGTCGTTGTTGTTGCGATTGACTATCGGGCATTTCGAAATCGCTTACATTTACCTAGATTAGAGACAATATCATGTACTCCCAGCGCCAGTGGAAATCCTCCGTTTCATTTTCTTTAACCACTTCGGTTAGTCAATTATATTTGTTCTTAGTTTAGCTCTTAAATATATGACAGTTAAAAAAAGAAATAATAATAATAAATGAAATGAAAAAAAAAACTTTCTTTTGTATTTACCTTTACCGGCTCAAAATAAGAACAAATTCAGAATATAACAATGTCAGATAATAAATAAGCAAGCTTATAATGGAAGTGCTCAAATTGCGAGCCCAAAAGCCAACAATTAAGTTAAATTTTATACAAGATAAAAATATGATTTGTCAAAGTGAATATTTAAAACAAAACGTTAAAGTAATAAAAAAAAAAAAAAACAAATTAAAAATTACTAACAATTATTTTCAGACGCAAAGAAAATAGCTGTAGTCTTATAACAAAATAGTTAATTTCACGCAACACCAGCTTCGATTTTTTGGCTGGAGCGGAAAATATTATTAATAAAATAAAAGCCACAGAATGTAAGAATACAATTAATGACCTATACAAATATTTAGTTGTACAGTTAACTAAGCTAAGCTTGATAGCAAGGGTTGAAAATAATGATTGGTGTGTTTACGTCTGTAATGAAAAAATGGTTCTAAAGTTTTGAAAAATAAGTTACCATTTGAACCGAAACTAATACTCAATGCTAGAAAATCCAAAATCGTTCATAAGAGCCAAACAAGTTTTGCAAGAAACTAAATACTTATACGAGTACAAGAACCTGAATTATAATAACAGAGGCTCAAGAAATGATTTAAAAACCAGAATTGATATCGCAAAATGCATCATTAAAATTATTATTTGATGACCGATTGAGTTAAAAATTAAATCAGAGTTAAGCAATTTATGTTCTAAAATAATAGAAATTCTATTTCATAAACCAAATATTGAACGTATAACAGAAATATTAAAAACTGATCATTTAAATGTCACACTAGTGTTAGAGTAGCACCTAATCTAATTGCAGAAGCACGAGGAAAATGGGCATAAAAATTAATGAAAGTAAATCCAAGCACACAACTTTAACATTATGGTAAAGCCAAATATGGTAAATGCCCTACTGCCAAACTCGACAAGCTAACGAAATTATATACCTCAGAATCCACATAGACCGGCGATTAACCTGGAGATAACACATTTCCACAAAAAAAACTGCAGTTACCTTAGCAAGGAAGTCCTAAAAAATGCAACAATTAACCGATATGGATGTATGTTATGGGGCACAGCTTACGCGGCGAATATGGATATAATACAATACAAAAGTTTAATTTGAAAACGTTTAGAATAATAACGGGCCCACCATGGTATATGCGTAATGGAACTTTCCATACAGATCTAAAAATACGCATCATCAAGGAAGAGAATGAAATCGCAGCACAAAAATACGTAGCAAAGCTTCACAATCATCTGGCTAACAACTATCGTAACGCTTGAAGAGGAGATACTAACTAGCCTTCTAAAGAGCAACATCAAGTCAGCATATCTTTCCTGCTAATGGGCTTTTTTTCAATTAAGTTTAAAATTTTATTATTAATTAGTTTTAGGCTTGTCTAAGCAGATCCATCTTGCTGAAAATTGATTTCCTGCTCTGGGTACGCACACTGGTTAAGAAAATGGGGAAGATGGGTTTGCAAAATGCTCAAATAGTCTTCCTTTCACATAATCCCGTCAATTTTGTGCAACGATCCAACGTGCGAATATGTGAGACACCCCCATGCCATTATGTTGCCGCCTCCATGTTTCACGGTTTGTTTCACATGATGCCTTTGAAGCATGTCACCAGGTCTCCGCCAACAGTATTGCTTTCCATCCGATTGAAAACGATTAAACTTAGATTCGTCCGACCGGATAACACATTTCCAGTCTTCTATTGTCCAGTTCTTGTGTTCCTTGGCGAATTTTAGCCGAGCCTTAACATTTTTCTGGGATAAAGCTGGCATGTTTTTTTTTCACTGCTGCGACGTACCCAATCCTACAAAGCGCTCTTCTAGCTGTTCATCGACTCACGCTTTTATTTATTTCTGTAGATGCTTCGTTTGGCGTTAAAATTTTATTTTTTCTCATTTTAGACATCATAAGTCGAGCGTCAGAGTCTGTTAGAAGGCAACGGGGACCATTCAACTTCTTTTCAGCACAAACATTTTGTCTTTTCTGCACCACTGATTGACTAATTTGCAGCTTCTCAGCAATAGTGAGTGTCGAACACCCACTTTTAGTCAGGGAGATAATGTTATTTTCTTTATCAGAAGACAGCTTCTTCATTTTTCAGTGAATAGTTAGAGACTAAGTTCCAAATTCAACAACTCAACTAAAAACTAGTGGAAGAGAGTGATTTTCTAAATTGTGATTACGAATAATAAATGCAAAAGGCACTTAACGGTAAATCTGAAGATCTATTGCTGATAAGAAAGTAAGAAGAGCAAAAATATGAGCGAATAACGGATGGTGCAAAACTGATTACAAGCCGCTTGTTTTGGTTTTTAAATCATAACTATTCAATTTCTTCTTTTTCTATTTTGCTATATACGCCTAATTGTAAAAAATAAACAAGGTGTTCAATAAAAAAAAAAGTTTTTGTCATTTACTTTATTCGTTTAATATTTATGTTAGCTCAAACATGAAATTGATCGTGGAATCACTTTTGCTTCCCACTGTATATGTATATTTAATATGTATATTTGATATGTGTACGTGTATATCGTCCACACATCCTAAGCCAAACTTAGCGAAGAAGTGTTCTTAACGCTGTTTTCTTCTTCCTGTGTTCTTGCGAAACGCTCCCATTTGTTGCAAAATTTGCTTTCGAAAATACCCAAGCACTCCGAGATTACCTTGTTACTGTTGATTGGCACATCGCTGAATTATTTTCATTTCAAACTGATTTCTGGTGGCTTCCGGTGGCAAGGAATCGAATAAAAGTAGCCAACTTCGAATGGGGTGAGAAGTGAATATTTTGGATTGTGTGCTTCAAATGCATTTTCGTTTCTTGAAAAATATAAGAAAACACCTCTTTGCTCATTCGAAAGTTCGTCACAAGCTTATATATATTTTCAAAAAAAGTAAACACTTTTCTCTTAAATAAATTCACAAATTACTTACTCAGTCTCTGGAAGTTCCCGCACATTTGTTGTAACCCTTACACTTCGCTTTTGGATGCTTAACTCCACTTCATCTGAATTTTGATTCAATAGGTATACAATTGATGAATACATTTTGATATTGAATATAATTTTTAAAATTTACAAACAACGTATTGTAAAGAAGCTAATGCAAATGTCAACGAAAGAGAATATAAAGAAGGAATAGAGCAAATTAGCACTGCCGAATTTTTAAAATATAACTTTAAAAGGATATAAATAAAAAAAACAGTGAGCACATGGTTCCTTTAGAAAACATTATCAAAATACTTTCTGAATACAATCTGAGAGGGCATATAAATAAGTGGAATTTGTCAAAAAAGAATCTAAATATTTGGACCTATAGCCGAAGGAATTAAAACAAAAACTGAAAAGAGTCTTTAATAAAATAAAACTTCCACAAACTGGCAAGCAAATAAAGTAATGTCTATGTCTTTCTGAATTTAATAGAAAATTTTTAAAGGATTTCAGTCGTGCTGCTCTATCAATGACAATGAGTTTAAAGAAATATTCTAAAATGGTTGTAAGAGATATAATATATAGTACAAAGAACCTTTATGAAAATCGAATAAACTTATTACTTTAAGGAGTTTCGTTTCCTTGATATTAGGATGGCTCAAATAAAACGCGATTTTATTTTTGAGGTTTAAAAGTTTCACAAATAACGTTTATTTTCGTTGAGAGTACAAAAAAAGGAGAGCGTTACAAGGACGCAGAATTGACAGATCAATTATGTTTGGGCGGTGCTGGCCAGATAATAGATTTGCCCTTAGCGGTGTTTACGAAATTAACCGCCACAACCACCCCCTTCAGTCTGTGTGTTCGGTTTATAAACACAGACGATCGGGAAATTTTACTTTTCTTCCGGAGCGTGTTGTGACGAAAGCCACTCGTCTCTGCGGGAAAAAAGTCTACACTCTCCGCTATAAAATTGTCGACGATTAATCCTGTTTTTAACCTGTCGACTGATATTTTCTTCGTTTTATTTCCGAAATCCAGTGTGTAGTACTTTATTACTGGATATGTGCCATCGTATGGTTGTTGAAGAGGTGGTCCCACTGTGACGTTTCTTACAAACACTTGTTTGCTTGTATGTAGTAATTTTGTACGAATGGTTTTGATTTTGTATGATGCGTTGTTGTCGCCGGACGGAACGAATTTATCACACACCCGAATTCTCGAATTATTTCGAATTTGTTTGGATTTGGTTTATGCTCGAAGAAGAATTCTGCCGGTAGTCTTAAACTCTTGCCGTAAACCATTTGCACTGGGGTCCCTTGAATGTCCCACTTGAACGTTGATCGAAGCCCAAGCATGTTTAGTGGTAATTCGACTAACCAGTTTCGTGTGTCTTTACATTTCGATGCGGCTTTAAGCGTTCGATGAAACCGTTCCACCAATCCATTGGATTGCACGTGATATGTCGTGGTGCGTAGATGACATATGCCTATTCTGGTACTAAGCTGGTTTAAGATTTGACTTTCAACTTAATGTATGAGTACATATATTTGGCCAGACAAAGCTGTCTTTGATGAGCCCCGTTGTAGCGCCCTGGCAGTATGTTAAATGTTGCAGAGAGCATTGAAAAAATCCCTGAGGTATGACATCGGAGTAAAAGGTTTGTATTTGTTGTTTATTACTTGACAATAAATTTGTTGGCTTGAGTTAATTAGAGGTATTTCAATCAGCGTTGTACTACATTGGCTATATCCTTCAATGACGGACTAAAGTTCTATATAGGCTCGCTGCTTCGAAGCAATGACGTCATAGTCGATGGATTCATGTTGAATTGCGTTTAGTCGTGATAGAAAATCGGTAACTATGTTTTCATTTCCTTTTACATACCGTATATCGGTCGTAAATTGGCTGATGTAATGTAAATATTGAATTAGTCTTGGGTGTATGTAATCGGATTGTGGTCGGTGTAAATTATGAATGTTCTGCCTTCGAATTGATCACTCAAGTATTTAACGCTTTTGGAAATAGCGAAAAGCTCTCTAGAATAAGTACTCCAATATTATGATTAAGTAAATTTTAGCGAAAAAATCTTAGGGGTCTTTCTTCGTTGTTGTTTTTTTTTGATGTAGAACAACCCCGATACAATTATCCGATGCGTCGACAGATAGTGTAAGTGACACGTTTACTTGTGGATGTGCGAGTAGAGTTGCGTTAGCCAGTTTTAATTTAAAATCGTTGAATGCAGCGCGGGTTTCGCCTGTCCAGTGAATAATTCGTTTTTCATTTTACCTAGTATAAAAACATGTAGAATACTTTCAGTATGAGCGACTCCTTGTATGAACTTTCGATAAAAATTTGTCATTGCAACGTCGTAGATCTTTTGCCATAGTGAGCTCTTACTAGGTCCTTATTGCTTCAACTTTTTCTGGGAGTGGCGAAATTTCATTTGGAGTGACCAAGTGGCCAAGATATTTTACAGTAGCTCAGCCTAAAGCACATTTTGCGGCATTAATTGTTCGGCCGTTGTTGACGACAATACCAACGTAAATTAAACTCGACCAAATTTACAAATATGTATATTTATTTAATTAAATCTGACCAAGTAAAAGACGTGTTACGAAATTTGATGTTTTCTCTTAAGCTATTTGACGACGAATGGCCTAGCTTTCTAAGAATTTCCAATTATTTCCATGGACAAATACATATTTTTAAAGTGTTATAAAGAGTAACTGATCGAATTGAGCGACATGAGAGCAACTATAACAATACAAATACATACATGTGAATGAGAGTAAATATATTTTAGTATGAGTAAAATATAATAGAAATGTTATACATAGAGCAGAGTTGGACTAATATTATAGTTAGGGGATTCACCAACTTCGGCAGTAGCGTTGCAATTACATTCCACCTCCAGGTGAATCTTTAGGGAGATTCACGAACTTCTAAAGCGGCTAGCTTACTGGCTGGTCGGCGTAATATTCCTTGACTGGTTTTAACAAATGCAGTTCGAACTTGACCATCTTTTGCTTTGATGACATCTTTTATGACGCCTTTCATCCACTGACTACGTGGTAGACTAGAGTCACAAATAATAACTACATCTCCAGGCTGCAAAGGTTTAGCTTTCTCTCTCCACTTCGGTCGGCGTAATAAAGACGGTAAATATTCGCAAGTCCATCGCTTCCATAAGCGATCTTTCAAAGATTGAGATATTCTGTGCTGCTTATTTAGACAAATTATACCTTCGTCAGTATTTGGCGTCTGAGTTGAATTTAGACAACCCAACAGAAAATGATTTGGAGTCAATGGCTCTGGATCATGTGGTGAAACGGGAACATCAGTTAATGGACGACTGTTGATTATATTCTCGGCTTCTATCAACGTACTTCTAAAGGTTTCCAACCTTGGCGCTTCTTCCTTTAGTACTTGTAGTAAAAGACGTTTTACACACTGGACTAATCTTTCCCAACAACCACTGGCAGAAGGATTTATCGGACAGTTAAAAATCCAATCTATTCCACGACTAGTACACTCTTCGGTAATTCGGCTTAAATCAAATATACTATTTTCGTTGCGAAGGACTTTCTGAGCACCGATGAAATTGGTACCATTATCGCTGCGAATTCTTACTGGGGTTCCTCTTCTGTTGACGAAATTACGTAGGCAGACCAAAAATGAATCGGTGGATAAATCTTGTGCCACCTCCAGATGAACGGCTCGCACCGTTAAACATGTGAACAATGCTACCCATCGTTTTTCACGTCGGCGACCAATGGCTATCTGGATAGGGCCACAATAATCAACGCCAGTATAACTGAACGGGCGGACGTATGGCGTTAGGCGATCAGGCGGCAGTTGGCCCATCATTGGTGTAACAGGCTTAACGTTGTTGATTTTGCAAATTGAACATGATCTTTTTACGGACTTTAGTACTGATCTTATATGCGGAATCCAAAACTTTTGACGAATTTCATTAATAGTTAGGCTCTCGTTTTGGTGATGTAACTTCCCATGATAGTGGGCTATGACCAATCGAGTTAAATAATGTTGTTGTGGCAATATAACTGGACGACGAGCTGATACGGGCAAACAGTATGCTGCGTCGATATGACCATTGACTTTAATTAAACCGTCCTCATCCAGGAATGGAGTTAGAGCATATATGTGACTTGACTTGGCGATTTGTTGCTTAGAACGAAGCTGGACAAACTCTAATGCGAATTCTTCTTCTTGTGCACGGCGACATATAACTTTCTCTGCATCTGATATTTCAACGACCTTCAGCTGACCTTTACGACGACATTCGTTACTTGCGTTGTATATAAAACGTAAAACCCATCCCATGACTTTAAGAACCTTCAAATAAGAAGAAAAGTTACTGATATTCAAGACATACTCTTTCTGCGACACAAGTAAAATGCAATTCTTTATTTCTTCTTTGGCATCTTCATTCGGCGTGAAATCGGCTGGTTCTGTGGGCCATTCTTCTTCAGGTAGACGTAGAAACTCTGGACCTTTCAACCATCTGCAACTCGGGTCAAACTGTGGCAATGGTACACCCCTGGTAGCTTCATCAGCTACATTCAACGCTGTTGGCAACCACCTCCACTGAGACGGTTCTGTAGAATACAATAGCTCTGATATTCTGCTAGCGACGAACTGCTTATAGTCACGAGTTGTGGACCTAATCCATAAGAGCACTGTTTTGGAGTCACTCCAAAAAAAGACTCGATGGATAGCAAAATCATGGCATTCGTGTATTGATTTATTTAATCGGCTCCCCAGGACAGCTGCTTGAAGCTCCAAACGTGGCACGGTCATACCTTTAACTGGCGCGCACCGTGACTTAGCTGCGACGAAGACGACATCTTGTTTATCACCTTTGCATATACGAAAAAATGCAACTGCTGCATATGCACTGGCGCTTGCATCGAGAAATACATGTAGTTGAATCTCATCTGCTGACATCAGTGATGTAGAGTAACATCTTGGCACGGAAAATGTTGAGACATTCTGGAAACTGTCCCACCATGAGACCCATTTATGATTTAGCTTGTGTGGCAGAGGTTCATCCCAATTTATTTGACATTTCCACAATGACTGTAATAATAATTTCATGTAGATTGTGGTATTGGCTAAGAACCCGAACGGGTCATAAATCGCCATGACGATACCCAATAGTTCACGTTTGGTTGGCGGATGCTTAGCGTTTAAAACATCTCGAGCAATTTTATGAAATTTAATATGAAATTCGAAGCAATCGTTAACTGTGTTCCAAAACATACCCAAAACTTTGTCTAGAGTAGGCTGAGGCTCCATGTTGAAGACTGATGTTGATGTTTCTTCTTTATTGTTAAAAGTAGCTTGAAGTGTTTTATTGTTAGACAAAAAGTTTCTTAGTTTGAAACCGGCAACAGAATTTATAACCATAGCTTCTTTTACTATTTTTTCTGCTTCAATCGTATCGTTGAAACTAATGACATACATATTATTTATAACAGCGTGTACTCCTTTAGGCATGGTAGACTCAAATTGCTTGGCGTTAACGTTCTTTATATATTCGGCACAACATGGTGAGCAAATTGCTCCAAAAATCAAAGACGACATAACGTATGTTCGAATAGGCTCATTGGAATCATCACGCCACAGAAAACGTTGCGAATTCTGATCAGCAGCCCTGATCTTAACCTGCGAAAACATTTCTTGAACGTCGGCTGCTACTCCTACTGAACCTTGACGGAATTTGTGTATAATGGCAATGAGTGGTTGTGCATGATCCGGACCTTTTAACAAGACCGAATTTAAGGAGACATTTGAAGCGCTGGCGGCGGCGTCGAATACTATTCGAAGTTTGTTCGGCTTATGGGGGTTGACTACCCCAAAATGTGGCAAATACCAAGTAGTTGGACTTGATTGTTGAACTTCATCCGGTGATAATAACCGGGCATAACCATTGCTGACATATTTCTCTATATTGTGTCTGAAATTGGCGGCAAAATCTGCATCCTTTTCCATACGTATTTCAAGATTAGTTAATCGATGAAGAGCCATATCATAACTTCGTGGAAGTGTGGTGGCATCACTTCGCCATAATAAGCCCACTTCATATTTTTCACCGACTTTCTTAGTTGCACCTTCCAAAATTTTTCTGGCCCGATGATTATCATCTGAATCGAGTACTACGTTGGAACTTCGTACTCCAAAATTTTCAACTGAGTAATGTTCTTGCACTAATCTATGAAGCTCTTGTAAAGACTGAGACTCACGCACATGTAAAACGCGAGGCTGCATAACTTCATTTTGATTTAATGGCCCATATACCACCCAACCTAATGGCGTATCTATAGCTATTGGCTGATTTGGTCCGGCATCGATTGTCTTCTTTGCTATTCCAAGATAACTATTATCAAGACCTACTAGAACGACTGGCTTGGCATTTGTGTAGCTCTCGATTGGTAACGATTGCAAATGCGAATAAAGTTCTTTGTTAAATGATTGCGTTGGCAAATTTAATGATTTGACTGTATACACATTCTTCAGATAAAATTCAGAGGTAGTACCCCTAGTGGCGACAGAAATCTTTCTCGAATTTTCTTTGACTTGACTTTCACCATACCACTGTAACGTAAGCGGCATATTTTGACCACGCAGACCCAGTTTAACTGCGACAAATTCTTCTACTAATGTGATTGACGAACCATCATCAAACATTGCAAAGGCAGACATATAGCCCTTTGACCCCGACAATGTTATCGGAAAAATTTTAAATAAACTTTTTTGTTTGATCAATGAACAACTTAATACTCGTTCTGGACACACGACTGGAATGGATTGCGTCGAATTCTGATGCAACAATTCATGATGCATACGTTTGCAACTATTAATTGTACATTGTTTTCGCTGACGACAATTACTCAAACCATGACCTTTACGTAAACATCCGAAGCACAAATGGTTGTTTTTGACGAAACTCCATTTAGCTTGAAAATCACTTGACAAAAATTGACTACAATCAACTAATTTGTGAGTTTGACCACATTTTACACAAATTACTTTTGCTTCAGGCTGTACTTCATTGCTGTACAAGACGCGACGTGTTGACTGCATGACGTTACCTTGAATTGCGTGAAGAGACACTTCTGACACTCCTGGCAGTAAGGAAATGAATTTAGCTATTTCACTAAGCCATTCCCCAAAATTTTCCACTGTTGGAAATGGCAAGATGGCTGCTCGTTGACTCCACTCATATTGCTTCGACGCAGGCAACTTTCCTACTAAGCACTCTAATAGCGTAGGATTCATCAGGTATGCTCACACCCGGCAGACTTGAAAAATGCGACGATATTTCTGACACGATTGGAAAATTCTAAAATCTTTTCTAAACTGTTTTCATTTATAGACGAAAATGACTGTACCTTTTGAAGTTGAGCTCTAATTAACAATTCACGCCGACCAAAATTGAATTCTAACTCTTGCAATACCTAAGGTACATCATCGGTATAAATTAATAACGACGTGACTGCTTTTTTCGCAGCACCTTGTAATGCCTTATGTAGACGCAGAAGGTTTTGCCTATTGCTATACTGAAATTCCCGGGTCGTGTCATTATAATTTGCTAAAAATAATGGCCAATCTTCGGGATTACCATCGAAATTCGCCAATGGAAAAAGTCTGGCGGCGGAATTGTCCATAAACGTTAAAGATGCGTTATTAATCGTTGGCGTTTCTAATGTACGTTGAGGCAAATGTGTTGATGAAAATGGCGGCTGTGTTGGTATGTATGTTGAAGTTGACGACTGCGCTTGCGTAGACGGCGGCAGCGGTGGATTTTTGTCGGCAGCGTTGGCGTAGCTGCTGGCTATAACTGCTTGTCTGTTGCTAACTGCATCATCACGGAGCTCCATAACACACTCACGAAGTGATGCAATTGTCGATACCAATAACGCGATCTGGTCCACAGGAACACTAACTGAATGATCTTCAGAAGCACCCGTTTGATCTTCCTTACCATCCATATCGCTTGTAGATTCGTATTCTGTGTTATCTCTATTAGATTCTGAACTGCTGGCTAGCTTTTTTGCTCGGGCTCTTGTAAGCATC
The DNA here is from genome assembly GCA_037013455.1 of Ceratitis rosa. NCBI lineage: Eukaryota > Metazoa > Arthropoda > Insecta > Diptera > Tephritidae > Ceratitis > Ceratitis rosa. Next base: position 6,299,702 of record JAWMAG010000015.1, on the reverse strand, counting down.
AAGATATTCCAATTCGTTATGAGAAAACAAATTTTGTAAACAAATGTTTACGACAATACCAACGTAAATTAAACTCGACCAAATTTACAAATATGTATATTTATATAATTAAATCTGACGTGTTACAAAATTTGCTGTTTTCTCTTAAGCTATTTGACGACGAATGGCCTAGCTTTCTAAGAATTTCCAATTATTTCCATGGACAAATACATATTTTTAAAGTGTTATAAAGAGTAACTGATCGAATTGAGCGACATGAGAGCAACTTGAACAATACAAATACATACATGTGAATGAGAGTAAATATGTTTTAGTATGAGTAAAATATAATAGAAATATTATACATAGAGCAGAGTTGGACTAATATTATAGTTAGGGGATTCACCAACTTCGGTAGTAGTGTTGCAATAACAACCGTTTTGCTGAAGTCGTTCTAAAACTGTTCAAATTTGTTGTTGATGCTCAGCTTCATTGTTCGACGCCCCGCAAATATCGTCGAAGTATGGTATGACGAAATCGAGTCTTCTAAAGACGTTATCGATGTGTCGTTGGAATGTTTGGCCGGCGTCGAATAGCCCGAAATGTGTTTTATGGCTGTTTTATCGATATCTTCAGGGCATAGGTATTTGTTGGTACACTCTTTTCAAATCAATCGTTCTGTTTGGTGAAAGGCGGCGGCCCCGGTAGCCGAGTGCCTGGGTCCGAATTCCGGTACGACCAACATCAAAAGTTATAGATAATTAATTTAAATAAAAAATAAGTAAAATTTTCTAATTGCGGTCGCTCCTCGGCAGAGAATGTTAACCTTCCCCGCCCGGTGTATTGCTGACATGTTAATGACAACGACAAAAAACCATCAGCCATTCGGAGGCGGCTTAGTACAAAATGTAGGTCCTTCCATATTTTGGAAACACATCAAGACGCAAAACCGCATATTGGAGGAGGAGCTCGGCCGAAAATCGCTTCAGCTGATACAAAACGCCAATTATGTATTATATATACTACATATAAGGTGGCGTGGCTTGGCGCGCACTGGTGGACCGTGAGTGATAATACCTATGATGGAATGTGGTGATTTTTGGGATTGGTTTATTTTATGATGGTGCGAATAACTCTTTGAATTCGGAGAGAAAGGTTGAGTCAGGTGTGAGTCAGTTATGAGTTTGATCCCTGCGTTGCTTGAGATTCGGATTATGCCATTTGCATGTAGTTTTGTTGTTTTTTCGATCAGTAGTCGGGTTTTTAAATCTACCAGAAGGTCATAGTGCGTCAAGAAACCCGCCCCAATAATTGGCGTTTTTACGTATGCTACGCAAAATGTCCATACAAACGGTCGTCGGAGGCCAACATTTAATTTTATGGTTTTCTGCTCGTATGTTCGTATTTGTGTTCCATTCGCTGAGACGGAGGCTATTGCTACCATTGCCGAGCTGAAAAGTGCATCTCGTAGCTTGAGCTGGCGTTTCTACTTTTTTTTGGTAGTGTTGTGTATCAACGACCCTGCGGTCAAATTTGCATGGTGGCCTGCATTTGCGAACGCTTGGCCCATATTTGTAGTGATACCAACAAATGTCTTGATTTTCGCGGCTTCTAGAACTTGATCATATTGGTGTTTGTCGATGAAGGCTCTCACGATAAGGTTGTTTCACTGATGTCACGAGATAGCCCGTTAGTTTGACGTTTGATTACTTTCATATATGTAAATATGTATTGCTGCCTCTGGTAGCTTCCATAATACAGCCAGCCGTTGTTGCTGCGTCAGTTAAGATTATGTGCTCGTCTGCAGATAATAGCGCCCGAATTTGTTCCGAAAGGTTTTAAGGATTTCGATTTTAGGGTATGCACCTGGAATGTCTGATCCCTTAATTGGGAAAATGCCGCTGCCAGGCTGTCCCATAAAGTTAAAGGTTGACATCACTGCCGTCCAAGATATGCGATGGACGGGACAAGGACGGAAGAAGTTGGATCCTTGTGAAATTTACTACAGCGGCCATACAAAGGAGCGCAAATTTGGTGTCGGATTCGTGATGGGAGAGAGACTCCGTCGCCGAGTACTGCCATTCACTCCGGTGGATGAATGTCTCGCCACAATTCGCATCAAAGCAAAATTTTTCAATATATCGTTGATTTGTGCCCACGCCCCGACGGAAGAGAAGGACGATTTAACCAAAGATGCCTTTTACGAGCGCCTCGAATACACTTATGAGCGCTGCCCTCGCCACGACGTCAAAATTGTGCTTGGTGACTTCAACGCTAAGGTGGGCAAAGAAGGTATCTTTGGTACGACTGTCGGAAAATTCAGCCTCCACGACGAAACATCCCCAATGGGCTGAGGCTGATAGACTTCGCCGGGGCACGAAATATAGTTGTCTGTAGCACTAGATTCCAGCACAAACAAATTCACCAAGCTACTTGGCTGTCTCCAGATCGGAAAACGTTCAACCAGATCGATCACGTTGTGATAGACGGAAGACATGTATCCAGTGTTTCAGTTGTGCATAAGTTCCGAGGTCCCAACATTGGCTTGGACACTATCTTGTCGCAGTGAAGATACGCACGCGCCTCTGTGTATCGAAGAACGCCCGTCAACAAACACAAGGAAGGTTCGATGTTGAAAAGCTGCAATCACAGCACACTGCCGAACGGTTTACTCGACTTGCACACCGGCTCTCCGAGACCACTCATCAGCCTTTTTAACATCGCATATAAGGTCCTATCAAGCGTTTTGTGTGAAAGACTAAAGCCCACCGTCAACAAACTGATTGAAACTTATCAGTGTGGCTTTAGACCTGCTAAGTCAACCATTAACCAGATTAATTAACCATGCTCCAAATCTTGGAAAAGACCCGTGAAAAGAGAATCGACACCCACCACCTTTTCGTCGATTTTGAAGCCGCCTTCGACAGCACGAATAGGAGCTACCTTTACGTCTGAATTTGGTATCCCCGCAAAACTTACACGACTATGCAAATTGACGTTAAGCAACACTAAAAGCTCCCTCAGGATCGGGAAGGACCTCTCCGAGCCGTTCGATACCAAACGAGGTTTCAGAAAGGGTAATTCCTGATCGTGTGATTTTTTAATTTAATGCTGGAGAAAATAATACGAGCTGCAGAGCTAAATAGAGAAGGTACAATCTTTTACAAGAGTGTCCAGCTGCTGGCATACGCCGATGATATCGATATTGTTGGCCTCAACAACCGCGCCGTGAGTTCTGCTTTCTCCAGACTTGATAAAGAATTGAAGCGAATGGGTTTGGTATTGAATGAGGGCAAGACGAAATATCTCCTGTCATCAAACAAACAGTCATCGCATTCACGACTCGGCTCCCACGTCACTGTTGACAATCATAACTTCGAGGTCGTAGATAATTTCGTCTATCTAGGGACCAGCATTAACACCAACCAACAACAATGTCAGCCTGGAAATCCAACGCAGAATCACTCTTGCCAACAGGTGCTAGTTTGGACTGAGTAGGCAATTGAAAAGTAAAGTCCTCTCTCGGCGAACGAAAACCAAACTCTACAAATCGCTCATCATACCGGTCCTACTATATGGCGCAGAGGCGTGGGCGATGTCAACATCTAATGATTCGGCTCTATGAGTCTTCGAGAAAAAAGTTTTGCGAACGATTTATGGTCCTTTGCGCATTGACAACGGCGAATACCGTAGATGATGGAACGATGAGCTGTACGAGCTATACGATGATATTGACATAATTCAGCGAATGAAGAGACAGCGGCTACGCTGGTTAGGCCATGTCGTCCGAATGGATGAAAACACTCCAGCTTTGAAAGTATTTGATGCAGTACCCGCTGGTGGAAGCAGAGGAAGAGAAAGACCTGCACTCCGTTGGAAAGATCAAGTGGAGAGTGGCCTGGGTGCACTTGGCATTTCCAACTGGCGCCAGGCAGCGAAAAGAAGATAAGAATGGCGCTCTTATATTGATTCGGCTATAATCGCGTAAGCGGTGCCAACGCCAATAAATAAGAAGAAGAAGTTTGTGTATTGTTGGCAAATTTGTGCCTTTAGACCGCACATACCGATTATGGTGTAGTACCGGTTTTTGTCAGAAATAATTCCTGCTGCTTCGACGAAATCTGGAAGTTTAACTTTTCCTTCTTTTTGAATGTCCACCCGCATTGTTAATGCTGTCGCAGCGTCGTTCACATTCTATTTTCCTGCAATTTTTTTTTTGTCGTTGTCACCAGTAAAGAGTTTCGTTTCCTTAATATTCAGATGGCCCAAATAAATCGCAATTTTTTTTTTAGTTTGAAAGTTTTAAAAAGAACGTCTTCATCCATCGGGAGTACAAAAGAAAAGAAGAGGGTTTCAAAAACGTAGAACTGACAGAACAATTATGTTTGGGAGGTGCTGCTTTAGTGGTGGTCACGAAGTTAACCGCCAGTGCAGTGCTAGCGAAGCCTGCGGTGAACTCTCTATTGTATCATAACGATTTCCGGATCGCTAAAATAAGATAACGATGATTTTAAAGATTATAATATTCGGTGTACTTAATTAAACGATATTCGCTATCGCATGATCAGCTGTTGCAAACTACCCTACAAATCGCGAAACTAAGCGAGGAATATTTTGAAGTCGTTATCACCATTTTATTAACTTTAAAAAAAGTAAAGTAGATCGGTAAATTATCTAAGCTACATATATGAAAAAGGAAATGGAATGAATAAAAAAATTTCAGTATTTGCAATAATTTTTATTTTTTTTATTCCAAGATGAGGAGGTATCCTTCCCTTCACCATTGGATAGAATTTTGTTTCGTAAGTAGAAGATCCGTTCCACTTGAATTCAACTGAGTTTCGGAATCTAAATAGATTAACGCCAGATTTAGTTGAAGAAATCGTTTTTCAATTTGATGGCTAACTAAAAGGCAGAAGAATAACAGCAATATCTCCAGAGAAACAAGTAATAACATAGCTATTAGATGTTTTTTAGTTTTAACACTGTTAATATGCTAACCGCCTTGTGATACTTTGAAACTGTCCCATTGAAGAGCAATGGGGAATAACCATGAGTCTATCGTCCGTAAGCCGTTGTGTCCGTTGCGTAACAGACGTATTCAATCGTTCGAAGTTTTCTATGAAGGTTAGATTTCCCATGACCCATAAGTGCGGCAAGCTGTAAAAGAAACGTTTGGCTCACCATTAATTGGAGGCACTCATTTGTCACACCATGTATATCAATCTATGAATGTGCAAATGCAATACCTCCAGAATCCCGCTCGCATGTACAAAAAAAAAACTATTTTTATACTTAAAAAATGCAATTTTAAATATATTTAATATACCCGAAACCTCCGCTCGGATACAAAGAAATTGTGTATTTCATAGCCTTTTATTTACTGTGTTTCAAAACACATTTCTGGTTTGTTATTTATTAAATCAAAAAAAGGCTATTTGGTGTACATATATACAATTTGAAAATAATACAAAAGAAGAAAGGCCGTTGGTATATTGAGTTGAAGTTAAAATAACATTGATCGCCAAACTTGTTCGCATATCAATATAGTGCACATGCATTCACATACACGTTAAAACTAAAAAATTTTGTGTTAATCAAAAGTAAAATGTCGAGCTCGGTCAAATCTCCCTATTCCGCTCTAAAGGTCATTAAACTTTACATGGCAAGATGTTAAAAGAACAGTGGTCTCGGTATAATGCAACTCAAGATGCAGTGGAAAATTCGTGCGGTGCCTGCGCCATATTTTCGAACTATAACTGCATGTTAAAATGCTGGTCAGACACGCCGACCGCGCCTGCCTCCGCGTCTGCCTACGTGTCCGCTGCCATACGTATGTCGAAGATGGAGTTGCCGACATTCTCAGGTGATGCTACTGATTGGATAAGATTTTACGATGCGTTTTCTAACGTTGCGGAGCTGTCTGAAAGGAGATGCGCTAAAACTCATCAGCGGGTTCAAAATATGCGATGGGAATTACAAGGAGGCATGGGATTTATTAAAATCGCGCTTCATATTCAAGCGTGCCATCGTTGAGGTACATTTCAACGCAATGACCAATGCACACACGGCGCCGAAGGATCCAGCCAGTTCCGTCCTTTGATATGCGTTTTCGGCGCATATCAGCAACACATTCGCGAGTTAAAGGCATTTGGACGGCCTGCAGAGTTTCGGGACGACTGCCTGATGCACGAGATTGTAAACAAACTCTCGTTTGAGACCAGGAAGCAGTGGGAGCTGTCACTCGTCATCGACGAACCGCCTACATTCGAGCAGCTATCAGCGTTTCTACAGATAAGATGGTGGTCGCTGTCCATGTGGTCCAACTTCGGTCTCGTTGCACCACCACTACCAAAGTAAAGTAAAGGTGCAAAGCTCTACATGTAAGTCATGCGTTGTTGTCCGTCCACAAAATATAAGCTAGATAAAGAATTGCGATTATGTTTAAATTGTTTAAGTTCGAGCCTAACCCGATATAACAGTGATCTCCGCGTGCAGAATTTGCGGTCGACATCATCATACGCTGGTGCATATTACCTCTGCCACAAACAATGTCACATTGCCTACAGTAAACGTCCGTCAAGTCCAGTTATACAACATACAAATATTTAACTGCTTTATGCTGCAACCACCCATCTTACATACCTTCCGTCCATAGCAACCTATCTTATGAGAGCACCATGTAAATGACAAGTTGTCACCGCTAGCCCATGCCGTTATTGACGTTTGTCCCAAAGAAACCAGCGGAGATTCGATTTTTTCCGTAAAACCGGCTCAGCTCATTTTTCGCTGTTATACAAGGTTGAGTACTGACTTTTTGAAACTAATACTAAATAAACTGAGGTAATGTGTAGCTTTTTCAAAAGAAGAGAAAACTGAATTCGTAATTAATTATTTATTACCATATAGATCATATATATTTGATGTTTATATTTGAATTTGGGTGTTTATATTTGAATTTATAAATTATGAAATATGTTGACCAAAATTATAAATTTGTTTTATAGTATGCACACACACTCGTAGCTATCAACATTTCGCCGTCGTTCGCAGCGTCGATAACTCGTGTATGTACATCGCTCTTCCAGTCGGCTGTTATGGACGTTAGCTATGTAAGATGGGTAGTTGCAGCATTACTGTAGAGACGTGTTTTTTGATCGGCTCCTTAACCTGACTTAAAGTTCAAGAATAGACAAATAAAAACAAAACTAAACAGAATATATAACAAAAAACAAAAGCATTTCCAAATAAACAGAAAGAGCGACGGCAGAGAGAAATGCCTATTTCACTGTTCATGTGAGAAAATCACCACCTAACAGCAATGCAAAAACAAGCAGTTCAACTTTACATACGCCAACGCAGACCTTAGCAACAACAGGGAATGCAAAGAGAGAAATAATAGCCTGTTTCCACCAAGCACTTAAATGCATTTAAGGCCTCTGTTAAGTGAATGAAATGTCAAACGTTTCCACCGGAAGGGAGTTAACTCAATCAGCTGATTTTTGATTACATTTGCAGTTTGCAAAATTTGTCACAAGTATTAAAATCATGAATTCAAGAGACCGCATTCATTTTATCTTGCTATTTATGCAATAAATGCCTTTTGGCATGCTTACAACTTTGCCAACAATGCCTTTGACTTCGATCCCCGATTGCGTTAACTGCATCGCCATTTCTTTGTATACATGAGAGTTTTTTCGGCAACCTCCTGAGCTCTTCCTTCCCAGCAATCAAGGAAACTTTCCTCCTTCGTAAGGTCCCACTTGCGTCATTTTGTTTCCATTTTCAGTTTAGTTTATTTTTTTCAGTAATTATTTATTTTGTTTTTCTAGAAAACCGCAATTGGAGGAGTAGCTCGGGCGAAAAATCGCTTAACCGCTTACAAAGCGCCAATTATGTATACATAATTATTTGTTTTGCGCAATCAGCTAATAGTTGCCAGAGTCGCGTATATTTTTATGTTGAGGGGCTCGTTTTCTATTCCACAATTGCTTTTTGTTTGTTTTTTATTTTTATTTTATTTTATTTATCTTCGCCAATTACATAATATATGTTTTTATGTTAATATTAAGGCAAAAACGTAACTTTTGCAGAACAAATTTCACCATGCAAAATAAAAGTCTGGCCCCTCATTAAATCCGAAAATACACGACTCTGGCAAGAAATATACCGAAACTTCCGAAATGTTTATATTAATAGTGACAGCATCGACTATTAACATAACACTTTGAAAAGTGAGTTAACACACTTTTATACAACAACAAACGCATGGGAATTTAGCATTTAAATGCGATGTTTAAATGCATTTAAGCTAAAATGCATTTAAGGTCCGGTGGAAATAGGCTATAACTCTCTTCACAACATGTGTAAGTTCCCTAGCAATAGCTGAAAAACAAACAGCTATGCAGTCAAGCAGCACAGCAGCAGCAGCAACTCCAGTGCGGGCTACTAATAGCCTATTTCCACCGGACGTTAACTGCATTTTAGCTTGAATGCATTTAAACATCGCCTTTAAGTGCGAAATTCCTATGTGTTTGTTGTTGTATAAAAGTGTGTTAACTCATATTATCAATACTTAATGTAAAATAAAATTAAAAAAAATAAAAAACAAACAAAAAGCAATTGTGGAGTATAAAACGATCCCCTCAACATAAAAATATACGCGACTCTGGCAACTATCAGCTGATTGCGCAAAACAAATAATTGTGTATACATAATTGGTGCAAAACAAATATTTATGTATCTATAATGTGCGCTTTGTAACCGGTTAAGCGATTTTTCGGCCGAGCTACTCCTCGAATTGTGGTTTTCTAGAAAAGCAAAATAAATATTTACTAAAAAAATAAACTATGGTAAACTGAAAATGGAAACAACACGACGCAAGTGGAACCTTACGGAGGAGCAAAGTTTCCTGGGTTGCTGGGAAGGAAGAGCTCTGGAATTGAAAGGTTGCCGAAAAAATTCTCATGTATACAAAGAAATGGCGGTGGAGTTAACGCACTTGCGAATCATAATATTGTATAAATAGCAAAATAAAATAAATGCGGTCTCTTGAATTCATGATTTTAATACTTGTGACAAATTTTGCAAACTGCAAATGTAAACAAAAATCAGCTGTTTGAGTTAAATCACTTTCGGTGGAAACGTTTGGCATTTCATGCACTTAACAGAGGCCTTAAATGCAGTTAAGTGCTTGGTGGAAATAGGCAATAATACTGAACAAGGTGAGACAGCCAACATGAAAAAAGGGTCGGCAGTGCAGAAAGGCATTGATCACTAAATAAATGTGGTAAACAAAAAGAGGAAAACTAGTCCTCCCAAAAAAAGTGATTAACGCTAAGAAATATACCGTTGGCTCCATTATCGATGCTGATGGTAATGCACTGAAAGGGAACAGATTTGCCCCGCTAAGTGAGAAAGAGCCTATAACAGACCCAAAGGGTATTTCCACAGTCATCAATAGTAAACCTCCACCAATATACTAGCGGGAGTGCAGCTATATTTACTCGTTACGAACATAGCCAATATAGTAGGTACCAACAATTTATTGTACATCTTGAAAAAGGAAACATAGACTTGACACAAATACAAGTACACAGTGAAAAAGGCTTTCGTGAAGTCGTTGTGTTTCTTTCTGCAAACAACAAGAATTATTACTCTTACCAGTTGAAGAGTGCGAAAGGCCTGATTGTTGTAATAAAGGGAATTGAAGCCACTGTTGACTCAGGTGCCATAAAAGAAGCTCTAGAGGAGCAAGGGTTTGAAATTAGGGCAGTTTCAAGTGTTCTTATCGCCATGCTCAGCCCAACTTAAGAAAAATGAAACGCATCCAATTTACGGTTTAAAATATCTTTGACGCCGAAGAATCACGGTGGAAGAAGCGCTTAAGCGGAATGGTCCCGTGCAATGCACAAACTGTCAGGAATTTGGTCACACAAAATCCTATTGTATTTTACGTACCGTCTGCGTAGCATATAGTGATCTTCACCATTATCCCAAATGCCCCTTGAATAACACGGATGCAACACAAAAAAAGTGTAGCAACTGCGGTGGCAATCACACCGCTAATTCTAGAGGTTCTCTGGTTTACAAAGATTTAATATCTAAACTTGCTCAGGGTATACTAGCCACACGGAACCAACTCCCAAATACTACTTCCATTCCGAGCTCTTCCAACCTACGCAGCTCAAATATTGGCCAAATGACCAATGCCAACGTATTGTAGTAAAGACCAATGAACAGGCCCCACCAGTCACTCCATCCAGTACTGGATTTGGGACCATGATTCTTAATCTAACCCAGTGCATGACACAATTTATGTCAACCATGCAAAGTATGGTTCATGACCAAATAAATGCGCAAAACCAAATGCTCCAAACCCTGTTGACCAAAAAATGAGTGAACTCAGGATTTGCTTATGGAATGCTAATGGTGTAAACCATTACTTTGGCTGCGATTTACTGTCCGCCACATTTATATAACACGATCATAAGTACCAAAAATAGTTACGATTTTATCTTCCCAAGACACCAACTTACTGGCCTACGTACTCAAGGAAATTACCTGACCTGATTGACTTTGCAGTCACTAAAAGCGTAGATAGGAGTTTAGTATTTGCTGAAAACTTTTCTGACTTATCATTCCTCAATAATCATTAAATTGAACGAACAAGCAATTAAAAGTGAGCATGCTTTTCGACTTACTACATCAAGAACTAACTGGATTAAATATAAAAAATACATTAGCAGTCATATACAGACCAATCCGAAAATAGAGGTAGGAACTGATGTTGAAAACAAGTTACTTGTATTAAACAGTATACAAGCAACAGCAGCAACCACACCAGAGCAGAAATCAAGAGCAAAATCCTTGATTACTAATAGCGGAATAGAATTACTGGTCCGAAATAAGAGACGATTGCGTCGCGAATGGCCAGCCTACCGATCTCCCGATGCAAAAATTCGTCTTAAGGTGGCAGAAAACAAACTAAAAAAAGGCATTAATATACGAAGAAGAAAGAAATGTCAAGCATCTTATAACGTCTTTGTCTCCCAACGTTTCTTCTAAAAAAATCTCTATGGAAAGCTAGAAAAAACCTTAAGCCGCCAGTAAGTACTGAAGTACCGTTGAGAATGCGTAATGGTTCATGGACAAGAACGGATGAAGAAAAGGCGTCTTGTTTTGCAGACCACCTCAGCACAATATTTCAACCTAATACTGCTACAAATGTCACCAAACCATACTGCTCCTAGATACACTCTTACTTGCAGAGCATCTGTGTCTGAACTAAAAACACTATTACCGCCCTATATCCAAAAAATATATCCCGGAGACGATTATACACGTATCTCAATAAAAATGCTGGAAGAATTGCCAAGCATTGCTCTCGTTTTTCATGCAAAGCTTTTCAGTGGCTTTTTAATTCGAGGATATTATCCACAAATCTGGAAAAAGTCGCAGATAATTATGATTGCTAAACCAGGTAAAGACGCAACCCAGCCGTCATCATATACAGCCATGGCCAAAAATATTAGGCACCCCACTAAAACACAAGTATTCTCAAATGTGGCTATCAAAGTTACCACTTCTTTTTGTAAATGTCTTACATGGGTGTTTAACTGTTGATTAAACGAATAAATTGTGTAATATTAAAAGTCATAGCACTCTGGGTAATCTAAACCTAAAAATTGTCATTTTTAAGAAATTCATAAAATATTTTCGCATTTAAAATTTGAAAGTGAAAGTGTAAATTACATTTAGTGAAAAGTTAGCAATCTTATAAAAACTGTTCATATTTACCGAAAGGCCTAAAAAAATGAATTAAATTAATTACGATGATAGAGTTAGAATTCAAGTTCTAAGTGAAGAAGGTAAGTCTCAGGTTGAGTTTGCCAATTTGGTGGGCTGTTCGCGGTCCAATGTGCTATCAGGCGTTTTATGGAGTCGAAATCCCAAAATAATAAATCAAAAAGTGGAAGAAAGCGTCTAACCAGTAAACGAGTAGACCGAATGCTTATACGCGAGTCTCTCAAGGATCGCAAAAAATCTTCTTCTGTCCTTGCAGCTGCCTTTTCGGATGAATTTAGTAAACCAGTTAGTGCTCGAACAGCTAGAAGAAGATTTCTGAAAGCAGATTGAAAAGGATGTAAAGCCCGAAAGAAGCTCTCAGAAAAGAATGGGAAAAATCGTTTGGAATGAGCTGGCCGATACCAACATTTCACGGAAGAAAATTGGTCGAATGTTCTGTGGTCTGATGAATCAAACTTCGAGGTAAGCTTAGTTAAGATCGTCTTGAAGTATTAACAGCCATAGCTTTTTACCCTAGGGCAATTTTGAAGACATAATAAAAATCTTAATAAAACATTATTTTTTCTTTTCTACAGATATTTGGAGCACCTGGTGTGACGTTCGTGAGGCGACGGGTTGGGGAAGAATATCATCCAGATTGCATGGTGCCCACTGTTAAGCATGGAGGAGGCAGCATTATGATCTGGGGCTGCATGGTTGCTGATGGTGTCGGCGAAATGTTCGTTTGCGAGGGTCACATGGACAGTCAAATGTACATAAATGTATTATAAGCTGTTCTTCTGCATTCGTTAACGCGCATTTTCGGCGATACTAATTTAGACGGGGTTCAATTTCAGTAAGACAATGCTCCTTGTCACATATCAGCGACCACGATGCGTTGGTTTAGAGATAAAAACATTGTTTTCATAGATTGCCCTGTACAGTCTCCAGATTTTAATCCCATTGAGCACATGTGTGCCTTAATTAACGAGTGGTATGCTATAAGTGCGGACGAATGTGCAAAGCTTGTACGCAGCATGCGTAAGAGAATTGCTGCCGTTATTAAATCGGGTGGACCTACTAAGTGTCAATGTTATTATCACTAATTCATTTTATTTTCACTGGTTTACTAATAAAACTTCATTACTTCACTTGTTAAAACAAAAAATTCAGTAATTAGTGTGGTGCCTAATACTTTTGGCCAAGGCTGTAGACCAATCAGGCTGTTGCCTTGCCTATCAAAACTTTTCGAAAAAGTGCTGCTATCGAAAATTACTCCTTTTCTTCATCAAAATGATATTATTCCTACACATCAATTTGTAATTCACAGTAAAAGTAAATGAATACATAACAGATGAGTGTCCAATCACGGCAGGTGTTCCGCAGGGTAGTGTTCTTGGACCAATATTGTACATACTGTTTATCGCAGATATATATATATTCTTGTTTTTTTTTTTTTTTTTTGAATAATGTTTTATTGAATCTTTCCTTTTTGGAAACTAACAATAATTTCGAAAATCTTAAAGCTAATTCTTATTCCTAGAACAAGTTAATCATTACCACTGTATAGATTAACAAAGTAAGCAAAGTACAATAAATTACGAATATAACTTAGATTTATCAAAGAATGTGTTTATATAGATATCATTAGGTATACCAAACACTCATTACAAAATATATATCATAAAAGATAATTTGAAGTAAATTATAATATCATGAAGGATATATGCGGAGCGCAACTCCGATGTAGAATAATTGGATGAGGCAGAGCCCTTAGTCACAGTTCAAACGTAAATCCTTTCTCTTTAATCGCTTAGGGTAGTTCTGCTGTAATAATTTTTTAGCTAGAAAGTTTGGGTGGTTAGATAACCTTAATGAGTAATTTTTAAGCAGTTTCTCTATTTCCTCGGTGACGGTTTTAATCCCGAGATCTTTGTGAATTGCGGAGTTTTTTACATACCAAGGGGCTTTGCATATTGATCTTAAGGTTTTAGACTGCAGTCTTTGAATTCTATCCAGGCTAGATTTAGATGCTGAGCCCCAAATTTGGATCCCGTACATCCAAGATGGCTTTATTAGCATATTAAAAAGTAAAACTTTGTTTTCTAGACTTAGTTTGGACTTAGAGCCTACAATCCAATGCAAGTTCGCAATTTTCAATTTGGTTTGAGTAATCTTTTTGTCTATGTGGTTTTTCCAGGTGAGTCTTTTATCCAATGTAACTCCCAGGTAGCTAACGAATTCTTTCTGAGGTATTGTATTCCCATTTATAGAGATTGAAGGACATGTGTCTTTTTTTAGGGTAAATGTTACTTGTATACACTTAGACTCATTGACTTTAATTCTCCAAGTTGTTAGCCACTCTTCTATTACTTTTAAATGTTCTTGTAATCTGTAACTGGCTGTCATGGGGTTTGAATGGACACTAAGTATTGCTGTATCATCCGCAAAAGTTGATGTGATGAGGTTTCGGTTTGTGGGAAGATCGTTCGTATAAATTAAATATAAGACGGGCCCTAAAACACTTCCTTGTGGAACACCGGCAAATATTTCATAGGATTCGGTGGTGTAACTTTTTTGCCTAACACGAAATTTTCTGCCAATAAGAAAGCTTTCTAAGACATCATAAATTTCTACGGGAAGCGTAACTTTCAGCTTATATAATAGATCATCTAACCAAACTTTGTCAAATGCCTGGGCAACATCGAGGAACACTGCAGTACAATATTGCTTGTTTTCAAACGCTGATCTTATGTGTGCTACGATTCTATGCACCTGCTCTATTGTGCTGTGTTTTTCTCTAAACCCGAATTGGTGGCATGGTATGGTCTGTTTCGATTCTAAAATCGGTAATATTTTTTTTAATAAAAGTTTTTCGAAGATTTTTGAGAATACCGTAATTAAGCTAATAGGCCTGTAGGAGCCCACCAAAGATGGATCTTTACCTGGTTTAGGGATCATAATAATCTCCGAAAGCTTCCAGGATTTAGGAAAATAGTGTAGTCTCAATATACTATTAAATATACAAAGAATGTGTTTAATTGCCACATTTGGAAGCTCTTTTATCATATCACCCGTTATTCTGTCGTATCCAGGAGCTTTCTTTTTCTTTATGTCGTTAGTAATAACATCTTTAAGTGATTTAAAATTAAATTGAATAAAATTTTTATCTGGATTTGCACGAAATTCTGGCAGAGATTTGTATCCAATATTTGGTGTAAATACAGTGGAAAGATGCATGGCAAATAAGATACCCTTTTCCTGGTCGCTTCGAGCCCACTCACCATTGTGAGTTCTCAATGGAGGGTCGAAAGTGACGGGACTTTTGAAACTCTTAACTTTTCGCCACAAAGAGTAGTTGGTATCAGATGTAGCTGACAGAGATTGTACGGACTTTTGAAATTCGTTTTCCTTTTTTTGTTTCAGGACATCCCGAAGCATTTTAATGCATATATTGAGCTCATTTTTTAAGGCCGGGGAACGAAACCTCTGCCAATTTCTCCTTAGTTGTCTTTTTTTGGTTACCAGACTTGTAATGTCTTTACCCTTAAGACCGTTGAAAATTTGTCTTCTATGAGTGTTAGATGGGCTATGTGTTGAAATTTTCGCTGCCAAATGAAGTAATGTTGTAAAGCCATCAACTGCATTGTCGACATCTGATATTGATTTTAGAGGAATGAGCGATTTTAGATGCGCGGTAATGAATTTTCTGTATTTAAGCCAATTTGTAAATTTATTGGTTAAGCCTAGCTGTAAGTCATTGAAAACTGGAATTATGTTAATGGAACATAGACAAGGCGAGTGATCAGATGATAAGTCGAAAAGGGGTTTTACGCTTACTTGTGCTCTACTGATACCACAAGTTACTCCAAAGTCAATCAAATCTGGGGTTTTGCTGAGATCAGTTGGCCAGTATGTTGGCTGACCGGTAGATATCACGTCGAAACCGTTATTTTGAATGGCTTTATATAAATTTCTACCTTATGGAGATATTAACCTAGATCCCCAGAAGGAATGTTTTGCGTTGTAATCACCTGCTACTAGAAACCGTTTACCAAGTTTATAGAAGAAATCAGTAAATTGAGTTTCTGATATGTTGTATCGGGGCGGACAATATATGGCGGAAATGTTTATTCCACCAGAATTATCATATATATGAACTGAGGTGGCGTGAAGGTAGTCTTTACAGTACTCTTCCATTATATAATGTTTAATTTTTTGCCTGATAAGTATTCCAGTTCCACCGCGCGCTTTCCCTTCAGGGTGTTTGGTGTCATAAAACAAAAATTTATCAATATTGAAGTTGTTAAATTTGGTCAAATGAGTTTCGGAGATTAGCATTATATCTATTGCTTGATTTTCTAAGAAGAGTTGAAGTTCATTTTTGTGTTGGACCAAGCCGTTGGCATTCCAATAACATATCTTAAGGTCGTTCATGGCTTAGACAATATCGCTTGAAGGAGGAGATTTTGATTTCGAATTAAATCTTGCATCATACTTTGCATTGATGTCATATGTTCTTGCATCATGCGTATAAAGCAGTTTAGCGTATTTTCAAGTGATTTAACAGACGGAACGGACGGGATTGACGTTTCTTGCGTTGTGAGCTGAGGTACACCTTTTAAAGCTTGGGCGTAGGATATAAAGTTGGTATTAGTAGGCTTTGTTTCGGTAGCTTTTGATTGAGGCTGAGGGTGAGGCTGAGAGGCAGGAAAGTTGCTAGAAGCCTTTTTACTGCCCTTGCCTTTTAGAGAAATATATATTGGACAACCCCTGTAATTGGCGGTGTGATTTTCACCTGAATTGCTACATTTTTTAGACTCAGGGGTTGTTTTAGATTTCATACAGTCTTTTGAACTGTGTAAATCTCCACAAATGACACATATACTTTGTAAAGTGCAATATCGCTTCGTATGGCCAAATTCTTGACAATTATGGCACTGAACAGGACCTGTTCGCTTATGTGGTTCTTCCACGGAAATACGACGGTGAAGTAGGTACCGCAGTTTGTAAATGGGATGAACTTCTCCCTTTTTTAAGAGCTGGAAATCTGGCTCAATATCAACCCTAAACATTGGCTGAGGTATGTTAGCCTTATTTTTGTTGTTGAATACGTTTCTAACCCTGAAACCTTCTTCTTTCAAGGCAATTTCTATTTCCAAGGGACTTACACTGTGTTCAATGCCCTTTAGGATGACTGCTAGGCTACGACTACTTTTGAGCTGGAAGGTATAGAAGGACTTCTTTTCCTTTTCGAAACTATCTGCCACCTTGCGATAGCTATCTTCTCCGTAGGTTTGCACTTTCACTTCCTGAATATTTCCCTTTTTAATTGGGACTACATGGAAGTTATTTTTTCCAATTAGATCTACCAATTTGTTGACAAGGTTGCTAGAGTTCGCTTCTCTAAGATAAATTGGCGGCGGTTTGGTCGTTTTCTGCACACGCACTTGATCATCAGCATCAGAAAGCATTTGAAATCGATTATTGCTCATGCTGTCTTTTTCTCTTGTAGTTTTGACAATTTTGGATTGATTTTGTTCACTATTTTTTTGGGGTGACCGTTTCCTTTTCACAAGAATGTAGCGATCGATTCCCGTTTGAATTACTGCTTTCTTTGCAGCGCTATTTTCGGTAAAGTCTTGCGTTTCGACTCTAGAAGGAGCTGGAGGAGTTGCGGTAATCGGCGATTGAGCCCATGAAGGGGCTGGTAAAGTAGTCCTAGAAGGGACTACAAGAGCAGAGGGCTCATTTTCAAATCGTTGTGTTCGCTGTTGGTGTTGTTGTTGTGGCGCTTGTTGTTGCTGTTGGCTTTGGTTAACGTTTCCGCGTTGTGGTGACCGATTTAGTCCCATTTTTACAAAATGACCAATTTAGACCCGAAAAAAACCAGTGGATTTTGCAACACACCTTTTTAGCAACTCTAATTTGGAAACGGCAGGAGCAAATGCAAATTTTCCTGCATACTTTTAGGCACCTTTCTTTAATACCAGACCTTTTTATATATGTTTTATTATTATAATTAATATATTTGTCTCTGTTCAACTAGTGTGAACTATTTATTTATTTATTTTATATTATTTAGTTTTGATGGAGCGCCAATCCATGCAAATAACACAATTTGTTATTTACAAGGTTTCACTTTCACTTCACTTTGTTCAGTTTCAGAGGAGTCACTTGCCTGAATTAGTTTATGTAGTTTGCACAGTATATTTTATTTAAAAATTTAAAATAAATATAGAGCACAGTCACTTTCACTTTGCACTCGCAAGAATGAATGAATATATTCTAAGTCGACATAAATGCCCCATTACAGCCACAAGTGTTACAGCAGCATCTTAAACTAATTGAAGAATGACTAGCCAATTGGCGCATAAAAGTTAATGAAAACCAGTGCAAACACACCAGTTTTACCCTACTGTTAAGCTCAACAATGTGTCGATACCGCAAACTGACGAAAGTACATACCTCGGAATTCACTTGGACAGGCGCTTAACCTGGAGACGACACATTGCAGGAAAAAAGCTTCAGCTTAAACTCAAATTTGCCAGTTTGCATTGGCTTTTAGATAAGAAGTCTGGACTAAGCCTTAGCAACAAAGTCCTTTTATATAATGCAACAATTAAACCGATATGGATGTATGGAATCCAGTTATGGGGCAACAGCTTGCACGACGAATAATTCATATATACCTACCATCAAGGAAGAAATTAAAATCGCAGCAAAAAAATACTTAACGAAACTGCGTAACCATACGCGGAGAAGAGACAAAGCAGCCTTCGAAAGAGCAGCGTCAAGCCCGTAGACTATTCCTACTAATGGGCTTTATGTTTTAATTTAGTTTAAGACTTTATTATTTATTGTTAGGCTTCCGAAGTCTAATGCGTCCGTTAATACAACCGCTTCAGAGGAAAAAGGCTCGCTGAGCTCTGCAGGCACATCTTTTCCAACGTGCTTACACTCCGATGCTAACCCGCCAAATTTAAATCAAGCACTGCGTTGTTGGCTACTACCCTGGTGAAGATTCTCGATCACGACGAATGTTGGCAACCCGCACGATTACTATTCGACTCTGGGTCACATGCTTCTTTCGTAGCCGAATCATTTATTCAAGGTTTCGGCCTACCTAGGGAGTCGTCCGCCGTCGTAATTACTGGGATTGGCTCGTCACAAAAAGGGCGATCAAGAAGCGAAACCACTGCTGTAGCGAAAACTTTGGTTTGAATGCGCTTGTTTTACCCAAAACCACTAGCGATTTATCGATGCAATCTGTACCACATTCAAGGACTGTTCCTAGCGGATCCCCAAAACATGAAGCCTAGAAAAATAGACATTTGAGTCGGGATGAACGTGATGGACCGTCTAATGTGCACAGAAATTCGAAAGCCCCGCCATTAACTCCTATGACTCAAAAATAATTGATGGCGATCTAGCTCCCCGTATCCCCGTATGCAACTCGAAAGAGCTTTGACTCGACTTTGGGAATTAGAAGAAAACCCATTCAGAAGGCACCTGGCTACAAAAGAGCGTTTCTGCGAAGAGCGTTTTGGGGCTACGCATCAAAGGACGACCGACTGACGCTGATTTGACGTACTCCATGGAGATTCCAGAAGTTTAGCCGACAACTATTACGCATCGAATGAAAGTTAGTATCTAATGCACAATTACGTCAACGCTACAAGGAATTCACGAATGAACTAATCCAAAAGCGTCATATGGAACCAACAACCGACTGGTATTAGGTACATGCCGCATCACCCTGTCTTAAAGGAGTCGAGTGTTATAACAAATTTGCTTATAGTTTTCAATGCATCAGCGAGAACCAGGTCTGAAAACTCTCTCAACGACGCACTGTTCGTTTGCCCGCAACTACAGGAAGATCTGTAAACAATTTCACACTACATAGCCGAGGATAAGGATGTTCATGCCTTAGGTCTTATATGGAACACAGAGACAGACCATTCCACATTCGCTATCAATATCAAACAGCCGTCAGTCGTTTTGATCAAAAAAGCGTTTTTGTCAGACGCTAGTTCAAGCCAAGAAGTCGGCTGGGACGGTCCCATATCTGAAACAACCGCTTCGCATTGTTTTGAGCACTGATCCAAGCTTCGGCAGTAGGCAAATGTGTAGATAGATCGCTGGCTTGGCTATGAAACGTTTGGTTCGATGACCGAGGTTCACGTACTTTCTGACGCATCAGAACGCACCTACCTAGCGTTACCCACCTCCCAGCCAACCGACCGAGGGGCGCGGCTGCGGGAAATCGAAAAACCCAACAGACCGGTGACCGAAAACCAGTAACAGTCCGGACTGCCCTGAACCCGAAACCGATCGCGGAAGGTCGCGGTTAAACTTGCCTCCTACACTAAATAGCTACAGATTTGTTTATCATCTGCTATAAAATTGCATGGGGAAAAGAAGAGGGAATTTATTTAATTATCTAAAGCACTCAGTAAGTAGGTTTTGATACAGAAAAGCGAGTAAGAGGAATCAATGTTGGGAAATGTGTATTGAAATCGTTACACAAAGATCTAAAAGGGTCGTGCATTTCAAAGTTTTTTCTGCATGAGCCCATTGAAAGGTTCCTAAAGTGTCTAGATGATCTAAAAGGGATACTGAAATTAAGCTCGCTAAGTAGGTATGGGCTATTGATAGCACCTCTTAACAATTTAGTTAAAAATAAAACCCCAAGCATCTTTCTACGACTATGGAGTGCAGGGAGATTAATAAGCCGTAAACGGCTTTTGTAAGAAGGCAGATTCTTGTTCACATCCCAGTTTAAATTTCTTAACGCGAATAATAGGAATTGCCTTTGTACAGATTCCAATTTATCACTATACAATTGATAGTGCGGACTCCATACAACTAAGCCATATTACAAAAAAAGGCCTAACAAGTGAGGTAAAGAGTAATTTGGTAATGTATGGGTCCTTGAACTCCTTAGCCCAAAGTTTAATGAAAGCTAAAACTCCTTTTGCCTTATTAGCACAAGCATTTATATGATTTCTAAAATCTAGCTTAGGGTCCATTGTGATATCTAAATCAATGAAGTCAGTAACTTGTTCAGCACTGTGATTACGTATCATATAGGCAAAGGATTGGAAAGATTTTCTGGAGAAACACATATATTTGCACTTATTTAAATTTAGTGCATGTCGCACCACCTAACCAAATTATTCAGGTCAAGTTGCAAAATGAATGAACTGATTTAAAGAGCTTGAATGAAGAACAACATTTGGAAGGTCATTGATGAATATAAGGAAGAGTAAGGGACCGAGGTGACTGCCTTGAGGAACACCAGATGTTACTGCTATTTCACGTGATGTACAATTTTTAAAAATTACTTTTTGTTTTCTACCTCAAGTACGATGAAATCCACTTGAGAAGGGAACGTGGAAACCCGAAATGATCGACTTTAAAGTGAAGTAAAGGATGAGAGACCTTGTCAAATGCTTTGCTGAAGTCAGTGTAGATAACATATGTCTGATTACCATTTTTGAAACCATTTCTGACATGGGTGGTGAATTCTAGCAGGTTCGATAGGGTAGTTTTACCTTTACAAAACCCATGTTTTGAGATGTCTATAATTGATGATACAGTTATAATAGCTTCGAAAATTTTGGGGATAGAACATAACTTTGCTATCCTCCTGTAATTCCCCATTTAAGATCTACTACCATATTTATGTAGAGGTACAATGTATGTATCTTTCCACAAAGAAGGGAATAAATTTTGCTTTAATGAAGCACTGTATATGTTCGTCAATGGTATATATAGAAATCAGCTTTGTAACCGCTGAAGCGATTTTGGGCCGAGCTCCTCCTCCAATTTATAGTTTTGCGTCTTGGTGTTTTTCCAACAAATGGAGGGACCTACAGTTTATACTAAGCCGCCTCCGAACGGCTGATGGTTTTTTATGAGGAGGTTTATTTCATGTCAGAAATACACTCGGAGGGGTTAACATTCCCTGCCGGAGGTGCGACCGCAATTAGAAAATTTTACTTAATTTTTTATTTAAATTAATTTTCTATAACTTTTTGGATGTTAGTTCGGAACCAGGATTTGAACCCGAGCCTTCCGAATGGCAGTACGCAATGCTAACCACTCTACACTAAGATATTATCTGGACCGCATGTGAATGAGCTCTTAAGGGCTTTAAGATGGTGATAAACAACATCAGCGGATATGTGTGATACTTTTACGCAATCAAAGCAAGACATTAAGTAAGGGTAAATGAATGGCTGAAGAGTTGAATTTGTATTCGACACATAATTAGATTCGAAAAAGTCTGCGAACATATCTGCAATTCTGTAACAATCGTTAGAGACATCATCATTCATTTTCATAGATGACGGAAACTCAAAAGTCTTACGTTTCGAATTAACAAAACTATAGAATGACTTCGAATTCGAAATAATATTATTTTGAATTCTTGTCATATACTTCTTGTAACACGACTTATTCAAAATATTATACTTTTGTCTAACCACGGAATAAGCACCATAATCAGAAATTTCGCCGGACTTTTTATAGAGCTTGAATAATCTAGTCCTCTTATTTTTCAAGCTATTCAATTTTTTATTAAGAAATAAAGCATTTTGAACACGGATCGGCTCATTTGTTATAGGAACAAATTTTCTGAAGGCAGAATGTAAAGCACTTGTGAAATGAAGAACGCTTTCTTCCACGTTTCCGTCATACATTGGCCAGGAAATTGTAGACAGCGTATTTCTAAGATTAATGTAAATTGCCTTTTAAATAAAAAACGAGAATTTTTCGATTTTGAAGTAGATAATGGATAATTAAAATTAAAGGGAACATCTAAAGATAACTCGAGAGATGGATGATAATAATCTTTGGGCAAAACGAAAGCATCACAGCGATTTAAAGAAAATGACGAAACGTCGTCCAAAAAGACTTATTATGGAACATATTCATTTGAAAGCCCATTTAAGAAATCATGAGCTGAGTACTAGTAAACTGTCATTAAAATTCCATGATACACAGGATAAATGGAAGTCGCCTATCACAACAACATTGTCAGATGTTTTAGTAATGGAAAATAATGATTTTAACCTTGACGATTGGAGAGAGTAAGTAGAAAAGTAGGAATTTTGCGGGATATAACTGGCGACAATATAAATATTTTTGTTAATTAAACGTATTTTAACACAAAGAAATTACATCGCTTCCGATTTCGCAAAATGAATTTCTTCCGCAGCAAGGTTTGAACACCAATAAGTACTCCACCACCAATTTTATTTAAACGATCATTTCTAAAAACTTCAAAGTTGTTCTTTAAGTTTTCGGAGTTGAAGACATTTGGTTTAAGCCAAGTTTCGGAGAAAATCAAGATTTTATAGTCGCAGTTTAAGCTGTGTAAATATAAGTCTTTCAGCTTAGTGTTCACACCTCTTACGTTTTGATAGTAAATATTCAAGTTAATATATCTTAACAGTTTTTGGCTCAGAGGAGACTACAGGTAATTGAGCAAGATTGTTTTTAATCGTTCTTTGCTTTAAATCAAACTCTCGAACTAAAATACCATTCGGCCAAAATGATGAGTTCAAAAGTACATCGAAGCAATCAGCGGAAACATCTATTTTAAACGAAGCTATAGATCTTTCGTAGGAAAAAATGAACTTTCTAATATCCAAACTGACTGTATTTAATTTACCTGATATATAGGATCGCATGCCATCGGCAGTTGTATCTTTTGCAAACCACGATACAAATACCCACTTCCTTTTCGGTACCACAACTAGCTCTTTTCTAGCTGTGGTTAAGGCCAAGGGAGGTGCTGAAGGAAGTAAACGCTCCGGAGCCGCGACATACTTAGATGCAGTCGAAGTAGTAGTAGGAGATGGGGCAGGTGCAGAGTGAAGTGGACTTGAAGTCGGATTATTTGCTACTTCCAATGTCTTAACGATAGCTCTAGTTACACAACCTTTAGGGTTTGGAGGATTGTGTTCCCCGGAGCAAGGGGAACTAAATGACATCAAGTCTTTATTTAAGGTCACTTAAATATCCAGAAAAACGAAGGTAGCACAAATAAAGCCGACTCCATTACCGCGGTTGGAACTGTACACAGCCCACCTAGCCTCTAAACTGGTACGAAACTGGACAGATTCCACAATTACGTTAGCATTGCTAAAGTCGAATCCGATTCGGTGGGTAACCTTCGTGGCAAATCATGTTGCTTAGGTTCAGAAAGTCATGTCAGATCCGAACCAAAACCTGCAGATTGTGCTTCACGAGGCGGAGCTCCAAATGTTTTGCTGAACCATCAGCTGTAGTGGTCGGAGTTTTTGCGCAGCAGCAATAAATTCTGGCAGCAGTCTGCATCCAAAAACTTTTCGGAGATTGTAGCCCGTAGTACTGTTCCAGCCCATACCGCAAAGACATCAGTCAACCGCAAGCTATCTAGGCCGCTACCAAGCCAAGAGTTTGCCGGTGTCGAGCTGATAATAGTTAAGCATACTCAACATTTTTATTTTAAAGATGAAATTTCTCATTGCAGAGCCAAAAAGCCAGTACCACTTCGCAGCAGTCTCTTGCGCTTGCAGCCGCTTCTCTTAAAGAAATTAATCATAGCCCACATTCACAAGTTCACCTTGCACGCATAATGCAATTGGTATTGCAGCGGCGTTATTGGATCATTGGTGCTCGCAACCTGATTCGCAACGTACACAGCAAATGCGTGAAATGCAATTGGTCTGAATCGAAACCTCGCAACGCAATCGATGAGAGATTTATCTGCTATTAGAACGACCTACGCTCATGTAGAAGTTCAAGCACGACAGAGGTGCCAAAACTACTAAGGGCTGCATCTATTCATTCGTTTGTATGAGCACTGGCGCTATGCACTTAGAGTTCGTAGGTGACTTGTCCACAGCAGCATTCCTAAGGCATGCGTGCGTCAATTACCGCCCACTTTCCGAAAATTCCACGAGATCCGGTGAATTTGAGGCTTTAACTCCAGGGTATTTTATAATCGGAGAGCCGCTGAGGTCCATACCAGACCATGAGGGTCAAGGGTTCAGTGGAAATCTTCACCAGCGATCGCAACCGACATCAGCAATCAGGCAAACATTTCTGGGTACGTTTGAAAGACGAATATCTGATGAGTTTGCAACGCCGGTCCAAATGGCTTCGTCCTTCGTGCAATGAACAACGCATCATTTATATCTATACTTAAGTACTTTCTACATACTATTATTTTATTATTACTCAATTTATTGTAAAATTTGAACAAGCCAAGATCACTCAAGGGTTAATTCTAGTTGTAAGTTTGCGTTGTATAATTTTTCATATTGCTGAATTGGCTACGTTTAAGAAATTCTCTTCTCTTTTGTTTTGATTTACAACATTCGATTACAAATTAGTTTTTACCGCTCGTGTGAAAAATGTATAAAAAACTCTAATAGTTTTAAATAAAGTTAAGTTATGTTTTAAAACTCAGAAATACGTGTATGCATTTATTTTCAAAAGAGTGTCGTTTGCTGTGTCCACGAAACCCCGCATAAAATGTGGAAAGTGCCGCTCCTGCATCAACAACTGTTAAAACAAATAAATAAGAATATGCGAAAAATACTTTTGCCAATCAAAGGAACAATCGGTAATTTATGTATCAATTTTGATATTTTCAAACTATTTCAGAATTCTATAGTTATTTCCTTCTTAAAACTACCAGGTACTAAAGTGCAGACAATTTTTGATCCAGATACGGGTAGCAGAATGTCAAGTGAATCCTAGTGTATTTCTATCATGAAATAAAGGCTTCCATTCGTTGGAAAAACATTGAGACGCGCACTACAAATTAGAGGAGAAGCTCGACCAAAAATCCCTTCAGCGGTTATTATTGTATAATTAATGATAAAATGAATTTGTCTGTTGCTGATATTTTAGAAATAATTGAAACACACCAGTGCTAAAAACCATAGGTGTATAGAAGAAGCATACCAAGACCTTAATTTCGTACAATATTTTCCTAATTTTAAATTAGGTGTTCAAGAATACATAAATAGTTGTATCATATGAAATACGTACAAACATGAACGACATCATATTCAAAATAAGTTATTTATTACAGAAAATCCTTAAATACCAAATGAAATTCTAAACATACCATAGATGTACCATATGTATCCACGAGTATCCATTCATTCTCTATCAGATAAAAACTATCTACCTATAACTATAGTGGGCATGTTAAAAGGTTCGCCAATTTAGTAAAACCAACTAAAATTGTAGCACATAACCCCATACAATAAAAAATATTCTCAGTTTACAAAATGATGAATATTTTTTCACATCTTTTAATACGCACAGGAAATTCTGATATAGAAGGCTTCCATTTAACCCTCAACGAGCATATATTAGGTCAAGCAAACAGGTCTTTCGGTTTTTTCTTCATTTTTCAAAATATGATAACTTTGTGTACATTTGTCTGATTTAAGTCAAATATGCGCCGTTTTGTTCGTAAACTTGTTGCCAACGAGATGCCAACTTCATTATAAACCTCTCGTAGAAGGCTTCGTCCCTATTGGCAAAACACTCGGAGATCCAATTTCCACAGGCCTCTCTTGAGGCCAACTTCTAAGTATTAAGTGCGTTCGCCATGGACAGGAAAAGATGGTAATCACTTGGTGCCAGGTCCGGACTATAAGGTGGGTGCATTAGGACCTTCCATCCGAGCTCCTTGAGATTCTGCCGCGTCACCAAAGACGTGCGGGGTCTGGCGTTGTCCTGATGGAACACAATTCGGCCTCTGTTGACCAAAGATGGCCTCTTCTAGATGAGTGCTGCCTTCAAGCGGTCCAGTTGTTGGCAGTAGAGGGCCGAATTAAGCGTTTGGCCATGGGGGGGGGGGGGGGGGGGGCAATCCCACCAAACACACAGCAAAACCTTCCTGGCCGTCAATCCGGAAATTCGGTCCATCATGTTTTTTTTGCGTTTTTCGGCCGAGCACCTCCTTCAAATTGTAGTAGTGCGCGTCTCGATATTTTTCTGACAAATGGAGTCATCTACAGTTTATACTAAGCCGCCTTCGAATGGCTGATGGTTTTTTGTCAATGTTGACATTCCCTACCGAGGGGCGACCGCAATTAGAAAATTTAGCTTATTAGGTATATGTACAACTTTGCTTCCGCCGTTTTCCGATAGGGGCTGTACCGGCTGAGGCTGGTTGAAATACATAGATGATAATGCCTTTAAAGTGAGTGTGGACAGTGCCTAACGAATTGTCATCGCCGTTTCAGTGACAGTTGTTCTTGTTTTCGTATTATTCACGCTTGAAAATGTCCGTTTATGTGCCCAATTCTCGCCATTTGCGGGAAGTTTTACTTTTCTGTTACAATTCGAAAAAAATACAGCTGAAGCGCATCGAATGCTCTCAGAAACTTACGGTGATGCTGCTCTGAGTGAAAGAACGTGTCGGGAGTGGTTTCAACGTTTTAAAAATGGTGATTTCGACGTCGAAGACAAACATGGTGGTGGAAGAGAAAAAACCCTCAAAGATGAACAACTAGAAGCATTGCTTGATGAAGATTCGTGCCAAACCCAAGAACAGCTTTCCGAATCGTTGGGAGTGAGTCAGCAAGCCCTTTCAAAACGTCTCAAGGCCCTGGGCTTTTAATTTTGGAAAAAACGGCGGAAGCAAAGTTGTACACCTAATATTTTTTTATTTAAATTATTTTTTTTTATAACTTTTGGATGTTGGTCGTACCAGGATTTGAACCCGCGCCTTCCGAATGGCAGTACACAATGCTAACCACTCGGCTACCGCGGCCGCCAATGAGCATATACCAGGTGTGTTTGTTGAAGGTTGCCGGTTTTACTAGTAGATGTCGCTAGCAATATGTGTAAATTTCTATGATTTGGCAAGTATGTAATTTTTTTCTATTGACATTAACCTACAAAAGTACGCAAGTTACATTCCGCCGAAATAATAGCGTCATATTTGTTTACCTCAGTGAATATGTCGAGTTTCGTTCCAAGTAAATCGCATTTGCGGCATTCGTTGCTTTTCTTATTTCATCAAAGGAAAAAAGCAGATGAAGCTGGTAGAAACTTATGGGGAACATGCTCCAGTGATTAGAACATGTGTGACATGGTTTCGTCAATTTAAAAGTGGAGATTTCGATTTGACAGACAATGAACATCCTGGTGCAGCGAAAAAGTTCGAAGACGAGGAATTTCATGTGATCCAACCCAATCGCAACAAAAATTGGCAGAAACACTACATGTGACTCGAGAAGCAATTTGCCAATGTTTAGACAGACAATGCTCTGTGTTTGGTGGGACCAGTGTGGTGTGGTGTACTACGAGTTGTTAAAACCTGGTGAAACGGTGAACACGGATGGCTACCGACAACAAATGATCAATTTGAATCATGCGTTGATCGAAAAACGGTCGAAATGGGCCCGAAGACATGGCAAAGTTATCTTGCAACATGACAACGCGCCGTCTCATACCGCAAAACTGGTGAAAGACATATTAAAAACACTTAATTGGGAAATATTATCGCACCCACCGTACTCTCCAGACCTCGCCCGTCCGACTATCGCCTTTTCGCATCGATGGGACACTCTCTTGCCGAGCAGTGCTTCGCTAATTTTGAAGAAGTCGAAAAATGGCTCGTCGAATGGTTTGCCTCGACAGAGAAAAAGTTTTTTTGGAATGTGTCATGGACCGCACTATGGAATTCGGAGCGACGTGCATACTTGCGTTAACCAGGCTTAGTCACTTGGCTGGTCGGGGTTCTTGCTCCTTGCACTTTCCCCTAGCTTGTTGCATATATAATAATTATATTCATGCACTGAACTTGGATCGAAACCAAAACGGAAAAATTTTATAAGAAAGGTTGCACTCACATTCTAACTAAACAAAAATAACGGACGGACTGCTCAAAACTGGCATAGTATAAATTGGACAGACAAAAAAAAACATCAGGAAATCAATAATATGGTACAAAAAAATCGTGAATAAATTATTCGTTCACTATGCCTTGCATTTGCGTCTGCACTGAGAGAATATAGCCATGCATAAACCAACAACATATATTTTCTAGTGGAGGTCCGAGATGGTATTATACCTCCTTATCTTCTCTCGTTCCCTACCCTACCATTGCATTGAGAGTAAACATCAGCTCTCCTCTACCCAACCGAAACGACTCCGACGACTATATATTCAACTCACAAGACTTCATTTAACAACTTTACTCTTTATTCATAATTAACTCTAAAAACTAAATAATTTTGAGCACAACTCAAAAGGGGGTATATACATGTTTTTTTTTTTTATTTTAATGTGTAACTCATTAACTTTAGCTGGTTAGGTGTACATTTGTAAATCTACATATCCATATATACACACATATTACATACATTATATATATATATATGTGGTGTTTTACTAAGTCCACGTGAAGTAAAACACCTTAACGTTCAATGCAAATTATTGTAGTTTTATTATCATATAAAGTTAAACATTTCTTATTTATTACTTATTAAATTAAATTAAATTAAATTAAAAGATATTACTTCATTACTTTACATTACTTCTTAAGCGTTAAACATTCGCGTCCGTCGCAACTAACTTTTCAACTTAAACTTAAACTAACTGTCCGTTGTAAAATCATTTTAACGCAAGCTTCGATAGGTCAGGGTTTTATCTGTCTTCTAACTTCAGTGATGTATTTTGTAGTATGGTAACTTATTGTAGTAGTGGGTTGACCTCTATCCCATATTCGGCGATCCTGACAGTCATTCGTCCCGAATGATAGAACCCCAAGGCTTTATAAACTCGGCCACTGAAATAGTTTTATTAGACCCTTCGTGCTCTCCCACCTTTTCTACGTTATAACGATCATGGTTAAGGACACCTGTAATCTTATATGGTCCAAGAAAACGTGGTCTAAGTTTCATGTTAACTCCATATTGTGTTCGTTTTATGGCGACTAGGTCACCTGCTTTGTACTTACTTGCTTTCTTACGAGCTTTATTAAAATATTTGCGATTTTCTTCCTGAATTTTTTGAATGTTATTGCTTGCATCAGTCCGAATATCCTCTCTTCTCGTGTCTAGTTCTTCTAATTCTGCGTTTCGCAACATTTCCCTTAAGTCGGGGTTTTCAGAAGTACGCATGTCTAGGCCAGTCAAAATTTTAAAAGGTGTCATTTTCGTACTACGTGGAGCCGTATTATTTACTACTCGTTGGACTTGGTCTACATGTCGGTACCATTGAGTAGGATTACTCTGACACAGCTTACCTATTATAGGAACAATAATCTTGTGTATGCGTTCGACTTGCCCGTTACCGCGGGGTACGCCAGTCGCTATAGTAAGATGCTGTATTCCCTCGTCCGTACAATACTGTTTAAATTGATGAGCCGTGAATGCTGTTCCCCTATCTGCTATCACTCGTTTGGGGTTGCCAAATATTGAAGCTTGTTTACGCAAGCGTTCGACTACTTCTTCTGCACCTGTGGACTTTGTGGGATACAACCACACAAACTTTGAGAAATTATCGACAACAACTAGAATGTGATTGTATTGTTTACGTGTTTCTGAAAAAGGACTGACGTGATCTAAATGATACGTTCCCAAGGGCTCACAGGATTTATCAATCGGTGTTAACAAACCCTCCTTATTTCCAACCTTTGCATCTATTACTAAACATTCTACGCAACTTTTATTGATTTTGTGGACTTTATCTACTAATCCTGGTATGAAGTATCGATTTCCTACTACCTCCTGCGTTTTTTTGACTCCTATATGACCTTCTCTGTGTGCTATTTTTATGATTTCGTCTTCCATGGCTGTTGGTACTACCAAAAGTTCTTTGTCTAAATTCTTGTACAACAAGTCGTTTCTAACGATAGTCCTCATAAGAATCTTTCTCAAGTACTTTCTTAACAGCTCGGATCCACTCATCTCTGCACTGCGCTTCTTTTACCTAATGTTTTAATGAACCTTCCACTAACAAAAGACAGTACACTCGACTCAGTGCGTCCACGTGTTTCATTCGAGTTCCGCTTCTAACCAACCAATGCATTACTCTGTCCGGCATGTCTGTTTTCTTCATTGTAAGTGCAAAAGCATTACAATCAGTTACTATTTTAAAACGAATATCTTTTAACCACTATTCAATCTGTTCATCGATAAACTTCCTATCCGCTACAGATGTTCTACGTGGTGTTTGGTATACAGGGATATCATCTTTTACGATAATCTTCATTTTAACAGGTGAAATTATCTCTCTGCTTGGCTTAAAATCGTTAATTAGGTTCTCAATTGTAGCCGCCATTGGCTTGGAAAGGTGACTCAAGCTAACAACGCTACTAGGGAGTTTGTTCTCATACTTTGCACAACAAAGCGCTGAAAATTCATGAAATAAATCCATATTGTCATTGGATTTCCCAAACTCGTCTTTCTTCCCTATATTCTTCATAGATTCAACCCATCCCTTCTTTTTAAACGCTACACCTCTTTGACCGATAACCATGTCTACGTCTTTAAAAATACTACTTCCTAGTAACACCGGAAACATAGTATCTCCCTCTCGTACGACGTAAAAAGTGACCTTGACGGTGAGACCATCAAGCCTTATGTCCGTGTCAAAACAACCCAAAGTAGTTATTCTTCCCTCTCCTATACCGCTCAAGTGAACAACTTCATTCTTCAGTTCAACATCTCCAATTGATATTAACGTATCGTTTCGGATAATGCAAAACTCGCTGCCGGTATCGACCAGTGCGTTAAAAATAATCCCCTTAAGGGATTATGCCACTCTAGAGACCGAAAAACTAGGTGTTTTATGTGCATTTTTTTTAGAAAAACCATAGAGTCAATTAAAAATATAATATAAGAAGTTTATTATACATCTTTTTAGGTGTAAAAAAATAAATTCTTATAAATATTTCTTGAAGAATGGTGGCGCTGTAGCGGTCGTCCTTCGACTCCTCTATGGTTCAAGGGGTACGTGGCCGAACTAACTGCTCCTGTAAACTTTGGAATATCTTGAGTATCTAAATTTTTTTTTATTATATATTATAATAGCTAAAGTAACACGTAGGATTTTTTCGATATATTGATTCATGATCAAATTACGCACTTCTAAAGTTAAATTTTCTAATTTCGACTTAAAAATCATCAGTTAATTGTTAATAACAAATGAACTATATGGAAAAAAAAAAATCCTACGTGATACCTTAAAAAATGTATTTTTAAAGATGTGTGTCAAATTTGAACCTAATCGGTTGGAAATTGTACGAGTTGTTGGTTCGGCCAACTCGAAAAATGTAGTTTGGAGATAAACGCGTTTAAAGTTTTAAGTTTTACCGTGTGCGTACCGTGCAGCCTTGCAAGGAACTTCGAAAATAAATTATTTAGAGATTTTTCCGAGCCATAATCCTGCAATATGTTATTTCTGAGACCCTAAGGAACTATTTAAAGCAAAAAAAAGCGATTTTTTGAAAATCCTAGAGTGGCATAACCCTTTAATCGCAACTTCAATAAAAGTCAAGTTACTCTTCTTAGTTTCTTTCAGTAAACGATTCCCAATCGTGTTTACCTGCTCGTTTTTGACTACGATTTTGGTTTGTTTTTCCTTGCGATCTTTAGCAAAATGTCCCTTTTGTTTACACCTAAAACAAACTATGCCCTGCTTTTTGCAACTTCTTGCCAAATGAGTTTCAGAACCACATTTAAAACACATTTTCTTATTATCCTTCTGTTCCTCTCCAGAACTTTTGAACTGACTCGGTGAATTTATTCTGTTTGACGACAGATAAGATCCACGAATCTCTTCATAAATTCTTATTTTCTCTTTAAGAGCTTTAAGAGTACTAGCTTCATACAATACAGCTTTATTCAATCGAGAATCGGGTATTCCTTCAATGAAATACTCAATCACACTAGCTTCATCTAACTTAATCGGGTTACCTAACTCGATCAGACTATACAAATACTCGTTAAGGCTTTCCTTTGGACGCTTATGCCTTTGTCGCATTAGTCGATGTATTTCTACTGCGCTTAACTGTTTTCCGAACTCATCTACTAACTTTTGCCTCAATGTAAGCCAACTCCTTAGCTCACCTATGCCTCTTACAAACAACTTAGCTGCACCCCGCAGTAATTGTTTGGCATACACAAATTTTTGTAGATCGTTCCACCCTACTGTGTCAGCGATATCTTCAAACTCACTAACCCAGTGACTAACATCGTAATTATCATCTCCAGAGAATGATGTTACACTATCTTGAATATCGCGCAAAGTAAAGTTAACTTTTCCCGAAATACTAACAGGTCCATCCGCAAACGCCTCAGTGTAATTAGAATTTGTCGATTCGTCATCACTTTCAACTAACCCAAAATGGTCCATCAGCCTGCTGTAAAGAGTTTGCTTCCGTCCTGCTGAGTCCAAATTTAACTCTCTACATTTATCTTTTAATTCACTAACAGTCATCAAACGAATCGCGTCTCTGTCCATTTTGACAATATATATCAATAACGTGATAGATTATTACAAAAAAATGTTATTCAAAACATTAAACAGAATTAATCAGGTTAAAATATTACTTCTCATGTTAGTGAATTAACAAACCAAAAAGTTTCAATTTTAAATTACATTTAAAAACATTATTTAGTTTTTAGATCAAAATTTCAAAATAAACCTTTTACGCATTAACAAATCATTCTATTTTTTTTTGTTTTTTTTTTTTTTTTGGTAATTCAGTAAGCAATTACATAGAAGCTTAGGTCGTTAGATGTGCTTCTATAATGAACATTATTATTATTTTTTCCTAATTATTTAAAGATGAATTTCATTCAGTGTAAGATCTTAAGTTGATAATAAATTTTCGCATTTAGCTGAACTGTGCTATTCGCTCAAAATTGTAAAAATAAAAATAAGAAATTGATTAATCGCGTGAGTGGTCGCCAATATGGGTATATAAATATATGTATGAGTTCGAACGAGTAGCAGGTGGAGGGCGAATCCAAGGAATTTTGTGTTTGAACTACAAAGATGCTCCAGACGCCTAGAAGTAAATGGTGTGAGCGTGATGCAACTGCCGGTATCGTGCGATGGGGCACCCGTGAGTCACCACGCTGTCAGTGCGATAGTACTCCTAGCGCTAGTTTCTTCTTCTAGCATTCAGGACCATCTGAATAATATCACGTGGTTACTACCTGTTTAGTTATTTTGTTAGAAAGTCAAACATTTTACCTAGTTTGTGCTCAAATCGTGTTGATTAGGCAGGAATTTTTACAGGGAAATTAACGTTGTTCCAATAGCTTTCCCGATCTTTCTAGCACGTAGACGGGAGCAAGAAAATTTTTTTTACGGATTTAATTGATATTTCCCGATTAACTTTTCAGTTATATAGAAACTTTTGTTTTCTAATTAAAAGAAACAACTGCCACAATGATGTCTGCTATCAATCCAAAAAGGAAATAGAAGAGAGTGGTTTTCTGACAGGGATTGAAGGCTCTGCCCATTTGACTAATTTCTCCATTTTTTTCTAGTGTTAGATAACGTCAAAAGAAAACTTGAGTTTTTTTTTCTTACAGTCAGACTTGCAAACAGGGATGTTATATTGTACTCGTCTTTGAAAAAAAAAATTAGCTAATGCTTCCGAATCAGCCCTCACAAATGGTATCCATAATTTGCCTGAGAGATGGGCGAAATGTGTAGAAACCAATGGTCAATACTTTGAATAAAAAAATTTTAAGATGCCTCTGAAAATTAAGTGTTTTCTTTATCGAAAAAACCGGCAAACTTCAAGTACGACTATTTAAACTAGATAAAAACAACCAGAGTATTAATGCCAAGACTTTCGTGTTTAACGCTGTGGAAATTTATAATGATACAAAATCTACCAGACTGGTAAAAAACTCAACTATAAATAAAGAGAAAAATATAACAAATATTAATAAAAATAGAGAAGATTCTCAAGATTTTAAAAATCTCGAACTTGACAAAAGTCTTGGTTCTAAAAATTTGAAGTAAAAGGTAATCCATTATTTTGGCATTAAATTGAAGGCTTTGTTTACCATATTCTATTGCCTCTCGCAGCAAAATCATATTCGCTGGCACCATTTTGTTGATACCACATATTGCAAGCCAAAAAACTCATTATCATAATACCATAGCCTTCCGAATAGGCAGTGACAGTATCGTAGTTGTCGTTGTCAAAGAAGTAAGAATCAATCACATCTCCGAGCCAAAGAGCGCACTATGCAGTGAGTTTTTTTTAGTGTAATCGCCCCAGAAAATTTATTCGAGGTACAGTAAGAAAATCCCATAATATCTGTAACCTATTCTCTATCTTTAAAGACCTTTAAAATTTTACGAATTGCACCATAATCTCCTCTTAAATCCGAAACTAGGTTTTAACAAATTTTAACGCCTTGTGCATTATGAATGGTATTGCTCTTCACTCATAATTATATGTACTTGTCGCGAAAATCTAATTAGAACGAGAAACGAAAACCGAAATGTCGAATAGAAACGTAACATTAGAAGAACTTAAAAAGAAGTGTAAAGACGTTGGTTTGCCTACGTCTGGAACATAAAATCAGCTCAACAACGTTTAAAAGAAAATTTTAACAACACGAGTGGAAGTGAAACAGAAGAATATATCAGTATGATTCAACGCATATCCCTTCTTGAAAAAGCTATTGAACACAAACAACAGCGAATGTTGCAGCGCAAGTGACTTCGCGAGCACAAGACTTTCAGCCGACGTTATCATCGTCGCCAGTTTCAGCAGGGTACATGAATCCGATTACAACCACGTCCGTGAAAGTGAATTTTGTACCGCAGTGGCAGAGGGCAGATATACGAATTTCGTCTATGCAACATGCTGCGCCGATACCACAAACTCCAATTGGAAATAAATAGTACAATACTAATGTTCCTATTCCATTTTGCAATGATTATTCGCAATTTTCGTATACGATTAAATACATTGTTGAGTTATTACCAGAATTTTATCCATCAAGCGAAACTCATTTAAGGGGTTATACCAGGTGTGTTTGTTGAAGTTTGCCGGTTTTTATTCAAAGTATTGACCATTGGTTTCTACACTTTTCGCCCATCTCTCAGGCAAATTATGGATACCATTCCAAAAAATTTTTTTCTCTTTCGAGGCAAACCATTCGACGAGCCATTTTTTCTTCACAATTAGCTCTGTAAGGGAGTGTCCCATCGATGCGAAAAGGTGGTAGTCGGACGGGGCGAGGTCTGGAGAGTACGGCTGGTGCGATAATATTTCCCAATTAAGTGTTTTTAATGTGTCTTTCACCAGTTTAGCGGTATGAGACGGCGCGTTGTCATGTTGCAAGATAACTTTGCCATGTCTTCGGGCCCATTTCGACCGTTTTTCGATCAACGCATGATTCAAATTGATCATTTGTTGTCGGTAGCCATCCGTGTTCACCGTTTCACCAGGTTTTAACAACTCGTAGTACACCACACCACACTGGTCCCACCAAACACAGAGCATTGTCTGTCTAAACATTGGCAAATTGCTTCTCGAGTCACATGTAGTGTTTCTGCCAATTTTTGTTGCGATTGGGTTGGATCACATGAAATTCCTCGTCTTCGAACTTTTTCGCTGCACCAGGATGTTCATTGTCTGTCAAATCGAAATCTCCACTTTTAAATTGACGAAACCATGTCACACATGTTCTAATCACTGGAGCATGTTCCCCATAAGTTTCTACCAGCTTCAGCTGCTTTTTTTCTTTGATGAAATAAGAAAAGCAACGAATGCCGCAAATGCAATTTACTTGGAACGAAACTCTACTTGTGTAGGTTAATGTCAATAGAAAAAAACCTTTTCTTAATATGGCGAAGCCTCTCTGGGTTTTTTCAATTTATGAGCTCTGTGAATTCTCTTTTAAGGTCTTTTTACCTTTTTCTATTATAAATCGCCTATTTTTCGAGGTTCCTTCACACTCTCATTTTATCGTTAAAATCACCATTGAATACCCCAATTTTAATTATTCTCCATCTTTAAACCCGTCCCTATAGTTAATGGAAAATAAGTTATTAAAAATTATTTATTTGTTTAACTTTCTTTTTTAACGTGAATAATATTCCTGAATACGTTATTATTGTGTGGCGAAATATAGACATAATGCGCTAACGTAAAAAGTTAACTTATTTTTTTAGCTGTTCCCCATTTTTTAATACCTTCTTTGCGCAAATATTATTAAATAATAAATAATTCTTTTGTAGACATTTATTATATGAGTGTGGTAACACTCTAAAAACATACTGTTATTACTTCAAATCTGACAATATCTTTTCAGATACAATACATATTCCTTCTTCTTGTCTTGATCTGTAAAGCGTTAACATGTAAGTGTCTCAATATACTTTTGTACACCCTTGTATACACATACACGGTAGAACTTACGGCAGCCACCACATTGACAACTGTTGCCGCACTTCAACGAATTATATCGATTGAAGGTCTCCCATCTACTATTGTTACAGACAATAGGACACAATTCACTTCACAAGAATTCAAGTTATTTTGCGAGAAAAATAGCATATAACACTTGACCACAGCAGCTTTTCATCCAGCTTCGAACGGCCTCGCAGAAAGGTATATGCGAACATTCAAAGAAGCCATAAGCAAAAATGAGGGAATAAAATAACGCAGAGCAAGCCGTGTGTAATAACTTTCAACGTATCGCAGAACACCTAATCTAATCACGGGGAAATCTCCAGCCGTCTTACTACACGGTCGTCAACCTCGAACTATATTGTCCGCAACGTTTCCTAAGTCATCGACACAGTTGCACCCCAATAACAATGAATTTATAGTCGGTGCGAAGGTGTAGGCCAGAGTGTACTCCGACGCAGAACGATGGGTAAAAGGAAAAATTCAAAAAACCATCGGCAACAAAATGTACACCATCAAAACCAACGACGGCAAATACTCGTATAGAAGACACCGAAATCAAATTCGCGCTGACAAGTCTAGTAAGTCTAACTCTTTGGATGACGCCATTGACTTGGACTTGCCTAATCCGATTGTTGAAGAACCGAGCACAACTTCGAATTCGGTACCAACGCAGCATTCATCAAAAAGCGAAGAAGTTCCTTTTTGACGATCAAAATTACTTAGATTTGATCCGTGTACATACAAGTAAACAAGCCTGTTCTTTTTCGTATATAGGTATGTACCTTAGCCATCATAGTTATACTCGTATGTACATATACTTCATTTTTTTCCTTTGATGAAGATTTTATTAAACTTTATTATTTTACATAAATATGTATTTATTTAAGTTCACATATGCACGTTCGATTTAGGGCATAGCAACCGATTGATTTTACTTCGCTGTAAGCTTCTTACTTGTAATACAATACTTACCTTAGATATACATTTTTAACGGGAAAAGAGGGGAAATTTCTGTTTACGTTTTTCTTCTACTCTCTTTGTTTTATAGGTTGGGGTTGTCAGATTAAGATAAGTATTCCAGGGGAAAAAGGGTGAGTATTTCAGTTTTAAGGTAAGTAATTCAAGGTAAGGGTAAGTATAGTTTTCCATATATATAAGCATATTTAATTAAAAATTCCAGGAGATGTAATGCTTCGCCGAGTTCTCTCGTCGGTTCTGCGTCTAATTATTTTGAGCTTCGGTTCCGTTATCGTGGTGTGCATTTGAAGGGTCTGCCGTGGCTCTTTGGACAACTGGAACCTAACTTGTACGCAGAGTTTAATAATGTTGCTAGTGACTATACCACTTTAAGTGCAATTCGACCTAACTTCCATTAGTTTGGTGGCGAAGTTCGTCTTTAATGACGACGAGATCTTTTTCACGGAGATTGGGTTCCTGTCCTTTCCACATGTGCCGTTTGTGTAATTCTTGCAAATATTGGGTTTTCCATCGTTTGCTGAATTGGTGATGTAGCACTTTCAGCTTTTGCCATTTGTTTACCAGGGACAGATTTTCCGAGTTTGGTTTTGGGATTGAGTGTATGTTGGCCCCTCGGGGGAAATCACCTGGTGTTAGAGCGTTCAGGTCATCGGGGTGTTGTGACATTGAGGAGATTGGTATGGAGTTAAAGACCGCTTCAATGCGCACCAGAAGAGAACTTGAGATTGTTCGCGATTTTCGTGAAGTGGGGTGCATATGGTGGAATGAATTGCCAGGAGAGGCTTTGGACGGCATATTTCTTGCTGATATCTTCAGATATCTCTCCAAGAAATGCGATGAGATCATTATTCAGACTACGCTTTGCTCCAATAAATGTTCGCCCATTATCTGTTTAAAATCAGTTTGTGTGGTACACCGCGTCTGCCAACGAAACGAGCAAATGCGGCTTTGAACGCTTCGGTACTTAAATCGGAGCAAAGCTCAAGATATATGGCCTTTGGGACAAACATGCAAAAACACAAACATAAGCCTTGGAGTGGGATGCTGTTCGGAGAGTTGACGTTTTTAACAGAAAGGGTCCAGCGAAGTCAACGCCCGTAGTTTGAAAAGGGAGTGAGTAGGTTGTGTGCTCGGGAGGTAGTGCTGCCATAATCTGTGATTTCGTGTTTTGCTTATATAGGGTACAAGTTTTATACTGAAATATGCAGGTTTTTATTTTCTGCTTCAAACGGGGTATATAGGACTATTGCGGGATCATGCGAATCATCAGTTGCTTTTCGGCATGAAGTAAAGTCGAGTGTGGGAAGGCGAGAATGAGTGTATAGAGCCTTGAGTCACTTGGGATGATGATCGCATAGCGATTGAAGCGAAGGTCAGCGTAACTGAGACGTCCATTCACGCGTAAGACCCCTGCTTTGTCTAAGAACGGGTTGAGAGTTAAGAGAGGGTCCTTCTTGTTGATTGGCTTGGATGCTGAGAGAGTAGAGATCGTATTCCCATGGTGTTGAAGTTGAACGTCCCGAATGAGCAATGTTTCGGCTTAGTTCATTTCACCTTGGGTTATACAGCGTGAGGAGGGGACAGGCATACTTTTTGCCTTGTTGACGAATCGCAGCATGTAAGCTACTATTCTGAGTGCCCTTGTGTAGGACGAGAAACGTTCCAACAGATCGGCGTTTTCGGCCGCTTGGTGTGCATTTGCTTGCCATAGTTCTGGTGGAGAAGAGTGCGTGGAGACCGTCTTTGGCCAGAATTCGGACGGTTTGGTTAGCCATTCTGGACCGATCCACCACAGGGAGGAGTGGACAAGCTCTTAAGGTTTAATACCACGAGTACCTAAATCAACTGGGTTATGGGAGGTGGAAACGTGTACCCAAGTAGCATTATTCACATTTTGTAGAATTTCGGAGATTCTATTGGACTCATATGTTTTCCATGTCCATGGAGGTTTCTCCAGCCAAACTAGTACGATGAAGGAATCACTCCATAAAGTTAGCTCGTGAGGTGGCAGATCGAGTTGAATTTGTATCTGCTTTATTAACTTTGTGAGGAGTACTGCCCCACAGATTTCCCGTCTCGGAAGTGTAACCATTTTAAGGGGCGCAACTTTGCTTTTGGCAGCGAGTAAGCAATGTTGTCGATCCGTAGTGCTGAGCGCGTAGATACACGCTTTTCCGGAGGCGTCAGAAAATCCATTGATTTGGATTACGCCTTCCGGGGAGAATTGTACCCAACGTGGTATCCTTATTTCGGTGATGGCTATGAGATGTTTCCAAAACGAGTTTCATTTGAGAAGCGAGAGTGGCTTGACTGTTTCGTCCCAATCTATTTCCTCCATCCAGAGCTGTTGGAGTAGGATTTTGGCAGTTATCATTATAGGCGATAGCCTTTCTGTGGCAGTGTTTGTGTCAAGAAGGGGGTCAATGGAACATGAGAATGTGTCTGTCAACGCATTCCATCTAATTCCGAGAGTTTTAGTAGTGCTTGTGTCATAAAATTGCAGAAAGTATGATTCTTGAAGACATGTTTCGGGGATTTCGTTGAACAGTGACTGTGATTTGCAGTGATTTTCCTGAGCGGTAATCCGGTGGATTTGAGCACTTCGATTGTCTGCGATATTAATGTTTTTTTCTGAGTTGAGGTCGTGTCCGCCAGAGAGTATATCGTCAACATAAGTTTTGTTGACTAACATTTTTGAGACTTGAGGGAATTTTGTTTTGGAGTCTTCTGCAAGCTGATGGACAGTTCTTATGGCTAAGTATGGTGGGCAGTTCACACCAAACGTTACTGTTTTTAGCTTGTAGTCTTCTATTGGGCTACTTGGAGATTTACGAACGAGAATTCGTTGGAAGTCTTGATCTTCCTTGTGGACATATATATGGCGATACATTATTTCAATATCGCCGTTAAAAACATACTTATATAACCACCACCTGATTATTATGAGCATAAGATCATTTGCAGTATGGGGGCTGTATGCAGTACGTCATTGAGGTACAGACCTGACTGAGAGAGTTTAGACTCGTTAAATACCACTCGAACTTTAGTGGTTTTGCTATCGGGTTTTATTACTGCGTGATGTGGAAGATAAAATGAGTAGTACTTGCCCTTCCGTATAATTTCTTGGGAATTCGTTCGCTCCATATGATCAAGGGTCCCACAATATTCTAGGACCTCTGCGTATGTTTTTTAGAGATCCGGTTTTTTTCTCCAGGTTTCATTCGATGCTGAGGTACTGCTGCTGTGCTGCGGGCCTAGACTGTCCTAAAGCTATCGAGTTGGGAAATTCGGGTTTAAAGGGAAGTTTTACCACATATCGACCATCGTTTCTCCGGTAAGTGGTCTTACGATAGAGGTCCTCGCAGATCGTCTCTTCATCCGTTTGTGTCTGGGCTTCTGGCAGTTC
This sequence comes from Ceratitis rosa, assembly GCA_037013455.1. Classification (NCBI taxonomy): domain Eukaryota; kingdom Metazoa; phylum Arthropoda; class Insecta; order Diptera; family Tephritidae; genus Ceratitis; species Ceratitis rosa. Next base: position 6,258,126 of record JAWMAG010000015.1, on the reverse strand, counting down.
TTCCTGTTCCCAGAATTTCTTCAGCAGGTCACCTAAGGGGTCTGTCAAGGTCCTGGGTATTACCTGGGTACTGAATGATGTAATCGGTTGGGCTACTCGTCCGCCTAAAATCCATACAAAAATGGTATTCTGGGCTACGAAGCTTTCAGTAGTATTTTTGGTAGGATGTTGCTACCGATTACCATGTCAATTTTTGCTGGAGCGAAGCAGATGGGATCTGTTAGAGGTAGTGAGGCATATCGTTGGATATCAAGATATGAGATCTTGAATGACGGCAAAAATTTGGTTAGCTGTGGGAGTACAATCGCTTGAGCTGCGATTTTGATTTTGCGATCGTTGGAGCATATTGTTAATGAGCAAGTTTTACTTAAATCTCATAATGAGTTTTTGTTTTTTGGAAGTCCGAGCACACGAGAGGTTACGAAGGTTATTTAAGACCCTATGAGTGCTCTTATTTGAGTTACTTCTTCTCTATATAGAATCGGCATGATTGCTGGGGGAAGCAATGTTTTTTCTCTACTACTGGAGAAGTGTGAAGAAATTTTATCATCGTCTGTTTGAGTAGGGTTTGACGTTTTTGCTGCCTGTTGACAGGTACAGGGCCTTTCTTCGTCAATTGCCACTTTTGATGTGACAGTTTTTCGTTAGAATCTTTGATTGTTTGCCGTTTGGCTATAATTGGAGTAATGAAGGAGTGAGTGATGCCTTCTTTGGCAGTAGACGCATGTCAAATTGCTCTTGCAAACTCTTTCTGTGTGAGAGCACGCCAAACAATTTTTACAATAATTGTGATCCTTTATGAACTCATTCCGATCGGGGACGGAAAGTTCTCTAAATTTAACGCACATTTGTTAAAATATTATTTTATTATAATATTATATTATAATATTATTTTATTTATAATATTATTTTGTTACAATATAATATTATTATATATTAAAATTATTTATTATTGCTTAAAATAGTTTTTATTTATTTACTTTATTTTGCGGGGAGTGATAATGTGGGAATGCGCTGTCTCAGCGCTTCTGAGTGCAGGTGTGTATGTATATATGTACACGTATAGTGGGTGAGTATATGTACATACACGTATGTATATATGCCGTATATGCAAATGTTCTGCGGTAGGGAGCTTATATATTGTCCACTGGCTATTGCGAGTAGCGAAGGAGCGGGTATAGCCGGAATGCAAAAATAAAGGGAATTACTGCGTACTGCATATATGCATAACATGTATGTATGTTTTCTCGGCTGTTGGGTAGCGGAAACTTCGCAGTTGGAGATGTGGTGTGGGTAGCTGTGGATAGTGATATATAATCACACTGGTCCAATTTTTGTCCGAATGGGAGTTGTTTCGGACTAATTATAATGTATACGGTGGGATGTATATACGTACGTGTATATGTATGTAAATAAATGAGACAAGTAAAGGCTGTACTCACTTTGGCATTTCCCTTTTTTCGTACAAGCCCTTACGTAGTGCGTAAATGTGGGATTTAGCTTCTTTGATGGTGTTTGTTGTGGGTCTTGGCTACTTGCGTTGTCGGGTTGTCTTCGTTCTTTGGCTGTTGGTGTTACTGTGTCGTTGAGTTGTTGGACCGTTTAAAAATATATATATTTCTTTTTTTCTGAGTAATATGTATATTGGAAATTCTACGTATTTTTTTATTATTTTTCACATTTTCAGCGAACGGGATGCATTTGTATGTACATACTTATGTATGTACTTTAATTTAATTTTTTTTTTATTTTATGTATTTGTCACTTTTTCAGCGCACGGTAAGCATTTATATGTACAAATGTATGTATGTATTTTTAATTTTAATTATTTTTTCACTTTTCAAATTTATGTTTGGATATATATATGTATGTATAAATTTATAACCACTGGACCACTTTATTATTTTTTGCTCTTTCGATGTTGGCGATTGGTTGCTTACATATGTATACGAGCTCAGCACGAAAATCGCACTTAACACCATAAACACTCGGATAGTCAATGGCCTCAATCAAAAATAGCCCTTCGCGCGAAATGTCCTAGTAGCACTGGATCTGTCAAATGCTTTCGATACCATCAATTGTTCAATACTACTATAGGGAAATATAGAAATTCGTTTCATTTCTATATTTTGAAACTCCTTCCTCCATCAGAGGATGTTTCATTGATCTCATATGCCAATAATTCCTCGATATTGGTATCTGGCCATGTTGATAACTTATGTTCATGTGAACTGCGAAAACCTCTTCCACCCTTTTCATCCAGGTGGACGAAGAATACCGGCTCGAAGTCGTCGTGAAAGTCGATGAAGTAAAAATTCGACAGCCTGTACTACTTCACTCTGCATACGACTGAAATTGCCCCTCGACTACAAGAACTCCATTCAGCACCACGTACCAGAGGATAGCGATATTGGAACGGCACCTACGCGATTATAGTCGAGTTAATAACACGCGCCATCTGTTTCTTCTCTTAGCAGATCGGCGCTAATTGGGAACCCAAAATAAAGCATTCTGCACCTTATTTCTCCTTCTTCCCCTTCCCCTTCTTTTACCACCGGTGGGTACTGCTTTGAAAACTTTACAAAGATGTCGCCTATATGGCAGCCAGCGTGCCAGCAGTCTCACAATTTGTTGAACTACGTATGTCAATGTCGCCGCACATGTTATGCAGCAAATGGTTTCGTTGTATCCGGTTCCCTTCTGAAGATTATATTATATATTGTGGCGAAAAGCTAAACAGGAATGATCGATGAACAAAAGATACAGCTAATTTCAGTATGTTCTAAAACGCGAATATCGAATCTTCTTTTACGAGAACATATCAATATAATTAAACAGAGCTGAGTACTCGCTATTACCACTAAAAAAGATCGGTAAAGTAATGATTATCTACAACTGGAAAAAAAGGAGCTACGAACACGGCTGCGAGAAGCTGCGGACGCCGGAGTTATTGACTTGGGCAAATGCTAAGTCTATCAGGAGGACGAAGAAACATCCACAAATGATGTAGGAAAGGAGCAAGCTGATGGTTCTGTGAAGAAGCTTGGCTGATGGAAAGGCTGCTGGTTCATATACTGGGGTTGACATGAATCCGTATTGACCGCGATGTCACAACTGGATGCAGAAGTTATGGAGTTTTTAAAAAAACAAATACACGTATGAACACCTGCAAACGCACCTATTGGTTTTCGGAAAGGCCGCAAGAACCAATGGTATGATAAGGGTTGCCATGCTGCAGTCCGATCGGCCACCACACGTGCGGTGCAAACAAAAAAGAAAGACACTCGATGGATCAGTATGAAGAATATGAGAAGTTGCCCGACAAGGGTAATACTCGCAAATTCGACGAAAAGACATGGTGATTTACAGGTTTAAAACCCGGAGCATACCCTTATAGGTCACAGAGATGTAGTCTATTGACTCCAGAATATACTGAATTTATGGAGAGAACACTTCTCCCTCCTGGCAGTGAAAGTGCTGCAACAATGAGAATGCGAACACCTATCCCCAATCGATGACTATGGAATGATTGTTTCATTGCCCAACTCTAAAGAATTTCGAATAGTAACCGCCCGCTTGATAAACAACAAAGCGGCGGGAGCCGATGCATTGTCTGAACTCGGTGTCCCTGCAAAATTCAAACGCCTTTATGACTGACCTTAAGCAAAACCAAAAGCTCCATCAGGATCGTAAGAGATCTCCCCGAGCCGTTCGATACCAAACTAGGTTTTAGACAAGGCGAACCTTTATCGGGTGGTTTTTTTAATTTATTGCTGGCGAAAATAATTCGAGATACAGAGATAAATAGAAAAGGTACAATCTTCTACAATAGTTTACAGAGAAAACTTTTGTATAAAATTTATGGTACTTTGCGAAATGAGAACGGAGAATACAGCAGTCGTTGGAACGATGAGCTGTACGAGACCCCCTTCGGGTTAGAGGTTCAAGAATTTACCCGCGGTAAGGCATGCCTGTCGTAAGAGATGACTAAAATCCAATAGTTACCGCGACAGTCGGGTCTTCATAACGGAACGACTTTGGGGAATATTTTTGCGGTAACAACAACAGCAACATGAGCTGTACGAGATATACCGCAACATTTACATAGTTCAGGGAATCAAGAAACAACAGCTACGCTGGAGTAGTCATGTAGTCAGGATGGATAAGAATACTTCAGCCTTGAAAGTTTTCGATGCAGGATCCGCTGTTGCACCTTCATTCTTTTGGAAAGTCTAGAAAATGCAAAATAAACTTAGATTGAGTTTACTTGAGTGAAAAAATGTGCAATATAATTCTTAGCATTATTCTTACATTTACTGTTGAGTATCTATTGCCATGGTATTGTTTAATTCCCTCCTTTCTAAAATTAATCGTCCTCTATTCAATATAATTTTATGTTTAACATTTTTTTGTGATATTTATGTATTTTCCTGAATATTAATATTTTTATATGAATAATTTATATAAAAATCAAATTATTTCATTGTTTTCAAAATAGAAGTCCTTATTTTTCACAGATTGGTTAATAAAACATTTTTAAATTTGTTAAGTATTTTGACATTTCTCCCCATTTTGTTTTTTCAGTTTCCCGTTTTTTCGTTTCAGACTTTAACATTTTTTATATTTTTGTGGAATATTTCAAATTTATATATATATTTATTTGAAATATTTTTTACAATTATAGAAAATAATAATTAGTTATGGTTCAGTTTACAATATGGTTAAAATCTTTTTGTTTTTTTTTCTGTTTTTGTTACGAGTCGCATTTTCTTGTGTCTATTTGAGTTTGATATAAACATTATACTGACTTATTTGGTTATGAAACATCTCTGTCGGCTTAAATTCTGTTACTGAATGTTTAATCATTTATTGTATTGTTCCCAAGTCACTTATTATATTATACTTTTCTTTTATGCATCTAAATATGTATGCATGTTCCTATTTCAATTATTGTCGGGCGGACTCTTTCTATTTCTCCATCTGTTGTACTATGTCTTGGATCGCAAAAATAAATATGTATACTTTGCATCAATGATTTAAATTGGGGTGTTGTAAAACATGGTTCATTATATAACGTAATTCGCTTCACATCTGGGAAAGTTTGAAGAAGTTCTACAACCTTGTCCTCACTATTGAACTTATCTTCAATATCTAATAAATTTAAATTTTTGTGCATATAAAATATCAATATGCAATTTCTTTATCCGAAATACGGGGATTAACAATAGTTTGGTCAGTTGGTGACTAATAATTCGTTTTTAAAAGGAAAGGTCTTCAATAGCAACAATGATTTAATTAATGCGGCTAATGCTGAACTTGATAAGCTCAAAATGCAAGATTTTGAAGACTGTTTTTAGAAGTGCTTCTATAGGCTTAAGAAATGCTGATTATGTAGGGAAGATAAAAAGGGATAATGATTACGAAAAAATACAAGAAGTTTTTTTTTCTGGTCAACTGATCGAACTTTTGTTAATCCGCTCGTAAGTGCTTTACCTATAGGAATATATTTGAGATGACAATCATATCTATTGTATTTATCTTACATATTATGCTTTTCCTAGCATATCCTTTAGATTTTTCCCCAGTTCAGGTCAATAATATATTCTTTCTTTTGTTTGATATTTTCAGTATGACTGCGATGTGCCATTTTCTGAGTTTATTCAATTATTTCTGCTTGATCTTCTTTGGTTTTCTATATCCATTCGAAAAAATTTTGCCTGAAGAAATTAATTTTGAATATTTTTTTCATACAGATCTTCTACTATAGAGTAAATTGGAGTTCTTTCATCTATTTGGACGACATGACCAAGCCAGCGTAGCCGCTGTCTCTTCATTCATTTCATAGTATAGCTCGTACAGCTCATCGTTCTATCTGTTGCGGTATTCACCGTTGCCAATGCGCAATGGACCATAAATCGTTAGCAAAACTTTTCTCTCGAAGACTCCTAGAGCCAATTTAGCAGTTGTTGACATCGTCCACGCCTCTGCGCCATATAATAGGACGGAGAAAGGAGAACTATCGGCGCGGTTGTTAAGGCCTATCAATATCAACGGCATACGCCAGAAGATGTACACTCTTGTAAAAGATTGTACCGTCTCTATTCAGCTCCGATTATTCTCTGCAGCATCAAATTAAAGAAATCACACGATAAAGAGTCACCCTGTCTGAAACCTCGTTTTATACCAAACGGCTCGGAGAGGTCATTTCCAATTCATTTATTGCTTGCGTCAGTCTACACAGCGGTGGAGTGTGTCGATCCTCTTTTCACGACTCTTTTCCAAAATTTGGCGCATGGTGAATATCTGGTCAACATTTGATTTACTAGGTCTAAAGCCACACTGATAAGGTCCAATCAGTTTGTTGACGGTGGGCTTTAGTCTTTCACACAAAACGCATTAACCTTGTAAGCTCTTCACCGCCATGCTTAAATAGTTCTGCCAGTAGGCCGTCAGCTCCAGCCACTTTGTTGTTCTTCAGGCGGGCAGTCGCTATTTGAACTTCGGCATGGTCAGGTAGTGGAACGTCTGTTCCATCGTCTTCGATTGCGATTTCAGATTAACCATCACCGGGTGTTTCATTTTCACTGCCACTCAGCAGGCTGGAGAAGTGTTCCCTCCATAAATTCAGTATACTCTGGGCATCCATCACTAGATCATCGTCTTGCTTCAGCTTTCGGTATCTATCCCACCCCGCGCGAGTTATGCCAACAGCAACGGCAGGACCTCCAAATCCAACAGCACCAAAACCGCTGCTTAGACTTAACCTGCAGAATTGAATTCCCGAGCATTGCCTAATAAATCTGCATTACCAACAATAATTCTACACAAAGCAATAATATTGTACACTTACTTAATTACTTACTTTACTGGCGTAGACACCGCTTACGCGATTTTAGCCGAGTTAACAATGGTACCACATTCGATTCTACCTTTCGCTGTGTGGCGCCAATTGGAAACCACGTAAAGCCAGGTCCTTCTCTACCTGGTCCTACCAACGGAGTGGAGGTCTTCCTCTTCCTTTGCTTCCACCGGCGGGTGCTGCATCGAAAACTCTCAAAGCTGGAGTATTCGCATACATCCGGACCACATGGCCTAGCCAGCGCAGCCGCTGTTTCTTGATTTGCTGAACTATGTCAATGTCGTCGTATAACTCGTACAGCTCATCGTGCCATCGTCTGTGATATTCGCCGTTGCCAACTCGAAGAGGACCATAAATCTTACGTAAAACTTTTCTCTCGAAAACTCATAATGCCGACTCATCAGATGTTGTCATCGTCCGCTTCCGCACCATATAGCAGGACGCGAACGATGAGGGACTTGTAGAGTTTGGTTTTCGTTCGTCGAGAGAGAACTTTACTTTACAATTGCCTACTTACTCCAAAGTAGCACCTGTTGGCAAGAAGATAGACGAATTATCTACGACCTCGAAGTTATGACTGTCAACAGAGACATGGGAGCCAAGTCGCGAATGCGCTGACTGTTTCTGTAATGACAGGAGATATTTCGTCTTGCCCTCGTTCACTACCAGACCTATATCCTTCCTTCTTTGTCCAGTTTGGAGAAAGCAGAACTCACGGCGCGGTTGTTGAGGCCAATAATGTCGATATCATCGGCGTACGCCAGCAGCTGTACACTCTTATTGATGATTGTACCTTCTCTATTCAGCTCTGCTGCTCGTATTATTTTTTCAAGGATTAAATTGAAAAAGTCACACGATAAAGGGTCACCTTGTCTGAAACCTCGTTTGGTATCGAACGGCTCGGAGAGGTACTTCCCGATCCTGAGGGAGCTTCTAGTGTTGCTTAACGTCAGTTTACATAGCCGTATAAGTTTTGCGAGGATACCAAATTCAGACATAGCGGCGTAAAGACAGCTCCTATTCGTGGTGGGTGTCAATTCTCTTTTCACGGGTATTTTCCAAGATTTGGCGCATGGTGAACATCTGGTCAATGGTTGAAAGAAGGTCTTAAGCCACACTGATAAGGTGACGGCGGGCTTTAGTCTTTCACACAATATGCTAGACAGGACCTTATAGGCGATATTAAAGCACACTTAAATTCCAATCGTGAGGCATGCTTTTGCCCGACCTTATTCTGCAAAGTAGCTGATGCATGCACCTTGCCAGCTCTTCACCGCCATGTTTGAATAGTTCTGTCTGTAGGCCGTCAGCTCCAGCTGCTTTGTTGTTTTTTAAGCGAGCGATTGCTATTCTAACTTCTTCATGGTCAGGTAGTGGAACGTTTTTTCCATCGTCGTCGATTGGGGTTTCGGGTTCACTATCTCCAGTTACTCCGTTTTCACTGCTACTCAGCAGTGAAGTCTGGCATCGGTGGCTAGATCACCTCTCTGTGTCCTACAGGAGTCTGCTCCGGTCTTGAAACCTTCTGTAAGTCGTCGTATCCCTCTTGCTTCCCTCTTCAACTGTCGGTATCTATCCCATCCCGCACGTATTGTGGTCGATCGTAACGTTGCGAGGTAGGCAGTCTGTTTTCTCTCCACTCCGACACGGCAGTCTTCATCGTACCAGCTGTTTTTACGACCTTTACGAAATCCAATAGTAGCTGTACGTAGGGAGCTTGAAATGCCGTCCCACAGTTCCCGTATACCGAGTTGCTGATGACTGCTCTCAGAGAGCAGGAGTGCAAGTCGAGTAGAAAATTGTTTGACAGTCTGTTGTGATTGCAGCTTTTTGACGTCGAATTTTCGTTGTGTTTTTTGACGGGCGTTCTTCGAGACACAGAGGTGCGTGCGTATCTTCGCTGCAACAAGATAGTGGTCCGAGTCGATGTTGGGTCCTCGGAGTGTACGCACGTCAAGAACACTGGATACATGTCTTCCATCTAACACAACATGATCGATTGTGTTTTTCGATCAGGGCACAGCCAAGGAGCTTGATGTATTTTCTTGTGCTGGAATCTAGTACTACAGACAACCATATTTCAGCCTCAACCCATTAGTGGATGTTTCGTCGTGGAGGCTGAATTTTCCGACAGTTGTGCCGAAGATACCTTCGTTGCTCAACCTATCGTTGAACTCATCAAGCACAATATTACCGTCGTGGCGGGGGCAGCGTTCATAAGTATATGCAATGCTCTCGTAAAAGGCACCCTTGGTCACATCGTCTCCCGTCGGGGCGTGGGCTCAAATCAACGATATGTTGAAAAATCCGATACCAAATATGCGCTCCTTTATATGTCCGCTGTAGTATATTTCGCAAGGACCCACCTTCTTCCGCCCTTGTTTCGTCCATCGCACTTCTTGGACGATGGTGACGTCAGCCTTTAATTTTATTTGGACATCTACCAGCTGGGCAGCGATACCTTGTCCTCAAATCGTAATCCTTAAAACATTTGTGAGTGTCGTCGTCAAAAGGGGGCTTTCTCCTCTAGACGATTTTTGCATTGGAGTTGTTTTTCATGTGGTGGGTCCCAAACCCTAGGCCTTCAAACGGATGTTTGCTGGCTACCCAGGAGATACTTGGTCTAAGACCGGAAGTCGTGAGTTGCTTGAAGCATATGCAAAAGAATCGTTTCTGGCCACTCCCAGGTGAAGGGCAGTCAAAAACTTTCCTAACAGGCTATCTCTTAAACTGTCATTTTTGTAGGCATTTTTCGTGTTAGTTCTTTCCTACGCAAAATGTGCTCTTTGGTTGTATCTGGTAACTGTGCTCTTAATGAGATTAAAATGTTTACAAAGGTTTCGTTTAACTCTGTTATAAAAGTTCGGAGGACATGATCCCTGTCATTTTGGTTGAACTTTTTATTTATATTCCTTTTTTTACTAATAATGTAAATTTTTTATTAAAAAGGTTGTAATATTCTTCAAATGGCATAACCCTTTGGCTAAAGACACTAATCTCTTGTTCAATAAGGTGAACTGGACGTTTTTTTGCATATGCAAAATCTAATCGCTCTATAATCTTGAAACGTTTTAAAACTGTGTCATGATTTGTAAGAATGTCATTGGCATATTGCGGAATTTGGTTTCTTAAGATTTCGAAGTATCTCCGCTTCATCTTACATAAAACCTGGCATTATTAGATGCTTTCCTAAAGACTCCTGACAAATTATGCTATCATCTATAACTTCTGCTACAAATCCGTAGCGCAAGAAGCTTCTCCTAGCTAAGATTTCGATGTCTGCTTTCCTGTGACGTTAATGCTAGAGCTGGACCAATCTTGATGATGTTGTTCGTTGTGGATCTAGGAAAGTTTAGAAATATAAAAACCTTATTATTTTCCTGAGAAAAAGTCGGAAAATTGGAAAACTCTAAAAACTGACTTTGTTCCATACAATTTTTTCTAATTTTTTTGTTTTTTTTAATTTGGTTTTTTAAATCTATCTTTTTTAAATAAATCTATTTTTTTTTACTGATTTGTTTTTTCTAACAAAATTTCGTTTGTTGGTGAATATACTTAACCCCATTTCTATTGGAATTTACTTGTCTTACTTCTTCAGCTGATTTGTAAGTTATTTGAATCGTTCGATTTCGGTCGTTTACGATGCCACGAAGAGGTCGCGCTAATATCGGTCGGCGTTCCTGACTTACAACGGACCAGCATAGTTAGTAGTAGTATACAGCACGTCGTATGGAAGAGGAAAATGCTACTGCAAGAGAATCTGCTCCGGAATGACTGAACAACGTGCGTGACAATACAAGAGGCTCACGATGCTTACAATGAGCAACAACGATTGGGAAGAGCGAATCATGAACTTGGCTCAGGAAATTCATGAAGCAAGAGGACAACGTTTGGCTGCTCAACGACAACGCCAGCAACAATAACGATTGCCTCCTTGGAATACCGAACGTGCAGCTTTTCGATATGAGCCGAATATTGAATACAATGCACATGCATCAGTTCAATTTGGTTCGATGTCTGTCGCTTGCCCGCATTGCGATGCACTGAATTTCCAAAAGAACCGGCCGGATTGTGTTGCGCAAGCGGAAAAGTGAAATTACCAGAGTTACATCCTTCATATGCTTTACAATGACTGACTGTGATGCAGCTATCGAATAATGTGATAGGTGAAAGATTTCTGAAAAGGACTTACATGGGGGCAAAAGACTTGATTCTACAAATTCCTTTGAGTTCCAACGATTTGACATTTCAGTTCAAACATATTCTGCTTCCAGTGAAACTTGCATTTGCGATAACAATATATAGGTCACACAGTCGCTGGAAGTGTGTGGCATAAATTTGGAAATGCATTGTTTTCCAGAAGACCAGTTATAAATGGCGTGTTGACGAATTGGAAATTCATCTTCTTTGTACATTTACACGCCGGGATAGAAAACTAAAAGTGTTATTTATCAAGCTGCGTTATATTGCAAAAATGTAGAAAAATCGTAAATAAATGTTTTTCAACACAACATAAATTCAACTTTCTCTTCAAAAAAAATAATTTCACGTAGGCAACGCCTAAGAAGTCAGCTAGTATGTACATATACACCTATAATAATGACATGAGGCTTACTTCTACGTTTAGCTTAATTTCTACGAGTATAAATGAAACCCATTTGATATTTCAGTGGCCAGCTTAGTAATGACAAAAACAATCCCTTTAGTCATAGTTAAGTAGTTATTTATAGTATGACAAATGTTTATCTTGAAAAATGTTTTTTTTTTTTTTAAATATGCCATAGCGGACTTTAAAGCCTATGTAAACAATAATACGAATCTATTTGATTAAAGAATGGCAAATTGTATTAAATTTTAAATAACTTTCAAAAAATAATATGAACTATGCTTAGGGTGTGTGCCAATCGGTATCTTTTTTCCTGTATGCAATGTGCAAGAACGCAATTCCCAAATGATCTGCGAAGTGATACAGCTAAAATGGTTATTGAATGCAATAGATTTTACCATTGTAGGAATCTACTTTAACACTTGTAACTTCCTATTTTCAACTTTTAAATTTTTATCTTACTTAAGAATAAAATATGTATAAATTTTTATAAAAGTATTTACATCTATATATAGAGCTATTGTATGTATATAAATTTTGTTCTATTTAATTTGGCGATTCTGCTCATCGAATTTTCAATAAGTTGCATGCAAGATTTTTTTTAAATTTTTATTAATTATACGATTACATTTAAAATTGAAATTTTCTACTCAATCTGTGTCCATAAAACATCAGTTGCAGTAACGTCAATGTCTCGAAGAAGTAAAATAACAAATATAATTCAATTTTGTTAATCCTCCGAAGCAGTTATATATGTGTGGTATATGTATATTAAATATAGTGTCTAATCTAATTAAATGAAATTTTTAAAATTTAAATTGTGAAAATCTTTTAAAAGAAATACAAAATTATCTATACGATATTGAAATTTTAAAGACTTATTACCAAAAATATACTTGTATAAGAAAAGAAAACGTACAGAAACATTGGAAACCCGAAAAATACTCAATCTGAAATATCACCACTTTGTGTGCACCGATCTCTGTTGATATTTAGCAATTCCATTTGAATGAAATCATTATTTCAATTTAATTGAAGATGTTAACAAAAATTATATAATAGAACAGATCAGTAACAGGTTTTTATTAATTGTAACAAATTATTATTATTCTTTATACAATATTTATATATATTTATATATATTTTTTAACTTTTTAAATTAAGTTAATTAATTAATTTAAATCTCAATTAATTTTGAAGATAATTTAGACCGAATTCCAAATCAATTAAATTGCCTCCGTTTTGGAATGAATGTCCTGAAGCATAGTTTTTGCTTGTTGAAGGACAATTTTGAAATTAACAACATTTATAATGATAAACTTAAATTTCAAAATGTTTCAATTGCTCTTAAACGAGAAACTATTTTCAAAATTATCCATGTTATTATTCCACCTCCGTTTTCGAATAGATACGAAACAATTAAGAAAGTTCTTTGTGAGACATTTACTCTTAGTGAAGAAAAGGGATTGGAACAATTATTTTCAAATACTGAACTTGGTGATCGTTCACCTTCAGAACTTTTTAGATATATGAAATCGTTAACTGGTTCAGATTCAATTGTTAGTCGCGAATTAATTTTTAAATTATGGATTCGTAAACTACCTCAACAAATTCAAATTCATTTTACTTCTTGGGAATATTAATAAACCTACACGTCGCCTTTTTATTTTCGATAAATTCAACAAATTAATTTTTTTGATTGATACAGGCGCAACCATTTTAGTTATACCATCTTCAAAATTCAAATCATTTAAAAGAAATTCTGATCTTAAACTTTCAGCTGCAAATGAATCTAATATAGAATCATTTGGAACAAAACTTTTGAAACTAGATTTAGGTTTAAGAAGATATTTCGAATTTCCATTTATAATTGAAGATATCTCAACTCCAATTATTGGTGTTAATCTTTTAGAAAAATTTGGAATTTTAGTATAAATCAAAAATTGCGAAATAACAGATTTAACAACTAAATCTAAAATTTCTGGATCTACTGGTTTTTGCGACATTTTTTCACTTCGAATTACCATTATTAAAAATAAATTATTTAAATTTATCCATTACTTATCGAACACCATACAACACATCACAGAAATGAAACAAAAAGGAATATTCCATTTTCTAAACCCCATCGGCTTGATCCTCTTAAATTAAAGATAGCAAAAACTGATTTTGAATTATTAGTTAAAACTGGTATTTGTCGACCATCAAATTCACATACTGCCCCGCCTCTTCATTTAGTTCCCAAAAAAGAACCAAATGATTGGAGACCATGTGACTACAAAAGATTAAATTTTATAACGATAACGATATCCGTTACCAAACATTCACGATTTAAATATTGATTTAAAATATAAAACAATACTTTCGAAAGTTGATTTAGTTTGTGCATATCAGCAAATACCAATGGCTTAGGAAGATATACACAAAACAGCAATATCCACACCTTTCGGCATGTTTGAATTCGTACGTATGACTTTTGGACAGTGCTCAAACTTTTCAACGAATTATTAATGAAGTATTTTGTGGATTAGATTTCGTATTTGTTTACATCGATGATATTCTAGTTGTAAGTGACAATGAGGATCTACATATTGAATATTTAAAATCCGTTTTTAAAAGACTTGAAAGTTACAAGTTAAATATTAAGCCTGCTTGATATATTTTTGGAAAAAATAAATTAAATTTTCTTAGCTATGAACTTTCAAGTGAAGGTATCAGGCCTTGTTTAGAACGCATTGAAATAATGTTAGAATTTGAAAGACCTCTGTCGATTAACAAAAATGTTTAGGTATGGTAAATTATTATCATTGGTATATTAAAATGTTAGCAGCAGAACTTAGTCCTCTACACGAAATGCTAACATTTACAATTAAAAATAAACTTAAGGAATTAAATTGGAAAGATCAAACCACACAAGCTTTTGAAAAAGTCAAAAAACGTTTCGCACAAAAAACATTCTTAACTCACTTTGACAAAAACAGCCAATTATCGCAGTAGATGCTTCAAATGTTCCTATTGGAGCTGTTTTACAACAAAAGAGTAATAACGCATTAGAACCATTGGCATATTTTTCGCGAAAATTAAGTCCAACTGAAATTAATTACTCGACATTCGGTAGAAAACTTTCGGCAATATATAATTCAATTAAATACTTTAAACATTTTCTCGAGGGTAGAGTTTTCACTGTTTACCCTGACCATAAACCACTTACACATGTTCTAAATTCTAAAGCAGATATATCTCCTCGTTAAATTAGACATTTAGAATATTTTGCACAATTTACTAATAATATTAGATACATTTGTGGCAAAAATAATAAAATTGCTGATACTCATTCTCGTAGGCCAGAAATTAATTCAATTTCAACATAAGACATCCATTTTCAATGTCGGTATGAAGAACAACAAAAAGACGGAATACTTAAAAATATTATTTCAGATTCAAATGCTGATAGTTATTTCAGAAAAATTAACATACCTTTTCTAAATCTTAATATTTGGTGTAATGTTGCACGCACACCTTTTAGACCATTGTTCCCAATTCAATGAGAAAAATTATTTTTGAAAAAATTCATGCCATCACATCCAAGTGTTCGAACAACTCGACGTCTCATTCAATCTAAATATTTTTGGTCTCATATGCGTAAAGAAATTAATAGTTGGACACCATCTTGCAATAACTGTCAAAAATCTAAAGTTACGAAGATAATAAAAACTTAAATTCAAAAGATTAATATTCCTTCTGAACGATTTGAACATATTCATATGAATCTAGTAGGACGTCTTTCAGTTTTAAAGAAGAATCGATACATATTTACAATCATTGACATACATACTCGATGGCCGGAAGCATATCCACTTAAAGACATTTTAGCGGTTTCTGTTGCAACTACATTTATTCAAAATTATATTCCTCGTTTCGGTATTCCCCTCAATATAACGGTAGATCAAAGAACACAATTTAGGTCAAAATTATTTAATGAATTAACAAAATTATCAGGTTCTCAGAAAATACACACTTCTCCATATCATCCACAATCAAATGGAATGATTGAAAGATTTCATAGAAACTGCAATTACAGTATCATTGGTCTGAAATTTTACCGTGGATTTTTGGTTTATGAACAGCGTTTAAGGAAGATCTAAAATGTTCTTCAGCTGAATTAGTTTATGATCAAACACTGAGGCTTCCGGGTGAACTTCTTGTTTCCAATAATAATTATAGTAGCGAAATCGAAAATACAAATGAAATTCTTTCTAAATTAAGAAAAGATTTCTCTCACTTGTTCGAAAGTAATACATCATAACAAAGAAATTAGTTTCATTCCTAAAAATTGAAGTACTTGTGAATATGTATTTCTTAAAGTTATTCATAAGTCTAATCTACAACCACCCTATGAAGGACCATTTAAAGTTATTTCCAAACACTACAAAACTTTGAAAAAAATATGGAAGTAACATTAAAACAGTATCAATAGACTTACATAAACCTGCAAACATTATGTCAATCACTTCTACACGAAGACAAGTACATACGAACACCAAACAAAAAAAGTTACATTTAACCTTAATTAATATTACTAAATATGCGTTTCGCTGGAGGGGGAGTAAATGTATAAATCTACTTTAACATTTGTAACATGCTATTTTCAACTTTTCAATTTTTATCTTACTTAATTTTCGACTTCAAATATTTTCATTTTCTGAAACATTATATTTTCCATTTTGAAACAAACAAAAAGTGTTAAATAAATAAAATATTTATAAATTTTTATAAATATATTTACATCTATATTTACAGCTACATATCTAAATCGTGTTACATACCATCTTAAGTTCCTGATCAGATCTCCCATCCAGGGTGTCGTGCGTATCCGTGCCCATTGGATGGTTAGCAGTCAGGGGCAGTAACACCGGCTTGCTGCAGTATCAGGCTCTGCCGTAGTCGACCGTTTAAGTTCCCCTTTTTCCGGTCACCGAAAGGTCTCGGCTCAGTAGGTGACCAAAAAACCAGATGGTTATGCCAAAACACAATCCAGCCTTGGACTCCTGCACGGGTAAAAATGCAGCCGTTGGACACGGCGTTATCAAAATGTCCCAACATTCCTTGGGAATCGGATTGACGGCCAACGTCTTCAAAACCACCTCGGGCTTCGGAGCCCATGGAAACCAATGCTAAGCCCTAAGAGGGAGATAAACCTCCATAAGCTGGTAAGAGAAAGGCAAAAAAGGCCGACTGGATCGAGGGTGACCCGTATAGATAGGCCTGCACAGGCCAAATAATCGCAGAGGAGAGGAGCCAACGCAAAACTCTACACGGGAATGGCTGCCAGCTCCTTTTCCCCTGAGATCCGCTCAGAAGCAACAAGGGCGAGTGACCCAGATCAACACCCCTGCTGCTCTAAAACCATCAAGCGTCAGGCCACATCAGGATAGGAATGCAGGCCCAAGATAGTGGAGAAGCTCAGTGCCTTCCCTGCCGACAAGCTGACGGAAGTGCAAAAAGCCAACATATATTGGGCGATAGGCATTCTCTCTGCCAGTGGGAAGCGGACGTTAGGTTCAGGTAGAGTGAAACCGAACCCTTTTTCATTAACTACGCTTATCGTCAAGAACTGATGAAGCGCTGATATCTAGCACGGTGAACTTGTTTCATCGTCGAAAATTGATGAAGTAGTAGACTTTGTAACCAAAGTCTGTAACGCCGCTTTTGTGGCCTCTTGTCCTCTATCTATTCCAACTGGAAACAAAAGACCCAAAATGGTGCAACAACGAAGTCTCTGAGTTAAGAAAAAGAGACGAAAACTCTTAAATGAAGCCAAAAGAACGGGCTCCTGGCAATCTTATAAAACTTGCCTAAAAGCTTTCAAAACCTCTACAAAGAAGGCAAAACGAAAATCTTGGAAGGTATTCTGCAATGACATTGACGGAAATACAGAAGGCAATAGACTTAGGAAAGTTCTCTCCAAGAGCTCCGAAATCCCAAATTATATCCAGAAACCAAACGGCGAATGGACAACATTCTGCGAAGAAATGCTGGATATCTTCATGAGCACCCACTTTCCAAGATATTCCACAAGCCACGACCAAATCCCACGAGGGGAAAGGGAGCACATCACTGACATCAGAAGGATTGTTTGCCGCAGAAGGGCGGAATGGGCAATAAGATCTTTCCAGCCCTTTAAATATCCCCATTTCTATGCGTGAAGGATATATCCCCCAAGAACTGAAGTAATCCAAAGAATTTTCGAAGGGCTTTGAACCACATTCTTCCGACAGTCGTAATAGGGGTTTTTAAACAACCCATTGTAAATCTCGTAGAATCTCTTCCGAGAAACAAGATCATATTGGCAGAGATGAGCAGCGCCAGCGTCACCAGACACACAGCAAGAGGCATCCCTCAAGGAGGAGTTTTATCGCCACTGCTGTGGTGTGTAACAGAGAACACGCTGATTAGGAAACTGTACAACACGAGCTGTGGTGTGGTGGAGTACGCTGACGACTTTGCTCTGACAGCGACAGTACAACATCTACAAACATTAAGCTATTTAGGTACTCCAAAATGCTCAAAAGTTGGAAGCTGGGACGAGGATAGTGTATGTAAGCCCCGAAAAAACCGAAATGGTTTTATTTACAAGGAGGTCCAGACCCGTTTTTAAGCCACCTAAACTGAAGGGCCCTCTCTACTGAAGTCAATTTATTTTTATTTATTTATTTATTTGTATGAAAAATAATTATAGAATAATTACTTTACATTAAAGGCAACTAGCTGGGGCTATCGGCCTGTACTGAAGTCAAATATTAAATAGCAAACTAAACTGGAGCCAGAACACGGCAGGTCAAGGAAAACTATAACTGCGCCTGTAAAACGGCGATAGGAAAGAGATGGGGTCTAAGACTCTAACTTTCCTCAACTTCCTCCCTCTGGACCCATACGGGAAACTACTGCATCTCAACCGTGGAAGAATTTCAATATAGGACACACACATGATATTTAATATCTCTTGCAGAAGTGCCAAAGGAGTTAGATTATACCACCTCCAGCGTGTGCTCCGACAATATTTTCTCCACCACAATCCCTAACAGACATGACCAGGGAGCTATAGCCATCTTCACAGATGGCTCGAAGCTAAATTGGAAATGTGGGATCCGGACTTTACTCTCCCATGCCCTTATTGAATATGTGCATGAGACTGCCAGACCACTGCAGCGTTTTCCAGGCGAAACTTTTCGCAATCATGCAGGCTGCCGAATGGTTGCTCAACTCTACAGAAGAAGTACAATCGGTTACAATATACTCCGGCAAAAATGGCCGTAAAATGCAGAATATTAGCGCGTTATTCAGTACTTTTCTTCGCTGTTTGGCGGTAACTTGAAATACCAATTGAAACCAAGTCGCTCTCCACCTGATCCGTTCAACGGATATTTTCCTCTGCTTCCAAAAGCGAATACTTTCAAAGCTGGAGCGCTTTCATCCATTCGGACAACTTTACCTAGCCAGTGTCTCTTCATTCGGTGAACTATGTCAATGTCGTCGTATAACTCGTACAGCTCATCGTTCTATCGTCTGCTTTATTCGTCGTGGCCAGTGCCCAAAACTCCCAAGGTCGCCTCATCAGATGTCGACATCGTTCACAATTCTGCACCATATAGTACTATGGTAATGATGAGGGACATAAACAGTGACTTGAGAGCCGAGTCGCGAATACCATGACGGGAGATATTTCGTCTGGCCCTCGTTAACTACCAGACTCATTCGCTTCGCTTCTTCTGGAGAAAGCAACACTAACGTGGACATTCATAACACCCAGAAAGATATCCGAATGGAAGTCCAACATACGAGAAATGGAAACGTAATATTTTTCAAGTCTTTTTTATAGGTAATTAGAGATGACACATCATCTCTTTACTGATAATCATAATTGCGGGGCTCATTATTAATATAAATGGCACTACATTTTCATTAGGTTCTTTAAAATTTCGTTCCTAGAACAAGAAAAAACACTATATCAACGGAAACAGGAAATTATCGCAATTTGAAAAAACGAAGTTCGCTGAAAAAATTTTTTAAAGAGATATAGGCGCTTCGTCAGGACTCGTCCCCTTTATATACGATGATGAAAACAGACCCACACCCGGGCGCACAGTGACGGTCGTGATCGAAGAAAACGTTCAGAAAGTCAAAAAATTAGTACTGGCTGATCGAAGAATTAAATTGTGGCAGATAGCAGGATTACAGATTAGCAAAGAACGAGACGGAGAGATTTTGCTTGAACATTTGAATATGATAAAAATTAGTGCGCGTTGGGTACAGCGAGTGCTCCTGCTGCTCGACAAGCAGCGACGATTGGAGAGGTGTATAGATTTTTTGGAGTTGTGCCAAGACGATTGGGGGGAAATTTGAAAACACAATGTAACGGTTGATGAAACTTAGATTCGCCAGTATGATTCTGCCTCCAAATAGAAGTCAATGCTGTAGATAAAAAAAGGGAAAGACCACCATAAAAATTTAAAGTGGAAAAGTCGGCGTCGAAGATTATAAGGATAGCGAGGGAATTTATTACCTGCCAAAGGGAACTACAATGCACGGCTAGTTTGTGAGGCAATCGTACAGAAGAGAAGTGGCAAGTTGGAGCGAGGAGTGCTGTTTCCTCAAAACAACGCACTCGGTTTACTACTGGATTTACAGAAATTGCCAATCCACTCTCCCAGCGAATTTTTCCTTGTTTTAAAATTCAAAAAGATTTTCAAACTTAAAAAGTCTAAAGAATATTTTTTCAGAGGAATAAATGCATTGTATTCACGATGTGAAAAGTGTATTTCTGTTGAGGGAATTTATTGAAAAATAAAAAACAAAGCTATATATTTATTTGTTTCATTAAGTACTTTAGGCCGGAAACTCATCACCCGCTCCTCATATGTATTTTCAACTCTGATCGATTTGGAGGTTTTGGTACAGGCGGGTCGGCATTATCATCCTACGTCTTTTGGCCGAAAAGGTAGAACTTGGTTGTAATATATTTTAAGTCGAACAAAAATTGAAATCACTTACGTGATCCATAATTTCGACACTGAGACTTAAAAGTTAATTCTACACAAACATAACAAAAGTTTTCGTGACATATTTACGAAGTAATTCTCTTTAAATTTTACTGAGCTCATTCTTTCGTATGAATCTGCTTTTTAGTATTAATCTTCTTACTATTCAGACACTCCTTCCTCGCTTCCATTTTTTGTGTCCGATATTGTTAATATCAGTCCACTGTTCTAACCTCTTGGAAATAATACACTTCAATGCCCTTAGTCTAAATCCCAGGCACGTGAGCCAAGCTTCAATCTGCATTATTGGAAAAGTTAACTTATACCTATATTACCAGATAATAGATAAATGCAACACTATGGCTTAGTTATCAGGACTTACAATATAGAATACGCATCTTCATGAATAATAAAAATTTACATTTTTTAAACAATAAAAAGCACCAAGACTCACGCTGTTTCAGCATGGATCATCCCACGCCCGATTTCTCCTGCATATTTTTAGGCATTAGTTTTTGCTTCCTGTCATCTGGGGTACTTATGCATATATGCATGTACGGCTCTATGAATACATTTAAGGTTATTAATAATCATCACCTTCCCTACTCCTAAACATCCTCTGATCTGGTCCTTCGAGCCGGATTTAAATTCCGATTTTAAAATTCCTTAATTATTAATTTCAGCTGTTGAATTATTTTTTTCTGTAGATGAACAGTTGAAAGTCTCGACATTTATCAAACGCTTCCCAATCATGAGTCGGCATATTCCATACGTTATGCGGATGCCGAAACAGCTGACACTTCTACCATTTTTCTTTGTTGTATAACAAAAATATTCAATTCATACAAAAAAAAAACCAGGCCTTTAGCTCACTAAAAACTAATAATAAAAAATGAATAGTATGGCCGCAAAAACATTTTGGAAAAAATTCAAATTATAATAAAAATTCAAAAAAGCTATTACCCTACACCACAATCACACATCGCAATGTCACTTGTACGCTATAAAGAAAAACTAAATTCAGAAGGTTTCCAAGTGAAGGTTCGGGTTTGTTCTAAAGTACGATCAGAATTTCGCATCGATTTAGATTGTGACTCGGAAAATATATTGTTGAGACCGTGAGCCTTAATAATAAGAACGCCGGTACGAACCCGCGATCCAATCAAATAAAAAGACACGAAACATGTAAAATGTAAGGGTGTTAGTAGAAGTATTAACTTTTATTGTAACTAAACCAAGATATTACCTTTCATAAGGGTGTTTCCAAAATTTAATGTAAAATATAAATAAAAAACTGCCTTTAACCATGAATAATAAAATATACGCCTTCTCATTAAACTGTAGAAGTATAACTAATAGAGAATTCTTATTCCGTTTATGCTTATATCTATTTACGAATGTGCATAAAGGCACACCGCTAATTATTAAATTAACCACACAGTGGCTCTCAAACATTTAAGGCTTTTGGCTTAAACATTGCCGCCAGCCTTGCAATATTTCAATATTGCAACCAGAATTGGAGGGATACAATTTTATTTACTATATTTGAACTTATATAAATAGTTATAAGGATATGCTTAATGGCATGTGAAAATATGTTGAGCTATTTCGCGATTATGTTTTTTTGTTTGTGCGTTTTTAAATAATTACTAATTATAACTAAATATATATAAATATATAACTACAATAAACAGTGGTTTCGTTGCGAACAAATTGCCGTAGGGCATAACGATTCGATGGCCTTAATGAAAAATCCGTAGGATTTTATATGTAATTTTATAGCGAATCCTTCTACAAATCATGGTCCTACTATCTGAAAAGAGTCTTTTTGGAACCAAAAACTTCCGAGCTATGTTGCCTATGTAGCTATCCTTGGTGGCATTGGTAGCAAGGCAAGAAACGTGTGCAGTAGACGTTGCCCCTATGGAGCTCCACCCTCACACGGTTTCCTGGGATATCGGGATGTAATGAAGCACATACTTCACACTGATCAGCATAACCTGGGAATACGAATTACTCCCCATGAAGTCATCTATTGAACTTCTTTGCAGAAGGTTGGGATCAACATTGGATCCACTAATTGTAAAAGAAAGCAAGCACTTCGAAATTTGTGGTAAAGGCACTGATTTGTCAATTAATTTGTCAGGATTGCGGGGCAATGCTTGACCGAAAGAATATTCTGATGAATAGGTAGATCTATGTTGGCTATATTTATTTTTCTAAAAGGCAGTTGTTGAACTAAAGCGCCACCAAAAAGCCCCGAGCTAATGTTTTCTGAAAACCCAGTGTTATCAGAAGAAGTGGACTGTATGTACGTTGAGAAGGCTTGCGATGAAGCTGGGTGGCTGGAAGTATCGCTATCTTAGGATACTCTATGAAATAGAGTATGGTGTCTGCTATTACACGTTGTGCATAAAAGATTTGCTTTTGAACTTTGCTATTGAGTGCCTATTGGAAAGACAATTAGTGCAGCAGTTATGCTGTTCTACCATTGCACATCGTCATCATCTATCGAAAGAGCGAGAAACTTCGGACAAAGTCTTAAAAAATGTTGTTGTCTGGGTCACAAAACGCAATGAAGCGCGGATAATTTGGTCGCATTTGCTAGTCTTGTTGGTATATCTTGAACTGTTTTTTTCTGAAAGCGTTTGGATGACGAGACTGGAGGAGGACATTTTTGTATGCGTTCCGAAATATTGCTAATACAACAAATATATTTGCTGAATGTAGCTGAATATTTGGTCAGAACTACTATAAAATCTTCGCCTTCTAGTATTTGTTCGCATTACTCATATGCTGCTTTTGTTTTCTCCCGTTACTCAGTTATTTCGTGTTTTAGAATTTCGAGAGAAATTTTCGAATATTCACTGAGGTCAAACTTGGTATCAAATTCCATTATTTGATCCGAGTAAATATTAAAGGAATTCAAGGCCGACATGTTTGCATGAAATGTTGAAATATATTATCCGCGTTAATGTCCCGAATATTTTCCTTGAAGAAAAAAAACGAATTACTAAAAATTCCAAGCATAATTTTACTATTTTATGTTATTATGTTAATTTTTATTGAATTAAGCGAAAATCAAAACTTAGAAAAAAATCAGTATTCAAAGCTTAAATTTCCAACTGGGATTTCCAACTGGGAAATTTAAGCTTAAATTTTATACTGGAACTATTATGTTTATTATGTTATTACGTTTGCTGATGTTAAAATCTGAAGGATTAAAGTCTACATACAGCCACAGTTATTCCTGTTTCCTACAATTTGAATATTAAGGGGAAAACTAATGATGCAGTTTTGGTTAATATTTATATTTATTCAGAAAAAAATTAAGCAGAAATTATTTCATTCGCTAAATAAAGGGAAAATTTAAAAAACAAAAAAAAAAATAAGATGACAAAAGTCTACATACATCTTAGGTTTAACTCAAAATAGTTCACAAACGCTAAAAATATACAGTTTTGAATAATTTTAATATTTAGTAGGCCAACCGTTGTTGTCTATTACTGCTTGAAGGAGCCGTGGCATTGGTGCAATAAAGTTGGATACCTCTTCCGGGGTAATTTTGTCCCATACACTTTTTAGGTGTGTTTTTAATGAATTCGCGTTTGTTATTCGAAATTGCTGGGCTTTCTGGAGGTGTATAAAGTTGTCTAGGTGCGTAGTATAAGAGCCATTCCTTTACAGATTTTGATTCCAATTGTCTTGTTGGAAATCCAACCTTGCCCAAACCCCAAATATTCTACTGATGGCTCCAAATGTTGTTCTAACAAACTTTTATATTGAATTCGATCCATATTACCTTCAATAAAAGCCATCTTTTCAACGCCTGACACTACTACAGCTCTCTAAACCATGACGTTGCCGCCGCCATGCTTCACGGTGGATAGTAAATTTTTGAGTTCTATTTCCGAATTTTTTCTCCTCCAGATTTTGCATCGGCCCTCACTTCCGAATATATTATACTTTGATTCGTCCATAACTAAAACTTTTGACCAAAACTCCATTCCTTTGTCAATGTGTGCCCGTGCAAACTCCAGTCGAAGATTACGGTTTTTTCTGATATAAGTGTTTTTTTTACGGGGAGTCCTACTAAAAAGTCCATTGCTATTCAGTGCCCTGCATACAGTTTTGGGATGGATACTTTTTCCGGATATACTGGCAATATGGTCAGCTAATTTTGGAGCTCTAAGTCTTGGATTTGTATTTACTTCTTTTAAAATAGAACTTATATCCCTCCTGAAAAGCTTCTTTGGCCTGCCTGTACGCGCTTTACTCTCGTACGATATTGTGATTTCTAGCAACAGTTTGGACTGTAGCTCTACTGAAGTTTAATATTTCAACTACCACAATTTAGAAGATATTTCCTTTCTTTGTGCCATTTTTTTAGCTAATACAGAAACGAAACACAAATTTCGTAAAATCAACCAAAAAGTTTTAATCACGGCATATTTTGCAATGGTTGCTTTGATCATTCATACCAAGTGCGCTGTATGTAGATTTTTGTCATCTTAATTTTTTCTTGTTTTATGAATTTTTCCATTATTTAGCGAATGAAATATTTTTTTTTTGTGAATAAATATGAATATTAACCAAAACTGCATCACTAGTCTTCTCCTTTAATATTCAATATATGTAGACTTAAGTACTTCACTATACACGTATGTATTTACTTATGGTCTAGTCTGTAAAATACCCGAATTATGAAGAATAAGTAATATGAAAACAAGAGCCAAGTTGCAAAAGTAAAAGCAAATGAAGAATTTGCAAATAATTTTTTATTCACATACATACATGAATTTGAAAATATGAAGCGAAACCGAAATATTAAAAATTAATTGGGAAAACGAAAATTATAAAACAAAGTGATGTGAGTTTTAAATATATTTGCTTAGTACTTGTTTTTACTTAGAACGACAAATTCAATTGTATGTACGTATGTATGCACACACTTGCATTAATTGCATTTGATAAAATGGGTTTGTTTCGCATTTAATTTCGCAGCACTTAAAACATTCTTATATGAAAAGAGCACAATAAAATTTTCAAGCATCTGTTTGTATAAAATAGTACAAAAATTGGTATGTGAACAAGATTTAAACATCTGGAAATGGCTTTTAGCAATGTTCGGAATGCGTTCCAATGTCATTTCCTCCTTCGTTTACTTGACAATGAACTTGAGAACTGGATATATTCCTTTACTCAAAAATATACTTTAATTTATTAAAAACTTTGAAAACAAGATTTTCCGTCAAATCAAATCCCGAATTCTCTGAATAATCGAATTCGAGCATGGATTCTGAAAATGTTAATTCAATAGGATCTCGAACATGATTATGCAATTTCAATCGGATTCAATTTCGATTCATTGAACAGAATAGCAAAGGAACATTTTTTAAATCAGATTTAAATTTTTAAGTCTGCATTGATGAGCGTAGAACCATATTTTTTGTTGTGAGTCTACCGCACGCCTTCTTTATTTACACTGTACAATAGTAATCGTTTCCTATTTTTGGTTAGTTACCCAATTTACATGGATCCCTGTAAACCCTTCACCTAACATCTTCATGATTTATATTTTTATTAATAGCTATAGTACCCTATTGTTAGGTACTTTCTTGATGGGATGTATTACAATAACTAGATTTAAATAAATTCGTATTCGGAGAATATGTATGTTTTTGCAGCCACTCCACAAAGCACTTCAATACTTACATATAAATATTTGTTATATAAAATATGAAGACCATTATTTTAACTTGATGAAAAGATTTTAATAAATATACACATCATACTATTTGTGAAACTACAATGTATTTGCATCTGTACTTACAGTTGTTTTCTCAAGGCATCGCAAGAGATGATGATGCTGCAGTTCAAATATGTCTTCATCGCGGTAGTTATCGTCCAACTCGATTCCAGACTCTTGCGCCGCCCAGCGAGCCTCCGCAGCTTTTTTCTTACTAACGAATGCAGCTCCAGATGAGGCCTTAGCAATTCGTATTCGAGCCAAGCGTGCTTTCTGCAAATAAAGAGCGCAGAAAGTCAGGAAAAATAAATAAAGAAAATACTAAAATTCCAATATCCAATAAATCGATATACAAGTAAGTATGCCAAATATTTATTGCTGAATCAAAAGCAACGTGCCATTTTTTTATTCTCTTCACAAATTGGTGCCAGTTGGTTATAAGAAGTGATGCCAGTTCTGTATATAACTGATGTTTCTGGTGAATTGAAGGTTTTTTATTTCTCTGCTCCCACCAGTGGGTACTTTCAAAGGTGGAATGATTTCATCCATTCGGACGGCATGACCTAGCCAGTGTGGTCGCTGTGTTTTCATTCGATGGACTATGTCCATGTCGCCGCATAACTCATACAGTTTTTCGACTGCGATATTCGTCAATGCCAATGTGTAAAGGATCATACATC
The DNA here is from genome assembly GCA_037013455.1 of Ceratitis rosa. Taxonomy (NCBI): domain Eukaryota; kingdom Metazoa; phylum Arthropoda; class Insecta; order Diptera; family Tephritidae; genus Ceratitis; species Ceratitis rosa. The sequence continues at coordinate 6,231,194 of JAWMAG010000015.1, read as the reverse complement.
TTCCGCAAAACTTCTCTCTCAAAGACTTTTGTAGCAAGTGGAGAGCGACGAGCGATTCCATTGAATGTAGCTAAACTGACACTAGCGTACACAGCTCAGGTATGCAGAATTAGAAAACTTAAACGTGAAACTTAAGGTTCCGTCAGCCGTAGCAATTTTCACGTATTTTGCTATTCAACCATCTTGAAACTAGTTTTTGCAATTTCCGCGCTGGGACGGCACTCATATATCTGCAATTTGATTTCCGAAATTAAATTTGCAATTGCTAGATCTGCAATTTTTATTTGCTGTCAAAGCATTTGCGTATTGTCAAAGAAGACTTTTTAAAAATCATTGTAAAGATTTGTATTCAACGTGCGACTCTTCTTGAAATCAAATTTCAACATTTGTTATTTTGGCATGCGATTTATAATTAATTAATTTCTACGTCTGACGGCACCTTAGACTTCATGGGCAATATAAAATTTATAATATTGCAAGGAACTGAATTTTTGTAACCAATGTATGGAATCGTGTCGTAAGTCAGATCTTTTATCGACTGCTCTGTCAAAACATACTTACCAACCCTGACTCTTACTACTACTAATAATTTATTAAAATTGTGCGAGTGCCTATTGTGTCTAATAGGCCGTTTCCACCAAGCGTGAACTCTGTGTTTGCAGGTTTTGAGTTTACGAAAACTGTCAAGTGCTTCCACTGGGTGTTTACTGAGTTTAGAGTTTGAGCTGTAATTTTTTTTTGTTTACTATATATATATGTACTAGAAAATTTAATTTAATTTTTTATTTAAAATTATTTTCAATAACTTTTTGGATGTTGGTAGGACACCAGGATTTGAACCCGGGCCTTCCGAATGGCAGTTCGTAATGCTAACCACTCGGCTACCGCGGCCGCCACATTACTAATCTCACCCAATCACAAAAATATATAAAACTATTGACAGTATGTCCAACAGTGCTGCCGTATGTTGATAAGAATGAAATAACAAAAGAGAAAAGATTACGTAAAATGGTCATTGTTGCTAGTCGCAAATAATGAAAAACATCCAGGCTCAACTCAAACACGCTGTGAAAAGTGAGTTTGAAGTGAGTTTGTGTTATGAGATATACCATATGGGTGTTTCCATGAAATGGTCCACCGCGACTTAAAAAATCAAAACGCTCGCAGAATTTTTATAGACACAGAAAATAGAAGAAAAATGTTGATATTTTACTATACAAAAAAAATTTTCAGCTCTTTCTAATTTTAAATTCCAAAAAATTGTATGCAAAACTTATAACTCTTTTATTCACTTTAAAACCTGTAGAATGTATTACTTTTAATTGCTGCTGACGAAATAAATATATATGCAATATCGCATTTTGGTATAGAAGTAATTGATACAACTACAAGTTAATATAAAAATGAGAGAAGAGATCAAACTGTGCATCAATAACGGTATTTTTTCATTTCTATTTTGGCAACATTCGTGTGTCACGTGCGTAATGCAAAAGAAGTACATAGTTCCATAATTAGCGTAATATAAGTTTAAGTGTCTTATTATTTTGTGTGTAAAGCAAATTTATTGTTTACTAAAATAAAATATTAATGTAAATAGCAATCTGCAAAAATTAAATTTTTTTTTTACTTTTGAACTTTGTCACGTGCGTAACGGTAAGTACGAAAATTTTAATGCTTTTAATTAAAGTCCATTTGATAAATATTATTTTACTTTTACAATAAATATTAGAAGTCAAGTAATGCTAAAAATCAAAATCGGTAGAGGGAGAGGCTTAAGCAAGATGAAAATAAGCGAATATGTAAATGTTGCTCGAACAGGATAATCACTTAAAGAAAAAACCGAGAAACCGATTTAGCTGAAAATTAGCAGGGAGGTAGTTTAGAGCCAGGAGAAGGACATAGGATACTTTTTATCCCGATCGACAGCATTCCCGTGTGACTTGACATGAAACGTCAATCACTATAAAACGTGGTATAACAAAAAAGAATCAGACTTGGAATAACAAAACGAAAATGACAGCTATGTAATGACGTATGGATGACAATTTGATATTTGTAAGAAATCAATAATAAAACTATTTCTATTAAATAAATAATTAACAATTGTAATGATAGTGCCATTGCCCATTCGTATAAACAGTGAAGTGAACTATAAAACTGGGTATGGTTGAAAATTTAATTAATAATGCCGCGACCAACACGATCGAATCTTTCCTGACAAAGCCGTGATGAAGAAGAATACGAAATACTGCAAGTGAAAGGACTGAAGAAGAACAAGAAATTGCACGTAAACAGCGCCGCGATAGTATGGCTCGACTTCGTGCTTCTCAATCACGAGAGCAAAGTGAAGCAGCCCGTGAAACAGCTCGGTTGGCAATGCAAAATCGTCGAGCGAACAACAGAGGTCAACAAATAAATAATTTGCGACGCAGAACAAGATATTTATCAAATGCAATGATTTTACTGTCTGGCGATTGCCGCCAAATACTGCCAGTAATTCCAAGATCTACGGCTGCCGACGAAATAAACGCTTGCCTCAAATCGTCAAATCTATGGCGCTATGTGAAGAAACTGCAACTGACAACAAACATGAGAGTTGTATTGCTTAATGATACATCTGCTGAAGATTTTTCGGAGCAATTGCTGACTATCGGTAATGGTCAAGTACCTGTTGATGAATCGAGCGGATTAATATCATTTCCAAATAATTTCTGGAAATACATTGTTGATAAGTTCGTCTTTGGATGAGACAAAATTACAAATATAATGAATGGTTGAGTGAGCGAGCAATTTTAGCGGCTAAGAATAAGGATGTAGATGACCTAAACTACAGTGGCGGACTAAAGTCTACATACGACCCCTTTTTTTGGAATCCCTACCGTCCCATAGTTTTTACAGGAAAAGTATTGATGTAGTCTTGCTTTAAATTTAATTGTAAGAAAAAACCGAAAATTTCATGTGTGTTCAACATTAACTTTCAATGTTATTAACAAAAAACTCAAAAAAGCCGTTGACAAAAGTGAACATACGTTTCATTAATTTGTTTCGTTTATTACTTCAGCTACTGTTTTCAGCGGTCAAGTACCGTTTTTTTTTTTCTTTCTATACTTTTCTTGGTATTTGGCTTTATCTTAATTGTTTTTCATCATTTGAAAAAAGAAATACAATCGCGAAAATGTCCTCAGGAACGGAAATCCCGGTGGCTGTGCCAAAATTGGATATAAAACACAGAAATGATAAGAAAACGTTCGGCGAAATAGCTAAAGTGTTAAATTTAAGAAAAGCGACGGTGCTAACAATTTATAAAAACTTTGCAGGATCGGGCTCGTTCGAGAGTAAGCCGGGAAGTAGCCGTCCAAAGAAGCTTACCCGTAGGGACATCTCTTTCATCCGTAATAAAGTAAGCCAAAATCCCAAGGTACATGCTACCAATTTGGCCCAGAAGCTAGCTGAACGATCCCAAATTGTTGTGCACCCACGCACAATAACAAAAATTCTTAACAACGAAGGATTCTACAGCAGAACTCCTCGCAAGAAGCCTCCCATAAGCGAGAAAAACCGCGCAGTTCGGTTGGAGTTCGCAAAAAAGCATCTAAAGAAGGATCACGAGTTCTGGAAAAGCGTGCTATTTACGGATGAGTCAAAATATAACATATTTGCATGCGATGGCAGAGCAAAAGTTTGGAGAAAACCCAATACTGCCATGAATCCCAGGCACCTTATTTCGACCTTAAAGCATGGTGTTGGGAGTGTCATGGATTGGAGAGCAGTTGCAGCGTCTTGAGTGGGTAAATTGGTCTTTATTGAAGGAAATATGAATCGCTTCGAGTATAAGACCATATTGGAAAAAAATTTGAAGCTATCTGTGGACAAACTGTGCCTTGGCTCGAGCTGGATCTTTCTACAGGATAATGATCCTAAGCACACAGCGCAAATAGTAAAGGATTGGCTGCTGTATTATGCTCCGCGGCAGTTGCACTCATCACCACAAAGCCCGGACTTGAATATTACAGAGCACGTATGGAAAATATTGGAGCGGAAAATTCGAAAACACCCTATAAGTAATGCATCAAAGCTCAGAGAGAAACTTCAAGAAGAGTGGCAAAACATTACAGGAGAAGAGCTGGAAAATTTGGTTTTTTTCAATGCTAGACGCTTGCAAGTGGTGATCGATGCGCATGGTGGCCCAACAAAATATTAACTTAGTTATTAAAATTAATATGATTACCTAGAATAGCTAAGCAAAAAATCGTATGTTCACTTTTGTCAGTGCCTTTTTTCCATTTTTTGTTAATAACTTTGAAAGTTAATGTTGAATAAATGAGAAATTTTGGTTTTTGTTATATACTTGAATTTAAAACAAAACTGCATCATTATTTTTTCTGTGAAAGCTATAGGACGGGTTGAATTCCCAAAAAATGGATCGTATGTAGACTTTAGTCCGCCACTGTACATAATTCAAAATTAGATCTTTGGAAAAATGCATTCATTCAAATCTATTGACTGCGTCACAAATGAAGATGAAGCCACCAACTATCCAATTGAATTTTTAAAGTCTTTGGACGTGCCTGGCTTACCACCGCACAATTTACGCCTAAAGGTAGGCTCCGTAGTAATCATGCTTCGAAACATAAACCAACCAAAACTGTGCAATGGTACGCGTTTGGTGGTTAGAAAATTGATGAACAATGTAATTTACGCTACGATAATGATAGGAAAATTCAAAGGTGAGGAAGTTCTCATTCCGAGGATACCGATGATCCCAACCGATATGCCGTTTGGATTTAAAAGACTTCAATTTCCGATACGTCTTGCATTTGCCATGACCATCAACAAATCACAAGGCCAATCCTTAAAAGTTTGTGGTTTAAATCTAGAACATTCATGCTTTTCCCATGGTCAATTATACGTAGCATGTTCACGGGTCGGAAGACCATCTGCGTTGTTTGTTTTTGCGCCTGATAATAAAACAAAAAATGTCGTGTATCACAAGGTACTTAAATGAAGAGCAACCTATGTACTAAAATACAGAAATAATTATCAATGATTAAGGTAGGTATTTAATTTTTTTGTATTTTTTTCCAATTAAAAAAAAAATCTGCTTATTTACTTCCATTATTAAGGCGGAAAAAAGTTCGCCGGGTCAGCTAGTTTTTGAATAAAAGTTTAATTTTTTTTTTCAAAAACTTCTGAAAATATATGTAAAATTACTAAATTATGTATGAAGGTAAAAATTGTCACGTGCGTAATGTCACGTGAGTAATCAATATTTTTGTTTTTACTTTGCCAAAGCATGATCAGTTGTTTTCGAAGCAAACATAATTATGAAGCTCCATTATTAACCTTTATGAAAAAAAATTTACCGAAATAAAAATCTCCGACAATTCGCTTACTTTCGCATTTTTTCTCTCGGTTCTAAAACCAACTTCCATTTTTGTCACGTGCGTAAGTTAACTTTGATTGACTGCAACTTGGGTACCCAGTGCTCAATTTTGCAATATTTATACTTTTTGAAAAAAACTCATCACATGCAATATAGCGATCCTAAAAGAAGTGACTTCTTCCCATTATATTTCTATTTTTTCACCATTCAAACGCAATTAAACGCGTACAAATGTCGCGTGCATAACCATGGAAACACCCATATATGGAATTTGACAGGTGTTTAGAGTGGCCGCCACATTACTAATCTCACACAATCACAAAAATATATAGAAATATTGACAGTATGTCAAACAGTGCTGCCGTATGTTAATAAGAATGAAATAACAAAAGAGAAAAAATTATGTAAAATGGCCATTGTTGCCAGCCGCAAATAATGAAAAACAGGCAAACTCCACTCAAATACGCTGTGAAAAGTGAGTTTGAAGTGAGTTTGTGTTATGAGACACATACCATATATATGGAATTTGACAGGTGTTTAGAATAGTGTTTGCAACTAAACAGGCTAGCGACTGCAAACACAGAGTTTACGCTTGATGGAAACGGCCTATAAGAAAAAATTCTACGTCAATGCAGACTAGCCCAATAAAAAACCCCAAAAACATGCAACTTAACGCAACTCGTGTTAAGTCCTCAAGTAGGAACAGATTTCCTTTATTAAGTGACGAAAATAACGCGCAATTAAGGGTAATGCCAAACCTCCCCCAATTTATCAGCGCGAGCGTAACTGAAGTATGTTGGTAAGTAACCCCACGAAAATTATTGGCATAAATGCTTTAATGTAGTGCTAATGTTTAGCGTGGAATTGTCGTCCTTCGCGACTCAACTAATGCAAACTAAACGCAATCCATCTTTAATTTGAAATACTTGGAATGGTCCAGTTCAATGTACCAACTACCAAGAATTCTCCCATACTAAATCCTATTGTACACTGCGCAGTGTTCGTTTACCACGGGAAGATCTACGTGACACATCTGAGGGCACGTCAGAGAAAGATGATGCTACTTCAAGCTTCAAATCCAAATTGTAGAGAAACAAAAAATAAATGCAAATCAATTCTCATAGGCGAACGTTTCAGTGGTGCAATTCAGTTACTTTTATCGACACGATTTGTCGGATCGCAAAATTGCGAATTCGTCGCTTGCACTAACGATTATACGATTCTCTAACTAATATTTAACGATACGACAACGGACAAAACATCAACATATGCGAAAATCACAGAAAGGAATTAAAAAGCAAATAAATTCGTTATAGCAATTATTTTTATTAAATGAGTTGCAATACACAATTTACCAAATCAAAAACATGTTATGGTTTCCACTTTCTAAACTACGCTGCCTGACTCCTCACACTGTAGAGGAGTTCCAAATAAAAGAATCGTTCCGCGCTCCTGGGTACTTAGCATTTACCGCTAAAATCTTTGGATAATGCACAAATATACAGAACTGTACTACTACAAAGCTAAAGTGAGAAGGCGAGTCCCATGCGGTGGAGCGTAGGGTTTGGGACTCAAAAATCAAAAACAAAATTTTTTAACACCACGCTGATTTGCGCCCACGCCCCGACGGAAGAGTAGGATGATGTAACCAAGGATGCTTTAAGGATTACGATTTGAGGGCATGCACCTGGAATGTTTGGTACCTTAATTGGGAAGATGCCGCTGCCCAGCTGGTGATGTCCTCAAAAAATTAAAGGCTGACATCACCGCCGTCCAAGAGATGCGATAAACGGGACTAGGACGGAAGGTGGGTTCTTGTGAAATTTTCTACAGCGGCCATAAAAGGAGCGCAAATTTTGTGTCGCCAAGTACTGGCTTTCACTCCGATGGATGAACGCCTCGCCACAATTCGCATCAAAACGAATTTTTTTAACACCACTCTAATTTGCTCCCACGCCCCGCCGTAAGAGAAGGATAATGTAACCAAGCCTTTTACGAACGCCTCGAACGCATTTATGAGCGCTGCCTCTTTCAAAATTGTGTTTGGCGGCTCCAATACCAGGGTTGGCAAAGAAGGTATTTTTAGGACAACAGTCAGAAAATTCAGCCTCCACGACGAAACATCCCCAAATGGGTTGAGTGTGATCGACTTCGCCGGGGCCCAAAATACGGTTGTCTGCAGCACTAGATTCCAGCACAAAGCAATTCACTAAGCTACTTAGCTGTATCCAGATCGAAAAACTCTCAACCAAATCAATGATGTGTTGATTGACGGAAGACATGTATCCAGTGGTTTAGACATGCATTTGTTGTGAGGTCCTAATATCGACTCGAATCACTATCTTGTTGCAGCGAAGATACGCACGCGCCTCTGTGTATCGAAGAACTAGGAACAAACACAAAGAAGGTTCGACGTTGAAAAGCTGCAATCACACCTGCTATCAGAGCACTGATCAGCAACCCGGTAGAAGGGAACTGTGGGACGGCATTTCAAACTCCCTACGTGCAGCTGCCAACGAAACTATTGTATTTCGGAAAGGTCGCAAAAACAGCTGGTATGATGAGGACTGCCATGGATAGAACACAGACTGCCTATGGGATAGAATACTGAGATCTGAAGAGGGAAGCAAGACGCATTTGCAGGGAGAAAAAGAAAGAGGCCTAAATGCGTCAGTACGAGGAGCTTGAGAAGCTGGCCGACAAGGGTAACGCTCGAAAATTCTACGAAAAGATAAGGCGACTTTTGGATGGTTTCAAGACCGGAGCAAACTCTTGTTAGACCCAGGGAGGTGAGCTGAGGACTGAAGCCCAGATTATACTGAATTTATGGAACATTTCTCCAGCCTACTGAATGGCAGTGAAAATGAAACACCCGGAGATGGTGAACCCGAAACTTCAATTGATAACGATGGAAAAGTAGTTCCGTTCCCCTACTATGAAGAAGTCTTCTTAAAAAGCAAGAAAGCGCCGAGGACCGATGTATTGCCGGCCGAGCTTTCAAATAAGACGGTGAAAAACTGGTAAGGAGCAGGCATCAGCTTCTTTCAAAATATGGTCGGGTGAAAGCATGCCCGACGGTTGAAACCTAAGTGTGCTCTGCCCATTTTACAAAAAACACGATTGCACAGTCGGCTACAATTACCTTGGAATAAGCCCTGTTTACATAGCATATAAGGTCCTATCAAGCATATTGTATGAAAGACTGAAGCACAGAGCTGAATTGAGAAGGTACAATCTTATATAATGCTGCAACTACCCATTTTATATTGCTAACGTCCATAACAGCCGAATGGAAGAGCGATGTAAATAGACGAATTATCGACGCTGCGAACGGCGTAGAAATGTTGCCAGCAGCCAGTGTGTTTGCATACTTTTAAACAAATTTTTAATTCTCGTCAACAAATTTGATAGTTTATATGTTCGAATATAAACACAAATCAAATATACATGATCTGTATGGTAATAAATAATTAATTACGAATTTAGTTTTTATTTCCTTTGAAAAAACTATGCATTTTCATATTAATAGTTATTAGTTTATTTCATATTAGTTTACAAAGTCTATACTGGCAACCTTGTACAAGAGCGAGAAATGAGCTGAGCCGGTTTTACGGAAAAAATCAAATCGCCGCGGGTTTCTCAGGGACAACCGTCAGTAACGGTATGGACAAGCGGTGACAACTTTTCATTTGCATGGCGCTCTCATAAGATAGGTTGCTATGGACGGAAAGTATGTTGGATGGGTAGTTGCAGCATAAAGCAGTTGAATAATTGTATGTTGTATAACTGGACTTGACGGACGTTTACTGTAGGCAATGTGACATTGTTTGTGGCAGAGGTACTTTCTTCAGACTTGATAAAGAAGTGAAGCAAATGGGTCTGGTAGTGAACGAAGCCAAGACGAAATATCTCCTGTCATCATAATTTCGTCTATCTAGGTACCAGCATCAACAACAATGACAATGTCAGACTTGAAATCCAGCGCAGAATCACTCCAACCAACAGGAGCTACTTTGGACTGAGTAGACAATTGAAAAGTAAAGTCCTCGCCCGACGAACGAAAACCAAACTCTACAAGTCCCTCATCGTTCCCGTCCTGCTATATGGTGTGGAAGCATGGACGATGACAACATTTGATAAGTCGGCGTTAGGAGTTTTCGAGAGAAAGGTTTAGCGTAAAATTTATGGTCCTTTGCGCATTGGCAACGGCAAATATCGCAGACGATGGAACAATGAGCTGTACGAGTTATACGGCGACATTAACATAGCTCAGCGAATCAAGATGTAGCGTCTACGCTGGCTAGGTCATGTGGTCCGGATGGATACGAATACTCGAGCTTTGAATGTTTTTGATGCAGTACCTGCCGGTGAAAGATGAGGAAGAGGAAGACCTCCACTCCGAAGAAACAGGTAGAGAAGGACCTGGCTGTACTCGGCGATTGGAGCTTAAGTGTACCCTGCCCAATGCACAAAAAAGGTGATCCCACAGCCTGTGCCAATTATCTTGGGATCGGGAAGGATTAATTCCGTCAGAGGGAAGGTTTTCTAATACCTACTTTAGTTTTGTAGCGCCAACAACGCCTACATTGACAACAGCAAAAAATAGAAAGCAAACCTGAAGGCTCTCAACTTCACTCAGGTAACGCTAAGCAAGGGACGAAGTTGACAGAGGAACAACCAAGCAGCCCAGCGAGAAACTCGAGTGAAAGCAACAAACAACAATACAGCAGAAAGTCGTTCAGCAATATAAATGCAAAAATACATGTAAAAATCTGTAAGCGCAGTGAAGAATCATCGTCAGTACAGCGGGTAAGGTGGTCCTGCTACTCAAATCGGGGAAGCCAGCCAACGAAGGTGAGTCATATCGGCCGATATCTTTCCTCTCTCTGGTAGCAAAGACTCTAGAGGCCTGGCTTCTGCAAACTGCAAGGCATTTCAACTGCACTTAACGCTATACACAGTCTCGTAGTCAATGGTCTCAACCAAATCTGGTCCTGTGCGCGAACTGCCCTGGTGGCTCTCGACCTTTCAATAGCTTTTGACAGGGTCAACTATTCAGCGCTACTATCGGCCATTGAAGAATCCTTACCAGTTTTGAAGAGGTTGGTCATGGGCTCACTGAGAGGTCGTCAATCAGCGTTGGAGTTTCGAGGTCAATCATAGATACCTAGAAAGATTAAACAAAGGGTTCCTTAGGGTGGTATCCTCTCTCACCTGCTGTTTAAATTTTATATTTGGAAACTCTCCCACCGAAAGGGTTTCTATGATCTTATACATCGATGAGGATCACTATTGATGACTAATGTTCGGAAGTGAACAGCTTTCTCGACGACCTTTCCCACTTCTTCACGGCAAGATAGGTAAGACGACAACCAACAAAATCCTCGGCTACCCTCTTAACCAGCTGGATGAAGGAGTACGGGCTCGATCTCGATGTGAAAGCCGATGGTATCAAAAATTTCGACCATAAACAAACCCAAAGTTACTGGGAGACACATTCGACAGCTTGCGCTCCATCACTCCATATACGACTGCAACTGCCGCAAAACTCCAGAGTGGCAAAAAAATTTTCAAAGCATTAGGCGGGATTCATTTCCAAGAATATTTTGGATAACCTTTATAGCCGGAGGAGACTTCAATCCAAAATACGTTTATTTCGGGTCCCGACTAATAAACCAAAAAGGATGCTAGCTTTACAATATTATTTTCAATAAACGTAACAATTTATGCAGGTCAAGCAATATATCGGACTACTGTTCGAAGGAAAATACCCAACTTAATAGACTTCGCTGCTTAAAGAACAATCGACCGGCAACTTGTATCAGCTAGGACTCTTGTTGACATGGATCTGAGACTGAAAGCATAGAAACAAACTGGCTCAAATTCAAAAATATATAATGGTAATCATAATAACATCAGCCCAATATTGAAAAATTAACATAATATTGATGAACACCCTAAAGAGCACAATAACATACTCCACTCTACGGAAACCTTAGTAACTCCGAAGAGTTCAAAAACCATAAAAAGTACTGAAATAGAAGAATTAGTAATAAAAAAGCGTCGCCATGGGAGCGAAGGGTAGGAGTATAACTCTCCTGCCTCTAGGTTATTATTAAAAATAGCAGAGAAAACTGCAATATGAAGGCGCTCGAGTTCAAGAAGTATTGCTCTACAATACCATATTTATTGCCGTATCACAAGCGTGTGACACGGTTGTCATAAAGGTCTATTTCAAAAAATTTATAAAACTTTGCTTCTGTAACACTGAAGCGTTTCCTGTTAAAGCCAATTTGGATGTATGGTATTCAACTGTGGGGTATGACCACAGTATGGCAATTAATATTAAGATAATACAGAGTTTCTAGTAAACATGGTCTGAAGTTGAAAGGAAAGAACGAAGCACTTCATCAATGTGTGTACAACTCACCTAACCGTGAAAAAATGTTCCCCGCCTGCTAATGAGCGCTATCATTTGAGAGGTGCTCTGAATTAAGCCGAGCTTACTCGTTTTTAATTTAGTTGTAAGATTTGTGAAATCACTGATGGGCTTAAGTTTATTATGTAGGTTACATTCGGCGGTTGCGATAGCTAAGTGGTCAGGGTTTAAGTCCTGCTCCAACATCCAAAAATTAGAGAAATTTATTTTGAATAATTTTTTATTAGGATATCAAATACCTGGTCAGCGGGACCAATCTAATAAAGGAACCAGACATTCCAGGTGCATACTCCAAATCGTAATCATTAAAACATTTGCGGGGGTCGACATCAAGAGTGGGTCTCTCATCCGAGGCTTTTTGAGATTTCTTCATTGGGTCCCTAATTCTACGCCCAACCACATGGTATTCGCCTTTTTTCTTTAGCTCGCCTCTAACGGATGTTTGTTTGCTACTCAGGGGGTACTTGGTCTAAAACCGGAAGTCGTGAGCTGCTTGAACCATATGCAAAAGAATCGTTTATGGCCACTTTCAGGTGAGCGGCAGCCCAAAACTTTCCTCACTTCCGTAAACTTCTATCCATGGCCTCATCATCTAACACGTCTCCAGCCTGCTGAATGACAAAGAATATGAAACACCAGGAGGTGATGAAACCGAAATCCCAATCGATGACAATGGAAAAGACATTCTTCTATCCAACAATGTAGAAGTTCGAATAGCGATTGTCCGCTTAAAGAACAACAACTCTAGTCGACGGCTTACCGCCAGAGCTATCCAAACATGAGAGTGCAGTGCTGAATGCATCAGCTTCTTTGCAAAAGCATATACGGCGATTGGAACCTAAGTGTGCTCTGCCCAATACACAAAAACGATGATCCCACAGTCTGCGCCAATTACCTTGGGATAGGCCTCCTCAATATCGCATATAAGGTCCTGTCGAGCTGGACAACACCAGAAGCGCAGTCAGGATCGGGAAGGACCTCTCCGAGTCGTTCGGTACCAAACAAGGTTTCAGACATGGTGACTTATTATCGTTTGATTTCTTCAATTTTATGCTAGAGAAAATAATAAGATCTGCAGAGCTAAATGAACAAGGTATAATCTTTTACAAAAGTGTACAACTACTTGAAGCTGCCGTTGATATTGGTAACATAAGTCTTAACAGCCGCGCCGCGAGTTCTGCTTACTCCAGGCTTGATAAAGAAACGAAGCAAATGGGTCTGGTAGTGAACGAGGACAAAGCGAAATATCTTCTATCATCACAAAAGCAGTTATCGCATTCGCGTCAATGTTGACAGTCATAATTTCGAGGTCGTAGATAATTTCGTCTATCTAGGGACCAGCAGGAACACCAATGCCACTTGGGACTGATTAGGTAATTAAAAACTAAAGTGCTCTCTCGACGAAAAAAGACCAAATTCTACAAGTCACTACTCATGCCCGTCCTACTTATGGCGCAGATCTATAGGTCTGTGCTTTGTGCATTGGCAACGGCGAATACCGGCGATGGAACGATGGGCTGCACGAGCTGTACAATAATATTGACATAGCTCAGCGAATGAAGAGACAGCGGATACTCTGACTAGGTCATGTCGTCCAAATGGATAAAAGCCCTCCAGCTTTTAAAGTATTCGATTGAATACCCGCTGATGGAAGCAGAGGAAGACCTCCACTCCGTTCCAAGGATCACGTGGAGGCCGACCTGGTTTCTTTTGGTATTTTCAACTGGCGGCAAATAGCGCAAAGAAGAGATGAATGGCGGGTTACAATAAATAGACTAAAATCGCATAAGCGGTGCCAACGACAATAAAAAAGAAGAAATTTAATAAAAAAAAGTTGATTTTTCTATATAGTATAGTATAGTATAAACTGTACATCTCTCCATTTGTTGGAAAAAATTAACACGCACACACAACTCAGAGAAAGTTACTAAGCGTCAATAATATATATATATATATGTGAGTTACATTCCACCTTTAAGCCTAATTTGCACCTTACTCGTATGTTACGTATGAGATAATCGTTTGCCATTATGTTTTAAAAACAATTTCTGGCAAATGACCACAGTAGCTGGATCAAATAAATTCAAGCCGAGATGTCCAATTTCCAAAAAGTTGAGACCTCTGGTCAGGTGTTAATCGTCTCAATTTTAAATGTATAGACAAGCGACATCACATAACCCGACAGAAAGTGGTCCAGTGATGTTAACTCTCACGATTTTGTAGCCCCGTCACAGGCCCCCGGCGCGAGATTATGCGCTCACCAAAAGTTTCTGTCAATGAATTTCGTTGTATGTATCGTCCAAAAGTCGTCCACATCAATATCCTTCAATTCAGGCACGAAAAAATTATTAATCATGGCTCTATTGCATTCCCCATTGACTGTAATTCTTGAAGAAATATGAACCAATCACTCCTCTGTTCATAGAACACACCAAACCGAGACAAGTTGGTTTATCAACGTACCCATTCAACCAAAACTGATGTTCAGCGCTGAACAAAATGGTTTTGTGAAAATCGGGATGGGTGCCCATCTTGTTTTAGTCCCATTCACCGAACTTGCACCGCGGTTGATGGTCGTTCGGGTTCAATTCTTGCACAACTAGGATTTTGTAAGCCCGCAAACCATAATCCTTCTCGCAAAATTATTGCGCGCGATGGCGGATGGACTCATTCGGGTTTGCTTTGATACTCTGCTTCACGGTAGCAATCTCTGAGGCTGCACATTATAATTCTGTTGGGCGGTTATAGGCAGAAGCACGTGATGCATCACTCAAGTCGAACCATTATTTTGATAATAAATATACACGATTTGCAAGCATTGTAATGGAGTAAGTGTGTTCATTATGACACGGCAAGTGAAACTCAGTATAAATCAAGTTACAACTTTCAAAAAGACCAGCTCCGAAGAAAGTATTGCCTTATTGAGAACCACACGTCTAAAAAACAGACTTTAGTATCAAGCGAGAATAAATGATGTGCGTATACGTATGACGGCGGCCTGAGACACTATCGTATTTTGTCTTAGAAATCTCTCTATCTTATAACCCAAAACTGTGCTAACAATTCAAATACACACTCACATATTGCCACTGCTGTATTTTGTAAATGTATAGTGTGGCGAAAATGCCAAATACTAATGACAGATGATAGGGAGACGCCAATAATTATATCGTTAGAGCATGCCAAAAAATTCTAAAACTGAGTACGAACAAGTGATGAAGTACACGTATATTAAAGGACAGCCAAAACAGTGAAGAGGCAGTGACGAAGTAAGCTCGGTGGCGACAACATCGGTACGCAATACTGCGCAGGAAGCTGTGTGCTTATAAAGAGTTGCATAGTTAGTAAGCTATGTGAAAATAGTTTTAGTTCAGTAATTAGTTTTAGAATTGTAAGATAAGTCGTTGTGTGTAGTAACGCGAATAGTCAGTTAAGAAGTAATAAATAGACGTTGACAGAATTTCTTAGAATTAGGAAATTGTAAAACAAATCTAACCACTTTTATTTAACAATCAAATGATCGAGTTCAAAAGGGTTCGGGAAATCATCCAGACATATTTTGCAAAACCGTTACAATAGGAAAAAGAAAACAGCTGATTCTCACGTTGTTATTAGACGATACTCCATGCAACAAAACTATGTTCCGCTATTCGAGCATCATACAAATTGCACACACAGTGAACCAAAAAAAAGAAATCGTGTACACTAAAAGCAATCGTCTTCAATTTAGATTACCTCCAAAGCCATTAAAACTTTTGAGCTAGAACCAAATGTAAATTACAGTAAGTTAGATATGCTTTCAATATATTCGTACGACTTTCTTTAATTCATTTCATTAATTGAAATTTATAAAGTACGCGGCAACTCCATTCTAAGCAGTGAAAAAAAAAACTTGTACACTTCGTCTGGCAAAACTTTGAATGAGAATATCTATAAGTATATAATAGTACCGTTATATTTCCGTTGTGTTTTCCGAATTCATACATTAAAAACGTGATTTTGTGTTTTGTTAGTGATTCGAAACTAACTCAAGTTCGTAAAAATGGTAAATAAACAAATTTCAAAAAGTTTGCAAAACCTAATAACTGCCTAAATCGGTTAAATCGTTTCTTCGCGATCACATCCTATGGTGCAGTATACAATTACAAAATATAACAAAATGATAATTTGAAAAGAAAAGTTTGAAGCGGAAGGCCAAAAATATATGCACACCTCAGCCAGAAAGAAGGATTGCTCGTTACATTAAAGAAGATCTCAAAACCTCGGCAGTAGCCAACGCAAAGGAGTTAAAAGAAGTTTCTGTAGTCGATGTTCATCGGCAAACAGTGCGAAACTACCTGCATTCCCTTGATATTAGGACGCACACGCCCCGCACTTAGCCATATCTCTCAAATAAAAATATTGCTAAGCGCTTGCAATATGCGAGAGAATATATTCACCGCCCTGATGACTTCTAGAATACTGTAATTTTCACGGATTAGTCAAAATTGAATTTATTCGGATCTGATGGTAGTCGGTTTGTATGGCGTACGGTTTGTGTGGCGTAAGGAAGGTGAAGCGCTGAATCACAAATAAATATTTAAGTAAAAATGTGAAGCATGGTGGAAGCAGTATTGTGGTCAGGGCAGCACTGTATACGAATAGTGTCGGAAATCTAGTGTTCATAGATGACATGATGAACAAAATGGAGTATTAACGAATCGTAAAATATAACTTGGCATAATCAGCTACTAAATTAAGCGTTAATGGTCATTACTGCCTCGTTCAGGAAAATGACCGAAACCATTCTGCCTTCATAGTCAAAGAATGTCTCTTATATAATACAAAAAAGTGCTTCTGAATCCTCCCCAGCGCCCCATCTCAATCCTAGAGACATAGAGGCAAAATTGCGTGACCGACAGGTCCGAGGCAAAAATAAAGTCAAAAGTGCCCTGCAGAATATTTGGAACAATATACCCTCCGAAGTTACCATACTAAATGTTAGTATTAAGCTTTATTATGCTAACATCCTAATTAATCAGTTTATGTTATATAATACTAATAGAAAAATTTGTGTACAAGTTTTTTTTTTGGAACTTGCATAAGTACAATCCGTACAATAAATGTTAATGCTGGTCCCTAGGTAGACCAAATTATCTACGACCCCGAAGTTATGGCTGTCAACAGTGACGTGGGAGCCGAGTCACGAATGCGATTACTATATGTTTGATGGCAGGAGATATTTCGTCTTGCCCTCATTCACTACCAGACCCATTCGCTTCACTTCTTTGTCAAGTCTGGAGAAAGCAGAACTCACGGCGCGGTTGTTGAGGCCAATAATGTCGATATCATCAGCGTACGTCAACAGCTGTGCACTCTTATAGAAGATTGTACCTTCTCTATTCATCTCTGCGGCTCGTATTATTTTCTCCAGCAATAAGTTAAAAAAGTCACACGATAAAGAATTACCTTGTCTGAAACCTCGTTTGGTATCGAACGGCTCGGAGAGGTCCTTCCCGATCCTGACGGAGCTTTTAGTGCTGCCGTATAAGTTTTGCGGGGATACCAAAATCAGACATAGCGGCATAGAGGTAGCTTCTATTCGTGTTGTCGAAGACGCCTTAAAAACCAATGAAGAGCTATCGATTCTTTTTTCACGGGTCTTTTCCAAGATTTGGCGAATGGTGAATATCTGGTCAATGGTTGAGTTACCAGGTGTTTATGCATGCAACCCTGCTTAGCATTAAACGCCTCATACACAGATGTCGCTTCTGTATTGGAAAATGAGATGACGAATCGTTTTCGGAGTGAGTCCCGTTATCCATTCCGGTTTGGATTTCCACCTTCTGTGGAATCTATAAAGGCCGATGTTGCCGCACAAACGGTCCTTTTTTGATACCAGCATTTACAGCAGCGACATCGAAGTAAGTCACCCCAATTATTTTGCTGTCTATATATTTTTTTCAGTTTTAATCAATAAAGAGATTTATTATATTAATGAAATCAAGTCTCACTTTTTTGGAAAGAAGAGTAGGTTTATTCTTTTTGTTTAGATTGGATTATTGTGGAGCATCGGTCCCCATTTGATCCCCGTTTCCGGACTTCATGAGGAATTCCGGCCCCAAGTATCTCACGCATTAACATTGGTCCTTCGAGCCGGATGTTCTACAGAAAATCAAAAGAAAGTTGGTATTATTATAATTATTTTAGCTTGAAATTAAATTTTTCAAGAAAAATAATAATAATAAATACAAAAAAGCCGTAACACACATTGCCAAGTCGTCAAATATAAAAAAAGGGAAAAATAATAATAATTCATCCCTGGTTTTTGCTATTGTGGATTACCATTTTTCCAGTCCATACAAGTTCCATATTTACAGTTTCCACAAGCGGCCAATTCCGTTAGAGTAGGTCGTGTTCAAGACAGGAGAAAAAAGCCCAGGAGTGGAAACCGCAAAACCAGGAGCGTCACCCAACTTCGAGAGGATTCAGGACCGGAAAAGGTAAGTAAACGATATATCAACGTATATAAAAGTGCAATAAAAAGTGGGCGCGCAGGCATTATCATAGCCAAAGGCAAAGCGCCCCACTATAAAAGTGAATAAAAGTGTGCTAAGGCAAAAAGTCCGAAAGAAGGGCAATAAGCGCCAGTACCAAAGTGAAAAAGTGGTGAGAAAAGTGGGCGCGCAGGCATTTTAATAGCCAAAGGCGAAGCGCCCCACTATAAACGTGAAAAAAGTGTTGTGAAAAGTGGGCGCGCAGGCATTATTGGAGCCAAGAGCAAGGTGCTCCACTATAAAAGTGAAAAAGTGGTGAGAAAAGTAGGTGCGCAGGCATTTTAATAGCCAAAGGCGAAGCGCCCCACTATAAACGTGAAAAAAGTGTCGTGAAAAGTGGGCGCGCAGGCATTTTTAATAGCCAAAGGTAAAGCGCTTCACTATAAACGTGAAAAAGTGTTCAGAAAAGTGGGCGCGCAGGCATTATCGCAGCCAAGAGCGAAGCGCTCCACTCTAAAAGTGAAAAAAGTGTTTCAAAAGTTGGCTCGCAGAGATTAAAATAGCGAAATACAAAGCGCTGCACTGAAAAAGTGAAAAAAAGATAGGAGCGCCGGCCGTAGGGCCACAAGACGAGACGCGAGTACCGAACGCCGGCGCTAGGTGCCAATCGATCAGGCGTCAGTGCGTTTTTTTAGCATATTTTTTATTATTTTAAGGATACAGCGCCGGCTGCTAAGCCACAAGGTAAGGCGCAAGTGCTGTTCGTCGGCAGGCGACAGTGCGTTTAAGCTACAAGGCCCTTACCAGCGACCCAACTAACTTTCAGCAACATCTGCAGCAAGGCCCATACCAACGGCCCAACTAACTTTCAGCAACATCTGCAGCAAGGCCCATACCAACGGCCCAACGAATCTACAGCAACATCTGCAGCAAGGCCCATACCAACGGCCCAACGAACCGTAAGCTACCAAGAAGAAGCATTAAGGGTGAGTTTTCAAAAATCTGAATTATATAAAAAAATTGGCTATTTAAAAAATATTGTGTAATAGATTTTTCAATACGTTGATGCTTTGGTATTGCGGAAGTACTATAAGCATCCCCATTTAATAATATTTGGAATTTTTGGAGCTTTTTAATACGGTCTAAGCTCTACGCTTTGGTATTGCGGAAGTACCATAAGCACCCCATCTTCCAACAAAAAAAAAATTTTGAAGTTTCCGATTTTAGAAAATTTTATTTTGTATCACTAGCCGAAAATCGCTTAAGCGGTTACAAAGCGCCAATTATATATATATATATCACTAGTTGTGATAGTGTCCAGTTACTGACGATTGTGAATCGGCACAACACATACATAAAAACCCTTTCTAAGTTCATCTTGAAACTCTTGCTTAGCTTTTCTTCTTCGCGTATTACCGTAAAAATGGCTAGCGCTAACGATTTTACCCGGGCGTGTGATGCACTTTTAGAGCTCGAAGATTTGTACAACAACAGTTCAAGTGCAAATCATTCGGTTTTTTCTCTGGAAATCCAAAAGGAGGAATTCAAGGCATTATGGATGAAGGTTAAGGAGACATTTGATGGTTACTCGCGGATCTTATCTGATGGGTGAAACCATCCACAACCTGACATTTGTGCAGCAAAGTTCGTCGACGGTGAATCCTGTAGTCCGGGAACATGAAGTGGCCCCGCGTTCGAACATTAAACTTGCGACACCGACATTTTTTATGGCGATTATATGGCGTGGCCATCCTTTCGGGATTTATTCACCGCAATATATATAAACAACTCGCGTTTGACCCCTGTTGACAAACTATACCACCTCATTCATAAGACTCGGGGAGAAGCAAAAGATATTGTGAAAAAATCCCCACTAACCAATGATGGGTTTGCAACTGCATGTCAAAACCTATCTGACCGTTATGAGAATAAAAGAGTGATGGTAAATAGTCAGTTGAAGACCTTGTTCAACCTACCTACCGTGACAACCGAGCGCGGTGGGAAAATAAAAAATCTGCAACGTGCAGTAAACAATTGCATCTCAGTTCTCAAAATGTATGGGATTGAGATTAGCAATGGGATGCTATTTTTGTATTTTTGGCGTCTAGCAGACTACCAGATACCACATTAGCACTTTGGGAACAAGGAATAGTAGACAAGGCAGAAATTCCGAGGTGCGAGAAATTAGATAGCTTCCTCTCAAATAGATTCCAGACTCTCGAAACAGTCTCTGACATTCAGAGCACGCGTGTAGCGGAGATAACGCAAACCCGTTCATCTGTAAATCCTTTGGGAAAAAGGGTATCGGCGCATCATACTCAGTACTCGCAACCGGTATGCAGATTATGTCCAGAGGAATCCCATGTGCTTAAGGTTTGCCCAAAGTTTTTAGCCATGAAGGTAGAGGATCGTTCAAAAATAGTGAGAAAACACAATTTATGCATGAACTGTTTGGTGCATTCTCACATTGCCAGGGATTGCAAGATGCTGCACAGGAGCCCGACTGGGAACCGGCCCTCAACCTCCGCCACTCATCCCTCATCAGGAGATGGAGATGATAGGAAAACTCAAGCCCCAACCACTTCCAGCAGTGTAAACGCACTTTTCGCATCAAGTACGAAGAAAGTAATCTTGGGTATTGCGATGGTGCACATATGGATTTCAGGAGTAAATTATAAGGCAAGGGCCCTTCTGGATTCGGGATTGGAGGGAACATTCATAACAAAGCGGTTACAGGAACGCATTAATGTGCCAACTCAACCTGCTGACTTAAGTGTAAGTGGAATAAACCCGACAACGCCGGCTAAAGTGCGAGAAATCGCCAAATTCGTTTTAGGTTCACCTGTCGACCCCTTGATTAGAATTGAGGCAAGAGGCCTAATTCTCCCCAATTTGACATGAAACCTCCCCAGTTTTCAGTGGATAAAGTAGATTTTGGACTACTGCCCCCAATTGATTTAGCCGACGTCAACTTTTACAGGAGTCAGCAGGTTGACTTGATCATTGGTGCAGATTTGTACCCAGTCGTAATAACGGAAGAAGGAGAAGGAAAAAAGGATTGCTCGTTACATTAAAGAGGATCTCAAAACCTCGGCAGTAGCCAACGCAAAGGAGTTAAAAGAAGTTTCTGTAGTCGATGTTCATCGGCAAACAGTGCGAAACTACTTGCATTCCCTTGATATTAGGGCGCCCACGCCCCACACTTAGCCATATCTCTCAAATAAAAATATTGATAAGCGCTTGCAATATGCGAGAGAATATATTCACCGCCCTGATGACTTCTAGAATACTGTAATTTTCACGGATTAGTCAAAATTGAATTTATTCGGATCTGATGGTAGTTGGTTTGTATGGCGTACGGTTTGTGTGGCGTAAGGAAGGTGAAGCGCTGAATCACAAATAAATATTTAAGTAAAAATGTGAAGCATGGTGGAAGCAGTATTGTGGTCTGGGGAGCACTGTATACGAATAGTGTCGGAAATCTAGTGTTCATAGATGACATGATGAACAAAATGGAGTATTAACGAATCGTAAAATATAACTTGGCATAATCAGCTACTAAATTAAGCGTTAATGGTCATTACTGCCTCGTTCAGGAAAATGACCGAAACCATTCTGCCTTCATAGTCAAAGAATGTCTCTTATATAATACAAAAAAGTGCTTCTGAATCCTCCCCAGCGCCCCATCTCAATCCTAGAGACATAGAGGCAAAATTGCGTGACCGACAGGTCCGAGGCAAAAATAAAGTCTGCGGCTCGTATTATTTTCTCCAGCAATAAGTTAAAAAAGTCACACGATAAAGAATTACCTTGTCTGAAACCTCGTTTGGTATCGAACGGCTCGGAGAGGTCCTTCCCGATCCTGACGGAGCTTTTAGTGCTGCCGTATAAGTTTTGCGGGGATACCAAAATCAGACATAGCGGCATAGAGGTAGCTTCTATTCGTGTTGTCGAAGACGCCTTAAAAACCAATGAAGAGCTATCGATTCTTTTTTCACGGGTCTTTTCCAAGATTTGGCGAATGGTGAATATCTGGTCAATGGTTGAGTTACCAGGTGTTTATGCATGCAACCCTGCTTAGCATTAAACGCCTCATACACAGATGTCGCTTCTGTATTGGAAAATGAGATGACGAATCGTTTTCGGAGTGAGTCCCGTTATCCATTCCGGTTTGGATTTCCACCTTCTGTGGAATCTATAAAGGCCGATGTTGCCGCACAAACGGTCCTTTTTTGATACCAGCATTTACAGCAGCGACATCGAAGTAAGTCACCCCAATTATTTTGCTGTCTATATATTTTTTTCAGTTTTAATCAATAAAGAGATTTATTATATTAATGAAATCAAGTCTCACTTTTTTGGAAAGAAGAGTAGGTTTATTCTTTTTGTTTAGATTGGATTATTGTGGAGCATCGGTCCCCATTTGATCCCCGTTTCCGGACTTCATGAGGAATTCCGGCCCCAAGTATCTCACGCATTAACATTGGTCCTTCGAGCCGGATGTTCTACAGAAAATCAAAAGAAAGTTGGTATTATTATAATTATTTTAGCTTGAAATTAAATTTTTCAAGAAAAATAATAATAATAAATACAAAAAAGCCGTAACACACATTGCCAAGTCGTCAAATATAAAAAAAGGGAAAAATAATAATAATTCATCCCTGGTTTTTGCTATTGTGGATTACCATTTTTCCAGTCCATACAAGTTCCATATTTACAGTTTCCACAAGCGGCCAATTCCGTTAGAGTAGGTCGTGTTCAAGACAGGAGAAAAAAGCCCATGTATCGACAGATCCTGCTTCATCACAACGACACCCGGTTCCATAGGATGTTGTTTAGAGAGTCGAACGGGGAAGAACTAATGGACTATGAACTGCAAACGGTGACATTCGGAGTCAACTGCGCTCCTTACTTAGCAATAAGGACACTGCTTCAACTAGCGGAAGATGTCAGTCTACAAGGAGCTGGATTTCCCGTGCGGAAATGGACATCAAATTCAAAGGAAATCCTGGTTGATTTACGAAGGGATCATCTGTTAAAAGAAGATTTCTTGGAAATCGACGATATGAGTGAGGCAAGGAAGTTAGGTATAAGGTGGAGTGTTGCTCACGATAGATTTCATTTTAATGTCCAAGAGGTCCAAATTAATTCAAGATACACAAAGCGAGAAGTGCTTTCTTGTGTAGCAAAACTCTTCGATCCCGCAGGTTGGTTAGGACCCATAGTGGTTGAGGCAAAAATTTTAATGCAGGATATATGGCTCTCCAAAATAGACTGGGATGACTGTCTACCCAGAGGAATTTATCTGCGATGGGAGAAAATTTCTGAAAAATTACGTCCATATTGGAAGTATCAGAATTCCAAAGATGGATTAATTTTACACCATGGAACGAAATCGAATTTCATGGGTTCTGTGATGCTTCTGAGAAGGCATACGCTGCTGCCCTGTACGTAAGAGTACGGGAACGCACATCAGATGGAACACCTGAGGTAAATCTGTTAGTCGGAAAACCAAAGTAGCACCGGTAAAAACGATCTCTCTACCGCGCTTAGAATTATGTGGTGCTCTACTGCTGACGGAGTTAATTAACTCGCTTCTTCCACAGTTTGACGTGGCTCAACCAACCATCTACAAATGGACCGATTCAACCATAGTGCTCTCATGGCTGCGAAAGCCCCCCTGTAGTTGGACTACCTTCGTGGCAAATAGAGTCTCGAAAATCGGGGAACTCGTCGGAGTGAATGATTGGAATCATGTGGATTCAACTGACAACCCAGCCGACATTGATAGTCACGGTGTATCCCCTCAAGAACTTGCAGAGAATATTCTATGGTGGCAGGGCCCTAGTTGGTTAAAGGAGCAACCATCTGAGTGGCCTCAGATGCATAGTGAGCCTATGGAGACGGAACTGGAGAAAAAATATGTTAGAACTTACGCAGCACGGATCATAGACACAGAAGACATTTTAGAACGATTCTCTGATTTCTCTCGCGCGCTGATAGTAATTGCACGAATATTACAATTTTATCGAAAAATACATCCGGTATTCAAACTATTAAAACAAAGCGAATCTGTAGAAATTACAGCTGATGAAATTCGTGAGGTGAAAATGCGTCTAATTCGGTTAATTCAAAAGCGTTGTTTTTCGCTTGAATACGATGCACTAGCTTCATCAAAACCAGTAAACACTAAGATCTCCATCCGCACTCTCAATCCATTTCTTGATAATAATGGAATTATGAGAGTAGGCGGAAGACTAGCGCTAGCGTCATTGTCATATAATGAACGATACCCGAACATCTTACCTTATAATTGCCAATTTTCTCGACTCCTCGTTGAGTTCTCACACTTGATTTCCTTACATGGAGGAAATCAACTCATGCTGAGACTTATGAGGTCAGAGTATTGGGTCGTGCGTTTAAGAAACTTAATAAAAACCGTAATTAATAATTGTAAAGTTTGTGTCATTTACAGAAGAAAAACACGAGAACAATTAATGGCTGCGTTCCTACCTGAAAGAACGGACATATCCAGGCCGTTCACAAACACTGGAGTGAATTTCACAGGCCCGTTTGAGATAAAAAATTACACGGGCATGCCTAATAACAAAGGGATACGTCTGCGTCTTTGTTTGTTTCGCTACAAAGGCAATACATCTAGAAGCAACCAGCGACTTATCAACATCAACATTCTTGGGTGCCTTTGCCAGGTTTGTGGCAAGACGTAGCTGTCCGCGTAACATATACTCGGACAACGGCACAAACTTCGTTGGAGCCAGCAAAGCTTTGAGACATGACTTTAAAAAATTCATGACTGAAGCTGCACATCTTACCATGCGGTCATATGCGCGCGAAGAAATTAATTGGCACTTCATACCTCCAGGTGCTCCTCACATGGGAGGATTATGGGAGGCAAGAGTGAAGAGTTTCAAAACCCATTTTCAAAAGGTGGCAAATGCGATGCGGTTTACGATGGAGGAATTCTCGACACTGCTTGTCAGAATAGAAGAATGTCTAAACTCACGGCCAATTAGCCCACTATCAGAGAATCCCGATTCACTTGAACCCTTAACTCCGGGACACTTTCTTATTGGAAGTCCGTTGCTCGCGATGGCCGAACCTGAAATGAATGGAAACCCGATGCCCATTATCAACCGATGGCAAAAGTTGAAAGCACTTCAACAAGGATTCTGTCAGCGTTGGAAGGTAGAATATTTCAAGGATTGCACAAAAGAGTCAAGTGGCAATGTCCTCAGCGAAATATAGAGGTTGATGATTTTGTGGTTGTCAACGAGGACAACTTACCCCCCAATGAATGGCGACTTAGCAGAGTTGTTAAGGTTTTTTTTAGGGCCAGACAACTGCGTTCGAGTCGTGGATATCTTAAAGACGAGAGGCATAATCACCCGTCTCATTGTGAAATTGATTGTGCTTCCCGTCATAAAGCCTTTTAATATTTCTACTTCCAGAGATTCTCAACATGGTTCCCGCACACAACAACAAGGACAAGATTGTGAAAGAGCGACACCTGTGCCACATATGCAAATATAATCATCAGCTACTGTTCTGTCGACAGATGCGACGAATGGAGCCAACGGAAAGACTTCGTGCTGTCCTCCTGCACCGCCACTGCGCCAATTGTCTGTCTCCGCATCATATGGCCAAGAACTTTCCATCCACCAGGATCTGCGAGCGATGTAGACAGAGACACCATAGTCTCCTGCATCTGTGGGAGACCGCAGAAAGTGACGAAGACGTGCCACATGCCATAGATGTAGTAGACCTCACGCAGAGAAAACGGCGTTATCCCTACGATGCTCAACCACTAGAAGACTCAGGCGACGATGGGATCTTAGAAATCAACGCCAGCGATGACGAAGTTATTCAGCAGGTGGCCCAAGAAGCACCTAGCACAGGGGAACCGCCGGTATCCAGACCTCTGTCGGGTATCCGGTCGGGTATCCGGTCGGTGATCCATCAACCCCCACCGCAAACCATAGACAGCCGACGTACCCTTAATCGCCAACGAACGTCAACGCATCAAATTGTAAGAGACGCCCGACAGCGAATCAAATTATCCGCTCGAAGTACCCCGAGTCGCTCTGTCTTTACACCCACAGTAATGGCAAGAATAATGGTGACTACAATCGATCTGCGCGCTCATCGACCCAGGGAAGCCATCATCAACACTTTCGAAGGCATTGGCGAGGCGACTGCACGCAACCTCACATGACCACCGAGACGTTTGATCCTTAAAGCCTGGCGCGAAAGACTGGATATTCCGGTGAAGGTGCTGCCCAGCCTAATGAAGACTACGCCAGAACACACGTTGGATGCACAAGTCGTAGATGAATTCGATAACGTGAGACTGGCAGACCCGGCGTTCTACAGAGCAAGTCTGCTATCTCTAGTCCTGGGAGCCGATGTATATGCAGTCATTCTACGACCTGGACTGATGCCAGCTACTCCAACACGACCGGCCGCCCAAACCACTATGTTCGGGTGGGTGTTATCTGGAGGTACTCCCTACAAGATGACAACGATGCCGGCGACATTAAGTTAAGAAATTGTATTGTACAAAAGGAATGAACTCAAAATGAGTTGTAAAATGGGTTACGGAAAATACAAATGAAATAAAATCAAATTTAATGATATGTAAATAAAATAATTTGTATGCTACACACATGTAAATATATATATTTAAGTATTTTTACTGCAGTGATGCTGCAAGGCGGGCGGCATGTTTATGCAACCCTGCTTAGTATTAAACGCCTCATACACAGATGTCGCTTCTGTATTGGAAAATGAGATGACGAATCGTTTTCGGAGTGAAACCCGTTATCCATTCCGGTTTGGATTTCCACCTTCTGTGGAATCTATAAAGGACGATGTTGCCGCACAAGCGACATCAAAGTAAGTCATCCCAATTATTTTGCTGTTTATATAAAGAGCTTTATTATATTAATAAAATCAAGTCTCACTTTTTTTGAAAGAAGAGTAGGTTTATTCTTTTTGTTTAGATTGGATTATTGTGGAGGAACGGCCCCCATTTGATCCCCGTTTCCGAACTTATATGCGATGTTAAGAAGGCTTATTCCACGGTGATTGGCGCAGACTGTGGGATCGCCTTTTTTGTGGATTGGACAGAGCACACTTAGGACCCAATCGTCGGGCATGCTTTCATCCGACCATATCTTGCAAAGAAGCTGATGCATGCACTTGATCAGTTCTTAACTGCCGTATTTGAATAGCTCGGCCAGTAATCCATCGGTACCCGCCGCTTTATTATTTTTAGGTCAAAATATGTTGACACTTAGAGCGGTTGAAAGAAATTTTTGGCAATCGAGCTCCGGACGTCCAACCGCTCAGCATACCCGTCCTGCTATACGGCGCGGAAGTTTTGCAACGGCGAATATCGTAGCCGATGGAACGATGAGCTGTACGATAATATTGACATTGTTCAGCGAATGAAGAGACAGCGGCTACTCTGGCTAGGTCATGTCGTCTGAATAGATAAAAGCCCTCCAGCTTTGAAAGTATTCGATTGAGTACCCGCTGATGGAAGCAGAGGAAGATCTAAACTCCGTTGCAAGGATCACGTGGAGGCCGACCTGGTTTCTTTTGGTATTTTCAACTGGCGGCAAATAGCGAAAAGAAGAGATGAATGGCGGACTATCATCGCGTACGCGGTGCCAACGAGAATAAAAAAGAAGAATTTTAATAAAAAATAATGTTAATTTTTCTAATTGAGGTCACGCCTCTGTAGGGAATATCAACCGATCCGAGCGTATTCCTGACATGATATAAAAGTTCCTCAGAAAAAACCATCAGCTTTTCGGAGGCGGCTAGTATAAACTGTACATCCCTCCATTTGTTGGAAAAATTTATCACGCACTCACAAATCACAGAAAGATACTAACTGCCAATAATATACATATAGGTATAGGTATATGTGAGTTACATTCTACCATTAAGCCTAATTTGCACCTTACTCGTATGTTACGTATGAGATAATCGTTTGCCATTATGTTTTAAAAACAATTTCTGGCAAATGACCACAGTAGCTGGATCAAATAAATTCAAGCCGAGATGTCCAATTTCCAAAAAGTTGAGACCTCTGGTCAGGTGTTAATCGTCTCAATTTTAAATGTATAGACAAGCGACATCACATAACCCGACAGAAAGTGGTCCAGTGATGTTAACTCTCACGATTTTGTAGCCCCGTCACAGGCCCCCGGCGCGAGATTATGCGCTCACCAAAAGTTTCTGTCAATGAATTTCGTTGTATGTATCGTCCAAAAGTCGTCCACATCAATATCCTTCAATTCAGGCACGAAAAAATTATTAATCATGGCTCTATTGCATTCCCCATTGACTGTAATTCTTGAAGAAATATGAACCAATCACTCCTCTGTTCATAGAACACACCAAACCGAGACAAGTTGGTTTATCAACGTACCCATTCAACCAAAACTGATGTTCAGCGCTGAACAAAATGGTTTTGTGAAAATCGGGATGGGTGCCCATCTTGTTTTGGTCCCATTCACCGAACTTGCACCGCGGTTGATGGTCATTCGGGTTCAATTCTTACACAACTAGGATTTTGTAAGCCCGCAAACCATAATCCTTCTCGCAAAATTATTGCGCGCGATGGCGGATGGACTCATTCGGGTCTGCTTTGATACTCTGCTTCACTCTCTGAGGGTGCACATTATAACTCTGTTGGGCGGTTATAGGCAGAAGCACGTGATGCATCACTCAAGTGGAACCATTATTTTGATAATAAATTTACACGATTTGCAAGCGTTGTAATGGAGCAAGTGTGTTCATTATGAAACGGCAAGCGAAACTCAGTATAAACCAACTCCGAAGAAAGTATTGCGTTATTGAGAACCACACGTCTAAAAAACAGACTTTAGTATCAAGCGAGAGTAAATGATGTGCTCAACTACTTTGCTGAATTTATTCTCTACCGTATTAGCAGCGTCTACGATGTCAAGATCAATTTACAATGGCCTATGCATCAACTGATACCCGGGCCTTCTCTCCATTCATACTTCCTTACTCCTTACTACATTATGCTTTCACTTTTTAAGCCTTATTACTATTATTATTTTCTACGTTTTTATAATAGTAGAAAATAGTATAATAAGTACTCCATTCAAGTAATTTTTTATGAAGACTTACCAGATAAGGCTACCTCTATTTTATTTTGTGTCGGGCTGAAAATTGTGTTCAAATGACGAAAAAGTTATATTCAATTTATGGAAACTGTCCATTAAAGTTTGGAACTAAGACCTCTTAACGCTATACTGTTTAAAGTTCGAGGAAGGCTTTTATCTGGAATTTCTAAGAGCTTTCTATCATGATGTTTTTGTTTTAGATGGTAAGCCCGGTCGAAAACTGCTTTGGCAGTTATTAATCGCCCAGTAAAATTTAAACATACCGCTAGAACAACAACAACAATATATACATGCATAAACTAGAGAACTGCAACAATTTCCTACAACCATCTGGGCTGCGTTTTCCAACGTCGATGAAACGCCTCAATAAGAGCGCTAACGTTAACAATTCAAATACACACTCACATATTGCCACTGCTGTATTTTGTAAATGTATAGTGTGGCGAAAATGCCAAATACTAATGACAGATGATAGGGAGACGCCAATAATTATATCGTTAGAGCATGCCAAAAAATACTAAAACTGAGTACGAGCAAGTGATGAAGTACACGTATATTAAAGGGCAGCCAAAACAGTGAAGAGGCAGTGACAAATCTTGCAACTTTTATTTAACAATCCAGTCATCGAGTTCAAAGGGGTTTGGGAAATCGTCAAGGCCTAATTACCAAAATCGTTACAGTGTTCTAAATTTTAATGAAAGTTTCCATAAGACTAAATTGGGTTGGTTTGGTTCAGATGAACGTAGACAGTAGTCTTCTTTGGTTTGTTACATTAATAGCCTATTTCCACCGAGCACTTAAATGCATTTGAGGCCTGTAAAGTGAATGAAATGTCAAACGTTTCCACCGAAAGTGAGTTAACTCAAACAGCTGATTTTCGTTTACATTTGCAGGTTGCAAAATTTGTCACAAGTATTAAAATCATGAATTCAAGAGACCGCATTCATTTTGTTTGGCTGCTCATGCAATCTTATGATTTGCAAGATCAGATTATTACTGCATGGACAAACGCTGCTGAAACGAAAATGCTTTTATGCATGTTTCCATTTTCAATTTTAGTTATTTGTTTCATTAAATTATTTATTTTGCTCAATCAGCTGATAGCTGCCACAGCCACTCATATTTTTATATTGAAATTCCACAATTGTTTTTTGTTTATTTCTTAGTCTTTTTTTATTTTTTTTTTTTAAAGGCGAAGCATTCTCTTCGCCAATTACTTAATATATGTATTTATGTTAATATTAATGCACACAAGTAATTTTTGCAGAAAAAATTTCACCATGCAAAATAAAAGTCTCGTCCCTCATTAAATCCGAAAATACACGACTTTGGCAAGAAATGTATCGAAGCTTTTGAAATGATTACATTAGTAGTGACAGATCGACTGTGTACATAACCCTTTCTGTTAAATTACCGATAGCGAGTTAACTCACATTGAAAAGTGAGTGTCACCTCCACTTTTTTTCAATTAACAATATGTATGTGCGTATGTACATACATACATACATATGTATACCTACAGTGGCTGTTGGTCAAGCGCCTACCAACAACCACACACGTCAACAAAACAAACTACCGCACAAAAAGGAGATGACAAAACTAACAAAGCGACCGGCCAGCTTAGTGGAGACGGCGTAGGTCAACAGCTAAGTGCAATAACAAAAACTACTAGCAAGAACAAAACCAAGTAAAATGATCAACGCTGACTTAGATAAACGAAGATCGCACAACAATAATTAAACACCAGAGCAAAACTAAACGTATATGTACACACATAAAATAAGCAAAATATGTTTTTGGGGTGCACCCGAGGTGTGGTCCAACCAAACTGGTTACGAACCCACTCGCACTACTCCCGTGCCGCCGGGGGTAACTTTAACCCGCCTGTATGACTGGGCTCTGGGTGCGGGTTGCTATAAGGATGGGTATGGGGAAAATGAAGGAAGCAACAATGTCGGCACGACAAAAAGTGGACAAACGATAAAACAACAAAATGATACTTATTAGTTGCTCGGTCTGGTGTAAGTACCCAACTTCGGTGCTCCTCCGATGATGCCGCCAAACTCCGGTTCCGCCACTGGAATCCACCAAAAACGACAATATCTTATCACACAAAAAATCGGGCTACAACTGCCCTTTCACTATTGCCCCGTCTGGCAAAACACAATACTATTCTATATATTTATAGAAAATATTATTATTTTTCTTCACTAACTTACCGCACGTTCGCATAAAAAAAAGATGCGCACTCTTCTGTATATTGCGAGAAACAGATCCGGCACGCATTTACGAGCCAGACCGTAAGCTATGCGTCGGCCTTCAGAATTCTCAGGTGTGTATTGGTGCCCAATCATTTGGCGCTGGCACCCATTACCCAAAGGAACAGAGTTGTGTAGCGCACGCCACCATGGCACACCAAGTACACTGGGATAATTTTCCCCTCACCATATAAAAAGAAAGGCGACACCCCTTTTTACGGAATACCCGCGCAAAGCATTCCGTTTACCTAATACCTATTTGTTAGTGGAGGAACCGTTTTGTCGAACACCTCCTTTTGGAGACTTATACCACTGGGTAGGCACACACCGAGTGCAACCGTGCCAACAATTCATGGCTTTGAATTATACAATTATTTGCCGACAGATGCCACTGCCAACGCTTGGAGTGAAAGGAATATTAGGCAAAACAAAGGAAATGAACAAACAAACACAAAAGAAGTTTTTGTTGCTGCCAGTACGCGACAAATGAAGCAATATTTAGTGAAATATCAAAACTAATGTCCGAGTATATGATAATTGAAGGGTTTGAGCCGAATTTACCCGCTGTAAAGTCGGTGACGGATTTTAGAGCCAAGTACATATTGCAGAGTACGACTTAATGATCGGGTGTCACTTCGCCGTTTATAATTTGAATAAATGTAACAAACCTAGTCTAGTTGTTTGATGCTGCCGCAAAAGTTGATGGTACATTCTTATACTCCGCATATATGAAGAGTCATGCCGATTACCAGCCAATACCATTGCTATCTATTTTATTTAAATTTCGCCAAGGGAAAGTAGTTGATTGTGAGAACATAAAGAAAATATTTCACCACGTTTCAGTTTGTTAGGAACCAGAACGCACTAAGAATTAAAGAAGAATGCCGGAGAACAGTAGAAGGAATTGTTAATCGTCACTACATCGATGACTATGGACATAGTATTTCTCATATTGACGATGGTATTCGCGTAACATAAGAGGTTATCGACATTCTCAGTAAAACAGGGTTTGAGCTGCGAGGTTTTGGTTCAAATTCACCAAAAATATTGCTGGTGGTGAACGACCAATCAGAATCCGTAAACAACAAATTTCTCGGAATTAAGTGCAATGTGGAACGTGGCGCATTTTTTCTCAGTTTAACTTATGCCAGTATACCAATATCTGTTTTGGAACGTAATCGACGACCGACAAAAGCAAAACTTTTATGGTTTGGATTTCTTGCGAATGTAATGTTAATCCCGAAGTTTTTATTGCAAATGTTATGATAATTGAAGATTGGTTGACACGATTCAATATTCGACGATATCAATGCAAAATGGTAGCAGTGGTACACATCGCTTAGTCAAGTTGGCGATTTATGGTCAATATTTTCAAGATCTTTTGGTAAAAATTGAAATACTCATCATCGTAGAAGCAATTAGCATTTGCTGCTGTGGCATACTATCGTATTTGTTATCAAAATGAAGTCATAGCTTTCGTGGCAGCCAAGTCTTAATAGTCCGTTAAGGCCGTTGTCAATTTTTATAAGTTTTGCACAGTTACGACATGGGTTCGTGTCGCAGCTTCTACATTACTCGAAACAGTTTTGTTCGGTACAAAAAAAATGTTTAAGTCCCAAAAGAAAAGCTAAAAATCACTGCGAAGGAGATCAGAGAAACTGATATGGTGTTAGAAAAATTGGTTCAAGGATCTACATTTACGGAAGAAATTACAACATTGAGAACCGGTAAGCAACTCTCGAAGGGTATTTTATTACATAAATTGACACCAATCTTAAGACGAAGAAGGTTTAATACGCATTGCGTGCCGTATTTATAATGTCACATGTTAACCAATGCGTCTGATAATTTTGCCAAGATGCCATGAATGTCAATATTAATTCTACAATTGTACAACATTATCACGAAATGTTTTATCATCAAAACTATGACGCACCTATATGCGCTATCCGTACGTAATATTGAATGCCTAAGGTGAGAAATCTTTCGCATTCAGTCAAACGCAAATGGCAGTTTTGCAAAAAAAAAAGCTTCAGCAACCTCATTGTCAATGGTTAGGTATTTCGCAAAAGTACCGGAAAGAAGAATTTTCTCCAATAAATCATCGTTTAATATTTTACTGAAACCGCAATCACGGAAGCAGTTTTGAATACACAATATACTACAATAAAATTTGTTTGCTTCATAAGCAAATTGTACAGCTGTTAATATTGTGCAATTAATTTGTTTCATTAATACTGTTAACCAAATTAATAACCATTTCCTTGCGCTATAATGATTTAAAATCTTTTATAATACCCATGTCAAGGGGATGCAGCTTGGATGTGATGTTGTTTGAAAAACTCATTTTTCACGAGGATCAGATGAGGGTAACTATTGTTTATGCCCAATTTCGCCTGCATTATGCATTAGTGTAATATGATGCTTGCAGAATAACCTTCTTTTTTTGTAGAATTAATATGGTTGATTGAGCGATATTGAATTTTTCTGCCACCTCAATTTGTGATTGATAACGTCTTATGTGTACGTTTTTGTACCATTTTCACGGAATGAATTTACGCTTGAAAAAAAACACAAACTACGCGAAAACATTGTTAGAAGCACAAAACTCAACATGCACAGCGACACAATGGTTTTATTCAAAGGGACAGGTTTTTTTTTACGAATTATTGAGATTTTGATTTAACGGGGACGAATCAACGGGATTTGACTGTACAGGCTGGACGGACGGCGACGAGAAAAAAGATGAGTGGCTTTGTTCACCTGATTAACTACTCGAGCGATGCATTTAGGGGTCGCTAGAGATTAGTGAGCCGACCCAGTAATTTTGTATTTACGAAATTTCGTCAATCACAGAGGTGTCCCTGTCCACAATCGCACTGATAAGGACACAAATTTCGTGGGTGCAAGCAAAATAGAATGGTTGAATGTTGATAGTGCTGTGAAAGAAATATGCACACAACGTGGCATTGAGTGGCTAATGTACACCCCAACAAGCCCATTGGCTGGCGGTATATGGGAACAACACTTTAAAAGATACAGTTTCACAAATAGAAACACTTCAAAGCTTCCTTATCGAAGCGGAGAATTTGATTAATTCACGGCCACTAACATATTTGCCAATTGAAAGTAGCGATGATGAGTCACTGACGCCAAACTACTTCCTTCTAGGGTGTCCTAATTACATACAAACTTCTGGTGATGATTAAACATGTTCAAATAGACAATGAATACTTTTGAAGCAGACCTTTTGGAGACGATGGATACTGGAGCTCTTGCCACCCTTACTTGTCGTACGAAGTGGCATCGTAGGTTTAGAGGTGTTCGAGCTGCAGATGTGCAAGTAACTGTTTCCAAGACCTCGAGAGGTAATTTAAAGAGGCCTGCCTCAAAGTTAGCAATTTGGACGTTGGTGGCGAATCTCAATTTGAAGACGCTTCTTTGATTCACGGGGGGCGGGATGTTGCGCCTAACTGAAAATTATGTTTAAAAAATTGTATTTTATTTACATTATATATGGCACTGAAGCGATTTTAGGTCGAACTCCTCCTTCAATTTGTGGTTTTGCGTCATGATGTTTTTCCAACAAATAGAGGGGCCTACAGTTTATACTAAGCCGCCTCCGAACGTCTGATGGTTTTTTATGAGGAGCTTTATTTCATGTCAGAAATACACTCGGAGGGGTTGAAATTCCCTGCCGGGGGGCGGCCAGAATTAGAAGATTTAATTAAATTTTTGCTTAGATTAATTTTCTATAACTTTTTTGATGTTAGTCCGACCAGGATTTGAACCAAAACCTTCTGAATGGCTGTACACAATGCTAACCACTCGGCTACCGCAGCCGAATTACTCTGTAATTATCTTTGCCATTAACACTTTTGAAATATTAATAGAACTCTGATCCAATCCAATACCATAAGCTGATTTTAGCTCCTCCGCGATTTGCAGCCAGGGGGTAATATCGGCTGTATTTTAACGGAGCCCCCTGACATCGGGCCACCTCAGGGGATAACGGTGGCCCCTATTGCGGTGCACAGTGGATTTCTCCGAACACTACATTGACTGTTAAGTCCGCCTTGACGGACATGCGGTCGTACGAACGAGATGAATACAAATTTAAATAAAAAGGCAAATAAATAAGAGGTGGAAGCCAGGAGGTCGCCCACGAAAGTCCCCAGGGAAATGGTGGTTAGCGACGATTCCGATGTAGATAGCCTCACCTCGGTGAGCTCCACGAGAGAGAGGACGCTCTTAGCTAGCCCTAGAAAGGAGACCGAGGTCGTGGACAGACGGGAGAGAAATAGAGACGCTAAGAAAGCCCTGTCGCAATACAAGGCGGCACTAGAAATAAATAGTACAAAGGCTAGCTACGGTGAGGGACCTGTCTTCACGTGAGAGAGGGCATCTGGAGTGGGCGAGCACAACGGGGAAGACGGGTATGACGCAGTTTTGAAAAAGCGCTTTACAGAAGCCAATCCGAAATGGCAAAATAGTATTGAGGAGAAGCACGCTAAAGGCGAATTCAAAACTCACTGCTCCAGAGATACCGATAAGCTGGCGGTAAGCCGCAGAAAGGTAACGACAAGCCTGGAAAGCTCATTGCAGGATGATCAAAGGCCCTCAGCATCAAGGGCAGCAAGCACGAGGTGACTGGACAGATTAGCACT
The DNA here is from genome assembly GCA_037013455.1 of Ceratitis rosa. Lineage (NCBI taxonomy): Eukaryota > Metazoa > Arthropoda > Insecta > Diptera > Tephritidae > Ceratitis > Ceratitis rosa. Next base: position 6,194,788 of record JAWMAG010000015.1, on the reverse strand, counting down.
GAAAGGTGGGAATCTTTGGAGAAGAAGCTGCTAAGCCTAATGATCAATATACCTACGCGGGATAGGAAGGTACCAGATCAAGGCAAGATGTTGTGTGGTATGTCTTAGAAACCCAAGGCTAACTGGTTGGCCCAAATTTAAGGAATCTTGTGAAAGGACCATCAGAATATCAATGGGGTTGTCGAAATGTGAAGTCCTTGACGAAGGTAATACTCATCTCACCACCACTTTAGTTGATGCCTTTAAGGCCTCTTGTCCAATACGCAAGTTCAAGGGCAATAACAAACCGATCTAGTGGAGTGCTGAAGTGGTTTCTCTCAGAAAGCAGGTAAGGAGAGTCTCAAGTTAGTGCGGATGGCTGAATCCACTTCGTGCTGAGATGGATACAAGGTCCTATTAAAGCTATATAAAAGAGCTATACGCTAGCCAAGAAGCTATCTGCAGTGGCATAGAAAGCACAACCGAGTCTGCAAGAATAAGGAAAGTTTTGTCCAAAACAACCACGATTCAAGGACTTATAAAATTGCAGAACGGTCAATGGCCTAATAATCGTAAGCGACCACTTTCCAACGGCTACGTCGGAGCTGGATGCACGGTTGTCGAAAATCACTAGAACAGAGCACACAGAAAGCGTAGGCGACATAATGAACTTAGACAAGATCAGAAGGGTAGAGCAAACGTTCTCGGATTAAGTAAAATTCTTTAGCAAACTTTTCGAGCCTTGCATTAGGATAAGCTACGTCCCGGCTCCTTGGCGAACGGCAAGAGTAATATTTCTACCCAAAGCAGACAAAACATGACACCTGTCAGCTTAATCTCGTTTTTTTTTAACCACTGAAACGTTTAATAGATGTTCACATCAAGAGAACTGTGCAAGAGGGTCTACTCTCAAAAGTTCAACATTCTTACACCAAGGGCGAATCTGTAGACACAGCTAGGGGAAGTCCGCAAGGTAGGTCATACTTACAGCCTATGCGGATGATAACTCAGCAATGGTGGCCGGTAAGTGTTTGGCAACCTTCGGATCTCTGGCTAACCAGGCTCTTAGAACCATAAATAACTAGGATATTTCAGCAGGACTCAAGGTTAGTACTGATAAGCCCGATATGGTCCTATTTACAAGGAAATACAAAATTCCAGCTAGGATCAAGCCAAATCTAAGGCCTAGCACACTAAGTATCTGAGAATTGTGTTGAACAGCAAGCTGTCGCGCAGACTAAATGTGGACGAACGAGTGAAGAAGGCTTCAGCAGCCCTATATACATGCAAAAGGATTTTGGCCTGAACTTGGGGTATTCCTCCTGCTTTCTCCCATTAAATCTTCATTGCTGTTGTTAAGCCAATAATTTCCTACAGTGCTTTAATATGGTGGAAAGCTCTTAACAAAAATTATTCAGAGTATTCAGACTTTTAATGATCATCATCACTGGGGCACTCAGAATAATACCATTCGCAGCGCCATTTGCAATTTTAGGAATTACTCCAGCAAACTTAGTAGCTAAAAATAAAATTCTTAACTGCTGTGAGGCTATATGCCTCAAGGCAGCTGAAAGTCAGGACCCACGGGCATTGTAGTATAGCGTTACCACTTAGTGTACGAATGGACTACGTAACCCCTGAACGCCCACACGTGCAATGAAGGTAATGAGCTAGCTGACGAACTTGCTAAAGGGGATGTCTATTAAATTTAAAATAGGACGCATCATCGAACATCCCAGTTCCATTCAAGGAAGGGAATCAGAAGAAAACAATAATACTACTTCGTCAGGCAAGCTAAGAGCTGCGGAATCGCGAGGACTATGTGTAAAACATACTTTTTTTTTTTTTTTTGAAACATTAATATTTATATTGAATCTACTTCGACTTCGGAAGCCTAACAATAAGTAATAAAATCTTAAACTAAATTAAAACATAAAGCCCATTAGTAGGCATGGGCTGCTGGCTTGTCTTTGCTCTTTAGAAGGCTGTTTTGTCTCTTCTCCGCAGCCGGGTTTGACTTGTTGCATGGGCCAAGGTGTTAGCCAAAGGGTTCGGATGGTTACGCAGTTTTGTTAAGTATTTTTTTGCTGCGATATCAATTTCTTCCTTGATTAGGTATATTTTCCTTGGTAGGTATATTTAGATCTCTACGAATATTTTCAATACGCATGTACCATGGTGCGCCCGTTATTACTCTTAACGTTTTCGATTGGAATCTTTGAATTATATCTATATTCGTCGCGCAAGCTGTGCCCCGTACATCCATATCGGTTTTATTGTTGCATTATACAAGAGGACTTTGTTGCTTAGTCTTAGTTCAGACTTTTTGTTTAAAAGCCAATGTAAACTGGCAGATTTGAGTTTAAGCTGCAGCTTTTTAGCTGCAGTGTGCCATCTCCAGGTTAAGCGCCTGTCCAAGTGGATTCCGAGGTATGTAATTTCGTCAGCTTGCGGTATTGATACATTGTTGAGCTTAACAGTAGGACACGATTTTGGCCTTAATGTAAAAGATATGTGCTTGCACTTGATTTCATTAACTTTTATTCGCCATTTCACTAGCCATTTTTCAATTTGTTTAAGATGCTGCTGTAGCACTTTTGTGGCTGTAATGGGGCATTTATGTCGACTTAGTATAGCAGTATCATCCGCAAATGTTGACGTAATTACTTTGTCACTTGTAGGGATATCTGCGGTAAACAGTATGTACAATATTGGTCCAAGATCACTACCCTGCGGAACACCTGCCGTAATCGGACACTCTTCTGTTATGTAATCATTTACTTTTACTGTGAATCGCCTGTTGGTTAAGTAGGATTCAAGGATATTGTGGAACGTGTTAGGTAATGATTTTTTAATTTTATGAATGAGGCCATCATACCACACTTTGTCAAATGCTTGTGCCACATCAAGAAAAGCACCCTCTCATTTCGAAAGCTTTCCTTATTTCGTTTGTTATACGATTTACTTGTTCAATTGTGCCGTGTTTTTCCCGAAAACCAAATTGATGTGTAGGAATAATATCATTTTGATGGAGGAAAGGAGTAATTTTTGATAGCAGCACTTTTTCGAAAAGTTTTGATAGGCAAGGCAACAGGCTGATTGGTCTATATGATGATGGCAGGGTTGCGTCTTTACCTGCTTTAGCTATCATAATTATCTGCGACTTTTTCCAGATTTGTGGATAATATCCTAGCATCAAAATGGCACTGAAAAGCTTTGCAAGAAAAACGAGAGCAATGCTTGGCAATTCTTTTAGCATTTTAGGTGAGATATGATCGTCTCCTTGAGATTTTTTTTGGATTTAAGGCGGCAATAGTGTTTTTTAGTTCAGACACAGATGTTCCGCAAGTAAGAGTGTATGTAGGAGCAGTATGGTTCGGTGACAGAGGTGCACTATATGTAGCAGTATTTGGTTGAAATACGGTGCTGAGGTGCTCTGCGAAACAAGACGCCTTTTCTTCATCCGTTCTTGCCCATGAACTATTACGCATTCTCAACGGTACTTCAGTGCTTACTGGCGGCTTAAGGTTTTTGCTTGCTTTCCATAGGGATTTTTTAGTAGACACATTGGGAGACAAAGACGTTATAAGATGTTTGATATTTCTTTCTTCTTCGTATACTAATGCCTTTTTAGTTTGTTTTCTGCCACCTTAAGACGAATTTTTACATCGGGAGATCGTCGCTTAGTTCGGACCAGTAATTCTATTCCACTATTAGTTATCAATGCCTTTGCTTTTGTATTCTGTTCTGGTGTGGCTATAGTAGCTGCTGTTGCTAGTATACTGTTAAAAACAAGTAACTCATTTTCAACGTCAGTTCCTCTCTCTATTTGCGGATTGGTCTGTATATGACTGCTAATGTATTTTTTATATTTAAGCCAGTTAGTTCTTGATGTAGTAAGTCGAAAAGCATGCTCACTTTCAATTGGTTGTTCGTTAAACTTAATGATTATTGAGGAATGATCAAAAGATAAGTCAGCACAGGTTTCAGCAAATACTAAACTCCTATCTACGTTTTTAGTGACTGCAAAGTCAATCAGGTCAGGTAATTTCCTTGAGTCCGTAGGCCAGTAAGTTGGTTGTCTTGGGGAGATAAAATCGTAACTATTTTTTGTACTTATGATCGAGTTATATAACTGACGACCTTTCGGGTTAATTAGCCTCGATCCCCAATGAGTATGCTTCGCATTGTAATCACCTCCAGCTAGGAACCTATCTCCTAGAGTCATAAAAAAGTCGCTAAATTGTTTTTCTGTTATTACGAAACGTGGCGGACAGTAAATTACAGCTAAAGTAAGGTCAACCCCCTATTTTTAAGGGTGATCAAAGTTGACTGCAACCAATTTGTTGAAAAGAAATTAAGAAAGTTATGCTTTAAACGGTTCCTTATGAGTATAGCTGTGCCACCATCTGCTTTGCCATTTGGGTGATAAGTGTTGTACAGCTTAAACCCAGGGATGTAAAAACTATACTTCTGGGTGAGATGTGTTGCAGATATAAGCATAACATCAATTTCGTGGGTCTGTAAAAATAATTTGAGTGCTAATTTATGCTGGTTTACACCATTAGCATTCCATAAGCAAATCCTGAGTTCACTCATTTTTTGGTCAACAGGGTTTGGAGCATTTGGTTTTGCGCCTTTATTAGGTCTTGAACCATACTTTGCATGGTTGACATAAATTGTGTCATGCACTGGGTTAGATTAAGAATCATGATCTCAATTCCAGTACTGGATGGGGTGACTGGTGGGGCCTGTACATTGACTTTTACTACGTTGGCATAGGACATTTGACCAATATTTGAGATGGGTATGTTGAAAAGGCTCGGAATGGAAGTAGTATATGAGAGTTGGTTCCGTTTGGCTTGTATACCCTGAGAAAGTTTAGATTTTAAATCTTTGTAAACCGGACAACCTCTTTAATTAGCGGTGTGATTGCCACCGCAGTTGCTACACTTTTTTGTGTTGCATCCGTTTTATTCAAGGGGCATTTGGTAGAATGGTGAAGATCACCACATGCTACGCAAACGGTACTTAAAGTACAATAGGATTTTGTGTGACCAAATTCCTGACAGTTTGTGCATTGCACGGGACCATTACGCTTAAGCGCTTCTTCCACCGTGATTCTTCGGTATAAAAGGTATTTGAAACCGTAAATTGGATGCGTTTCGTTTTTTTTAAGTTGAGCTAAGGGCAATAAGAACACTTTAAACATAGGCTGCGGCACTTTATTTCTGTTAACGACCGCCCTAATTTCAAACCCTTGCTCCTCTAGAGCTTCTTTTATGTCATATGAGTCAACAGTCGCTTCAATCCCCTTAATTACAACAATCAGACCTTTCGCACTCTTCAACTGGTAAGAGTAATAATTCTTGTTGTTTGCAGAGAGAAACACAACGACTTCACGAAAGTCTTTTTCACTGTGTACTTGTATTTTTGTCTCGTCTGTGTTTCCTTTTTTAAGAGGTACAATGTGAAAATTGTTGGTACCTATTATCTTAGCTTTGTTCGTAACTAGCGAATTAGAGCTGCGCTCCCGCAAGTAGATTGGTGGAGGTTTAGTACTGCCGACTGTGGAAATACCCTGAGGCTCTTCCTCACATAACGGGGCAAATCTGTTCCCTTTTAGTGCATTACCATCAGCATCGATAGTGGAGCCAACGGTATTATACTTCTTAGCATTAATCACTTTTTTTGGAGAACTAGATTTCCTCTTGTTGTTTACCACATTTATGTACCGATCAATGCCTGCCTGCACTGCCGACCCTTTCTTCATTTTGGCTGTTTCACCTTGCTCAGTATTAGTCGCCCGCACTGGAGTTGCTGCTGCTGCTGCGCTGCTTGACTGCATAGCTGTTTGTTTTTCTGTTGGGAAGAGAGTTTTTTCACTCTTTGCTTTCTCTGTGGTTGCTAAGGTCTGCGTTGGCGCCTTTATAGCCTATTTCCACCAAGCACTTCACTGCATTTAAGGCCTCTGTTAAGTGAATGAAATGTCAAACGTTTCCACCGAAACTGAGTTAACTCAAACAGCTGATTTTTGCTTACATTTGGAGTTTGCAAAATTTGTCACAAGTATTAAAATCATGAATTCAGGAGACCGCATTCATTTTATTTTGCTATTTATACAATATTATGATTTGCAGGTACCGATTATTGCTGCACGGACAGACGCTGCTGAAAGGAAAATGCTTTTTTGCATGCTTACAACTTTGCCAACAATGCCATTTCTTTGTATACATGAGAGTTTTTTCGGCTACCTCTCAATTCCTGAGCTCTTCCTTGCCAGCAATCCACGAAACTTTGCTACTCTGTAAGGTTCCACTTGCGTCGTTTTGTTTCCATTTTCAGTTTACCATAGTTTATTTTTTTAAGTAAATATTTATTTTGTTTTTCTAGAAAACCACAATGCGAGGAGTAGCTCAGCCGAAAAATCCCTTAACCGGTTACAAAGCGCACATTATAAAGGGTGGTTAAATTGTAAAGGCCGATGTTGAATGTGAACCACACCTAAACGCCAAGTTTTTTTCCGAATTTAATTTGACATTTCTCTATTTCAGACTTACTCAATTTGAACCATGGAGTGATACACAATCCAACAACGTGTTAAAGTTATCCAGACTTATTATGAAAATTTTCGAAGAAAATCATCTTCAGTGATGAGGCACATCATTCGCCCAAATGCGACAATTGGAAGATATGGATGTGGACGATATGTGGTTTCAGCAGGACGGTGCCACTTGCCACACAGCTAACGAAACAATGGCTCTTTTGCGCAACAAATTCAATGGCCGTGTTATCTCACGTAATGGCGATGTCAATTGGCCCCCAAGATCATGTGATTTGACACCGTTGGACTTTTTTCTCTGGGGTTATTTGAATGAAAAGGTGTACGTCGATAAGCCAGCAACAATTCAAGAGCTAAAGGATGAGATAATTCGGCACATTAACGGCATAGAAACTCCTTATGCCTCAGCGTCATCGAAAATTTGGACCATCGTATGGAGGTGTGCCGCCGAGGTCGCGGCGCTCATTTGGCCGATATTTTGTTACATACATAATTGAGTAATACCAATATATCATAATAAAATAAAATTTCAATAATTTCCTAAATAGTTTGTGTTTTATTCAAAATCAACATCGGCCCTTGAAAATTTAACCACCCTTTATATACATAAATATTTGCTTTGCGCCAATGATATATACATACATAATTATTTGTTTTGCGCATTCAGCTGACAGTAACCAGAGTCGCGTATAGTTTTATGTTGAGGGGATCGTTTTCTATTCCATTATTGCTTTTTGTTTGTTTTTTATTTTTATTTTAGTTTCTAAAGAGGAGAAGCATTCTCCTCGCCAATTACTTAATATATTTTTTTATGTCAATATTAATGCAAAAAAGTAACTTTTGCAGAAAAAATTTCAGCATGCAAAATAAAAGTCTGTCCCCTCATTAAATCCGAAAATACACGATTCTGGCAACAAGTATACCGAAACGTCCGAAATGTTTACATTAGTAGTGAGAGTATCGATTGTTAACATAACATTTTCTGTTAAATTACCGAAAGTGAGTTAACTCACTTTGAAAAGTGAGTTAACACACTTTTATACAACAACAAACACATGGGTATTTAGCATTTAAATGCGATGTTTAAATGCATTTAAGCTAAAATGCAGTGAACGTCCGGTGGAAATAGGCTATTAGAGTTGAACTGCTTGCCTTTGCACTGCTTTTAGGCGGTGATTTACTCCAACAACAGTGAAATAAGCATTTCTCTCTGTCGTCGTGACTGAATGCCGGCGCTCTTTCTGATTGGAGCGTTGATCACTCATTACATCGCCGGTTCACTTTTTACTTAAGGTTTTCGTTTCTCTGTTTATTTTTTCTTTTTTTCTTATTTATTTATTATTATATTTGTTTATTGCCAACTTAAGTGGCTATACACCCGCTACAGTCGATATATAAGTTTAAACGATTTAATATTTACGTTTTCTTAGACTTTAAGTGGAGTTACGGAGCCGATCAAAAAAAAACACGTCCGTAAACATACTAAACTCACAAAATTTGTACTATCTGTTAAGAGACCGGACTCCAGGCTGCTGATGGGACTATTAACGGGGTATTGCTAGGAAATGCAAGGAATGCGTGGAGACAGTGGAGCACGTAATCTGTGAATGACCGACTTTCGGAAAACAAAGGCTACGTAAACATGGCACAGAAAGGAAGAAGATCTTCAATCAGCAATGGCGAAAAGAACAGCAATGTTCTTCACACTAGAGGCACAAATGGGAGTGTAGCAGCACAGCATGGTCGCAAATAGTGTACCTGGCAACAATATGGATGTATTTCGTCTATGTGAGAACCACTGCATTACCCAGCTTAACCTAACCTAACCTAAGCTGATTTAACTTTACATAAAGTTTAAATATGTGTTATCACTAAAAAAAACTTCACCAAATACTCAAAAGTTTTAAGTGAAGAACATACAATATTATTTGCGGAAGTTTTACGACGTGCTTGTAATTTTTCAGAACATGTTGTCAGAGTACTTCACTTACTTACTCGGTACTCAGCGTCTGCATTTCTTCTTATTATTGGCGTTCTTAGTAGAAGTATGATTACAAGCTGGATCATCAAAAAACATAGCTACTTAGTTAATGTAAATAAAATGTTACTACCGCTTGTATCGTAGAAACCAGCGGCGACTCGAATTTTTCCATAAAATCAACCCAGCTGATTACGTATACTCTATATTGTTGCCAGTAGAGACTTTTCAAAATAAATTCGATTAAAACTAAGTAAATTCAATATAAGTCACGTAAACCTGTAAACTCACGAAAGTTATAAATTTGCTTAAAAATATGCATGTACACGGTCGGTTGGTGAATTTTCGCAAAAAAACCTCACAGTGAAGCACAATTCGTGCAATGCGGATCTTCAATATACGCATAGAACATGTTAAGGTGATGTAAGATGAAATAAGAATAACATTAGTCTTACTTTAACGTGGCTGTACTATTAACAATATTTATAAAATTTAATATGGCCATATATCAAGCAGTGAAGATAAATATTTCATCCAGGGTGCCCGAACCATTCAGTTTTTACATACATATGTTTGTATACAGATATCATTAATTTTATTGCCCTTATCGCAAGGTCCTTTAGGATGCTTTAGAAACTAATGACAAATATGGAGAGCACATCTGTATAACACTCGGAAAAATCTGGTAATAGTTATCAGACAATGGTATAAACCCAAATTTATTAATTTCATCAGAGTCTTTAGTAATTCTAACTATAAAAACATTTTACATAAATACATACGTGGATTATATAAATATAATACAATATGTACATATAAAACCTAATGACGTTGTTGCGTCTACTGTTCAGATATTTAAGAATTTTTTTTTATTTGAATTACTCTGTATTTCGCTAACTTTACCGTTAATACTTTTGAAATGTTAATACGACACTGAAATTTAACGAAACTTGGATACACCATTTTGAATTCTAGTAATTCATTTTCATTTGATATCAGAAAATTATATTGAAAGGATTTGAATAAGTAAATTGATTTATCTTTATATTGTATAGAATATAAAAATGTGTTATAACTTAATATAATTTTTAGATATTAAATCGTCAAATAAATAACTGTAGCCAAGTGCTTTATATAAGTTTTTAATGTTCGTGTCTGCTGATAAATAGTGTCCTTATACAGCGCCGTAGTGCTACAGACGCACTGAAAGAAAATTATACCGATAAGAAAACTTTAACCTAAACTAAACTATATTAATTATTGAATAAGGTCATTTCTGAGCTCAGAATTCTCAAATTATGAAAGGTATTTTCATTAAAATCCAATCACATTACAATTGTCGCATCTTGCATAAGAGGGAAGCACTGTGCGTCCCTGTAGTTTTTTCATTAATACGTACTATAATTGGTATTGTAAAGGTGGGGTGTAATGGAGTGTAGTCAAGCTTCTGGGTATCCTGTTACAGTTGTGAGGCTATACTCAATTGCTACCCTTGCTTTTACGTCGCGCACCCTGGAAACGTGAGCAACCCTTGTGCCAGATGCTGTAACCAACCCACGTGGAGCCTTGGGTCACGGCTAATGCGAGAGGAAGCTTCAGTGGAGCCACTCCGACTTATTCGGTTTAAGGGTCCGCTGAAGTCTAATCGCAGCGTCTGTTCACCAGAGGTGCGGCTGCGAGCGGGCGTCGATCTTGAAGCAAGCGGCTCGCTATATAAATGTGGAAAATCTTTAAACTTACTCGCCTAGCGGGGTTGTGCGCTGGGTTTGGGACCAGCCACGTAGAAACCAGCTCCAACGAAAATGTTAGCAACGCCTCGGATGAGATACCCCCTTTCTGTTGACGACCCCCGCAAACGAATTAAGGCTCACGATTTGAGGGCATGCACCTGGAACGTCCGGTCCCTTAATTGGGAAGGTGCCGCTGCTCAGTTGGTTGATGTCCTCGTAAGAATAAGGGCTGACATCATCGCCGTCCAAGAAGTGCGATGGGCGAGGCAAGGACGAAAGCAAGTAGGTCCTTGTGACAGTTACTACAACGGTCATATAAAGGAGCGCGAATTTGGTGTCGCATTTGTGGTTGGGGAGAGACTCCGTCGTCGAGTACTGGCATTCACCCCGGTGGATGAGCGTCTCGCCACAATCCGCGTCAAAGCGAAACTTTTCAATATATCGTTGATTTGCGCCCAGGCCCCAACAGAAGAGAAGGACGATTTGGCCAAAGATGGCTTTTATGAGCGCCCAGAGCATACTTATGAGCGCTGCTCCCGACACTATGTGCAAATTGTGATTGACGATTTTAATGCCAGGGTGGACAAAGAAGGTATCTTTGGTGCTACAGTTGGAAAATTCAGCCTCCACAACGAAACATCCCCTAATGGGTTGAGGCTGATCGACTTCCCCGGGGCCCGAAATATGGTTGTCTGTAGTACTAGATTCCAGCACAAAAAATACATCAAAACACTTTGCTGTCCCCTGATCGAAAAACACAAAACCAGATCGATCATGTTGTGATAGATGGAAGACATGTATCCAGTGTTCTTGACGTGCGTACACTCCGAGGACCCAACATCGACTCGGACCACTATCTTGTTGCAGCGAAGATACGCACGCGCCTCTATGTTTCGAAGACCGCCCGTCAACAAACACAAGGAAAATTTGACGTCGAAAAGCTACAATCACAACAGACTGCCGACCGATTTTCTACTCGACTTACACTCCTGCTCTCTGAGAGCACTCATCAGCAACTCGGTATAGGGGAACCTTGGGAAGGCATTTCAAGCTCTCTACGTATAGCTGCAAACGAAACTATTTGATTTCGTAAAGGTCGCAAACACAGTTGGTACGATGAAGACTGTCGTGCCTTATTGGAGAGAAAACAGACTGCCTACCTCGCAATGTTGCGATCGACCACAACACGTGCGGGATGAGATAGATACCGGGAGCTGAAGAGGGAAGCAAGGTGCATCTGCAGACAAAAAAGAAATAGGCCGAGATGCGTGAGTATGAAGAGCTTGAGAAGCTGGCCGACAAAGGCAATGCTCGAAAATTCTACGAGAAGATACGACGATAGACGACTTACAGAAGGTTTCAAGACCGGATGCAGACTCCTTTAGGACACAAAAAGGTGATGCCGCTGATGCCCAGAGCATATTAAATTTATGGAGGGATCACTTCTCCAGCTTGCTGAATGGCAGTGAAACTGGAGTAACCGGAGATAGTGAACTCAAAACCCCAATCGACGACGGTGGAAAAGATGTTCCACTATCCGACCATGAAGAAGTTCGAATAGGAATCGCTCTCTTAAAAAACAACAAAGCGGCTGGAGCTGACGGCCTACCGGCAGAAAAGCTGACAAGGTGCATGCATCAGCTACTTTGCAGAATATGGTCGGACCAAAGCATGCCCGACGATTGGAATTTAAGTGTGCTCTGCCCAATACATAAAAAAGGGATCCCACAGTCTGCGCCAACTATCGTGGAATAAGCCTCCTTAATATAGCCTATAAAGTCCTGTCGAGCGTATTGTGTGAAAGACTAAAGCCCACCGTCAACAAACTGATTAGACCTTATCAGTGTGGCTTTAGACCTCGTAAGTCAGCCATCGACCAGATATTCACCATGCGCTAAATCACGGAAATGACCCGTTAAAAGAGAATCGACACCCACCACCTCTTCGTCGATTTTAAAGCCGCCTTCGACAGCACGAAAAGGAGCTGCCTTTACGCCACTATGTCTGAATATGGTATTCCCGCAAAACTTATACGGCTATGTAATCTGACGTTAAGCTACACTGAAAGCTTCGTCAGGATCGGGAAGGACCTCTCCGAGCCATTCGATATCAAACGATTTTTCAGACAAGGTGACTTTATCGTGTGACTGTTTTTTTAATTTAATGCTGGAGAAAATAATACGAGCAGCAGAGCTGAATAGGGAAGGTACAATCTTCTATAAGAGTGTACAGCTGCTGGCATACGCCGATGATGTCGACATTATTAGCCTCAACAACCGCGCCGTGAGTTCTGCTTTCCCCAGACTGGATAAGGAAGCGAAGGATATGGGTCTGGTAGTGAACGAGGGCAAGACGAAATATCTCCTGTCATCACACAAACAGTCATCACATTCGGGACTTGGCTCTCAAGTCACTGTTGACAGTCATAAGATCGAGGTCGTAAATAATTTCGTCTATCTTGAAACCAGCATCAACACCAGTAATAATGGCAGCCTTGAAATCCAACGCAGAATCACTCTTGCCAACAGGTGCTACTTTGGACTAAGTAGACAATTGAAAAGTAAAGTCCTCTCTCGGCGAACGAAAACCAAACTCTACAAGTCTCTCATCATTCCCGTCCTGCTATATGGTGCGGAAGCATGGACGATGACAACATCTGATGAGTCGACGTTAGGAGTTTTCGAGAGAAAAGTTTTGCGTAAGAGTTGGTAACGGCGAATATCGCAGACGATGGAGCGATGAGCTGTACGAGTTATACGACGACATTGGCATAGTTCATCCATGTGGTCCGGATGGATACGAATACTCCAGTTTTGAAAGTTTTCGATGCAGTACCCGCCGATGGAAGCAGGAGAGGAAAACCTCCACTCCGTTGGAAGGACGAGGTAGAGAAGTATGGCGCAATGCTGTTAACACGGCTTAAATTGCGTAAGCGGTGTCTACGCCAGTAAAGTAAGTAAGTAAAGGTGGCGATAAGAAAAAATGATTAACATGACTATTTTCACTGTTACCGGTAAAGTAAATTTTGTTACTTGTTTTTAACACCCGAAATTGAATTTAGTATTCTAGCGCACAGGTTACATTGTTTGAAAAAACCTTGGTAGAACCGCTTTTTTCGACCATGGCAAATTACATTTGCCTGTTGGTAAAGTAAAAAGAAGAGTAATCACATTGTAACGTAGCATTCGATTCGACAAGATTTGTATGGTAGCTATCCTACGACGACCCAATAGATATACCGGCGCGCATACATACGTGCACGCAGGCATACAGACGACCGCTGAAATACGGCGCGCATACATACATACGCATAAACAGGCAGACGACCGCCTAAATAAAACATGCCGCCGGGGTACCGTTTTATATAACAAACACCGCATAACGACTGGTAGGTCAAACGACGGCAATCATATATCTAAAGCCGTATTAGTAGCAGGATCGAATCCTACCGTACGTATATCTGACTGCACTTTTAGCTACTAACTGCTACATGATGCACCCCTACTCCGCCGCTGTCAATGACTGCCCGCATACCACTCGCGGCAAAGGCTATATAAACAGTGTTTTGCCAGCAGCAAACTCAACCTGGCAGGTTAATTATTTTCTAACATTATTTAATACTCCTTCCTATTGCCTTCTCTGCTCTCTATTAGCCTTGCAGCTTCGAGACAGAGACGGCAGTTCCTCCTTTCCTAGTTCCTATCGCCACCTCTGATCTCTTTTAACCTTGCAGCTTCTAGACAGAGACGACAATCCCTCCTTTCCTTGTTCCTATCGCCACATCTGATTTCTATTAGCCTTCCAGCTCCAAGACAGAGACTAAAGCACCTCCCTTCTTAGTTCCGATCGTCTCCTCTGTTCTCTATTACCCTTGTAGCTTCGAGACAAAGGCGGCAACACATTCTTTACTGGCTTCAAGTGTCACCTCTGTTCTCTATTAGCCTTGAAGTTTCGAGACAAAGATGGCTTTTCCTTCCTCCTCTGATCTCTCCCAGCCTGACGGCTTCGAGACAGAGACAACTACTCCCCCCGTTCGGTACTTTCTACATCCGTTATTTCATAATAGTGGCGTGACATAAGCTACGATTTTGTATTCAGGACCTTCCGCGTTGTTCCTATAACGGCGTTGACGAACCGATAAGATCGCACGGTCGTTAAGGAGAGCTACGACGCATCGACCCATGTGTACGAGACTGTACGAATTCACCGACACTACGGGTATGTGGGTTAGATGGTCCCATTGGTGGACTTTGGAGCCGCTGGCGTGCCTCAGCAAGGACAAGCGCAACAAAATAAGTAAATTTTATTTATATGTTTTTTAAGTCATAAATAATTGATCTTAATTACGGAAAATATGCCAGGACGATAAAAAAACTTAATGAAAACGCCATAATCCAAATTATTATAACTTCTTTTTCTTTCTCAATGAATTGTAGACATATGCCTATTCATTTTGGTTTTTATTTTTTCTCAAATTAGCAAACAAAATCAAACAGCAGACTGCTTGTTACCTCCTATTTCGCGGGTACCAGAAGTTACTAATGGTAAATTTTAATACCAAAGAAAATTTATTACCTCGAGAGAATAGACCTGTAAAAGTTCTTTTTAAGCTTCAACTAATACAAAATGTTAAATTCCTTCATTGGTCTACCTATTTGTAAATTTGTGCGAATGTGCATACAATGCACTATGGTCTGCGAGACAAATTTTTGTGCCAAAAGTAATTTTTTCCTTTTTTTGTATAGGCCTAATGTTGGTAAACGATTTCAATAAGTATGGTTTGTTCTAAGTGTTTATGAGTGTTTTTGCTAACAAATATTAATATGTTGCAAAACCAATTTTTCAAAAGAAATATACAGTCAAACCCGCTTAAGTGCCACAACTAAAGATGCACAATTTTTGTGGTATTTAAGCAGGAAAGGCACTTAACAGTACCATATGGCACTTACGTGGTGTTCGTTAAAAATATTTATTAAAAATATAAAGATTTAACCATTTCTAATAAAGCTTTAATTAATAAAAACAAAAATGTGCAGTTCTAAGCAATATTAAATGTTATTTAAAAAGCAAAAAAGTTAAAATAAACACAAAATTTTGCATTATATGCAATGCAATATGAGATCATATTGTTTCAATAAAAGAAAATCAATTCAAATTTAATGTAGTGTTACTTCGAAACAACTTCAACAAAAATCAGTAATTTTTTTTGACAAACTATTTGAATATTATTTTTAAACAACTTTTCTTCTAAACTTTCAGTTTTCTTCATTTTCGAGTTTGTGGTATTTCATAAAGATTTTGACAAGACTAAGCGCACTCAAAGTATTAGCAAATGATGGTGTAAATTCTCGACTCGGACTCGTAGCAATGCTGAAAATGTTTGATATTTGGAGAGGGACAACGATCGATACTTGCAATGTTATTGAATAATTTATTATTTACGATGCCATATTATTTCTCCTAAGGTTTTTATAGTAGTACTAGTACATAAGAGGGGAAATTCCAGTAAATTTTTGGATGAAGCTCAAAATTGTGTGGTACATAAGCGAGTGGTACTCAAAAGAATAATTTCTTTGTATTGAAAAAAAAAAAACGTGAGATGCAGTAAGACACAGGCAGATAAGAGGGATTGGTACTTAAGCTGGGTGGTAATTAACCGGGATTGACGGTATAAGGATATAAAGAGTACATCCCAACCGAATTGTCTGCTGGTGAGAATTTTTTGCTTGTTCAAGTGTTGGTAAATTCAAATATAAACTATCATCACATTTTGTGCAATTTTCAGGTGGTGGTCTAACCTGAAATTTGTAAGCTCGCCATTATGTGTCATATGAAATGAGGTGAAGGTAAAAAAAAACTCTTAAAATAGTATTATTTCAAATTATTTGTATGTCTAGTAAACATTGTACTTTATGACCTTTTATTTTTCCTTAACTTAACTTGCAGGGGAATCGAAAAGTGTGGCTTTACTAAAAAAAGTATGAACACATACTCTGAGGAAAAAACTCCTGTCGAAAAATACTGACTGCTTTACGGTTATTAATTTTTTCAAAAAAAGTAACATGGACCATAGTGCAATAGCTGGCGGTTACTAAACTTGGTGAAAATATGTGAAGAATCAGATAATATAGTATTGATAGAATGAACATTACTTTATTTCTAATTCTATAATCTTTTTACATACAGAAAATTCTGTTTAATTTTTTTCCAAAACAATTACTCTTTTACTCTTTACAGCAATAGTATTTTGAAATAATAATATTGAAATCATAGCATCTTTTATTCCTCATAATAAAGTTTTTGTTTTCTAAACACAGCGCCAAAGATAACATGATACGAAACTCTCACAAATTGCGTATAAATGCGTTCCTCAGTTAACTTTGAACAACCGATCGCTAAGAAGTCTCAGTGCCACTTAGTCAAAAAAGCAATTTTTGTAAACAGTAATTTATGAAATTCAACTTCAATTTAAGAAAAAATATTGTATATATGTGTTAAAGTCAAATATAGCTGTGAATGTGCAAAACTATTCATATGCCCAACTCTTTATATACCTACATATATTTATATTTGGAGCTTTGTAACGACTGCAGCGATTTTCGGCCGAGCTCCTCCTCCAATTTGTGGTTTTGCGTCTTGTTTTTACGAGGAGCCTTTATTTCATGTCCGAAATACGCTCGGAGGGGTTGATATTCTCTGCATAGGGGCGACCGCAATTAGAAAATTTTACTTAAAAAGAATTTAAATTAATATTCTAAAATTTTTAGATGTTGTTCGTACCAGAATTTGAACCCAGGCCTTTCGAATGGCAGTACCCAATGCTAAACACTCGACTAATGCAAAGAAAAATTTTTCGTCGAAGAGGCAGTGTCGCGTACTGGCCGCAACAAAAACTTCTTTTGTGTTTGTTTGTTCGTTTCCTTTGTTTTGGCTAATCTTTCTTTCACTCCAAGCGTGGGCAGTGACATACGTGTATGTCGGCAAATACAATAGTTGCATAATTTAAAGCCATAAATTATTGGCACGGTTATATTCGGTGTGTGGCTACCGAGTGGTATAAGTCTCCAAAAGGAGCTGCTCATACAAAACGGTTCCTCTACTAATAAATATTAGGAAAACGGAATGCTTTGCGGGGGTATTCCTTAAAAAAGGGTGTCGCCTTTCGAGAGGAAAATTATCCCAATATACTTGGCGTGCCATGGTGGCGTGCGCTATACAACCCGGTCCCTGCGTGTTTCTTTTAATAAAAAAAATATAAATAAAATAGAGCGCTGCCAGTAAAGGCGAGAAACGTGTTTTTTTGTATTTAGCCAAGAAGAAGCAGAGAGGGCAATTGTAGCCCTACAATTGATACGAGTTGGTTTCCAGCGGCGGAACCAGAGTTTGGAGTCCGCATCACCGGAGGAGCACCGAAGTTGGGTACACACACCTGACTGAGAAACCGCTAATTATCACCTTATTGTTTGTTAACGTTTTGTTGTGCCGACCGTGTTTCTTCCTTCGTTACGTCCCCACCCATCCCTATAGCATTCTGCCCCCAGAGCCCAGCCAAACAGGTGGGTTAAAGTTACCCCCGGCAGCACAGGAGTAGTGCGAGTAGGTTCGTAACAGTTTGCTTGGACCACACCTCGGGTGCACCAAAAAAGTATATTTTGTTTACTTTGTCTCATATCGTTGCTTAATTGTTGTCCAGTCATTGCTTTTAATTTGTTTATACCAGCGTTAGTAAAATTCACTTGGTGTTGTTTTTCTTCCTTTGCGAATAGTTTTGTTATTGTTCGTAGCTAGCGACCCACGCCGTCTTCACTTATCTGGCCGGTCGCTTGTAAGATTGTTTTGTAACCTTTTATTTGTGCAGTGAATCGTTTGGGCAGTGCGTAGTGTGGTTGTAGGTAGGCTTTAACCAACAACCACTGTAGGTATTTGTACGTATATACATACAACAAAAAATACGAATCTTTACAGTGCTTGCACCAGATAAAGAATCTTGTATCATGTTATCTTTTAACATTATATACGAGAGGATTAACAAAAGTTCGGTCAATATGGTGACTCTCAATTTGTTTATGTTATGGTAAATCTAAAAACATCAAATACTTTGCAATTACTTTGTTAGTCTTTTTTTCAAGTTTTAGATCGATCGGCTAAAATAGAGAAGAGAAAACGCAAGATGGCTGAGGATAGATTAGACGAAATTCCACCACCAACGCAAACAGAAATTCGCCATGTGATCCTCTTCGGGCTTCGGCGTAATTTACAGCCAATACAAATATTCATTGAATGACAAATTGCATATGGAACGATTGCACTGTTTTTAAAGACTAAGTTTAAGTGGTTCCGAAGATTCCAGAAGGACATTTTTTCGCAGAGGACGAGCCCCAAAAATGTCGACCAAAATCTTCCACTGATGACGTCACTGTACCTCTGGTGAAGTACAAAATTGACGAAGACCCACGATTGACACAAGAAATGATTGCTAATGAATTAGGCTTGAATGCCATGGCTGTATCGCGAATATTAAGTAATCATCTAGGATACACGAAGAAACCTGCTCGATGGGTACCACGAATTTTAAATGAGGCCCAAGAAGAGGCTCGAGTGCTGAAATAACGAGTAATTTTATTGCGATCTCTGGGATAGAAGAAATACGTCCAGCACCATATTCCCCGGACTAGCACATTGTGATTTCTGGTTATTTAACACGTTCACGCCGGCGCGTACCACCGGTGGCTCGCATATGATTGTACTACCAATCAGTGTGCATCACCCAACATAACAAATTCAATGGTACTAATAACAAAAACATAAGTAAATATTTCAATGATATAACATAAACATTATTATTTAAGTTTTATTAGACCGTTTCCCCGTGCGATAATCTTTCGTTGAAACATTTAGTTCGGCGCCGCCTGATAGAACAAAAAGCTTTCGGCGCAACCGCCTATGAGCGCGAAACATGAATTGCAGCGCCGGCGTGAACGTGTTAAAAGGAAAGGTCTTTAATAGCAACGAGAAGGTAATTAATGTGGTAATGCTCAACTTGATAAGGTTAAAAAAGCAAGTTCAAAGTCTTCTGTTTTCAGAAGTAGATCTATAGGCTTAAGTAACGCATTGAAATTAATGGGGATTATGTAGAGAAGATAAAAAAGGGAAAAGATTTTTTTTTCTGGTTGACTTACCAAACTTTTGTTAATCCCCTCAAATTTGTGGTACGTGTCTTGATTTTTTCCAACAAATTGAGGAACCTACAGTTTATTCAGTGCAGTCTAACCTGACGACTGATGCATTTTTATGGGAAGCCCTTATTTCATGTTAGAATTACACTCGGCGGGTCTGACATTGCCTACCGAGGTGTGAAACGCTAACTCAATTTTTTATTTAAAAAAATATTCTAAAAGTTTTGGATGTTGGTGGGACCAGGACTCGAACCCTGGCCTTCCGATTGGAAGTATACATCGCTTACCACTCGGCTATTGCGAAATAATAATCTTTTACATTGCTTTATCTAAAAATCGGAATATTTTGTCCACATTCTTAATCAATTATTTAATTTACAGACTAGTTAAATATTTCATATTGGGATCGCGTCACAGTTAAATGATTATTTTATCGAAAACTGTTATTTTAATATCTGGAAGAAATACAA
This sequence comes from Ceratitis rosa, assembly GCA_037013455.1. Taxonomy (NCBI): domain Eukaryota; kingdom Metazoa; phylum Arthropoda; class Insecta; order Diptera; family Tephritidae; genus Ceratitis; species Ceratitis rosa. The sequence goes on along the minus strand of JAWMAG010000015.1, from coordinate 6,174,893 downwards.
AAAAAAAAATAATTAATATTGTTTAAAAAAACTCAACGCTCGATATATGAAAATTATGGCACAAAGCCATAATTTCTTTTCTCTAAATTATACAAGTATTTTTTATATACTATTGTCTTAAGTTTATTTCCAAAATTATTTTCAACTTTTTATTGGGTGTATTCATTAATTCGCGCGGTTTCTTTTCGAAAATGAAGACTTTATTGTGAAAAAATTGTCTTGATCAACTCCTAATACTTTTGCATGTTCTTCTTGTGTCTGAGTCGAGCAATATATCCAATTCTTCGTTTTGAAATTTTTTTGGCTGTCCGTCGTCTAAGTCGAAATTGCCACTTTTAAACCGTGCAAACCACTTTTGGCACGTTCGTTCGGCTAAAGCATGGTCACCATAAACGTCCAGTAAAATACGATGGCTTTCGGTAGTTTTCTTCATGTTAAAGTAATGAAGAAGAACTCCCCGCAAAGTTAATGCATACACCCAATAGTTTAATATTCTTTACAAACGTTTTTTTTAAGTTTTTTTAAACTACATTTATTTTTCAATAAAATTGCCTCATGCATTGCGCATTGAACACATAAATCAATATTATTCGAAACAATTTAATATAATTTGTTCGCATTGGCTACTTTTTCTTTCGCCAGTAAAGCTCATTTACAAAATTTGTGTTTTAGCTAGGAATAATTTAAATATACTTCCAGTAAAAATTAATAAAATGCCCTAATTTGAAAATAATCTTTTGGGGTTTGTATATGGCAGGTCGATCTTGATAATTGAGCAAGTCTCATAAAATATTATCTTTGCTTAAGCACAACGTGGTAGACGGTACGGTAGAAGGTCCCTAGTGTAGATTAGGACTAAGCTGAAGTTTGGAAAGAAACAACAGCTACTCAAGTTCAAATAGGATATACAATTGCAATGTGCGTACTATTTAATGTGTTCAGTATTCAAGTCAAGCTACTTTTATTTAAAAACTTTGAAATTAAAAGCTTTGTAAAAAATATTTCGAAAACAAAAGTTTTTTTATATCGTCTAAAATTTATTCAAATGTGAATTTTGAACATAGACTTTAAGGCTTATCATGACATACTCCAAACATCAAATGCCATCTCATCAATGGGCAGAATCAGACACAGTTTGCTCTTTGCCATTCACTGCAGTTGCAGCTAAATATAGTCTGGAATCTTTCAAGGAAGATGTTGTAATTAATACCAAAATAATAGATATATTTTAATCCTTTCCTTTTTCAGACACTGACAAGTTGAAGAGTAAAACACAAGAGTTGCAATCAGTTTTGTGGATCTGGCTTTAAAGTGAATTGAGGCACATTAAAGCGACGTATTTGGCTGCGGATCGCTGACTAATGGGGACGATTTGAGCGCTTTAGCTCATATAGAAAAAATATTATATATTAATTTTCTGCACGGGTATTATGGAGAATTAAATTGCTGGAACTAGCGCCCGTCTCGGCTAGCTCGTTTTACTTTAACATCTGTGTAGATGATGGCTCATCTTCGTCAGCCTTACATTTTCGCTACCCTTTCTATCTTTGGAGTACATATTGCATTCGCATGCGAAGTGTCTTTCCACAAGTGAAGCACTTCCCGGCACTTATGATTTTATCAGTTTCCCAACTACCACAATTTTCTTACGAATTTTTGCGATTCCAGCATCTTTTTCGTCACATCTGGACCTTCTACCTCCAGACGGTTTGCTGTATAAACTGGTCTACTTAGGAGTGCCGCCATTTCCCCAAATGTTGACTTTGGTATCGCATATCTCTCCCTCTTGGTGTATATATCCTTTACTCCACTGGTAAACCTCTGGATTTTTACTCTCTAAAGGGGCTCACCGATGAGTCTTCAATGGCCATATGAGCCAATCACTCAATTTCGGAAGCAAGTTCCTGCAGAGATTCATTGGGCTTTTGATTCCGTTTCTCTAGTTCAATGTTCTTTGCTCTTTGTGTCATTACCATAGTGTCTTTCTACGATTTACTACTTATAGGTAAAACTCATGCAAAGTCGCAAATGAAAGGATGCATCCCAGTTCGGGTATTAAATGAATTCAAATCACCAATAACGTGAGACTAAGAGCCAAATAATAAAAGAAACAAGCGAGAGTGGTGTTATCCAACTAACGGCAAGTCCATGGAGTTCTCCGGTAGCTCATGTGAAAAGGAAAGATGGTCAGTTGGGGTTCTGCGTGACCTATCGGCGATTAAATGATGTAACAAAGACAGACAGTTATCCGTTGCCAAGGATCGATGATACTCTGGACTCGTTTACTGATACACTCTATCTTAGAGCGGTTATTAATGGAAGTAAGTAAGGAAAATAAAAAGAAGACAGCCTTCAGTGCTGGAAACGGTCTTTGGCAATTCACCGTGATTTTGAAAGATTAATGGAACATGTGGTCAAGGGACTACATTGGAAAACATGCTTGCCACATCATCAAGTTGGGCAAAAGCTTTGAGGAACACCTGGACAATTTGAAGAACTTTTCCAGAAAACAGCTAGTGTTGGTTTTAAGCCCTAAGAAGACCGCATTTTTTAAGAAGGAGGTGAATTATTTAGACCATAAGGTATCGAAAAAAGACGTCTGCACTGCGAAGGGAAAAAATATAAGTATTGGACAAGGGCTAGGAATTCTCATGAGACAGATTTTCCTTTGCTCACTAGGAAAAATAGAGCTTTCGAATGGAACAAGAAACAAGAGGAGGCCTTGCAAGCTCTGGAGGGGCTACGTACTGCTAGCGTACACAGTTACAGATGCTAGTGATTATGCGATAGGAGGCGTACTTTCACAAGTAATTGATGCGAAAGACACTTGCCTAATAAAGCTGGTCTATTGGAAAGACGGAGCGGAACTATTGCGTGACTCGGAGAGAACTTCTTGCATTCATGCAGCGCTGAAGTAGTTACTACAGTTCAAGAATCCTGGAGGACAGCTATATCGGTGTATTGAGAGACTGCAAAGTTGTGATTTCACTTTTAAACACCGCAAAGGAATATCTCACGGCAACGCTGACGCTATGACAATTTCGCCTTTTTTTCCGTTTTGAAATAGGCTGGCTGTAGGCAGTAGAGAAGACGAAAGCCGTACTACCCAACTTCCAACTGGGCTTCGTATCTGCACTGGACAGACAGGAAGTGTCGTCTAAGGGACAGAGGTAGGCAACACATCGAAAAGACGTGCGGTCAGTGGCGCTGCACTCATCAGCGGTATAAGGGAACTGTGGGATGGAATTTCAAACTCTTTACGTACAGCTGAAGAGCCTGATAATCTGGCTGACAAAGGTAATGCTCGAAAAGTCTGTGAGAAGGTACGACGGCTTACAGAAGGTTTCAATACCGGAGCAGACTCTTGCAGGACACAAAGACGAGATCCAGCAAACGAAGGCCAGAGTTTTTTGAATTTACGTAGGGAACATTTCTCCAGCCTGCTGAATGGCTGTGAAAAATAACACCCGGAGGTGGTGAGCTCGAAATCCCAATGATGACAAAGACGTTCCATTACCTGACCATGAAGAAGCTCGAATAGCAATTACCGTCCTAAAAAACAACAAAGCGGTTGGAGCTGATGGCATACAGGCAGAACATGGCAGTGAAGAGCTGAAAAGGTGCATGCATCAGCTACTTTGCAGAATATGTGCAGACGATAGCATGCCCGATGATAAGAATTTAGGTGTTCTCTTCAATCCACGAAAGGGGCGATCCCACAGTCTGCGCCAATTACCGTTGTATAAGCTTCCAGATATTCACGATACGCCAAATCTTGTAAAACAGCCGTGAAAAGATGATCGACCAACACCACCTCTTCGTCGAATTTAAGCAGCCTTCTAAACTTATATGTACGGTTATTTAAACTGACGTTAAGCCACACTAAACGCTCCTTCAGGATCAGGAAGGACCTCTCCGAACCGTTCGATACCAAGCGAGGTTTCAAACAGGTTGATTCCTTATAGTGTGACTTTTTTTAACTTATTGCTTGAGAAAACAGTACGAGCTCCAGAGCTGAATAGAGAAGGTGCAATCTACTATAATAGTGTGCAAAGACCAGCGTCAACACCAATAATAATGTCAGCCCTGATATCCAGCGCAAAATCACTCTTGCCAACAGACAGGTGCTACTTCGGATTGAGTAGGCAATTGGAAAATGAAGTCCTCTCCCGACGAACAAAAACCAAACTCTACAAGTCCGTCATCGTTCCTGTCCTGTTATATGGTGCGGAGGCATGGACGATGACAACAACTGATGAGTCGGCGTTAGGAGTTCTCCAGAGAAAGGTTTTGTGTAAGATTTATGGTCCTTTGTGATTTGGGAACGGCGAATGCCACAGACAATGGAACGATGAGCTGTGCGAGATATGCGGCGACATTGGTATAGTTCAGTGAATCAAGTAACAGCGGCTACGCTGGCTAGGTCATGTGGTCCGGATGAATAGCAATACTCCGGTAGAAGCAGGGGACGATCTTCATTCCCTTCGAAAGACCAGGTAGAGAAGGAATTGGCTATACCTGCTATTTTCAATTGGCGCCAAACAGCGAAAAGAAGAAACGAATGGCGCAATGTTGTTAACTCGGCTATAATCGTGTAAGAGGTGTCTATGTCAGTTAAAGTAAGTAATTAAGAATATGTCTCAACATTGCAAGCCTCATAAAAAGTAATAAGATCTTAAAACTAAATTTAAACATTAAGCCCATAAGCAGGAATAGGCTGCTAGGTCAACTTTGCTATTTAGAACGTTGGTTTGTCTCTTTTCTTCAAGGAACGGAATATTTCCAGTTTTGTAAATTTCCATTTGTTTGTATGATTCTATAAAAAGTCAATATTCCCGGTCTAATGCCTTCACTTTTCATTTTATATTCCGATCAACGACATCCTTGGTAAGAGAGTTGTGGTTTGGAGCTTTGATATTTTCTTTTCAGCTCTGTATACAATAATTTGATATTTTGCGAATAAATATTAATTCAAAAATCCAACTTCAATGCCTTTATTAATGACCATTTGGCAAATAGGAGAAGAAGTTTCACTTTTCAGCTAAAGACAGGCAACTTCCAATTGCTAAACGTGCACGAAATATCAAATATATACGGGTATATATATAGATGTAGTCAGAAAAACGCCCACCAAGTATTAAAAAAGTTTTAAAAGTGATACACAAGCCGAAATATGAAAAGAATTTACCTATTTATAATATTATATGTACAGCACACGAAAACTCCCAGAAAATATTTAATAAGGGTGTTAAAAGTGACCTAATTTTCCCAGCTGCGAGGAGTTCACGAAATATAAAATTCTTTAAAAGGGATGGAAAGCAAGAAATGTCCCACTTTAAAAAAGTGAAGTGTAGTGAAGTGACCAAGGGGTAGCGCAGGCATTGGTAGTGCGTAAGCGAAAAGCTCCCCAAAGTGTATATGCAGGGTGAAGAGTAAGGACACTGCTTCATAATTGTTTTCCTTAAGACGTTACCGTAAACGCAGATAAACTCGATATGTTAACATTAACATGCCTATTCTCACTGATACCTGTAAAGTAAATTTTGTTACTTTTTTTAACACCCGAAATAGAATTTGGGTATTCTAGCACGCTGTTTACATTGTTTGAAAATCTTTGGCAGCACTACCTTTTTCGTACATGTCAAATTACATTTGCCAGTTGGTAGAGTAAAAAGAAGAATACTCATACAGTATATATCTGTTATATTTAATAGATTTTTTAATTACACATTCTATTCTTCCCCTCTGTTTCGCTCTCGTTTTTTGCCTAAAAAAGGTAGTTATGCTTCTGCAATTGCTTATTGCAATGATCTATTGCTTTCCTTTTGATTTGGTTGTGAAATTTTGCTGTGAGCGCATGTAAACAGTTACTCTTAAGATTTTTTTAATTTCCCGGTAAAAGGTTGTCATTTAAAGTTAATCAATTGATTTACTACAACCACCAATGAGGTAAATCGGTTCCAAAATTGGTAGACATGTTTTCTGTATCACGGAAAACAATTTACAATGCCCTGAGTCGTGCGGAAAACGAGGCTAGGCTTGATGCAAAGAGTGAAGGTGGCCAAAAGCGGAAAATCATAATCATACGAAAAGTTGACCGAAATCCACAAATAACGATAAGAACTCTTGTTCAGGAGCTTAAGGAAAAATTTTACCTTGACGTTTCACACTAAACTGTACGCCAGGTCATTCTGCGGAGCAAGTACCGATCAAGAGTTGCCGCAAAAAAATCACTGCTTTCTGTAGTCATGTAGAAAATCGCTTCACTCTCGCTGTAACCATGGTAAATCTTCCAGCAGAATATTGCGATGACGTCATACGACTAAGAGGAAACCAAAATGATACTATACTACAACGATGGCCCAACCATTGTATGACATAAGCCGTTGACAGCACTCGAACCGCAAAACATCATTCAAACTGTCGGTTATGATTTGGGGCTGCATCACAAGTCAAGGAGTGGAAATCTTGGCATTTATAGAAATAACCCTAAATGCCGTGATGTATTGCCAAATTTTTGTTGCAAATTTGAAGCCAAGTGCAGCGAAATTCGACTTTTTTCCGACAACAAGCCAACTTTTAAATTCTACCAGGACAATTACTTCAAGATAAGGAGCTTAATGTGCGGACATTGCTCCTATACAACCGCGGCAAAGTCATCGATATGCCTCCTCACAGCCTCGATCGCAACCAATTGAAAATTTTTGGGTTTATCTTAAGAAAAAAGTTTCAAAAAGGCAGCCCACAAATCGAAAAGCCCTATAATCTGCCATACCTAAGATTCCATTGGAATATAACCTGCCAAAGTTAGTCCGATCAATGAAAAAACGCCACCAACATGTAGCAAATACTAAGGGGGGTCACACTAAATATTTATATTAGTAATAAGATATTATAATAATACATAAATTGAGAAAAAAAAAGTTTAGTACATTGTGTAAAGTGTTTCTTGACAGTGTCAAAAATGTATAAACTGACATTTTTTTGTTTTTTTTTCTTTAGTGATATTAACTGAAAAGATATTATTAAAATATTTTGCATTAAACATAACCGAAGTCTATGACTTTTTCACGTAAAGTAAAGTGTGTAAAGAGTTTCTTGACAAACTGGGAACCAAATTTTCCTGGCTTTTACTTTGACAATCAAATTGGAAATACCAGGTGTGTTTGTTGAAGGTTGCCGGTTTTACTAGTAGATGTCGCTAGCAATATGTATAAATTTCTATGATTTGGCATGTATGTAATTTTTTCTATTGACATTAACCTACAAAAATACGCAAGTCACATTCCGCCAAAATAATAGCGTCATATTTGTTTTCCTCAGTGTATATGTCGAGTTTCGTTCCAAGTAAATCGCATTTGCGGCATTCGTTGCTTTTCTTATTACATCAAAAGAAAAAAGCAGCTGAAGTTCACCGGTTGTTGGTAGAAACTTATGGGGAACATCCTCCAGTGATTAGAACATGTGAGACATGGTTTCGTCAATTTAAAAGTATTTGACAGACAATGAACATCTTGCTGCAGCGAAAAAGTTCGAAGACGAGGAATTGCATGTTGATCCAACCCAATCGCAACAAAAATTGGCAGAAACACTACATGTGACTCGAGGAGCAATTTGCCAACGTTTAGAAGCCATGGGAAAGAGAAAGAAGATCCAGAAGTATGGAAAATGGGTGCCACACCAGCTGAACGATAGACAAATGGAAAATCGAAAAACCGTTTGTGAAACGCTGCTTCAACGATTCGAAAAGAAATCTTTTTTGCACCGAATTGTCACGGGGGACGAAAAATGGATTTATTTTGGGAACCAGAAGCGAAAAAAATCATGGCTTTCCCCTACTGAAGCTGGCCAATCGACTGCAAGGCCAAATCGCTTCGGCCGAAAGACAATGCTCTGTGTTTGGTGAGACCAGTCTGGTGTGGTGTACTACGAGTTGTTAAAACCTGGTGAAACGGTGAAGACGGATGGCTACCGACAACAAATGATCAATTTGAATCATGCGTTGATCGAAAAACGGTCGGATTGGGCCCGAAGACATGGCAAAGTTATCTTGCAACATGACAACGCGCCGTCTCATACCGCTAAACTGGTGAAATGCATATTAAAAACACTTAATTGGGAAATATTATCGCACTCGCCGTACTCTCCAGACCTCGCCCCGTCCGACTATCACCTTTTAGCATCGATGGGAGTGTCAGAGCAGTGCTTCGTTAATTTTGAAGAAGTCGAAAAATGGCTCGTCGAATGGTTTGCCTCGAAAGAGAAAAAAATTTTTTGGAATGGTATCCATAATTTGCCTGAGAGATGGGCGAAAAGTGTAGAAACCAATGGTCAATCCTTTGAATAAAAAAATTTTGAGATGCCTCTGAAAATTAAGTGTTTGCTTCATCGAAAAAACCGGCAAACTTCAAGTACGACTATTTAAACTAGTTAAAAACAACCAGAGTATTAATGCCAAGACTTTCGTGTTTAACGCTGTGGAAATTTATAATGATACAAAATCTACCAGACTGGTAAAAAACTCAACTAAAAATAAAGAGAAAAATATAACAAATATTAATAAAAATAGAGAAGATTCTCAAGATTTTAAAAATCTCGAACTTGACAAAAGTCTTGGTTCTAAAAATTTGAAGTAAAAGGTAATCCATTATTTTGGCATTAAATTGAAGGCTTTGTTTACCATATTCTATTGCCTCTCGCAGCAAAATCATATTCGCTGGCACCATTTTGTAGATACCACATATTGCAAGCCAAAAAAGTCATTATCATAATACCATAGCCTTCCGAATAGGCAGTGACAGTATCGTAGTTGTCGTTTTCAAAGAAGTAAGAATCAATCACATCTCCGAGCCAAAGAGCGCACTATGCAGTGAGTTTTTTTTAGTGTAATCGCCCCAGAAAATTTATTCGAGGTACCGTAAGAAAATCCCAGCTCTTGAGAACGTCAAGAAATAAACATATTCGGGTCTTCGACTACACTTTCACTTACAGGGGTGGAGATGCTCAGGCCTCATAATATCTGTAACCTATTCTCTATCTTTAAAGACCTTTAAAATTTTACGAATTGCACCATAATCTCCTCTTAAATCCGAAACTAGGTTTTAACAAATTTTAACGCCTTGTGCATTATGAATGGTATTGCTCTTCACTCATAATTATATGTACTTGTCGCGAAAATCTAATTAGAACGAGAAACGAAAACCGAAATGTCGAATAGAAACGTAACATTAGAAGAACTTAAAAAGAAGTGTAAAGACGTTGGTTTGCCTACGTCTGGAACATAAAATCAGCTCAACAACGTTTAAAAGAAAATTTTAACAACACGAGTGGAAGTGAAACAGAAGAATATATCAGTATGATTCAACGCATATCCCTTCTTGAAAAAGCTATTGAACACAAACAACAGCGAATGTTGCAGCGCAAGTGACTTCGTGAGCACAAGACTTTCAGCCGACGTTATCATCGTCGCCAGTTTCAGCAGGGTACATGAATCCGATTACTACAACGTCCGCGAAAGTGAATTTTGTACCGCAGTGGCAGAGGGCAGATATACGAATTCCGTCTATGCAACATGCTGCGCCGATACCACAAATTCCAATTGGAAATAAATAGTACAATACCAATGTTCCTATTCCATTTTGCAATGATTATTCGCAATTTTCGTATACGATTAAAGACATTGTTGAGTTATTACCAGAATTTTATCCATCAAGCGAAACTCCTTTAAGGGGTTATACCAGGTGTGTTTGTTGAAGTTTGCCGGTTTTTATTCAAAGGATTGACCATTGGTTTCTACACTTTTCGCCCATCTCTCACGCAAATTATGGATACCATTCCAAAAAATTTTTTTCTCTTTCGAGGCAAACCATTCGACGAGCCATTTTACGACTTCTTCAAAATTAACGAAGCACTGCTCTGACACTCCCATCGATGCTAAAAGGTGATAGTCGGACGGGGCGAGGTCTGGAAAGTACGGCGAGTGCGATAATATTTCCCAATTAAGTGTTTTTAATATGCATTTCACCAGTTTAGCGGTATGAGACGGCGCGTTGTCATGTTGCAAGATAACTTTGCCATGTCTTCGGGCCCAATCCGACCGTTTTTCGATCAACGCATGATTCAAATTGATCATTTGTTGTCGGTAGCCATCCGTGTTCACCGTTTCACCAGGTTTTAACAAGTCATAGTACACCGCACCACACTGGTCCCACTAAACACAGAGCATTGTCTGTCTAAACAGTGGCAAATTGCTTCTCGAGTCACATGTAGTGTTTCTGCCAATTTTTGTTGCGATTGGGTTGGATCAACACGCAATTCCTCGTCTTCGAACTTTTTCGCTGCACCAAGATGTTCATTGTCTGTCAAATACTTTTAAATTGACGAAACCATGTCTCACATGTTCTAATCACTGGAGGATGTTCCCCATAAGTTTCTACCAGCTTCAGCTGCTTTTTTCCTTTGATGAAATAATCAAAGCAACGAATGCCGCAAATGCGATTTACTTGGAACGAAACTCGACATATTCACTGAGGTAAACAAATATGACGCTATTATTTCGGCGGAATGTGACTTGCGTATTTTTGTAGGTTAATGTCAATAGAAAAAAATTACATACATGCCAAATCATAGAAATTTATACATATTGCTAGCGACATCTACTAGTAAAACCGGCAACCTTCAACAAACACACCTGGTATATGCTCATTGGCGCCCGCGGTAGCCGAGTCGTTAGCATTGTATACTACCATTCGGAGGGCGCGGGTTCAAATCCTGGTACGACCAACATCCAAAAGTAATAAAAAAAGTAATTTAATTAAAAAAATATTAGGTGTACAACTTTGCTTCCGCCGTTTTTTTCCAAAATTAAAATCCCAGGGCCTTGAGACGTTTTGAAAGGGCTTGCTGACTCACTCCCAACGATTCGGCAAGCTGTTCTTGGGTTTGGCACGAATCTTCATCAAGCAATGCTTCTAGTTGTTCATCTTTGAGGGTTTTTTCTCTTCCACCACCATGTTTGTCTTCGACATCGAAATCACCATTTTTAAAACGTTGAAACCACTTCCGACACGTTCTTTCACTCAGAGCAGCATCACCGTAAGTTTCTGAGAGCATTCGATGCGCTTCAGCTGCATTTTTTTTCGAATTGTAACAGAAAAGTAAAACGTCCCGCAAATGGCGAGAATTGGGCATATAAACGGACATTTTCGAGCGTGAATAATACGAAAACAAGAACAAGCCTCAGCCGGTACAGCCCCTATCGGAAAACGCCGGAAGCAAAGTTGTACACATAATAAGTTAAATTTTCTAATTGCGGTCGCCCCTCGGTAGGGAATGTCAACCCTTCCGAGTGTATTTCTGACATGACATTGACAAAAAACCATCAACCATTCGAAGGCGGCTTAGTATAAACTGTAGGTGCCTCCATTTGTCAGAAAAATATCGAGACGCGCACTACTACAATTTGGAGGAGGAACTCGGCCGAAAAACGCAAAAAAACATGATGAACCGAATTTCCATCTGCGAAGCGCTGCTGAATCGCAACAAAATCGACCTATTTCTGAAGCGTTTGGTGGCTGATGATGAAGAGTGGATCACTTAAGGCAACGTGAAGCGAAATCGGTCGTGGTCGAAACGCGGTGAGCCGGCGGAAACGGTGGCCAGGCCAGGATTGACGGCCAGGAAGGTTTTGATGTGTGTTTGGTGGGATTGGCAAGGAATCATCTGCTACAAGCTGCCCCCCTATGACCAAACGCTCAATTCGGCCCTCTACTGCCAACAACTGGACCGCTTGAAGGAAGCACTCATCCAGAAGAGGCCAGAAGCTCCAAGAGCTCGAATGGGAGGTCCTAATGCACCCACCTTATAGTCCGGACCTGGCACCAAGTGATTACCATCTTTTCCTGTCCATGGCGAACGCACTTAATGCTTAGAAGTTGGCCTCGAGAGAGGCCTGTGAAAATTGGCTCTTCGAATTTTTTGCCAATAGGGACGCAGCTTTTTACGAGAGGTTTATAATGAAGTTGGCATCTCGTTAGCAACAAGTTTACGGCACATATTTGACTTAAATCGGACAAATGTGAACTTTTTACTTGACCTAATATTTTAGCGAATAAATAAGAAAACTGATTCGTTCTATGACATACGAGAGCGATTCGAATTTAGCCTTCAAAAAAACTCCAGAATACTGGTTGCGTTCACATTTTTTATGCTGGTTAATGCAATGAAAAAACAATAACTGTGGCCTTACCCTCTGTGCTTTACGTTTATCTGCTCTCTGGTTCTGATGATATATTCTGCTAAAGTTTGAAACAATAACTGGTACAGGAAGGGCAATTACAAGTACTCCACTGAGAGAGCAGACTCCTCCAACAATTTTACCAGCTATAGTTTCGGGCACCATGTCACCGTAGCTGAAAGCAAAAAATATACATACTTAATATAGTTTTTTATAACTTTCACTGGAAATGAGAAAATGTGAATTGATGTTGATATTGAGAATACACAAATTTATAAGGAAGTGTTCATGTAGCTAAACCATGTGATCATATTATAGTCCTTCTGGGACCCCTCCCCTTGTTTTTGTAGCGTAACTTACATTTCGTAAGCATAATTCTTCCTGAAAAATTAACACATGAGTGCCAAATAAATTTATTATTATTATTTATTTTTCACTCAAAGATAAGCCACGTTCAGGTCGACCAATTGAAGTTGATGATAACGATATCAAAGCTTTAATCAAATCGCGCGAGATTGGAGAGAAGTTAAGTATACCAAAATCAATCGTTCATAATCATAGGTATACGACGTCTTGGACTTGTAAAAAAACTTGAATTGAAAGAAGTTCATTCAACAAGCCGCTTCAACGCTTGTGATATGCATCTTAAACCCAATGAATATGATCCCTTTTTGAAGAAAATCATAACTGGAGATAAAAAACGACTTGTTTAATTCGGATTTCTACTGTGAACAACTGGACAAATTTAATACATCCATCAACGAGAAGCGGCCAGAATTGGTCAATCGTAAATGTGTCATATTCCACCAGGACAATGCTAGACCACACGAAAGATCATCCGACAAAATAAAATTACATCATTGATTAAAGTTCATTATAAAATTTAAAAAAATGTATTTACTTTCTTTTAAAAAACCGCCGGCTTCTTTTCGAGCAAACCAATAAATTCATAACGAGAAGGAAGCATTCACATTCGAAACATACTTGCAGTTATAGACGATTTGAGAACTGTGGACGAAATTGGGAATGTTTTTGATTTGTTTTTAGTTAAAAATAAAGTGTCTTGCCATTCAAGAATTTAAGATGACATGGCTTACAAATTCGTCAGAAAACCAAACCACAAAATCAAGTAACCCTTGGAATCAGTAACTTGATACAGTCATTAATCTCACAAATTGATAGAAACCATTTTTGTCACCATATGCGATATTTCAATACAGTAATTCGCATAAAAAATGTGGCGAAAAGTTAATTCCGCCGATCAGCTGATTGTGACCTCATTATACCAAACATTAGCAAAGTACTGATTATTGAATGTGTTAGATTTATGTTTTACGTGAATCAATTGTTTAAAAAAAGTTTAAAATCTATATCAATCGATTACCACGTTCGGCTATCTTTATGTACGTACATAATCATTCGAAATTTTGCAAGTAGAGATATGAGTAAGTAATTTAGTAATTACTTTATTTATATGTAACTGGCGCTTTGTAACCGCTGAAGCGATTTTTGACCACTTTATGGTTTTGCGTCTTGGTGTTTTTTTCAACAAATGGAGGGACCTACAGTTTATACAATACCAAGCCGCCTCCGAACGACTGGTGTTTTTTTATAAGGAGCTTTATATCATGTCAGAAACACACTCGGAGGGGTTGACATTCCCTGCCGATGGGCGACCGCAGTTTGAAAATTTAGCTTAATTTTTTATTTGAATTAAATTTCTTTAACTTTTTGGATGGAGACACCAGGATTTGAACCCGAGCATTCCGAGTGGCAGTAAGCAATGCTAACCACTCGGCTACCGTGGCCGCTAATTTTATTTATTTACTTTATAATTATTTTTAGGTATTCAAAAACTCAGAGAACGAACAAGGAGCTGATTTGATGCTACGGTATCACCATAGAATGAATTTTCCATTTTATCATCGGTTGTTATTAGTAACAATTAGTTAATTGAAGGGCGTTAATTTATTTACATTAATTGAAACTGTTGAATTTATGTACATTTCTGGAAGTTGTTGAATTTATTTACACTTATGTAAGTTGATGAATTTATTTATATTTAAGTAATAATAAAATAAAAATTTATTTGCAACAATGAAGTGAAATTGCTTGGTGTATTTTATTTATATCTAATGATTACATGGAATAGTTAATTGAAATGTGTTAGCATAAAGTGAGTTCAATCAAACAATTTTATCTTGCTATTATGCCTGCATTGTATTGTATAATAGTATTCTTTCCTGATCAGGCAAGGATTCTTCTGGAATTTAAGTTTCGTCACTTACGTCACTAATGCTGCGCTCTTGTAGAATTTAACTTAAGCGCAGCTTAAACTAAATTATGTTTTGCCTGAAACGATTGTCATTTGGCTTTACAGATGTCCCAGCATTTGACGAAAGTAGGTCTTCCGTTCTCCTAAGGGTGGCCAAATTTTATCTGCGGATGTTCTCATAAAATAATTAGTTTATGGTATTTTCTTATTGAGTGTTTAGAGGAAAGTGAAAGCTCAGTAAGACGAAATTCCTGCAGAACGCCGACTTACTTTCCGCTGAGGAAAAGAAGAAACCGAATTGGCTCCAACACCTATTATTGATGAACAAAAACTAACTAAAGGTTTCCCTAATACTATTAGATCGTTACACACACTGCGACACAGGACACACCTCCAACTAAAGAAATACCAACAGCGACTACTTTACAACGTACCCAAATTCAGCAAAAGCAATGTAGCGCAATTTAGCACCAGCTTGTACAATACAAACTCAAGTCCGGCATATTTTGGTGCAACATCAACAACATATCCATTTAATAACAAAGTTGCACCACCAGAAGAACAACATCATCCTATTTATTATTATTATTATTATTTATTAGTCTTTTGTTTTATCAAATTTCTATTAACCTTAGTTTCTTCAACTAACGAATGTATGCAAATGAAATTTGATGTTTTAAAAACTATGAATAATTATACAGATAAGTAAATATTAATATAAATATAATAAATAATTAATAAATAATAATCTATACGAATTAATTATAAACATATTTTTAAAAATAAACATTAAAATATAAATACATAATTTACGCTAGGTATGTATTGTAGTTTATAATCAAAATCAATTTATTTTAGCTGGTTTTATTTCAAGGCTTTTAAAGTCTCTAGGCAATCATTCTATAAAGCATATCAAAATTTTTTCTTCGGTGCTTATGTTATATAAAGAATTACAAAATTACTTAGATAACATTTTCTTTCGGTAATTCGGGTGTAATGGGGTGTAGTCAAGCTTCTAGGTATGCTGTTACAGTTGCGAGGCTATACTCAATTCCTATTCTTGTGTCTACGTCGCGCACCCTGGAAACGTCAGCAACCCTTGGGTCACGGCTAATGAGAGAAGAAGCTTCAGTGGAGCCACTCCGACTTATTCGGTTTATGGGTCCGCTGAAGTCTAATTGCAGCGTCTGTTCACCAGAGATGCGGCTACGAGCGGGCGTCGGTCTTGAAGCCAGCGGCTCGCTATATAAATGGGTAAAAACTTTATACTTACTCGCTTACCGAGATTGTGCGCGTGGTTTTGGGACCCGCCACGTAGAAACCAGCTCCAACGAAAAAACTAACAACGCCTCGGATGAGATATCCCCTTTCTGTTGACGACCCTAGCAAACGAATTAAGGATCACGATTTGAGGGCATGCACCTGAAATGTCTGATCCCTTAATTGAGAAAGTGCCACTGCCCAGCTGGTTGATGTCCTCGTAAGAATAAAGGCTGACATAACTGTCGTCCAAGAAGCGCGATGGACGGGACAAGGACGAAAGCAAATAGGTTCTTGTGACATTTACTACAGCGGCCATATAAAGGACCGCAAATTTGGTGTCGGATTTGTGGTGGGAGAGAGACTCCGTCGTCGAGTACTGGCATTCACCAGGGTGGATGAACGTCTCGCCGTAATCTGCATCAAAGCGAAAATCTTCAACATATCGTTGATTTGCGCTCACGACCCGACCGAAGAGAAGGACGATTTGGCCAAAGATGGCTTTTATGAGGACCTAGAGCAAAATTATGAGCGCTGCACCCGACACGATGTGAAATACGTGCTTGCGATCTTAATGCCAGAGTGGGTAAAGATGCTATCTTTGGTGCGACTGTTGAAAAATTCAGTCTTCACAACGAAATATCCTCTAATTGGTTGAGGCTGTTCGACATCGCCAGGGCCAGAAATGTAGTTGTTTGTAGATTCCAGCACAAAGAAATACGTGAAGCTGCCTGGGCGCCCCCTGATCAAAAAACTTTCAACCAGATCGATCATGTTGTGGTAGATGGAAGATGGAAGCTGCAATCACAGCAGACTGCCGACCGATTTTCTACTCGACTTACACTCCTGCTCTCTGAGAGCACTCATCAGTAACTCGGTATAAGGGAACCGTGGGAAGGCATTTCAAGCTCTCTACGTATAGCTGCTAACGAAACTATTGGATTTCGTAAAGGTCGCAAACACAGCTGGTACGATGAAGACTGTCGTGTCTTATTGGAGAGAAAACAGACTGCCTACCTCGCAATGTTGCGATCGACCACAACACGTGCGGGATGAGATAGATACCGAGAGCTGAAGAGGGAAGCAAGACGCATTTGCAGGGAAAAGAGAAAAAGGATGGGTGAGTATGAAGAGCTTGAGAAGTTGTTCGACAAAGGTAATTCTCGAAAATTCTCTGAGAAGATACGACGACTTACAGAAGGTTTCAAGACCGTAAGACTTCTTTGAACTTTATCTAAGAGTTTAGCATTTAGAGCTTCATTTATAGCTGACCACCATACGATCGCACAGTAAAGGAGCGTTGGTCTTACTATTGAGATGTACCATAAATCCATTGGTAAATCCTGGATCCATTTCTTAGCTATTGCTCTTTTGCATACACAGAGGGCTGTAGCAGCCTTTTCGTATCTTTGAATAATATTATCTTTCCAGTTAAGCTTCCTGTCTGGGATGACTCTTAGAAATTTTTTTTTTAATCCCAGGCTAAGTTGAACGCCGGGCAGTACTGGTGGATTGATAGCGAGGATCTTGATCTCCTTGTGAATAGTACGAGTTCTACTTTGCTTGATATGACACAGAGACCACATTGGGTCCAGGATGATACTTTCCTTAGTGTTCCTTGCATTAAGTAACAGAGTGTTTGTGGAAACTTTCCTCTGTATACAATGGCGATGTCATGGGCGTAGGCATTGGCTTTGCCCCCACCTCATTCCGTTTGCGTTAATAGAGAGTTTACTGTGAGATTCCAGAGTAATGGGGAGAGAACTTCACCCTGCGAAGTGCCGCTGTTTACTTATTTGATTACTTAATATCCTTCCAGGTTCGCGTTTATAAGCCGGCTAAGTGGCAGTTGGTTGATGAAATCCACTAATGGGGTGTCGACATCTAAACTCAACAATGTAGCTGTACCTGCGCTTGGTAAGATGTTATTGAAAGCCCCCTCTATATCCAGGAAGGCAACAAGGCGAAATTCCTTGTGAGAGGCTTTTCAGTGAATGTAATTAGTCCATGTAGTGCAGTTTTTATCGATTTTTCCTTTTGATAAGCGTTCTGATTATTTGACAATAGCCTCCTATCAATGATTCGAGAGAGATAGTTAACTATGATCCTCTCTAATGCCTTCAGCCCAAAGGACGAAAGTCTTAGTGGCCTGAAGTCTTTAGGGTAACGATGAGTACCCTAACCTGCTTTGGGGATGAAGACGGCTGATACCCGTCTCCATGTCTCTGGTATAGTGTTAATTTTTAAGCAGGCCACAGAGATAGCTTTGTGTCATCTTGTGGATAGCTCCAAGAGGTGATCTGGCCACCGATGCCCAGAACAAATTATTAAGTTTATGGAGGAACACTTCTCCAACCTGCTGAATAGCAGTGAAAACGCAGTAACCGGAGATGGTAAACCCGAAACCCCAATCAACGACGATGGAAAAGACGTTCCATTACCTGACCATGAAGAAGTTCGAATAGCAATCGCTGGCTTAAAAAACAAAAAAGCGGCTGGAGCTGAAGGCCTACGATAGAACTATTCAAACATGGCGGTGAAGATCAGACAAGGTGCATGAATCAACTACTTTGCAGAATATAGTCGGACAAAAGCATGCCCGACGATTGGAATTTACGGAATTGCCAAATCCATAAAGAAGGGGACCCCACAGTCTGTGTCAATTATCGTGTTATAAGCCTCCTTAATATCGCTTATAAGGTCCTGTCGAGCGTATTGTGTGAAAGACTAAAGCCCACCGTCAGCAGACTGATTGGACCTTATCAGTGTGGCTTTAGATCGGTAAGTCAACCATTGACCAGATATTCACAATGCGCCAAATCTTGGAAAATACCCGTGAAAAGAGAATCGGCACCCACCACCTCTTCATCGGTTTTTAGGGAGCTTTCGAAAGCACGAATAGGAGCTGCCTTTACGCCGATAGGTCTGAATTTGGTGTCCCCGGAAAACTGACGTTAAGCAACACGAAAAGCTCCATCAGGATCGGGAAGGACCTCTCCGAGCCGTTCGATAGCAAACGAGGTTTCAGACAAGGTGGCTCTTTATCGTGTGACTTTTTTAATTTAATGCTGGAGAAAATAATACGAGCAGCAGAGCTGAATAGAGAAGGTACAATCTTCTATAAGAGTGTACAGCTTCTAGCGTACGCCGATGATATTGACATTTTTGGCCTCTATAACCGCGCCGTGAGTTCTGCTTTCTCCAGACTGGATAAGGAAGCGAAGGATATAGGTCTGGTTGTGAACGAAGGCAAAGGCGAAATATCTCCTGTCATCACACAAACAGACATCGCATTCGCGACTTGGCTGCCATGTCACTGTTGAAAGTCATAACTTCGAGGTCGTAGATAATTTCTTCTATCTAGGAACCGGCATCAACACCAATAGTAATGTCAGCCTGGAAATCCAGCGCAGAAACACTCTTGCCAACAGGTGCTACTTTGGAGTAAGTAGACAATTGAAAAGTAAAGTCCACCCCCGACGAACGAAAACCAAACTCTACAAGTCTCTCATCGTTCCCGTCCTGCTATATGGTGCGGAGACATGAAGTTTTGAAGGGAAAAATTTTATGTAAGATCTATGGTCCTCTTCGAGTTGACGACGGAGAATATCGCAGACGATGGAACGATGAGCTGTACGAGTTATACGGCGACATTGACATTGTTCAGCGAATCAAGAAGCAGCGGCTGCGCTGGCTAGGCCATGTGGTTCGGATGGGTACGAATACTCTAGCTTTGAAAGTTTTCGATGCAGGACCTGGCTCTACTTGGTATCTCCAATTAGCGCCACACAGCCAAAAGAAGAAGCGAATGGCTCAATGCTATTAACTCGGCTATAATCGCGTAAGCGGTATCTACGCCAGCAAAGTAAGTAAGTAATTTTATAAATGCTCAAAAATTCTCTTATTCAAATTATTCTTTTAAATGCTTATACATGACTTATTAAAAAAGGATTTAAGCGAGATAGACATAGTGTATTCATATAGAATAAATTCATACGAGAGAGTGGATAAATAACACACGCCTACAGTAGTTTGTTAATTTCTTCCTAATGGTACTTGTTGGAATACTGAATTAAAATACAACTCTGCAACCCAACTGCGCCTTTGTAGCATCATAGTCATATTACTTTGCATACATTTACTTTTAAATCAGAGATGCTCAACGAACGCATCGATATCATTTCGTTTCGTAAAGATGCAAAATTAACTCAACGAATGGAAATCGTTTCGTTTCGGCGACATGTTATCAAAACGAAATGAAATCGTTAACGTCGCAACCGCAAAAAACTCGTTGTTGACTTTAACTACCTACCTACTATAATTTAAAAGCTCACTTCAATTTTAACGTTTAGCATTACCTGTTAACGATTTAACATTAACGACAGCTTTTCGGTTAAAATGAAAAGAAATTTATTTTGATAGCTGCGTTAACCTTAATATTTCAATGTTTCAACCGAAGCGATAGAAATTTTTCGATTAACATGAAATTTATCGTTACGATGCAGCCTTGCTTTAAATACATACAATACTAATGTACGAATAAATGAGTTAATCGATCCAGAACATTCGAGTTTGCTTGTGTTTTCTTTAAAACACACTCTTAGTGGCAACGGATATGCTGCCATCGTGTTCGTCATCGCAACCGTTTTCAGCGAGTCCGACGCCAGTGTATACATTTGTGGAAGACGTTGCCAACGTAGAAGAACCGTGTGCTGCACCCTCCGCCGTAATAACTCCCTCTAGCTCATCCTCAATACCCCGAGGAGCAGCCTTTTATTTATTTTTTTTAAGAAGTATTTGTGTGTATGTGTGTATGAAAGTATTTTAAAAAAGATGTAATTTATTTTTCTATTTATGTATGTAAGTGGGGTGAAATTCACTCCATAATTTATTGGTCACCAAACATTATTGTGTACAAATACATGTGCCTAGCCTCTGCTTCAGATGTTCGCTGATCACTCTTATAAGAAAAAAGTTCATCCTATTGCCCATCGTTATCAGCAATCATATTGTCCACATATTCTATATCAACACAAGTACTCGTAGCTTGTAAAATGTTATGCAATATGCAACAAAGGAAACCAATTGGAACAGAAAATATGACTTCTTTCATCGTGAACACTTACTCTTAATTCGTTAAGACCAAAGCCATCTTTCAAAAGACCAAAGCAATGTTCAATCCTCAAATGAGATCTGCTATGACGTAAGTTAAAAGCTCTGTGTTTAGCATAGTCCAACTGTTGCGAGTTTGAACGAAATGGAGTGATAAGTGTGGTCAGTAATGCGAGCGTCATGTACACTACTAAAGTGTCCTACTACGACATGTCGAATCCTTAATTTATAATCACATACGACTTGTGCCTTTATGGAGTAGAACCGACTCTTTGTAAAATAAATTGTGTGATTAGTCCCTGGCGCTTCGGGGTGTTTCAATTCAGTACCTTCAATATACCCTATACGATGCGGCATCCCACTGTACGTGGCTTTGACGATTTGATCCCTTTCAATAACATCTAAGCCAGTTGATTCAAAAAAAGAACGAAATACTCGCTTAGTGATTTTGTAAAGTGTTTCGCCGTCTCCTACTCCAAACATTTTAGCTACTTTCCGAATTGCCGCATTTTCAATAGATGAACCCAAACGGTATAAAGTTATGGCCAACTGAAGGTCTACCAAATATTGCATGATGGACTGTTTGTTTTTAAACACTGCACTATCTTTGATCAAGGTTAATAGCAAAGTAAATTGTTCTCTTAAAAGCCGGGGAATTTGTTTAAAATCTAGTTTTTCAAAAAACACTGCTTTTGGGCACAAAATGATAATAACCGCCGTGATGTGCTAAAACAATTGTAAGTTCTTCGATCAATTCATCAATTAGCTTTCAACATTTATCGTCGTCTGAAAAGTAATTTTCACATAAGAGAACATTTTTTAAAGTAGACCAAATGAAGTAAATAGTTACCATCCGTATGAAGAATATCTAAAGCAGCTGTTCCAATAATAAAATCAATTAATTTTTCTTTTTCGGAGGTACGCGGCACTTTAAACAACAAATTCAAAACTTCTCTTCATTAGCAAGAGTTTGGCACCTCAAATCAGCTGAATAATATGCTACCAAATATGCAACAGTTTTGCAAAAGGGTGTTCTCTAACTCTTGCATATTTCAGTAGAGAATTTTGCAATCTCTATTGATTAGGACCCCCGCAAATGTTTTAAGGATTAAGATTTAAGGACATGCACTTGGAATGTGCGGTCTTTTAGGTAGGTGCAGCTGCACACCTGGTTGATGTCTTCGTAAAAATTGGTGGGGTCTTTGTGACATTTACTATAGCTGCCATATAAAGGCGCGCAAAATTGGTGTCGGATTCGTGGTGGGAGAAAGACTTCGTCGCAGAGTCCTGGCATCCACTCTGGTGGATGAATGTCTCGCCACAATCCGCATCAAAGAAACATTTTTAACATATCGTTGATTTTACAAATAGTGACTTTTACGAGCGCCTCGCTTATACTTATGAACGCTGTCCGCGCCACGATGTCAAGATTGTGCTTATCTACTTTAACGATAAGTTGAGTCCTAATACCGACTCGGATCACTATCTTGTCGCAGCGAAGATACGCACGCGCCTCTGTGTATCGAAGAACTAGGAACAAACACAAAGAAGGTTCGACGTTGAAAAGCTGCAATCACAGCAGACAGCAGAGCGGTTTTCTACTCGACTTGCACACCTGCTATCAGAGCACTGATCAGCAACCCGGTAGAAGGGAACTGTGGGACGGCATTTCAAGCCGCCTACGTACAGCTGCAAACGAAACTTTTGGATTTCGTAAAGGCCGCAAACGCAGTTGGTACAATGAAGACTGCCGTGTCACAGTGGAGAGAAAAACAGACTGCCTACCTCGCAAAACTTCCGAGCGACCACAACACGTGGGGGGTGAGATAGATAGATAGAAGACTAAATATTTATATTTATAAATTAATGTCAGCCTTGAAATCCAACACCGAATCCATCGTGCATCAACAGGTGCTACTTCGGACTGAGTAGGCATTTGAAAAGTAAAGTCCTCTCCCGGCGAACAAAAACCAAAGTCTTCGAGTGAAAAGTTTTGTGAACGATTTATGGTCCGATACCGCCGACGATGGAACGATGAGCTGCATGATCTATGTTATGATATTGACATAGTTCAGCGAATAAAGAGACAGCGGCTAGGTCATCTCGTCCGAAGCGATGAAAGCACTCCAGCTTTGAAAGTATTCGGTGCAGTACCCGCTGGTGGAAGCAGAGGAAAAGGAAGGCAACCACTCCGTTGGAAGGATGAGGTGGAGAGTGACCTGGTTTCACTTGGTATTTCTAACTGGCGCCAAACAGCGAAAAGAAGGAGTGAATGGCGCGCTAATATTGATTCGGCTATAATCTTGTACGCCGTGCCAACGCCAATAAAGCAGAAGATTTTTGCAATCCGTGCACCGTCAAGAGAAATACCACTATTGTAACAGTGGTTGTAGGCCCGGAGTGCCAATTTTAGAATTGGAGAATAATTATTGAAGGTTCCGGTTTTAATGATTAGCCGGAGTTGAAAGTCTATTGGTTACTCTAGACTTGTGGCACGTGGAATAATGCCGATCAAAAAGTACTCGCTACCTTAACTTTTTGCAGGAAGCAAAGTGAGCATGTACATATAAAGAACTGAATTTCTGCAAAAAGTGCGTGGTGTGTGATACTAATGTGTTGCCATCCAGGTGAGCGGGAAGTTTTTTGTAGCCATGGAAAGCAAAGACAGTTTACTATCTTTTACTGTTTTGACCTCTAAATTTCTTAAAAAGGAAATACGGCAATGCCAAAAATTACAACAAAATATTCAAACCGTATTGCAAGAAAGGACGAAAGAAAGTGGGTCCTTGTGAAATTTACTACAGCGGCCATATAAAGGAGCGCAAATTTGACGTCGGATTCGTAGTGGGAGAGAGACTCCGTCGCCGAGTACTGGCATTCACTCCGGTGGATGAACGTCTAGCCACCATTCGTATCAAGACAAAATTTTTCAACACCACTCTAATTTGCGTCCACACCATGGTGGAAGGGAAGGATGACTTGACCAAAGTTGCATTTTACGAGCTCCTTGAACACACTTATGAGCGCTGCCCCCGCCACGACGTCAAAATTGTGCTTGGCGACTTCAACGCTAGGGTGCGCAAAGAAGGTATCTTTGATACGACTGTCGGGCAATTCAGCCGCCACGACGAAACATCCCCAAATGGACTGAGGCTGATCGACTTCACCGGTGCCCGAAATATGGTTGTCTGTAGCACTAGATTCCAGCACAAAAAAATTCAGCAAGCTACTTGGCTGTCTCCAGATCGAAAAACACAAAACCAGATCGATCAAGTTGTGGTAGACGAAAGAAATGTATCCAGTGTTTAAGATATGCGTACGTTCCGAGGTCCCAACATTGACTCGGATCACTATCTTGTCGCAGCGAAGATACGCCTCTGCTCTCTGAAAGCACTTATCAGCAACCCGATATAAGGGAACTGTGGGAATGTATTTCAAACTCCCTGCGTACAGCTGCAAACGAAACCATTGGATTTCGGAAAGGTCGCAAAAACAGCTGGTACGATGACGACTGCCGTGTCGCAGTGGAAAGAAAACAAACTGCCTACCTCGCAACCTTGCGATCGGCCACAACACGTGCGGGGTGGGATAGGTACCGAGAACTAAAGAGACAAGCAAGACGCGTCTGCAGACAAAAAAAAGAAAGAGGCCGAGATGCGCGAGTACGAGGAGCTTGAGAAGCTGGCCGACAAGGGTAACGCTCGAAAATTTTACGAAAAGATACGGTGACTTACAGAAGGTTTCAAGACCGGAGCAAACTCTTGTAGAACCCAGGGAGGTGAGCTAGTGACAGATTCCCAGAGTATACTCGATTTATGGAGGAGCACTTCTCCAGTCTCCTGAATGGCAGTGAAGAGGAAACACGCGGAGATGGTGAACCCGAAACCCCAATTGATGACGATGGAAAAGCTGTTCCGTTACCCGACTATGAAGAAGTCTGAATAGCAATCGTCCGCTTAAAAACCAACAAAGCGGCGGGACCGATGGATTGTTCACATAAGGCGGTGAAGAACTGATCAGGTGCATGCATCAGCTTCTTTGCAAAATATGGTCTGATGAAAGCATGCCCGACGACTGGAATTTAGGTGTGCTCTACCTGATCAACAAAAAAGGCGATCTTAATATCGCATGTAAGGTCTTATCAAGCGTATTGTGTGAAAGACCGTCAACAAACTGATTGGACCTTATCAGTGTGGCTTTAAACCTGCTAAGTCGGTAAGTCAACCATTGACCAGATATTCACCTTGCGCCAAATCTTGGAAAAGACCCGTGAAAAGAGAATCGACACCCACCACCTTTTCGTCGATTTTAAGGCCGCCTCCGACAGCACAAAAAGTAGCTGGCTCTACCGCGCTAAATCTGAATTTAGTATTCTAACAGCTCCGTCAGGATTGGGAAGGACCTCTCCGAGCCGTTCGATACCAAACGATGGTGATTCCTTACCGTGTGACTTTTTTAATTTAAGGCTGGAGAAAATAATACGAGCTGCCGAGCTAAATAGAGAAGGTGCAATCTTCTGTAAGAGTGTACAGCTGCTGGCGTATGCCGATCATATCGACATTATTGGCCTCAACAACCGCGTCGTGAGTTCTGCCTTCTCCAGACTTGATAAAGAAGCGAAACGAATGGGTCTGGTAGTGAATGAGGGCAAGACGAAATGTCTCCTGTCGTCTATATAGGGACCAGCATTAATACCAACAACAATGTCAGCCTAGAAATCCAACGCAGAATCACTCTTGCCAACATTTGCTACTTTGGACTGAGTAGGCAATCGAAAAGCAAAGTCCTCTCTAAACGAACGAAAAATAAACTCTACAAGTCGCTCATCATACCGGTCCTACTATATGACACAGAAACGTGGACGATGTCAACATCTGATGAGTCGGCTCTAGGAGTCTTCAAGAGAAAAGTTCTGCGAACGATTTATGGTCCTTTGCGCATTAACAACGGCGAATACCGCAGACGATGAGCTGTACGAGCTATACGATGATATTGACATAGTTCAGCGAATGAAGAGACAGTGGCTAGGTCATGTCGTCCGAATGGATGAAAACACTCCAGCTTTGAAAGTATTTGATGCAGTACCCGCTGGTAGAAGCAGAGTAAGAGGAAGACCTCCACTCCGTTGGAAAGATCAAGTGGAGAGTGACCTGGGTGCACTTGGCATTTCCAACTGGCGCCAGGCAGCGAAAAGAAGAGAAGAATGGCACTCGGCTATAATCTTGTAAGCCGTGCCAACGCCAGTAAAGAAGAAGATTGCAAGAAATTCGAAAAATAGTGGAAGGGGAAGCTACTATTTCAAAAATAAAGATAATCGGAACTCGAAGAATTATAATGAGAATAGCAAATGTATAGATTGTGGAAGTTCGATAAGTTACAATGGCAATAACAAAAACCATGACTACGTGAAAAACATTACGTGTTATATAATATGTACGGTAAAAGAGGGCACATAAAAGCACATTGGAACTCGAAGACAAACTCTTCACATGCATTTGGAGTGTGTGAAGACCCTAAGCCAATGTCCTTGGAGCCTCCACAGTAACAGAAACAAGAAGAAGAAGAAGAAGAGACGCTAAATACATATACATATAAATTATAATTATAAAAACATATATATATATATATACCCCTACCTATTATGTATTATGTTTTAAATATATTGCAATTTTGCCAGTGAGGTTTTCAAAAGATTTATTATCAATGTTTTCAATGGTGGAGTGTTCTATTTATTTTTGTTTTATTGATTGTTTTTTAATATTAACTTTATGAACTATTCTATTTCTATTGTTAATTATTACTTTGTTTTTAAACTCTCTTTAACTTGTTGTTTTTTATATCTTGTTTCACAGTTTATTTCTTTCTCCGATTACTTTTTCATAAATTATTTGTCCTTGGTAATATTCTTTCTTTTGCCTATTTTTATTGTGAAATGTTAACATTTTTTGTTGCGCATGCTTTAAAACTTCAAAAAGATTTCCGTGATTTATTGTGGAAAATGTCCACTGGTTTTAAATTAGTTACGCAATGTATTGTTAAGTTATATTGTTGAGAAGCTCTTATGAAAGCTTCTAAATCACTTATTAATTTGTATTCATCTTTGAGGCATAGGGCAATTCCAACAATTGTGGAGTATGGTAAACTCTTTCTACTTGACCGTTCGTGGAGCTATGTCTGGTATATATATAGGTCTGGCCTAGGCAACACTAAGTGTTGCCAGGTGCAGTCTGACATTTTCATTGGAAAGTTTGACATTTTTTAGTATAACATCACTCGGAACGTTGTGTCATTTAATCGTGAATTGTTTTATTTACAGGGAATTAAAAAATTCATCTCGGCAAGAAAATGGAATTAAGTCGTGAACGTTTTCGTGCGATCATTTTTCACAACTTTCGACGTGGATTATCACGACAAGAGTGCATCGATGAACTAAAATCTTTGTATGGCTATGAAGCACCATCCTATAGCACTGTGAAAAACTGGTGCAACGAATTCAATCGTGGCCGACGCTGGCTCAAAGACGAATTCCGTGAAGGTCGTCCAAAAACAGCCGTTGTGCCAGAAAACATCGATGCCGTACGTGAACTGATAATGCAAGACCGTCATGTAACATACCTTCAGATAGAGGCATGCCTATGCATTTCTCCCACCAGCTTACATTCAATATTGCATGAACACCTGGCCGTAAAAAATGTTTGTTCTCGTTGGATCCCGCACAATTTGACAATCGCTCAAAAAAAGGCTCGTGTGGATTGGTGTAAAGAAATGCTGAAAAAATACGATCGCGGTGCTTCAAAAGACGTTTATAAGATCGTCACAGGTGACGAATCATGGATCTATGCGTATGAGCCCGAAACAAAACAGCAATCGACCGTGTGGGTCGAAAAAAAAACCATTTTCGTTGATAAATATTCGTATTTTCATTATTAGGCCAGAAATATATATAGCAGCCTACGTATCGTAAAAATAAATTGTTATGCCAACCTTTGCATTAAAGATTTAAATTGTGGCGTAGGAAAACTTGGCTCGTTATTTATAGTAATTTGCTTTGCATATGGAAAAATTTGCAAGAGTTCTAAGATTTTTTCTTCGATGTTGTTTTTATTTTCGATATTTTTTAACATAAGAAATTTAGAATATGCGTCAATACATGTAATAAATATTAATTTTTTCGCATAGAATATATCTATCTAATAAATATTAATTTTTCGCATAGAATATATCTATGGTATATCTATATATATACTTGAATAACATATGTATACACTTAAACAATTAATTAAATATATATATTATATATACATACAGCTTTGCCAAAAGAATTAGGCACCCCACTAAAATACAAGTACTCTCAAAGTTACCACTTCTTTTTGTAAATGCCTTACATGGGTGTTTAACGAATAATTTGTGTAATATTAAAATTACTCTGGGTAAGCTAAACCTAAAAATTGTCATTTTTAAGAAATTCATAAAATATTTTCGCATTTCAAATTTGAAAGTGAAAGTGTAAATTACATTTAGTGAAAAGTTACCAATCTTTTGAAAACAGTTTATATTTACCGAAATGCCTAAAACAATTAATTAAAATTAGTTACGATGATAGAGTTAGAATTCAAGATCTAAGTGAAGAAGGTAAGTCTCAGGTTGAGATTGTCAATTTGGTGGGATGTTCGCGGTCCAATGTGCTATCAGGCGTTTTATGGAGTCGAAATCTCTTAATAATAAATCAAAAAATGGAAGAAAGCGTCTAACCAGTAATAACCAGCGAATACTTATACGCGAGTCTCTGAATAATCGCTAAAAAATCTACTTCTGCCCTTGCAGCTGCCCTTTCGGATGAATTTAGTTAGTCAGTTAGTGCTCGAACAGCTGGAAGAAGATTTAAAAGGTTTAAAAGGATGTAAAGCCCGAAAGAAGCCGTGGCTCTCAGAAAAGAATAGGAAAATTCGTTTGGAATGGGCTCGCCGATACCAACATTTCACGGAAGAAGATCGGTCGAATGTTCTGTGGTCTGATGAATCAAACTTCGAGGTAAGCTTAGTTAAGATCGTCTTGAAGTATTAAAAGCCATAGCTTCTTACCCTAGAGCAATTTTGAAGACATAATAAAAATCTTATGAAAACATAATTTTTTCTTTTCTACAGATATTTGGAACACCTGTTGTGACGTTCGTGAGGCGACGGGTTGGGGAAGAATATCATCCAGATTGCGTGGTACCCACTGTTAAGCATAGAGGAGGCAGCATTATGATCTGGGGCTGCATGGCTGCTGATGGTGTTGGCGACATGTTCGCTTGCGAGGGTCGCATGGACAGTCAAAAGTACATAAATGTATTAGAAGCTGTTCATCTGCATTCGTTAACGCGCATTTTCGGAGCTACTAATTTAGACGGGGCTCAATTGTCACAAATTAGCGACTACGATGCGTTGGTTTAGAGATAAAAACATTGTTTTTATAGATTGGCCTCCACAGTCTCTAGATCTTAATCCCATTGAGCACATGTGGGCTATTTTAAATCGCAAGATTAACACAGTATAACATCAAAACCTGTCTTAAAGAATGACTTAATTAACGAGTGGTACGCTATAAGCGCGGACAAATGTGCAAAGCTTGTACGCAGTGTGCATAAGAGAATTGCTGCCGTTATTAAATCGAAGGGTAGACCTGCTCAATATTAATGTTATTATCACTAATTCATTTCACTTTCACTCTTTTACTAATAAAACTTCATTACTTCACCTGTTAAAACAAAAAATTCCGTAATTAGTGGGGTGCCTAATACTTTTGGCCAAGGCTGTATATTTATATAAGTGGTGGCGGCAGCGGTAGCCGAGTGGTTAGCATTACGTACTGTCATTCGGAAGGCTCGGGTTCAAATCATAGTGTCGAACTAATATCCAAAAAGTTATAGAAAATTAATTTAAATAAAAAATTAAGTTAAATTTTCTAATTGCGGTCGCCCCTCGGCAGGGAATGTCAACCGCTCCGAGTGTATTGATGACTTGAAATAAACGCTACTCATAAAAAACCATCAGCCGTTCGGAGGTGGCTTAGTATAAACTGTCCCTTCATTTGTTGGAAAAAACATCAAATTGGAGGAAGAGCTCGGCCGAAAATCGCTTAAGCGGTCACAATCAACATATCATACACTTATACATACAATTAATTAAATATACCGAGAAAATTAAATTTTATCGGGAATCGATTTTAATAATAATTTATAATGTTTTTGACAAGAATATAGGATTTCGTTATTCGGTGTGTTTCACACTTTTATTTTCGTCCGCTTCACTTTCGATTCTGACGCCTTTGCTATTCCGTTTTTTTTATCCGGCAGATCGCTGTCGGCAACGTTGACACCCGTGAGAGAGCTATAAGAGCACACAAGCATTTAAGCACTGCTCATAAAAATAAAATAAAATAAAACAAAACATACAGTGAAAATTCAAAATAAGTAAGCGAGTGACTTAAGTATAATCTAAAGAACACTTGAAAAAAGGAAAATATTAATAAACTCCAAACTAAATAATAGAACATAATATTAATAAACAATAAGTGCAAACGGAAAAAATAAACAAAAAGCTATCCAGTGAGTACAAAAACAAAAATGAGTGCGTCGCGGTCAAACGCGCCGGATCGAAGGCTTTCAAATGCTTATTTTTCCTATTTTGAGCAAACAACGTCAACACAATCAACGGCAGAAGAAAGCAACATGCAAGCAGAAGTCTCTCAGCAGTACTCAGCTAGCGCTGAACAGACGGCGAAGTCGGCAGAAAAACAAGAGAAAAAAGGTAACAGCAAGCAAACACCCAGTAGGAAATCGCCCACCAATACAAATGAAAAGGAACAGGCAAGCGGTAAGCCCAATGAAATAAAAAAGAACACAAAAATACAGACAGGACTAGATCGATACATAAATGTCAAGAGGAAATCGAGTCCTATTAAAAACAATAACAACAAAAAAGTGCAAATCAGTGGAACCAATGTAAAAATTCAAGAACCCTCCAATAGCAACCGATTTACTTTATTAAGTGAGGACAGCGTAAAGGGTACTACCACAGTTGCAAATGCCAAACCACCGCCAATTTACTAGCGCGAACGTGTCTCAAGCACGTTAGTAAATAATATTACTAAAATAGTCGGAACTAATAACTTTCACGTTGTGCCTTTAAAAAAAGGTACCATCGATGAAACAAAAATCCAAATTAACAATGAAAAAAGCTTCATGCAAATAGTGAGCTTTCTATCGTCGAATAATAAAAATTATTACTCATATCAACTGAAGAGCTCGAA
The DNA here is from genome assembly GCA_037013455.1 of Ceratitis rosa. Taxonomy (NCBI): domain Eukaryota; kingdom Metazoa; phylum Arthropoda; class Insecta; order Diptera; family Tephritidae; genus Ceratitis; species Ceratitis rosa. The sequence goes on along the minus strand of JAWMAG010000015.1, from coordinate 6,143,718 downwards.
AGACCTAACAGTTATAATCAAAGGTATTGAATCCTCAGTCAAGTCAGACGAAATAAAAGAGGCTCTCGAAGAAATGGAAAATATTTGCCACATCGTAGGGTAACAGTAGAAGAGCCACACAAAAGAAACGGCCCAGTGCAATGCACCAACTGCCAAGAATTCGGCCATACTAAATCCTACTGCACATTGCGCAGTGTTTGCGTAGCATGTGGGAACCTACATCCCACGTCTGAATGCACGTCAAAGAAAGATGATGCCACCATGAAAAAATGTAGTAATTGTGGAGGTAATCACACTGCTAATTATAGGGGCTGCCCTGTATATAAATATCTAAAAGTTAGGTTGGCTAACAATATACCGACTCGCCGAAGTCAAATGGTAAATCAAATCCAATTTGTAGAAAAAGCTTACGCTTACGCAGTGCATGACACAGTTCATGTCAACTATGCAAATGATGATCCAAGACTTGATTAAAGCCCAGAATAATATGCTACAAATCTTCATGCAAAAAAATGAGCGTGTTAAACATTTGTTTTTGGAATGCAAACGGTGTGAACCAACATAAATTACAATTGGCACGATTTTTAACAGAGTATGCTATAGACGTAATGCTATTGTCTGAAACTCACTTGACGGATAAATATAACTTTTATATACCTGGGTTCATATTCTACTCCACTAACCACCCTGATGGCAAAGCGCACGTCACTGCGTCTTACAGCCTTACGCCACCAATTATCTACAAGCTACCTCTGTAACTTTGAATAATTATGGCAAAGAGCTAAATCTCTCAGCCATTTATTGCCCTCCAAAATTTAAGATCACAGAAAATCAATTCAAGGAATTTTTTGATAATCTTGGTGATAGATTTATAGCAGGAGGAGACTACAATGCAAAGCATGTATACTGGGGATCCCGTCTAATAAACCCCAAAGGCCGTCAGCTATACAATACCATCATAAACAAGCGTAACAATTTAGATTGTATTTCCCCAGGTCACCCAACATACTGGCCTACCGATCGGAAGAAAATACTACACATGAAATTAAAAGCAGCTAGTTTAAATTGGCTTTTAAATAAATACTCCGGTCTAAAACTAGACTACAAAGTCCTTATTTACAACGCAGTGTGAAAACCAATTTGGATGTATGGTATTTAACTGTGGGGTACGACCTGTGCAATTAACATTGATAAAATACAGAGGTTCCAGTTCAAAATTTTAAGAGCACTAACGGGCGCACCATGGTGCGTTCGTAACGTAAATATTCACAAAGACCTTGGTATTTTACTGGTTAAGTCTGAAATTGAAAGAAGCAGGAGGAAGTACTTCACAAAGCTGAGAAATCATCCAAACCCGCTAGCTAATGCTTTATGCAACCCAACAAGAAATTCCCGCCTGCAGCGAAGAGATGTTCCCGCCTTCTAAGGAGAGCGCCGTAGTTTGAAAAGGGCTCAGAGTTACATAACTCGAGCTATCATGTTTGTAATTTAGTTCTTAAGATTTGTACACTTACTGTTAGGCTTATATTAAAGCAGTAAATAAATAAATTGTGTATAATAAAAAAAAAAAAACGTTGCCACCCTGAACAATATAAGACAGGGTGCCTAACATTCCCACCTCCGTAAATCCTCCTGGTATTCACCATCAAACGCCAGCCTGGCTAGTCGAGAAACAGGCCTTCGCAGGTGTCCACCAGCAGTTTTTATCTCCACGACTCGCACGTGTCCGTCTTTAGCAGGGAAAACCTGGGTGATGCGGCCTCGTTCCCATTGTCTGCGCGGTAGTGTTGCCTCAAATATAATCAAAAATTATTCACTTTCAATGGTGTTGTTTCCTCCTGCCACTTTGTACGACACATAAGTTGCGGCAGGTATTCTACGGTCCAACGTTTCCATATACGGTCTTTAAGGTTTTGTGCTATTCTCCATTGTTTACGTAAACGAATTGTTGCATCTACTGGATGCGGGGTCTGTGTTGAGTTAACACAGCCAAGCAGGAAGTGATTCGGTGTAAACGGCTCGTCTTCTTCGTGAGACAACGGCAAATCAGTAAGCGGACGCGAATTTATAATATTCTCCGCTTCTATCAGTACACTTTGCAACGTGCTTACTCAGGGTGCTACTTCGCTCAATGTTTTATTTAAAAGAGTTTTGACAGTCCTCATTAAGTGCTCCCCACAACCACGTGAGCTTAGATTCATAGGGCAATTAAATACCCATTCAATGTTGTATTTAATGGCTTCTGCTTGTATGCGGTCTGTATCAAACAATTGACCCGACGTTTTCAACTCCTTTTGTGTACCAATAAAGCTGGTCGTGTTATCACATCTTATCCTGACGGGCGTTCCACGGCGATTTATGAAGTTGCGTAAACATAGAATAAACGTATCACTTGACAAATTTTCTGCTAACTTGATGTGTGCGGCTCGTACAGTCAGGCATGTAAAAATGACACCCCATCTTTTCTCCGTACGCCTTCCTATCGTGACGTTAATCGGACCAAAGCGGGGGTTGTGGATTAGTTCTGTCAGCTATACGTGTACATATGGGACACGTTTGTCGTATTCGTTATAGCAGCGCCTTAACATTTGGGATCCAATACTTTTGTCGCACGGTGTTGATGGTTACTGCGATCTTCTCATGGTGATATCTCTCGTGTATTTCTTTCACGATCACAGCTGTATGTTCTGTAGAAAGTAAAATCGGTCGCCTGGCTTGATATGGTTGATACGTCGCTTCATCGATGCGTCCGCTTAGTCGTAAGATGCCACTCTGATCAATATGCGGTGACAATTTATATAAAGAGCTCTGCTTACTAAGACTCCGCGCTGCTGATAAGTTGCGTATCTCGCTGGCGTAACACTCTCGCTGGACTAATTTACATATAATATTTTCGGCTGCTTCTATTTCTGTCACGCTCAGGATAGCTGATGTGTTGACTACTCTATTCGACTAATTTTGTAATCGATTTACTTTACGCATCACAGAGGCTACTGTACGGCATAGTTTCGTAAACGTACTGAATCTTGAAAAATTTATAATGGTATTACTAAGTTGAACCAATAAGGTTGTATCGATGATAATTTCCTCTGGCAAAACGCTTTCGGGTTGTAGTGTTGAATTAGACCAATACTCAGGACCATTTATCCAACGATTATTTATGTCGAATTTCGGAGGGTATGATAGCCTTATCGCAGCGTCTGCATCATTTTGTCTGGTTGGAATCGCCTTGTATTTCCTATGCAATGAATATATCCATTGCAGAACGGTTTGTGAATCGCTCCAGAAAATCACCCTGTAAATCACCAACTCGAGGGAATCTTTAATTAATTGGAATAAACGGGGTGTCAAGATAGCTGCCTACAGTTCCAAGCGTGGAATCGACATGAGCTTTGTTGGTGCGGTACGTCTTTTTCTCATTAAGAAACTGACGTCGACTTTGTCTTCATGAGTAACTCGCCGATAACCCACCGCAGCAAACGCAGACTCGCTTGCTTCCGCAAACATATGCAACTCGACTTTACTCCTACTTGTTACGGATGGCGAGTAACATCGTGGAATAGTGAATTGTTTTACGCTGCTGAACTCTTGCCACCATTGTGACCACTTCTTACTTAGCTGTTTCGGGAGCACATCATCCCATTCTATACCGCTCTTCCACGTTTCTTGAACTAAAAGTTTAGTAATGATCAAGAAATTAAACAACATACCAAAGGGGTCAAACACCGCCATAACAATGTTCAACAGCTCCCGTTTGTTTGGCCCTCGTATATTGTTTAAAACATCCTGAGGCACGCGATGAAACTTTGTTTGGAACTCAAAGGTATCGTCTCTCGTATAGACTGCTTTTCTTACTGGTAACGTTGATCGATTCATTCTTTCTTCTACGTCACGACGATAAGATACGAAATTTCGTAGTTCGAACCCTGCTTGCTTGGCTTCTTCGGGTTCGCTGAAGCTTACGACTAAGTCGTAATATCGAATATTAGTGACGTCGTCGCGTACTCTTCTATGGGTTGACTTTGATCTCCATTGCGCCACAAAAAACGTTGGGCGTGTTGATCCTCTTTACGTATTTTAATTTGTGAAAACATTTCACGTATATCGGCTGATATTCCAATTCGCCCCTCGCGAAATTGCAACAAGATTCATATCAATGGTTGAGCTTGCTCAGGACCTTTCAAAAGAACTGAGTTAAGGGACACGTCTGCAACGCTGGCTGCGGCATCACAAACCGATTCGTGTTTTCTCCGGCTTATGGAGGTTGAAGACGGCGAAGTGTGGTAGGTACCAAATGTTTACGGCTGGTGTGTTGATTTCGGCTATACTTAATTTGCGTGCATATTCTTTTTCAATATAATTATTCATTTCATCTTTGTACCTTTTGCAAAACTCAGCATCGCCTCGCATCCTCCTCTCGACCGCCCATAAACGTTTCTCCGCCATGGCTCGACTGCTAGGTAATGTTGGTGGATACTCTTTCCATAACAGTCCTACTTCATATCGCTGGCTAACTTGCCTGGTTGTTCGTTCTAAAATTGTACGTGCGCGCGTTTCTTTATACGATTCTAACTTCTGTATCGGTGGGTTGGTCCCAAAACTATCGCCGGTAGAATATTCCTTCACCAAATCGTTTATTTGTAACTGTTATCGTACCACTGTAGCGTGAGTGGACGTACCTTACCTTTAGCACCGATCATGTCTACAGTACTGGACTCCATCAAACATTGCGAGGACTTCTCGTTTACCATGCCATGACTGGTAACATTTTGAACAACAAGTCTTGTGATCTCTGTGATACTCGACAGCTAAGTAGTGGCTGAACGTTTTCATCTGATTGTAAGCTTCGACGTGGTGTTTGCTCCTTCGCATCTTCGCTGTGATGCGAATATATATGACAATCATATATCTCACATTTTCGCCTCGAGCGGCAATTTAACGTGCTGTGGTCCTTACGTAGGCATGAAAAGCATAATTGACACGACTTAACAAGTTGCCACCGGTCATGGACACCTATTGACTTGAACCCGTCACATTGAGAAAACATATGACCTACGCTGCAGTAGTAACTTTTTAAAGAGTCTTTCGCTCTATTGATATGCATAAGGCGGCGTGGATGGTTTGGCGCTGCACTTTGTTTGTTGCTATGTGTATTAGTTGTAGGCATGAGGCATATTACCTTTGCTATGTCACTAAGCCACTCTGAAAAATGTTCAATCGTTGGGTATGGTGATATGTTTGAAGCGTGTTTCGCCCAAGCAAACTGTCTGCTAGGCGGTAACTTTGTGATCATTTCTTCTAGTAGCGTCACATTACCCAAATGTTGTTGGCAATTAGCCGACTTAAAAAATGCCACTACATTACGGACCTTGATGAAAACGCATATTTGTTCTTTTACTAAAATGTCGGGCCGACCGAAGAGAAACTGGAGTTCTTGTATGACGTTCGGTACGTTATTCGGAAAAATTAACATGGCCGCTACTGCCTTTTTTGCTGGGCCGATCAAACATTTTTGTAGCCGAATTAAATTTTGGCGGTGACTATAACCAAACGCCTGTGTGGTGTCGTTGAAAGTGGCATAGAATAACGGCCACTCTTCGATATTGCCGCTAAACGTAGGCATGTCGTATATCTCAATGTGCGAATCGGTATCAGGAACTATGGCATGACGCCCTTCGTCTTGTGCTGGCTGCACACTTTCATCCGAAACACTTTGTGACTGTATTCCTTTGCGCAGTCGGACGATATCTTGTTGACTTTCGGCAGTTTGTTGCCGTAGTTCTTCCACCGATGTTCGCAATACATTCCAAGTTGCGATAATGGCACTCACATTCTTCTGGTTGGGTGCTCCTTGTCCTTCCATGGTAGTTGAATCAACCTCGCTGTCCTCGCTGCCTTCCCAATATTCCGTTCTTCGATTTCTTAGGCAGTATCGTTTCCTTTTCGGCATTCGGTTATTTTAGCGTACAGTTATTTTTCGCTCTGCTTATATTTTGCCGGTGGAGCGGACAAAAGTGTGAAAACTTGTAAAAAACTTTAATTTTATCGAGAATCGATTTTAATGATACTTTATTTTATAATTTATAATGTTTTTGACAAGAACATAAGATTTCGTAAATTTAATTTAAATGACGGTCTTTTACTTGATTGTTATTTGGTGTGTTTCACACTTGTGTTCTTGTCCGCTTCACTTTCGATTCTGACGACTTGTGTTTTTGGTTTTTTTATCCGGCAGATCGCTGTCGGCAACGTGGCCACCCTAAACAATATAATACAGAGAGCCTAGCATTCCCCCTCCGTAAATCCTCCTGGTATTCACCATCAAACGCCAGCCTGGCTAGTCCACGACTCGCACGTGTCCGTCTTTAGCAGGGAAAACCTGGGTAATGTGGCCTCGTTTCCATTGTCTGCGCGGTAGTGTTGCCACAAATAGAATCACCAGATCATTCACTTTCAATGGTGTTGTTTTCTCCTGTCACTTTGTACGACATATAAGTTGCGGCAGGTATTCTACGGTCCAACGATTCCATATACGGTCTTTAAGGTTTTATGCTATTCTCCATTGTTTACGTAAACGAATTGTTTCATCTACTGAATGCGGGGTATGTTTTGAGTTAACACCAAGCACTAGCATAGCGAGCCGACGCTGTTAAGTAGGGCAAAGGAGAATAGGCGATAGGCCTATCTGCAATTCAACGCGTAACTGTCCACCTGCAAGCAGAAGTTACTATAAGAAGGGCAGCATCAGCTGTCGTAGCTAGTGCATATGGTGTGTCGTGCAAACACTTATAATATGAGTAGATAGAATTATATGGTTGGCGCTAAAATTCTGCCAATAGAAGTACAATATATGGTGTGACGTGAAATCGCTGTCAATAGAAGTATATGGTGTGACGTGAAAACGCTGCCAATAGAAGTAAACAATGTGTCATGCTAACGTTGCCAGTACGATATCGGTTAAGGTATAGTTGTGACGTGAAAACGTCACCAATACGATACGATTAAGACAGACGGTGTGACGTGAAAACGTTACCAATACGATCGATTAAGTCATACAGAGTGTCGTGCAAACGGTACCAGTAAATGGTTAGAATAATAAAGATAATTGTGTAAAAGTGGAACCACTCGTGTTACTTTACTTTTCTCTTTTGGAATCAGCAATATAGGAGAGATCCATAATCCGGCTGAGTGATAGCCCAGCTAAAGACCGGAGAACCGGTATACCATATATACGTAACAGATTTACAAATAAATCACTAGGTGAAGAAACTCTGTCAGAAAGGTGATTGAGAAGAAAGCCGTTTTTCTCACATTTTCGTATTTTCGTATATTTGGGTGCGATGTGATAGTTTTACAAGGACGCAAAACTTCAGCTCAAAGGAATAAAATTAAAGTTTTTGGATTACGATAACCTGAGCAAAGACTATAGGCTTTATGATAAAAATAAAAGATCCGTAACAATTGCAAGAAATGTATTGTTTTTCGAAAATTCAATTGATATTAATGAAGAGGTATTTATCCACGACGATTTTGATAAATATTCACCACGATAACACTGTTCATGAAGTATAAGCAGAGAACTACTCAAAACTAGTTCAGTGGAAGACCAAAAAAAGCTTACTGTGGAGAGTCTTAACCGGAATTTTTGAACTCAATTGTAATTGTAACGGAAGGATGGAATTCAAATGGCACAGAGCATTGGAGAACGGCAAAGCATAGAGATGGAACTCGTTGACAAGTAAATGGGCTTCCTCATTCAAGAGAAAACCTGATGGTTCCGTGGAAAACTATAAAGGACGAACGTCGACTATAAAGGAAGATTTACACCTGTGGTCAGACGTTAAACAATGCGATTGTTGTTGGCGTTAGCAGCTGGTTAATATTAGTATTATTTTTTTTGGATATTTCAACGGTGTCTTGAAAGAAGTTCATGTTCCAAGAGCAAATATTTTGAGAGAAAGAATCAAGCTGGTCGTGACTGGAACTTTAGGGTGTCGGCGGTGTAAAGCTGGCAGTTGTACAATTGCAAAATATTTATCGTCAGCAACGATATGTAGAAGAATTATTGAAACGTTGGGGAATGCAGAACTGTAAACCAGCGGCCAGCGCTAATGTACTTGGCGGTTATAACTTGACCGGATATCAGTGATGTGGTAGCGAAATTATCTCAATATAGCAGTCATCCTCATGAACATTTTCGGGGTGCCAAATATGTGTTAATATATTTGTAGAAATATCCAGCAGGCAATATTGTTTATTCAAAATAAAAAGTTGGCTTCTTATACGGGGGCTGGCTTGGGTTGCGAAATGAGCGACATAAAGTCCTACTATACCAGATTTGTGGAATTTATGTCTGGTGAAGCTGTATCTTGGGAATCAAAGAAACAGTCAGTGGTGGCTTTAAGTATGACGTAAGGGATGAGTTTAATGATAAAAATATTAATATCAAATATATAGAATCAAATAAAAACGCTGCAGATATTTTGACAAAAATGTTAACGAAATCTAGTAGCTTCATAGTCATATTACTTTGCATACTTATGTACGAATAAATGAGTTAGTCGATCCAGAAGATTCGACCTTACATGTATTTTCTTTAATACCGCACAAACTTCAATCTCGGTAAATAATATAGTCACAGTATAGGTAGACGATATAAAGGGTAGTTTTTTGATTTATAAGGGATACTCTCTCTTACAGGCCTATCCTTACTGTTCCCGGTAAAGTAAGTTTTGTTACTTTTTTAACACCCGAAATTGAATTTGGTATTCTAGCGCACAGGTTACATTGTTTGAAAAAACTTTGGCAGCACCGCTTTTTTCCACCATGTCAAATTACATTTGCCAGTTGGTAAAGTAAAAGGAAGAATATTCACATCAAAATGGAATACGGAGCGCAACAAAACAAATAAGTTTTATATATTCGTTTATTAAGTCATTAATAATTGAACCTAATTATGGAAAATATGCCAGGACGACAAAAAAAGCTGAATGAGGACGCTATCTTCTAAATTAAAAGGGTAATTTTTTTCTCGCAAGCTCCTTAATATGCGCCTTTTTGCACGTATTTCATCTTCATCGAATTCTAGACGTAAAATATGTCTACACATTTTGATTTTTATTTTTTTGTCAAAAAACAAAACAAAATCAAACAGCAGATTGTTTGTTACCTCCTATTTCGCGGGTAACAAAATTTACAGGGGGACGATGAACTTTGAATACGAAATACAATAGTAACAAAATTTACTGAATGGTAAATTTTAATACCAAAGTAAATTTTATTACTTGGACAGAATAGACCTGTCATGTGGCTTTCTGGGAGGTAAAGGCGGAGTGTTAAGCAAATATTGCAGTGCAGTGTATGAAGAAACATGCTGCGGAACGACTTCTAACAAGCGTGTATTTGAATATCTTTTTTGCATAGTGATTATTAATTTGAGCGATGTGCTTATGTATAACATTGTAATCTCAAGACGAATTTACATTCCCTTAATATTAACTTGTGTTTTGTCAATATGAAAATATATTTCCAATTTTCATTTTCCCATTATGAACTTAAATCTTCGCTTTATAAAATTGTAAAATCTCAATATAAATTTTCAAATGTTTTTAAGTATGGAAATTTTTTATATATAATTACAATTTTAAATAAGACATTTCAAATTCAGAAAATCCAAAAAAAAGCACATTAAAGAAACAAAGTTCGCATTGAAGTTGTATATGAAAAATTCGCACTTTATCCTACAATATTAGTGGCGAATACTTTCAGCTTCTGAGTATTAAGCTCTATTTAAAAGAACTATTCCTATTCTTGAGCTCATGTTTTGTGATCCTCTTGGGTGTCACAACCAGTGTGTGGTTAGAGGTGGTTTGAGTTACAGCTCTAATATATCCATTTCGGCATGTATACTAGGGTTGTCGTGCCAAGTTTTGGATACATGGCGAGAGACAGAGACAGACTTTTTATGCGAAAGAACAGGCTAAAAAACAAGGGAGGTATTTCCAGTCATACATCTTAGTCGACTAATTGCCTACCACCAGCTGAGTCATTATGCATTTCCAGATTGATGGACATTACTTGGATAATAGTCTCAACGTACAAAGAGCATGCTCACGGGAAACGCGTGATCCCTTGTTTTTTTAGTCTATTCTTTCGGTTGGGTTTTGGAGCCTACAATGTAGAAAATTTCGTTGTCTTGTTTGACCCTTACGTTTTGACAAATAGTATATACATATGTAGTAGCGGGTCACCGACGATTCCCAATTTTTTTTATTTGAGAAATATCACTAACAGACTCCTGGTGTTATAAAACAAAAACCGAAAAGAAAACAACGTAAGAATAAAAAAGCAATTTTCGAAAGACTTTCTTCAACTTAATTTAAATAAAATAAAATGTAATTAAAATGACCGTATTGTATATATTATACTATACGCACCTATCATTTAATAATTTAGAATAATACTCTTGTAGGAGTTTTCTCTATTCATCTCATTCCGTACGACACACAATTGCGAGTTTGCAAATTGGAGGAGGTTATGTTCTAAAAATCTAAATTGCATAAGAAGTGTTGTTTGTAATTACCTACATTTGAACAAGAATTACATACTCTACAGCAAAGACTGGTGTGCACTCACAATATAATTATTTTCAAAAATTAGTTTTCACAAGATAATAGGATTTACGTAGCTTACTTTCAATTTCAAGCAAAAGCAAAGCAAAGCACTTATTTTTCGAATGGCAAAATCTGCTTGTAGTGTAGCGGTAGTGCTTCTAATTGTAATTTCTGAAACGCAACATTGTTTTTTGATATTGGTTTGAAAAATTGGCTTTTGGCCACAAAAACTGATCTTGTGCTATGAGACGATCCTCGGGATGACTAAAGAGAATGATCATATTCAAAATATTTATGGACGGGCGCATAATAACTACGGAGAACTCCAAAAGACTGAACATTGGTACGCTATCTAGGTAAAGATAAACATTTCCGCTTTGCAGTGAGTGTCCGTGTGCTGCGATATTCCGCATATAAAGTCAGTACTCTTATAGTGTGCTTCTGAAAAGAAAGGAATAATTTCTGATAGGAATAAATGGACTATTTGGAGTTGAATTAACTCAGCTTTAGTACAAAAAAACTATATAAAAAATTTAAATAATATATCACACATATTAAAAAATTAATATAAAAAGTATATACAAGTTTAACTTACCCAAGCGTTGTCATAGTGACAATAGTATACCAAAAAGCGGCCGGAATAGACGTAAAGTTGGTGCCATGAACGTTCTTCTCAGCATAGAACATAACTGTCGCAAATATGATAATGGCCATTGCTAGTGAGAATACCAGAAACCCCAATTCGGATGCACACGATTTTAGTGTGTAACCAAGTATACGCAATCCTTGAGAATGGCGTGAAAATTTAAATATGCGAAATACTCGGAAGACTCTTAAAGTCACAAAAGCACCGCTCACATCATCGTTATCCGTGATCCCTAACCCAATATAATATGGCAGTATAGCAACAACATCAATAATACTCATAACGCTGCGTACAAACTTGCAGCGATCAGGTGCAGCAAATAGGCGTAACAAGTATTCAGCGGTAAATATCATAACGCAGGCGGTATCTAAGCAGAAAAATACAATTTTATAACGCTCGCCACACGGCAGTGTACCAGCACGCCCTGGCCTATGGCCACAGGGTACTGTTTCAACTACATTTGCCATCACAGATACTGCGATAAAGAATCCAGTTACATAGTAAAACACTAATGCTGCGGTAGATGTGTGCGGATTCTCAAATGCTCGCCACATTTTTTGCCGAATATTCGTTAATTGTTGCAGATTTTGATCGCCATTCTCCGATAACTTATCATCCATTAAACGTTCAGCATTTTCACGTTTCCGATCCCTATAATCTTCATAACAACAGTCACCAATTACATCGGGCATTATACCGAAGAAAGCCAACTCTTCATCGTAACTCGTGAGACATTCGTGTTTTGGGTAATGGAGCTTTCCCGTACGATAATAGTTTAATATATGCCGAAATATGTCTGGATCTCTATCAAAGAAGTATTCCTTACAATCCTCGTCGTAGAAAAACTCACGTTCGTTCGAACCCAATAAGGTATCTGGATACTTTTCTAGTGTATTACGCCATGTTTCAAAGCGACGACCCGAAACATTAATCAAAAGTTTTTCGTCGTCAGTTTTACGTCTATCTTTTGGTATAGGTGGTGCCGGTAGAGGGTGTGTGGCGATTGGTACCCAACCGATGGCCGCCGCCCGTGCAAATGGCAGCCAAGCGGCGACCGAGGCCATACTATGCGGTGGAATGTTTTATATTGAGCAAACTTATATACTTATAATATTTATGCGTTTAGCAATTAGCAGAAAATTTTATTCACTTAATATTCACTTTGTTTTTTGTTTTCCAATTATTTTACAATACAAGGGGCTACATGCCATTTGCCCATCTTTGTAATGTTAAATATTTTCAAAACTGCTTTCACTGGGGTTTTTAACTTTTATACACTTATACTTAGCTAACAATTTAAACTAATTTGTATATTAATATTATTGTAGTTGGTATTAAAAATTTTCAGTAGCTTAAGGGTCATAAATAAAAAAGCATTGACAAAATCAAGCAATAATAAAGGATGTAAGAATCTTCATGTATTCCATGCAGTAGTCTTGAGTTGGTGCTTTTAAAAAGTTTTTTCGTAACTAGAGGATAGAGCTGAAACATAACACATATTCGTTTGTTGCTATTTCATAACCATTAAACACCATCTGCGGGCATTGTATTATACAATATTAGCTGTTTTTGGAATTAATACTTCAGCTCAGAATCGCCTAAACAATTTATCGCTGCATATTGCTAATAAAAATCGTAAAGTACCAGATTCATACCTACCTAAAACTGGCACGTCTTAAAAACCGAGTCCTACTAAATGCAGCCAAAACTACAAAACTACTTTAACATTTAACATGTAATAGTAACCAATATAACAAATACGGACTCAAGGAAAGGGGCTTTCATTCGTATCCCAAGTTTCTGTGCCACTAAACTACTGATGTCTCTTCCACCTTTCAATATCGATCACCTGATTTGAGCGATGTGCACCTCAAGATACCTCTCTGTAAAGTAAGGATCCGAGATGGGTACGCACGCTGAAGCGCGTAAGTTAGCATTGCGTACTGACATTCGGAATACTCGGGTTAAAATCCCTGTGCCACCAACATCCAAAAGTTATGGAAAATTAATTTAAATAAAAAATTAAGTTAAATTTTCTAATTGCAGTCGACAGAGAATGTGTGTGTATTTCGGACATGAAATAAAGGCTCCTAGTAAAAACTCCATCAGTCGTCCAGAGGCGGCTTAGTATAAAAAATTCTTCACTAAGTTTTTAAATTATACATTAACAGGCCTATTCTCACTGTTACCGGTAAAGAAAATTTTGTTTCTTTTTTGAACACCCGAAATGGAATTTGGTATTCTAGCGCAGGCTACATTGTTTGAGAAAACATTGGCAGCACTGTTTTTGTCGACCTTGTAAAATTACATTTGTAAGTTGGTAAAGAATATTCACACCGAAATGGAATACGGAGCGCAACAAAACATATAAAGTTTATTTATTTGCTTATTAATAAATAAATAATTGAACATAATTATGGAAAATATGCCAGGACGACAAAAAACAAAACTGAATGAAAACGCTATCTCTCAAATTAAAAGGGTAATTTTTTCCTCGCAAAATTCTTAACATGCACCTTTTTGCACTTTTTCTTAATTTTCAATGAATTTTAGTCGTAAAATATGCATACACATTTTGTTTTTTATTTTTTCTCAAACTAACAACACACTTGTTTAATTTAATTAATTTAAATAAAAAATTAAGCTAAATTTTCTAATTTCGGTCGCCCCTCGACAGTGAATGTTAACCCCTCCGAGGGTATTTCTGACATGAAAATCAAAAGCTCCTCGAAAAATACCTTCAGCCATTCGGAGGTGGCTAAGTATAAACTGTAGGTTCCTCCAATTGTTGGAAAAACATCAAGACGCAAAACTAAAAATTAGGGGAGGAGCTCTGCCGAAAATCGCTTCAGCGGTTAAAAAAGCGCCAATTATATATACATATATGTATTTAACAACACAAAATCAAACACCAGACTGTCTGTCACCTTCTATTTCGCGGGTAACAAAATTTATAGGGCGACATTGAACTAAGAATACGAAATAGTAACAAAATTTACTAAATGGTAAATTTTTATACCAAAGTAAATTTTATTACCTCGACAGAATAGGCCTGTAAAAACGATTGTATACATACGTGAGATATCTACATATGTATTGTACTATGTATACATATGGTAACTTCTGGATGTTGCTAAATTTACGACCTTTACAATGAAAAATCATTACTTCAATATCTCATATATTCAATGTAGGAATGTTGGTATATTCGCATTTTGCCATTTCTTTTCCACATAGATATGCAAGTAAACACTCTGTTTGAACAACCACATATGTTATGTAGTACATATACTGATTTGTGCACTAATTTTTCAATACTTCCACTATTTTCTTTTACTTATTTATATGCAGCTTGTTTGAGTTTAACTTGTTTACTTTAAAAACAATTCCTAATTATCATGGTTATTCGTTTTATGTTCGTTTTACGGTTCACTTAACTTTGCCCTGAAACTGTAATTTCGATGCACCTTACAAACAGCAAATCTTATTATCATTGGTTATTATTTTTGGGGAAATGGCTGCTGCACTTGATTCTTTGCAAGAAAAAAAACGAACCGAAATATTTGTAGTTAAGGCATGGAAGTAGCACAAACAGCCATTGCGGTATAGGTGTACTAAATGACTGCTCGACTTATTGATGGCAGGCAAAAACAACGCTTCCTGCAACACAACATGTGTCTATCTATCTATAAAATGTACATGCGCAATACAGAATAGAGCATTCAAAATGCAGTGAAGAACATCATAAGGCGATGGTAAATAGAACAATCGCGTCACTTTGCATTACGGTTTTCCTTCGACAGATGACGAAGAAGGGAGGAATATCTGCAACTGCACCATCTTTCGTACAGAAACAGTATTGACGCAAACACAGCACCAAAATATGACGAACTCTAACACTTTTCGTGATTTAACTTTTTGCTGCTCGATTTCTTGTTTGTCATTTTATACATGTATGTATATAACATCCTAAAATCTTTTTTTCGGAGTACAAGAAGATTTTCGCTAAATTTTGGTATATTATTTCCATAAGGGAAAATAGCAGTACAAGACTACAAAAAGCGACTGGGGTTTACAGTTTTGGAGCCTTTAGAAAAAGCAATGCTAACTTAGCTCCCTGTTCTTGGAATTTTTTTAAAAGAAAACCTGAGATCAGTTTTTCTAAGAGTAAATTTTCATGTAGTAAGACAGATAACATAAGAATGTTAACTTCGTTCAGAGTATACAAAAATTGTATTAAATCGGGAATTATATAATAACCTCTGAAGCGATTTTCGGCCGAGCTCCTCCTCCAATTTGTGGTACGCGTCTTAACGATTTCCAACATATGGAGACACCTACAATTTGTTCTGAGCCGCCTCCGAACTAATGGATTTTTATGAAGAGCTTTTATTTCAAGTCACTGGGAAGGCTTGACATTCCCTGCCGAGGTGCAATCGCAATTATTTTCCATCATTTTGGATGTAGGTCGAACCAGGGCTCAAACCCTGGCCTTCCGAATGGCACTACCACTCGCCTATTATGTATATATGTATACGTGCATACTTTAGGGCGAATCGGATCCAAAGATAGGTTTCTACAAACACTGTATGATCTAATGTGAGAGCTGTTTCGAAAAGGATCGTTATGGTCCACCGACTGGGAGGTCTCTTGTTCTCCTCAGCAAGAAATACTAAAATCTGTTCATTGGTTCATTAGTTCTAAATGGACATTCGAAGAACACTGCGGATGTGTATTGTTAGTGCACTTAGCACTACTCCAAATCATCCTATCAGTGAAATTAGTAATGCATCATATGGCAGAGTTGCCAACCATTAGTACCGTCAATAATTCTTAGAGAGTTATGCTTTTTTACAAAAACTGAGTGTCAACTTTCTCGAACTTTATGACATTGATTTCTAAAAACAATGGTCAAACAAATGTGATACTTCGGCTAGGAGAATGGAAATATACACAAATGGTTCAAAATTTGAGAGCAGAGAAAAGTCACGTAATCTTTTTTTGAAAGCTTTGAAGCAAATAGAAAACACGGAAGGTGATATATTTAGTGACTGATAGAGAAGGTTGAATGCCTTACAATCTCTCTGATGGGCATTCCAAAAATAATTTTGATCCTTTTGGGACAATGAATGGATTTCTTTGCTCTAGACAAAAATGATGCCATATGGCAATGAATATGGCATCAACAAAGTACGCGGCCTTATAAAATCCAGAAAAGTTTTCATGGTATTACAATGAACCTATTTTTTGATATTTCTGTATTTTCTTTCATGTTTAAGATTTCAATGAAAGGAAAGTCTCAAAATGTGTTATTCGATGTTTATTCGTACCAGGGTATAAAGGAGTATAGAATCTATCAGATCATTCCCCTAAGCTAGCTAGCAACTGAGAACAGCCTTTTTAATTTAATACGGCGCGAGGTCGCTTTCATAATTTTTTTATATCTTAAAAAAAGATTCTTCAAAAACGTTCTCTACAGTAATATGATTTACATTTTTTCAATGAAAAATATGCTTCTTATAATATTATTTTATTTTATCGTTAGGAATTATAATCATGTAATTATGATATCATGTAAACATGCTTTCATTTTGCCCTTTTAGTAAGGTAGTACTGTCCAGAAATTCACCACGACAATAAATAGTATGCTTAAAAGTAACCTTGTCGGGATGAATTTCACAAAATCATAACTTCTCAGCAAATTTCATTAACGCCGACAAAAATAAAACCTATGTAAGAAATATGTTTTAATTTTGTATATTAATAATATTTGCTTTATTTAAGATTCCAGGATAAGTGAAGATGTTCAAAGTGGACATATACAAAGACTAACATTTTTACTCCAGGCTTGATGGACAATAATAAAACGAACCACCTTTATATGGGCATACGTATGTATACATACTACTAAAAAAAAAGGTAAATTAAATATTTTGCTAAATAGTAATATCAAGATTTAGATATTGAGCGTGAAGCAGTCAAATAAATTTGCCAAAGTGAAATACCAATTGGGAATTCCTACAAGGAATTGTATCGGTAATAAAATCCGGAAGACATATTCAACTGGTGTCCAAATGGACTTAAAATATGATAAATTTAATTGAAAATAATGCATGAGAGCTAGGCGGAGGAATAGATCAAACATCACGGACAATGCAAACAAACACAGCTGATATTGCTTCCTCATTCCGTAACTTACAGCGGCATTCAGTAAGCAGTATCTAGTATCAAATTGATACTTTGATTGATGAAAAGTATCAAGTTTAAGATATGCCATTTATCAGGTCGTAGAAATCAAAATAAACTTATTTTGCTCTATTTACATAAATGCAGAAAATCATAAAATATTGGAAGAGGAACTTGCTGCTTTTTTATTGATTTTGCAAGAAATCGATCGCGAATATAAGTAATATTTGTTTAAATGAAAAAGAAACTGAGTAAATAATGAAATAAACCAGTGTTTTATTAGAAGCATTCGCAGACACAAGAATGATCACTTTAATACAAAAATCATCTTTTCCGTTACAATTTTTGAAATCTCACAATTATTTCTCAATATTTTTTTTTATTTGTTGTAAATATAATTCTTATAATAATTCATAAAAAGTAGTCTGCATTCTATATCAACAACATCAAGTGGTTTTTGCATATCGTTTAACTCTAATTGGGTACATTGGTATTTATTCACGACTGTTAAATCACAATACACTCATTATAGCTACCTACATATTCAATAGATTATAGGCCCCATTTATCTGCGGTAACGCTCATTGAAATCTTCAGAATTTGTACAAATTTGCACCACTCGAGGTGTGTGATTTCGACGCTACCTGATATTAAAAGAAGGTAAAATAAAAAATTACTATTCAAATTAAACAAACATTTCAACAATTACCTCTACCGCATTCCGTAAGTAAGTTCACCAAGCCGCTTGCCGAAAAATTTTCTGTGGTATTAGAATGTGAAAGTAAATTTTTAAATCTAATATACCATTCAATCTTCTGTTTCGTTTGAGCACATCGAGCGAGTTACTGAATACCGAACATCAGCCTCTTCGTCTTCTGGTCATCTCGGGATGACTTTCTAAAAACCCAAGGTAGCATTCGATTTACTCCTTTATGGTTCTTTGTGCTCGATGAATATCTAAAAAATTTAGAAAATTTTGGTAATGTAAATAAATAAAATAAATACCAAATTACTTAATCATATGTATGTAGTAGTAGCAGCAAAAGTTCGAATGTTTATGTTCGTACATAAATTTGGTAATCGATTGATATAGATTGGAAGTTGTAAAATTTTAACACATTCAAAAATAAGGTCTTTGTTAATGTTTAGTATAATTAGTAGTTTTTGTTTATTTTAATGGATAATTATGGTTATAAAGGCTGTTTAAGAAAATTTATCGCATGCAATCGATAAGCTAATTTTTGTTAAGTGTTTGTGCTCAGGGGTATAATGGGGTGTAGTCAAACTTCTGGGTATGTTGTTACTGTTGCGAGACTATAATCAATTCCTACCCTTGCGTCCACGTCGCGCACCCTGGAAACGTGAGCAACACTTGTGCAAGATGCGGTAACCAACCCATGCGGAGCCTTGGGCCACGGCTAATGAGAGAGGAAGCTTCAGTGGAGCCACTCCGACTTATTCGGTTTGAGGGTTCACTGAAGTCTAATTGCAGCGTCTGTTTACCAGAGATGCGGCTGTGAGCAAGCGTCGGTCTTAAATTTTCAATATATCTTTGATTTGTGCCCATGCCCCGACGGAAAAAAAGGACAATTTGGCCAAAGATGCTTTTTATGAGCGCCTATAACATACTTATGGGCACTGCCTCCAACACGATGTGAAAATTGAATTGCTTGGCGATTTTAATGTCAGGGTGGGCAAAGAAGGAATCTTTGGTGCGACTGTCGGAAAATTCAGCATCCACGACGAAACATCTCCTAAAGGGTTGAGGCTGATCGACTTCGCCGGGGCCCGAATTATGATTGTCTGTAGTACTAGATTCCAGCACAAAAAAATTCACCCTGACAAAAAAAAGAGGCTGAGATGCGTGAGTATGAAGACCTTGAGAAGCTGGCCGACAAGGGTAATGCTCGAAAATTATATGAGAAAATACGACGACTTACAGAAGGTTTCAAGACCGGAGCAGACTCCTGTAGGACACAGAGAGGTGATCTAGCCACCGATGGCCAGATCATATTAAATTTATGGAGGAAGCACTTTTACAGTCTGCTGAATAGCAGTGAAAACGGAGTAACCGGAGATAGCGAACCCGAAACCCCAAGCAACGACGTTGGAAAAGACGTTCTATTATCTGACCGTGAACAAGTTAGAATAGCAATCGCTCGCTTAAAAAACAACAAAGCAGCTGGAGCTGACGGCCTACCGGCAGAACTATTCAAACATGGCGGCGAAGAGCTGACAAGGTGCATGCATCCGCTACTTTGCAGAATATGGTCGGACGAAAGCATGCTCGACGATTGGAATTTAAGTGTGCTCTGCCCAATACATAAAAAGGGGACCCCACATTCTGCGCCAATTATCGTGGGATAAGCCTTCTTAATATCGCCTATAAGGTCCTGTCGAGCGTATTGTGTGAAAGACTAAAGACCACCGCCAACAAACTGATTGGACCTTATCAGTGTGGCTTTAGACCTGGTAAGTCAACCATTGATCAGATATTCACCATGCGCCAAATCTTGGAAAAGACCCGCGAAAAGAGACTCGACACCCACAACGAATAGGAGCTGCCTTTACGCCACCATGTCTGAATTTGGTATCCCTGCAAAACTTATACGGCTATGTAAACTGACGTTAAGCAACACTAAAATCTCCCTCACGATCGGGAAGAACCTCTCCGAGCCCTTCGAGAACAAACGAGGTTTCAGACAAGGTGACTCGTGTGACTTTTTCAATTTAATGCTGGAGAAAATAATACGAGCTTCAGAGCTGAATAGAGAAAGTATAATCTTCTATAAGAGTGTACAGCTGCTGGCGTACGTTGATGATATCGACATTATTGGCTTTAACAACCGCGCCGTGAGTTGTGCTTTTCCAGACTTGATAAGGAAGCGAAGGATACGGGTCTGGTAGTGAACGAGGGCAAAGACGAAATATCTCCTGTCATCACACAAACAGTCATCGCATTCGCGAGTTGGCTCCCATGTCACTGTTGACAGTCATAACTTCGAGGTCGTAGATAATTTCGTCTATCTAGGAACCAGCATCAACACCGATAATAATGAAATCCAGCGCAGAATCACTTTTGCCAACAGGGGCTTTTTTGGGCTAAGTGGGCAATTGAAAACTAAAGTGCTCTCTCGGCGAGCGAAAACCAAACTCTACTCTCTCATCATTCCCGTCCTGCTATATGGTGCGGAAGCATGGATGATGACAGTATCTGATGAGTCGGCGTTAGGAGTTTTGAAGGGAAAAGTTTTATGTAAGATCTATGGTCCTCTTCAAGTTGGCAATGGTGAATATCACAGACGATGGAACGATGAGCTGTACGAGTTATACGACGACATTGGCATAGTTCATCCATGTGGACCGGATGGATACGAATACTCCAGCTTTGAAAATTTTCAATGCAGTACCCGCCGGTGGAAGCAGAGGAAGAGGAAAACCTCCACTCCGTTGGAAGGACCAGGTAGAGAGGGACTTGGCTGTACTTGGTATTTCCAATTGGCGCCACACAGCAAAAAGAAAAAGCGAATGGGGCAATGCTGTTAACTCGGCTAAAATCGTGTTAGCGGTGTCTACGCCAGTAAAGTAAGTAAAGTTTGTGTGCATATCCATCAAAGGCCGCTATCAGCTGATCGCTGGAATTCATTTTTCGCCCATTTCGAATCTTTTTATACTCTCGGTACTGAATTGCAATTGATACTATGGTCACAAAAATAGTATCAGTCAATTTGTGAATTAGTGACTGTATCAAGTTACTGAATTCCGCTGTTAGATTACAAATTTTACCTGCTGTTGTTCATTGGTATGTACGAAATCGAATGGTAGGAGGCGAATGCACAGACACACGAGAGGGTTTAGCTACATTAGTATGAACGTTGATGATGAACTTTAAAATATTTTCAGTAAATTTTTTTGTTATTTATGGTGCATGAATGCTTTGATATTTCTCATTTAATTCTTCAATAAAGGGTTGAAACAGATTTGTACCTTTTCTTATTTTTTCGTACTACTGGCACATCACCACGAGATATGCAACAAGACGAGTTACGCGCTTTTCTTTTTTTTTTGGTATTCGGTTCCTCTAGAAGCTTTTTTCATCCAAATGACTTAGTGTATGTGCTTAATTTTAATAACAAACCAAATATATAAAAAGCTAACACAAAAAAATTATTTTCAAAACAAATATTAATTAGTATATGAATTTTTAGATTTCATATAAAATCCAGTCTTCCTTCAATTCTTCCCACAAATTCTTAAAATAAATAATTAATTCCTGCGATAAACTGCTAGCGACCTTTGGTAGAGATGCGCACAAGCCCTTAACGATTACATGCTATACATTTTCTTAAACAGCTTTTAGAGCCATAATTGTTCATTCAAATAACGAAAGCTGTTCATTATACTAAACATTAACAAAGAACTGATTTTTGAATGTTTTAAAATTATGTTTCACCTGAAACATTTGTTAAAAAAAAAGGTACAAATCTATATGAATCGATTACCATTTATTTAAACTTATTTAAGTTTATCAACCAATTTATTTATATTTAAGTAATAATGAAATAAAAATTTTGTTGAAACAATGAAGTGAAATTGCGTTGTATATTTGATTTACATCTGTAATGAAATGTGTTAGCATAAAGTGAGTTCATTTAAACAATGTTATCTAGCTCTAATGCGTACATTGGGGTATTCGTTCTTAAGAATGGAGCTATTAAACTGATGCTCATCATCAGGCAAGAATTCTTCTGGAAGTTAAGTTTCGTCACATAATGCCGCGCTTTTGTGAAATAATTGTAGAATTTAACTTATACGCAGCTCAACTGGAACAATTGTTATTGGTTTTAATTCTAGAATTATGTCCTAGCATACTGATTTTGGTAGCCGAAGTTAGATCCTTTCTTCGAAAATAGATCATCCGTTATCCTAATGCTGGCCAAATTTTGTCTGCGGATGTTCCTAATATCAAAAATCTTTTTTTTTCTTTGTTTTCTGTATATTTTTTTAATTTAGCAAATATAACATTTATTTACGATCAACTTCTTGAAAAATACAATAATAAAAGAGCTACTACTTCCCCTTCCATTGTTTTATTTTATACGACAATTATTTCAACACAGCAAATAAATTGTTTGTTTCGAGTTTTGTGATCTAAATAGCAGATCTCAAATTTTCTTATTTTTTTTATAAGAGTTACGGCCAAATTCAGTAACCAGCATCTAGTCTCTATTAGATATTTTTGTCTTTATAGTATCAATTTGATACTATTTGGAATTCACTAAGTAACACTGAGTCACTGATGTTACAAAAAAGTATCAAATATAAGATCTGCGATGTGGCAGGTCACAAGAAAAAAACAAACTATTTATTTGCTGTGTTGACATATCTGTAGTAGAAAATAAAATAATGGAAGAGGAGGTCGCTGCTGGGAAGAAAGGTAATATTTGTTTAAATAAAAAAGAAACACAGCAAATAAGGGATTAACCCCTTTTTTATTAGGAGAATCCGCAGACAAAATTTGGCCAGTCTTAGGACAACGGAAGATTCGTTTTCGCTTGAAGAGGAAGTATTTAGAAAGTTTCTTTGGCTGCCAAAATCACTATGGTGGAACTTGTTTCAAGAATTAAAGCCACATGATAATCGTTCCAGGAAAAACATATTTTCTTTTGAGTTGCGACTAATTAGAATTCAAATTTAATTTTCGCATTGTCGAAATCTGCTGTGTGGTTACTTTGTGCAGATGTTGGGCCAACGCAGTTGTTCCCTTTTTAAGTCATTGTTTTGTTATTAATATATTATATTTTCCTAGCGATTTGTTGTCCGTTAAACCTGGCATGTTTGTTATGCCAGTGAATGTTCCTTTTTCGTTTTTACTTTTTACATTGTTGTTTACGCCTTCTATTCTTTTATTGGTTGTTATTATGAATCTTTCTAGTGGTGCGTTATGGTATCCGTTTTTGTATAGTATGTTTCTAATTTTTTCTTTGTTTTCGTTTCTGAACTCCTGATCGCTGAGTTTATATATATTTTCTATTAGGTTCATGGCTCCATGGATTATTGGAATGAAAGTGTATCATCCTGGATGAGGACACAGCTTTTGAATACCAGTTGAATTTAGTGTGATTGTTTTCCCTGTAAATCTCAATATTTAGGAAGGCCAACTTCTTATTCTTTTCTTCTTCCGTAGAGAATTATTGTTGCCGTGCGTTAAATGTTTCTAGTATGACATCCACGGCAGTATTCTTAATTATAGCAAATATGTCATCTACATATTTGTTTATGAATTTTATATGTATGCCTCTATGTCCAAGTTCAACAAAGCTATCGTCAACTATTTTATCTAAGACAATATCAGCTATAGTTGGGGAATCCATATATCTACTGATAGTGTATTCCATCATAGACGAAATAATTATTATCCCTCAAACAAAACTAAAGAATGGAATGTAACTGTTTTTTTTCGTAATTGTTGGGTGATTTTCTAAAGTCTTCCAGTTTTTCATAATTGTGGATTGAGTGGGTCTTTTATTGTAGTAAATAGGGATATTACATCAAATGATATTAAAATTTTGTGATCTTGTTATGCTTGTCTTTAAGCTGAAAGGCATTTTTAATATTTGTATTCTTCTTGTTGAAGACATAAACATCATTCAAAATATTCTAAAAATTAATTTACATACATATACCTACTATTATAATCACTTACCTGTATTTATAATTATAACAATACCTTATAGTATACAAAATTTACTCCCATACTTACAAAAATATAAAAAGTCTTAGTGCTACACATCATACACATATGATCTTTATGCCCAATAAACACATCCCTGCATTGTCCTCAAAACGAATAAGAGGACAATGCAAAAATAAAAAACAGCGCCAACATATGTATAATGTTTTCAGTTTTTTGAAAACATACTGAAGTGAAAGCAGTGAAAGTTAAGTGAAATAAACTATACCCGCACAACAACAACAACCACATCGTTGGAAAAACAACATCAAACCCACAGGTCATATTAATCTTAAAAACTTTAACCCTACACAATAGTATAAAATTGTTATACAAAACAATTAGCTTGAATTATACACTCACATATACATATGCATATATATTTATAAATAAACATATTTATAAAGTGTAAACTCTAAAGACCCCCTTTTTTCTCTTTATTCGACACGCCGGCGATACTTTTGTCGATACAACTCGACATTTTGGTCCTTCGAGCCGGATTTTCAAGTGTCCTTTAAAGAGAGCTAAAGACTCATCTACCCAACCAACTCAATAAAGTAAATTTACCCACCCAAACCACAGAAATTGTGCATCAGCGTTGGACTTGTTTGCAGCCGTTCTTTGTGTACCAACAAATACCCTAATATATAACAACAATAAAACGACCTGTAATTTAATATTATTTGGTGGAAAAAAATTGTAAGTACAACGACCCATATTATTTATATTGGCGCAAATCAGAATAATAAACAATAAATAAATTTACAAAATTCTTCAATTTGTTTTAAAAACAAATTACTTGAAACTCTGCGTTTATCATATTCTGCTTTGCATTTTGCATATATACGTACATATAGCATGATATATTGTACATCCATTGTACATACAATATTTGCCGGGAGCCCAAATACTTCAAATAAATAACTTTTCTCACGGCAAATATACATACATACGCTTTAACATATACCTATATATTCGCATTCCTAAACCCAAAGTATATTTTGTTAGTGCACAGTCAGTTAGGTGCACTGAAGACAAAATACCCAGTAGGAAAAATTTTGGAATACCCAGTAGGAAAAATTTCAGAAAACCCAGTAAGGAATTTTTTCGTGACCCAATTTGGAATTTTGTTAACTAATTCAACATTAAATATTAAATCAATTTATTATTTAAATAATTAACCCTTTATACCCAAGAGGGCCAAAAATACCCATAATCAAAAGATCGAATTTTTGCGAAATTTATCTAGCTTGTTGCTATTTGTCACGAAGAACCCTACCCAAATTTGTCGTTTGAAGCTAATTTTAATTAATATAATGGAAGATTTTAAGTTCTGTTTTCTCGATAGCCGAATGGTTAGCATTGCGTACTGACATTCGGAAGGCTCTGGTTCATATCCCAGTGCCAGCAACATCCAAAAAGTTTTGGAAAATTTATTTAAATAAAATATTAAGTTAAATTTTCTAATTGCGGTCGCCCTTCGGCAGGGAATGTCCACCCCTCCGAGTGTATTTCGGACATGAAATAAGAGGCTCCTCGTAAAAAAAAACATCAGCCGTTCGGAGGCGGCTTAGTATAAACTGTAGGTCCCTCCATTTGTTGGGAAAACATCGAGACGCAAAACCACAAATTGGAGGAGGAGCTCGGCCGAAAAATCGCTTCAGCGGTTACAAAGTGCCAATTATATATATATATATATATATATATTCTCGATTTATTCGAATACATATAGGAACATAATTCAACACTCCCGGAAGATAAAACAGCCTTCACTCTGGAAATCAATAGAGTTGAACTCAATGCAAAATACGATAGGGCAAGCAAATCGTACGATGCCTTGCGCAGAGCCCCGCAGAACCCTGCCGATCTCATTGACTTAACGGAAGTCAAAGAAAATTTTAGAAAAGGCCATCAGTTGTATTTGAGATGTTTAGGATCCATCAATCAATGTATTGATTATCTCAAGACCCCATCAGCCACTATAAAGGAGCGAGCTTCAGAGGTATACCCATCGATGAACGTAGGATCATTTTTTCATCTGCCCCCTATTGACACGGATATGTTTTATGGAGATTTCGCAACATGGCCCTCGTTTAGAGATATGTTTACGGCTATATATATCCATAACAAAACGATCAGCAACGTGGAAAGACTCTTCCACCTAATACAAAAAACCCGAGGAGAAGCGCGGCCGATCGTAGAAAATGTCCCTTTAACAAATGACGGATTTCTGATGGCATGGAAGGATCTCGTATCCCAAACCACCCAAGAAAGCGGAAGTACCATCAAAAATCTTCAGAGGACGGTTAACAATTGTCTAACTAGTCTGAATAATCTTGGCTTGGACACAAGTAGTTGGGACCCTATATTAATATTCTTATGTGGAACTAAGTTACCCAAACGCCTTCTCCATCAATTCGAAGACACGTTAGAAGACAACTCGGAAATACCTTCTTGGAAAACATTTGATGCCTTTCTCACCCATAAATATAAATCATTGGAATCAGTGGGAGATCTGATTGATCCAAATCCCACTACCCATCACGACAGTAGACTCCAGAAAAGAAGAAGGGACGTGAGATTCAACACGTTTCATTCAAATGTTTTAGAAAACACGACTCCCAGCTCATTAAGCTCTAATAAAACATATACTCCAAAAATCACTACGTTATCGAATACACATGCATTGGAAAGTTGCAAATTATGTAAAACCCAACACTCAATTCGAGTATGTCCCAAATTCTTAGGCATGAATGTCGAGACCCGTATATCTACAGTAAAAAATAATGGCTACTGTTTTAATTGCTTAGCTCTATCTCACGGTTTCAGAGACTGCAAAAGCAAATACTCTTGCAGAATATGCAGACAGAAACACAATACACTTCTGCATAAGGACAACATCCCTCGTCCACAGTCCTCCCCGCAAGGATCAAGAGCATCAAACCCTGCTCTAGATTCAAACCAAGGCAGTACCTCCCAAACCCACCCCTCAAATCCAAATCCACAAGCATACACAACCCTCTTACAGTTCACTCAAGAACCACTCATGTCTTGTAGGAAACAGATTTTGTTAGGTACTGCCGTAGTTCATATAAACCATAGAGGGCAATTATATTCAGCTAGGGCACTCATAGGCTCTGGGTCAGAAGCCACATTTATTTCAGAGAAATTCCAAAGAAAACTGGGCATACATACGAAACATGCAGTTGCACAAGTAACAGGGCTGAACAACTCAGTTTCAGCAACAACCACAAAAACATGCGAATTAACCCTATGCTCACCTATGAGGAAAGAATTTAAAATAACGACGCAAGCGCTTATCATAAAAACTCTGACAGAAAACTTACCCACCCACTCACTCGACCCAACATTTGAAATTGGAAAACTCGGATATAGTTTAGCTGATCCCTATTTCAATAAGCCCAGACCCGTCGACGTTCTAATCGGATGTGACTTGTACCCCCAAATAATACTCGGTGGTGTACAAAGAAATATATTGAATACTTTGCTCGCCTAAGAAACTGAATTTGGTTGGATTTTGTCAGGACCCATTCCAGAAAAGCCCAGTGGACCTTCAGTATCTTCATTTTTCAACCAAATGACCTCAGATAAATTACTCACGCAATTTTGGGAAGTGGAAGAAGTTCCGAGGAAGTCTCTGTCCTCATCTTCAGATAAATTGTGTGAGGAAAATTATCAAAAAACCACATACAGAAACTCATCGGGACGTTATGTGGTAAACCTACCCTTTAAAAACCCAGAAAACATAGAACTGGGCAACTCAAGACACATAGCGCTAGCTCAGCTTTTAAGAAATGAGAAATCCCTCTCAAGAAAGCCGGACATCAAAATGGAATACGACAAAGTTATTAATGAGTATTTGGAACTTGGACACATGAAAAAGGTGGAAAACAATCCCGCGGAGGAAAACACCCTATATTATCTACCACATCACGCAGTTATCAAACCCGATCGAATAACTACGCAACTGAGAGTGGTATTTAATTCACACTGGACCTATTCTGCAGGCAGACTTGGTAATCTTAGTAATAAAATGGCGTCTATTTCGATTCGTTTTCAATGCAGATATACAAAAAATGTATCGGCAAATTCTTGTAGAACCCAAACACACACGATTTCAGAGAATACTCTTCAGAAAGTCAAATGATGACCCAGTAGAGGAATTTGAATTACAAACGGTAACATTTGGCATTAACTGTGCTCCTTATTCAGCAATCCGAACACTGTTGAAATTAGCAGATGATGTAAAGGGAACCCACCCACTAGCATCAGATATAATTCGTAATGGAATGTATGTAGATGATGTTCTCAGCGGAGCCCATGATATATCAAGTGCGAAGTTGGCTCGAGACGAACTCGTAACATCCTTGGAGTCCGCAGGATTTGCTGTACGCAAATGGACTTCCAACGACCCAAAAATCTTATCAGGACTCCCATCAGAACATCTATTGGATACAAATTTGCTCGATTTAACAGAATCCAATAGCACAAAGACCCTAGGAATTAGATGGAATTCTAAGAAAGATGTATTCTTTTTCGTTATCCACCCCATCCCAGACAAAGAATCGTTCACTAAACGAGAAGTATTATCAATAATGCTAAACTGTTTGATCCAGCAGGTTGGCTCAGTCCAGTAATCGTAACAGCAAAAATCATCATGCAGCAAATATGGCTTGACAAATCAGACTGGGATGAAAGTCTAAAACCCCTAACCCTACATAGATGGAAAACATTTATTAAGGAATATGAGGTGCTTAATAAAATAGAAATTCCAAGGTGGACCCATTTCTCAACTTCAGCAGTCATAGAGTTTCACGGATTCTCTGATGCGTCTGAAAAAGCATACGCCGCAACTCTTTACATTAGAATTTCTATAGACGGAAATACTTGGACCACCCTGTTAGCATCGAAAACCCGAGTAGCTCCAATTAAAAGTATATCACTACCCAGGCTAGAACTATGCGGAGCCGTTCTTCTCGCAAACTTAGTGAACACGACCTTATATCAGTTAAATTTGACACACTATCGCACCCATCTCTGGACGGACTCAACTATTGTTCTCTCTTGGTTAAGCAAACCCCCATGTTCATGGACGACTTTCGTTTCTCATCGAGTCGCCACGATAGTTGAAAACGTCGGAAGCGATACTTGGAATCATGTGGAAAGCCGTGATAACCCCGCGGACCTCGCAAGTCATGGATGCACTCCCCTAGAAATCGCGAGCAACAAACTCTGGTGGCACGGACCTCAATGGCTACAGCTCGATTCGAAACAGTGGCCAATCACTCAGAAACCACCCGCCACAACCCTAGAGCTTAAACCAATTACCTTTACCGCTACAGCTCAAGAAGATATACTAGACAGATTCTCTACACTGCCCAGAGCAATTCGTGTTATATTATATCTATTTAGATTTTGTTCAAACGCGTCACCAAATAGAAGAAAAGAGCAATTTACAACCGTCGAAATAGCCCCAGACGAATTTAAATCAACCCGTTCCAAGCTAATTGTCTTAGCTCAGAAAAGATACTTTCATGAGGAACATGAAGCTTTGACCCAAAAGACCCAGATACCCAAAGAGTTCTATATTGACCCTTAACCCATCAATCGACCCCAAAGGAATCATGCGAGTTAATGGCCGCTTGAGTAATTCAGCTGCGCTATCATACAACAAACGTCATCCGATTTTACTACCCTACAACAGTCGATTGTCAAAATTACTTACCCAATTTACGCATTCAATAACACTACATGGAGGAAACCAGTTAGTATTACGACTCATTCGTACAGAATTCTGGATTCCAAAACTGAAGACCCTTATAAAAACAATGATTCATCAGTGCAAAACTTGCATGCTGTACAAAAAAACCCAAACTACTCAAATCATGGCAGCACTACCAGTTGAACGTACTACCCTAACCCGCCCATTCGCAGCAACTGGAATTGATTTAGCTGGACCTTACGACATAAATAACTATACCGGAAGAGCATGCTTAATTACCAAGGAATACATATGTGTTTTCGTTTGCTTTGCAACCAAAGCAATACACTTAGAACCCGTAAGTGATCTTACTACAGAAGCATTTATTGCAGCATTCGCACGATTTTTCTCTAGGCGCGGATGCCCCGCCGATCTTTATTCGGACAATGGAAGGAACTTTGTAGGAGCTTCGCAACTGTTACTCAAAGATCGACGAGAATTCATGAAAACCTTGAGAACCCAAATATTAACAAGTCAAGCGCACCAAAACATCAACAGCATTTTAATCCTCCAGGAGCTCCTCATATGGGCGGCCTCTGGGAAGCTGGAGTTAAAAGCTTAAAAACACATTTAAAAAAGGTGGCACAGATCCAAAAATTCACTTTTGAAGAATTGGCAACACTATTAACCCGAATCGAAAGTTGTTTGAATTCTCGCCCCCTAAACCCTATCAGCGATGACCCTACAAGTTTAGAACCTTTAACCCCAGGCCATTTCCTAATCGGTACCCCGTTACTTACCCCAGCTGAACCTAATCTAGAACACGCATATCTCAGTACCGTGAATAGATGGCAGAAACTGAGAATACTCCATCAACACTTCTGTATTCGATGGAAAGAAGAATACCTAAACGAACTCCACAAGCGTTATAAGTGGAAATACCCCCAACGCAATATAGAAGTTGGAGACTTGGTATTTATTCGACAAGAAACCCTACCCACAAATGAATGGAAATTAGGTCGTATCGAAAAGACTTACCTCGGGTCAGACACTAGAATTAGAGTAGTCGACATACGGACCTCACAAGGCATTATGTCCCGTCCAATTACAAAAGTTGTGACTCTACCCTATAACTAATATTTTATTTCCATTTATAGTATCATGGCACCCACTAAGGCAACAAACCCTCGAGGACACAGTCCAGCAATTACCGTGAGCTCGCGAAGCAGCAGTCGAAGCGTCAGCCCGAGATCCGAAGCAAGAACCCTAGCCAGTCGTCTACAACGATTCAAAGCGGCCCTTTCCCCAATTCGTGAGGAAAACGACCCCACTCATCGCACAGCACAACGTACCATAACCCACTCAAAGCGGAACTGGAAACCCGCTTATAAGCACGTTGCATGTGGAATTTGTAAAAGGACCATCGCTTGGTGACGTGCTCCAAGTACATCGCAATGAGTGTGAGAGAAAAGTTTGACACAGTTACACGACACAAGTACTGCGTCAACTGTTTGACCCGATCGCACAAAACCCGAGACTGCACCAGTAAGACAAGGTGTTCCACTTGTAATGGAGAGCACCATTCTCCACCCCGATCGATGCTCAAGCTACAGACGTTGTTAGTCTACTAAGTAAGCAGACCGTTATACCAACAGCGATCATCAGATTAAAACAATATGGCACATGGTACAAAGTCAGAGCACTCGTAAACCCGACACGAAAGTTGACCACAATTGCAACTGAATTGGTTAAAAAACTAAAGTTGCCATATACACACAGCATTTGCAGTTTAATCATCGGATCTCTCTCCGATAATCATTTACGTGTGAAATGCAATAGTCTCGTTACAAACGAGCTACCGACCCGACCCTATGATTGTGACTTAGGTGGTGAAATCGCGAAAAGATTCGACCACCTAGACCTCGCTGACCCTAAATTCATAACGACAGACAAGGTAATGATCGAACTAGGAGCAGATATTTACCCACAAATCATCCGACCCGGCTTGTTCAACCCCGACAATGGAAACATAGTCGCTAAAAACACCGCACTCGGTTGGACCCTAACCGGCACAATTTGAAGCAGACCCTAAATCCTTCAAGGCGGCCGGGATGTTTATGCCCAATAAACACATCCCTGCATTGTCCTCAAAACGAATAAGAGGACAAT
This sequence comes from Ceratitis rosa, assembly GCA_037013455.1. NCBI lineage: Eukaryota > Metazoa > Arthropoda > Insecta > Diptera > Tephritidae > Ceratitis > Ceratitis rosa. The sequence continues at coordinate 6,111,649 of JAWMAG010000015.1, read as the reverse complement.
GCAAAAATACAAAACAGCGCCAACATATGTATAATGTTTTCATTTTTTTGAAAACAAACTGAAGTGAAAGCAGTGAAAGTTAAGTGAAATAAACTATACCCGCACAACAACAACAACCACATCGTTGGAAAAACAACATCAAACCCACAGGTCATATTAATATTAAAAACATTAACCCTACACAATAAGTATAAAATTGTTATACAAAACAATTAACTTGAATTATACACTCACATACACATATGCATATATATTTATAAATAAATATATTTATAAAGTGTAAACTCTAAAGACCCCCTTTTTTTCTTTTTATTCGACACGCCGGCGATACTTTTGTCGATACAACTCGACAGCTATATATAAAAAAAGGTCCCGGTGTGCAAAGTGTTGCGTAAAACTATACACACATGTGTACCTAAAAATAAGAGAGTGACAAAAAATTACAATGCAACAAAAAAAAAATTATATATACATAAATAATAAACACACAAAATAAAAAACAAAAACAAAAAAAAAATTTGTATTTATTTTAAATTAAAAAAATATGTCTTTGTAATAATTTAAAAATGTAAAAAATATACAATAAAAGTGTTCCCAAAAAAAAAAAAAAAACTACAGCACAATCTACAGAGATATAACATAACAACACAACAAAAACAACAAAAAACAGCAAAAAGAGGTCAGGAAAGGACACAAGCACTACAGAAAAGTCGTTCAAAAAATTTCTACTTTTCTTTTACCGTTAGGTACGCTCAAATAAAAACTCATATATGAAAATTGCGCTTTCCCCGCCCAAAAATATATTTATATGTGAAAATCCCGCCATAAGCCCCTCCTAATATTGTAGGACCAGAACCGGCCCAGTGTCCGCTCATATATAGCCCCACACGTATATATCATCCCCCTTATAGCACCAAAACTGGCCCGAATCACCTCCCAGCGGGACCATAACCGGACTAGTACAAACATATTACATGGTCCGCAGTTACCACCCCCATTGCAAGTGACCGCTTTCCATCTGATGTACATGCAAATACATACACACATACACATAAAGTGGTTTTTCGCATTCTGGCAATTCCCCTTCTTCGCTATTTGCAATAGCAAGCAAACGTTTTTTAAAAACAAGGTGGACTCGTGCCCACCTATATTTCTTTATTGAGTTTCCTTTTAAAACTGATTACAATAATTTTCTTTACTTAAAACTAAACTTAAATTTACCTTGAAATCCATGCCACGTTATGCTGGCATTGCAATAAGAAAAGTGGATGCTTCGATTATTTACAATTTGGTTTACGCAGTGTCAGCGTCTAGGCGGAAATGCGTGTAGAGTTACTGACCGTTGTTGATATTCAGTTATGCGAAGCTTATTACAAAGTGATGTGTTAACTCTTCCCCCTTTAAGTGTGGGGAACGAGGACGATTATTAATAAAATGGTAAGTTATTAAAATTAACATACATTGGAATTTGGAATGGCTCACTTGGCGGAATTTCGTCAATTTTTGTTATAGATTTTACATTTTCCTTTCCCACATATTGGATTTTTAAGGATCTCTTCCTTAGGAAAATGATTACTATGATAATTAAGCAAAAGTTAAGTTAAGCTTACGACAGATAAGGTCGCTTTCTTCAGAAAATGTATGCAGTGTATGTGAGCTAAGAGAGTCTTTCAAGCTATGTAGTGAATGCAGTACTATACCTATGTTCTTTTTCTAATGGGGCTAGTTGCAGAATCGCAGGAAGAGTCTCTATTGCCTTTGTTTCAGTATTTATAAATTCTTTAGTGTTGATTTTAATAGATGTGTTGTAAAATATTGTTACATGCGTTCCGTTTATTATTTTAGGGTTATTGCCTATTTCAATTTCTCCATTAAATTGGTTCAATAATATTACGCCTGGTTTTATCTCTTCTATAGTAGGGAATTTGTTGACTATTGGTTGTCGTACAAGTTGAATTTAAACTATTAATTATTCTGGTTATACAAAGATTTTTACTTAAATCTATTTCATTTTTCTTTTACAGATTGTATCCTTAAAATATTTACATTTATTTTTTATTCCATATAACAAATTTTTTCCTTTTAATAATTCTTTAAATTCAGTTTCAATTATAATATTACTGATCTTTTTTACAGGTCTTATAATATTTTTTTTTAAATTTTTGTCGTTAAGGTTATTTTAATAACATGTAAAATTTTCATATTATTGCATAAAACATTTAAATGATATTTTTTCTTTTATTTATTTTTCCATTGACAACTTAATTTCTTTTTTACTTAATATTACTGAGTTTGCAATATTAGTTTTTGCCCATTGAATGGCGTATGTAGTATTTATTAATTCTTTAATTACTCTAATCCCATTTTGATAAAATATTAAAATTTCAGTTAAGGTATTATTATCTTTACTAATTGAGTTTATGGTAAGGCTCCTCGTAAAAAAAGCATCAGCCGTTCGGAGTCGGCTTAGTATAAACTGTAGGTCCCTCCATTTGTTGGAAAAACATCAAGACGCAAAAACCACAAATTGGAGGAGGAGCTCGGCCGAAAATCGCTTCAGCGGTTACAAAGCGCCAATTATATATATATAATTGAGTTTATGATTTTATTAAATATGTTAGTTATGTTATTTATACGTTTTCAAATAAATTATTAATTATTATTTGATTGCCATTACTTTCTTTTAATTTATTTAAGTTATCTGTTATCATGTTAAGATCTTCATGATCAGGAGATCCGGCTAAATATTTCCAAGCAGTTCCCAATATGTCAATAGACTTTTTTATTTTGTTATTATTGGAAGGCTTTAGGGAGTTCAGTATATCAAAGGTTTGGGTGGTTTCACGTTTTAGGATAGGGTATAGGAAATTGTTTTTAGGGATTCGGGTAGTTATTTCGTCATAAGTGCCTGTTAAGAATTGTTCGTATTTTTCTAAGTCAATCAGATGAATAAGTATAAATGTGCCGTCTTGTATTTTCGCTTGACCATTAGCTATTGTAACTAGTTGTGCCTTACTGTAATCCAAAGTTTTTACTTCGGATAGGGAGGATGTAATAGTGGTATAAACGATTAAAATTTGTGATAGTTCATTTTGCCTAGAAGTAAATTGATCAAGTTTTTATTAGTGCTTTGTGAATTATTCGTCCTGCTGTAGTTTTAACTCTTGTTCTATTATTTTCGACTACAGTTTATTTCTTATACTTTGGAGTGAATTTTGATCCTAATCTTTCATTTATTTTAACAAAAATGGTATCTCCTGCAGAATAATTTTTAATTTCAGATCTTTGCTTGTTATGGTAAGATAACCTGTTTCCTGTTTGATTGAGCAATGTTTTCTTGTTTTTGTCGTTCTAATTGTATAAGGTCAGTAAAAATTCTTTTCCCGAAAAATATGGTTATAGGTTTGGTTTTTGTTGCAGAATGGATTGATGAGTTATATTCTTGTACTGATTTGAATAGTAATTCCTCGAATATTATTCCCACGCAAGTTGCTTTGAGGCATCTCATAATATCAGAAAGTGTACTGTGGAATCTCTCTACTTGTCCGTTACTTGCGCTGCTATAACGTGGTGCGTGATAAACGTTAATGGACATTTGGTCTTTAAGAAGGCATTTCTGCTGTGGCAGAATTTAGAGATTTTTGATTGTCAATTACTACAAGTTTTGGTATTCCGTAGGCTATCATTAATTCTCTTATTAGGTCTTTGATATGTTCCATGGCTTTACTTTGTATTATTTTGGCGTATTTGGAAAATTTGTCAATTGCTGTGAGGATTAATTTTTTTGTTGAATAAATATCTCCTGGAGACTGAGGAATAGGAGTTTCTTGTATTTGTGGCTTTGGTGGGTGTCTATCGCATTTGTGTTGACGACATGTAGAACATTGTTTGACAATTTTTTCTTTTTTCGAATGCATGCTCGGAAAAGAAAATTTTTGTAAAATTTGTGTTTTATTTGCACGACTATTCCTGTGTGCTCTTTGATGTTCTTTACTGATTATTTGGTCTTGTTTCGTTTCTGAAATTACGTCTTGAAGTAAAGTTTGAGTGAACCGAGTATTTGCGAAATGGAATGGATATATTTCTTGTATTTTTCCCATCAGATTTTCTGTAGTGTAAAGTCCGTTAAGTAAAGCTGGGTCAAGATATCTTTTGAATATACATATCTATAATGTATTGTGTAGAGTAGTCTGGTTTTGTGATGGTGTTCAGTGAAAAGTTGGAAAGGGTATTTCAAATGAGTAACTATCTTCATTGCCAAACTGTAAAAATAACTGATTTTTGAATGCATTTATTGGTGCTTCGGTAGCTGGGTGATGAGAAGAACTCGGCTACGACGTTTGTCTTTCCTGGCTTGTATTTCATCTCGTAGTTATATTCTTCAAGGATACACTTCCATCTCTTCATTTTGCCATTGTGACTTTTATTACTCAATGCAAAAGTGAGCGGTTGGTGATCTGTGAAAATTACAACTTTTGCAGATCCATACAAGAAATTTCTGAGTGAGGCAAGAGCCCTGATGATTGCTATCATCTTTTTTTCATTTGCAGCATTACTCTTTTCAGTTTTATTTAACGAACGAGAAATAAATGTAACTGGTTTTTCTGCTTGCTCAAGGACGGCTCCTAAGGCGTAGTTGGATGCATCAGTAGTTAAGTGGAATTCTTGTTTAAAATTTGGATATGCTAATACAACTTCTTTTGAAATTAATGAGGCTTTAATTTTATTGAGTGTATATAAGGCGGTTCGGTAGAACACAACTGGCTTTTTACTGGAGGCATTTTTGGACACGCGTCCATCTTCCCCTCTCAAAAGCGAGGTCAGAGGTTTCGCTAATTTGACGTAATCTCTGATGAAGCGTCGATAGTAGCCTGATAGGTCGAGAAAGGATCTCAAGTCTTTCAGTGTTTTTGGGCACGGAAATTCCTGAATTGCCTTTACTTTGGAGGGATTAGTTTTGGGTGAAATAATGAAACCTTAAAATTCGAGTTTTTTGCAAAAAAAATCACATTTGTCCAGCTGTACTTTCATATTCCCTTTTTCTAATGTATAGAAAATTGTTGTCATCAATATAGACATAACAAATTTTCCCTATATGGTCTTTTAATATGTCGTCCAGAGCCCTTTGAAATATAGGGGTTGCGTTTTTCAGTCTGAAGTGAATTCATATGTTCTGTTGTTAATCGAAAAAGCTGTCTTCTCCATGTTGGATTCCTTCAAAGGAATCTGATGGAATCCACTCTTTAAATCCAACACTGAAAAATATGTGTTGCTTCCTAGTTGCGAGATTACCTCGTTAATTTCTGGGATTGAGTACCTGTCTGCTATTGTTAATGTATTTAGTTTCCTATAGTCAGTTACGAGTCTGTACTTTTTTTTGGCTAGAAGCATCTAGCTTTTTAGGTACGACCCATACGGGAAATGGTATGGTGAACGGGATGGTCTGAATATTCCGTCTTTTAAAAGATTTTCTATTTCTTGTTTCACGAAGTTTTTCTTAGAGAGTAGGGGTAGTAGTTAGTGTATACTGGGGTGTCTGAGGAGGTTCTAATTTCCCCTACTACGTTAGTGATGTATGTGAGTTTCTCGTCTGGTTCGGTAAATACGTTGAGATTTTTGTTTGTGAGTTGGTGTATGTGTACTTTTTGTGTTTCTGTCATGTGATTTATCCTTACGTCTATTTTGAAATCTCTCGTTTGATTTAAATTTTCATTCCGTTGCCAAAAGTAAGGCAGTTGTCGATAATATTAATATTTCGTATCCGATTATGTCATCAAATGACTTCAAGGTGGGAAGCAAAAGGAACTTCAGGTTGGTGTCCTTTCTGTCAAATAAGTTAATGATTGTATGATGAATTATCTGTATCTGTCCAGCTATTGAGTTTGCGAAAAATAGTTCGGTATTTGAGATTTCTTTTAAAAGAAAACGGGTTTGAATGTAATTTTTGCTATATCCAGTATCTATTATCATTTTTAGAAATTCACCGTTCTTCGTTCTACACTCAACATATGGTAACGAAGAACTCTGCGCAAACGCTTTGCGAGTTTCATCCAGAATCAGGGTGAAGGAGAAGGTGTACAAAGATGCTTGACGGAGTTGGCCCTACTCGGCTAAATATCACCATAAATCCAGTGACACTAAGAGAAGACGTCCCATCATCAGACGTGTTTTATGAGGGAGCTCACGGCATGCTTCACGAAGAAGAGCAGCGAGTTACTTGTTCTACCAGGCCTGGTCGATGAAATGGTACTCGGGACGGACTACCTCACGAAGGCCAACACAGAGTTGAGATGCGGCGGAGAGTCACTAAGATTAAGAGTAGATAAGAGAGAAGATGAGATAGTCACGTGCACCGCCATAGGTGAGAAGAGAGCGAAGGAATAGACGGCCTCAGGAGGCCCAAACCAAGCCACACCACAAGCAGGCAACCCAGCGGATAAGAAAGTGAGTGAGTTCCTGCAAAATGAGTTGAAACAATTTGAGGAGATGTCAGGACCGTCCAATGTCGTGACACATAAAATAATCATGCGAGACGATCGACCAATAAAGCAGAGGTACTTCCCCAAGAACCTAAAGATGCAAGAGGTCATCAACAAAGAAATCGACGAACTAATTGAGAAGAGCTACATCGGACCATCCCATAGTCCGCACAGTGCACCAATAGTATTGGCAAAGAAGAAAAACGGAAAGTGGAGACTCTGCATCGACTATCGCCAATTGAATGCCAAATCCGTTCCAGACGCCTACCCGTTGCCGCGCATCCAGCATATACTCGATCGACTCAGAAGCGCTAGATTCATCAGCAGTCTGGACTTGAAGAATGGCTATTGGCAGATCCCCATGGAGAAGGACAGCAAACAGTACACGGCATTCACAGTACTCGAACGTGGCTTGTTCCAATGGAAGGTAATGCCTTTCGGCCTACACTCCGCACCAGCGACGTTCCAGAGGGCACTTGACAGAGTTATCGGTCCAGAACTAGAACCGCACGCATTTGCCTACCTAGACGACATCATAGTCACGAGTACAACGCTAGAAGAAGCACCTCAAAGAAGTTTTCAAGCGGCTAAGAAAAGCCAACCTCCGTATCAACTCCGAGAACTGCGAGTTTTTTAAGAAAAAGCTGAAGTATTTAGGCCACGTAGTCAGCGAGAAGGGACCCAGGTAAGGTAGCGGCCATAAGAGAGCTCACACCCCCAACAAATCTACGAGAGCTCTGAATATTCCTGGGAGTTGTTATGAGTGGGGGGTGTCGGTCGGTAGAGGTTCTAGTGATTACCAGGCATGGTGGTGTTAGCCCGCGTTAGCTCGCCGGATGGGGGGGGGGGTTCCTTTCACTAGCCTTACCTACCTCACTATGAACAAAAATTTCATGCCTGGGTTCAGACATACAAAAGAGGAGATTGGATAGGAGTTGATAAAGGAAGTATGAAATTAAGATAGGGAGGAAAGAAAGGCCTGTCCGGTCAGGTGGAGTCATCCCACCCCTCCTGCGTATTTGACGAACGCATCCATGGGTGCCGCGCTGACTCCTGATACTATTGCGGCACCCCCTGGTCCTGACCAATTATGTCTGTATGTCTATATGTCCATTGGTCTCGTCCGTCTAGTAAGGGCACCCGCTCTCACGTCTCCTCTTGCACCACAATGTAACGCCTCTCACCAAAATAGGGAGTAATTAACCCTCCATATTAAACTCCTTCAAAATTACTCAAATATAAAATTTCATTTCATATTTCAGTTTATTACCTACCAACGAAAATACAAGTTACATAAAAAAAAAAAAATAATAATAATAAATAAAAAAAATATTAATTAAAAGCTTTCATTTATCCTAATCTTTGTTTCACCTCTCCTACCCTAATGCCCGTTCTCGCGCATGAATTTATATATTTATGCCTGTACGTGCATAATTACGCATATATGTATGTATAAATTATATTTCGACTGTATGTACCATATATATAAACGTGTATTTGTGGCACTGAGTATTTTCACTCACCTTGTTGTCCCGCGTTGATGGTACCAACAATTCGCGATGACACTGGAAGGCTGAAAACAAGAGTATGCATACATATGTTCCCTTCATACACGTATTTACATATATATATATATATCTATATATGCATATATTGTATTAATCCTAACTAGAGTTGTTTATGTTAAGGATTAAGCATTATTTCGAACCGAATTAAACGAAAAGGTTACGAAATATTGATATTAAGTAAGGCAAAAAAATTTAAACGATGAAGAGGAAAATATATATATATATCTTATGTTCGCGAATGCCGGGTAAGAAGAATAGAAAAAAATGAAACTTACAAGATGTGGTTTGTGAATTTATCAAAATTAAATCTAAGTTTCACCAAAGCAAGAAAATGTTTAACTTAATCTATTCTCACAGAAAAATAACATGCCTGGTAACAGGTAAGTTTCCCTAACCTGGATTATAGATAAATTTCCAATGGCCTACTTCTCTGTGCTGATCGTTGTTGCGCTTTTACAGCAGCGATGGTTGTTTCCAAAGTTGAGCGCTTAGTTATATTCAGGCATTGGCCTCTTTCCAATGGCCTACTTTTCTGTGCTGATCGTTGTTGCGCTTTTACAGCCTCTTACACGATATATTTTATTACCAAAGAGGTCCTTTTGCATTACTTTGCTGGCGACCTAAACAAAAGAACGATGCTGTTATTTATCTTATTATTTAATATTTATTTTAATATTATTTACTATGCTATAGTTATTTATTGTTGAAACTTACCTCGATATCCTCAATTTTGTTTTATTCCTTGATTTTTTTTTTTTTGTTTAGTGATTTATATATATATATATATATATATATTATATCGTAACACCTTTTTTTTTTCTTTTATTAAACACCTTTTATTTTTCACATACGGCTGGCACTCTGCACTTCTCTCGAACTTCTGGTTTGAGTAACGTTTTCCTCAAGCCGTTCATATAGCCGACCAGAGAAATGTTATTTTATAAATATCGCCTCGAAGTAATATCTGCTCTCACTAACTTCCACAAAATTTGCAGTTTTATAAACCTAGCACTGCTTTATCGAGCCACGGGGCCCTTAAAGGTAGGCAACATTACATCGCCGTCCCAGTGTGGTAGACACACGCATACACATAGATACAGTCATATAAGTGCTAAGAGAAAGGCTGTCGTTTCATTACTTGCCTCATGATTATGGTTCGGAGTTAGTTACATTCAAATTGTCACACCTACAATAATCTATACACTGGTAATCTCTTGTACTACATCGCCGGGGTTGGGTAACTACACCAAAAAAAATAAAAATGAATAAATACAAAATAATAAAAAAATCTAAAAATAATGAATTATATAGATGAACCTAATGGTCACATTAACACAATATCACAGTTTGCATGCCTCTCTAGTCAAGTAGTCGAATATATGGATAATGTATAAATAAAACGTTTACGCGTAACTCCACGATAAATAGACACACATTCGCATCATGCGCTAGCAATACAACAAAGAGTGTACGAAAACTATGCAACAAATATATCTTTAGCGTGGTACATTCCGATTCTTTTCCCATTGGTATCGCCTAATTCATACATTGAGTTTCCGACGACCTTCAGGACGACACATTTGACTTGTTTTGGAGCAAGTTTGGCGTTGTAATTATCAATTTGCGAACTTTGCTTAAAGTTTCGGCGATATACCACTTGTCCAATCTTGAACCTTACGTCTCTACTCCACGTATTATAAACCTTTTTATGCCAATTTCAGCTCGTTCATAATTTTATTTCTAATGAGTCGCATCCTATCTTCTTGTCTTATGATCTCGCAGCCCGCTCCTTCTACAGTACCCAATCTTCGATATAGCTCGTATGATGCAGCATGCTGTATCATTGGCATACCGAAAAAGACCTGGTATGGGGAGCTATTAATGGCAGTGTGCACTGCGCTGCGTAGGCTGAACGCGGCATCGCTGATGTGCTTATCCCAATTTCGGTGATTGTCTTTAATGAACGACCTCACAATTTGTAACACTGACCTATTTACTCTTTCAGCAGCGTTAGCCTGCGGCGAGTAAAATGCAGTCTTAATATGAGTGGTCCCGTACTTTTCTAATAACCCATTAAAAACTTCGGAAACAAATTGTTTTCCGTTATCGGAATGCACATATTCAGGTATTCCAAATATATGAAAAACTTCTTCTTCTAAATATTTTACTACATTAGCCGAAGTGGCATTACGCATCGGTTTCAGGAATACAAACTTTGTAAAATGGTCCAGACACACAAATACGAAGACATTACCACTACATGTATGGGGTATGGACCCATGAAATCAATAAATAAACGCTAAAAAGGCCTCTCGGTAATATGTTGTTTCCCCATAACAGGCTTGTGAAACGCCGTCTGAGCTTTATTGGCTTTGCAATTATCACAACTCTTTACGTGATTTTGAACATCAGTCACCATCCCTGGCCAATAATATCTTTCACGTATCTTTGTTAGTGTTTTGTGAATACCTCCATGTCCAGCTGATGGTGAATCATGTGCGGACTCCACTAGGCTTTGACGAAGCTCAGTTGGAACCCAGAGCTTCCAAGCATGATCTGGCTGACAGTTTTCTCCCCTGTTGAACTGCGTCCGTTTATAAACGTACCCGTCCGATATGGTGAAGTCCGGTAAGTTATTCTTGTTTTCAGTCACAGTTTTCTTTAGCTCGTCGTACTCCTCCGATTTGAAGAAAGGTGAATCGAGACACACGTCAAGTTTTCGGCTGCTTTTAACAATTTCGTCCATGTCAGCGCGAGAGAGTGCGTCAGATACTATGTTTTGGGACCCCCTACGGTGTTGTATATCAAAGTTGAAACTTTGAAGCTTCAAACTCCACCTTGCAAGTCTACCAGATAAGTCTTTCTGGTTCATCAACCATTTTAGACTAGCGTGATCCGTGATTACCGTGAAGGGAAGACCTTCCACATAGGGCCTAAATCTCTTTACACTGAGCACCGCCGCGTAGCATTCCAATTCGGTGATGCTGTAATTGCGTTGCGCCTTATATAATTTTGCCGACATATATGCTATCGGGCGCTCGTTCTTTTCGTCATCCAATTGAAAGAGTACCCCTCCCACACCGTTCGTTGATGCGTCGCATTGAATATAGAAATGTCTGTTAAAGTCCGGATGTGTCAACACAGGCGCCGAGATAAGATTCTGTTTTAATTTTTCGAATGCTTTTCTGGCCTCGTGCGTAATAAAAAATTTCTTTTTTTTCTCCTTTGTCAGACTGTCATGCAGCGGAGCTGCAATGGTCGCGTAGTCTTGCATAAACCTGCGGTACCACCCTGTCATCCCAAGGAACCGCCTGAGCTGCTTCGGCGTTCGTGGTTCCGGAAAGTCTCTTACTGCTGCTATTTTATTGGCGTCTGTTCGTATACAACCGTCTCTTACAACATATCCCAAATACCTTACTTCTTTGAAGCAAAATTTGCTCTTTTCAACGTTTATAGTTAGTTTCGCTTCACAAAGACACCTAGCTACTTTTACTAACAACGACATATGAGACAAAAAATCTTCTGAACAAACAAGTAAGTCATCCAAATAGACAAAAACGGACTCATGTAAGTAAGCGGGTATCACCTTGTCCATAAGCCTACACATACGTTGTGCAGCATTGCACAACCCAAAAGGCATGACTGTAAACTGATACAGCGGTCTCCCAGGTACAGTGAATGCGGTTTGCTCCCTCGACTTTGTTTCCAACGGAATTTGCCAGAAGGCATCTTTTAAGTCTATAGCTGAAATATTCCGCGTATTCTGCAACCGGCTTAAAATGCCATCAATATTGGGAAGTGGATAGACATCCTTGATGGTTCTCTCATTAACTTTCCTAGCATCTAGGCAAAGTCTATTCTTCGTGCTCTTTATAACCAGAGAGACTGGTGAGTTCCAACTGCTATTACTGGGTTCAATTACACCCATTTCTAGCATTCGGTCTAGTTCGGCATATATTAGCTTTTGTATTGCGGGAGATATGGGGTAGTGTCTTTGTTTTACGGGGAGATTCTCATTCGATACCTCTATAAAATGTTCCTCTTTATCTGTTTTTCCTAAGCCTAGCACAGCGAAAGAAGGGAACTGGGCTTTGACTCGTTCCAAAGCTATATTTTCGTCATGAGTCAGCTCATGCTGCAGTGCATCGAAAGACAAGTCACCTTCGGTCGGTACAAGCTCTGCAACGACAGACTCTTTCGCGTTTGCATTCACACTCTTGCTTACCACAGACAAACCAAAAGCCTGCCAGAAGTTAACACCGAGATAAACCTCTTATTGTAGTCCTGGAACAATCAGAAATTCCAACTCTTTTGTTGTGTTATCCCAAAGGACGGGCAACTTGATAACTCCTACTACTGCGGTTCTTCCTCCGTTGGCTGTCCTAATGCCCTGGTTTTTGATCGGCATTATGAGGTGTTGCTTGCCGTCGAGGAGGTTTTCGGAATTTTTCCCCAAGCAGCTGGCTCCGGCTCCTGAGTCCAACAGCGCTAACACTTCATGTCCTCCGACAGTCGTTTTTGCAAAAAACCGATTATCACCTTTCAGTGTCAGTATGGTTGAAATAATCTTCCGGGCTATTCTCCTAATTCTCTTCTGTTTTTCCCTCATTTTTCTAATTTTTTCAAAATTCCTATTCTTTTTCTTTTTTTGTATTTCTTCGCAAAATATGCGCCTACGCGCTTCTTCGTATTCTCTCTTCCTCTGATGGAGACTTTTAGTTTTGCTCTTTTCGTCAACTAATTCTGACTTATCTTGGACTAATGACTGATGTTCTTCTCTCGTCAAGATTCTCACTGGGTTATCTACTTTCACTTTTAGATTTCCGGGTACATCTTCGGTTGGCAAGAGTTCCCGGATGTCTCCGCTGACTTCGAGTTTCCCGTATCCTGTTTGAATACACAGAATGACGAGTTACTACCCCATGAAAAACATAACATATCATGAAACTTGGACAAACATTTCTCTTCCTTTCGGGCCTCAAATGACACTTTGGTGTAATGATCGACAGGAAGACCACACTTAAGACAAAACATTAAATGGAAAGGAGAAGGACAAAACTGGATAGTGAGATATTTGACATTGCAACTTGGTGAATTCTGATTTATGGCATGATCTGACGGGGACACTTTGTTTGTTACTGCTACTGATTGTGGCTGTTTATAAGGGTAACTCTTATTCATCGCCTCGATGTTCTTTCCCTCTACCTCAGGTTCTATCTTCCTCTCGTGCTCGCTAAATTCTATTTCATTAACTGCTCTCTGCCTGCTTCTATTTTCTTTAATGAGCTTTTCTGCGCGTTTGCATTCGGACTTCAATTCTGCTAATGTTGTTATTCGGGAAGCAAACGTTAAATTTCCTAAATACGGTTTTAAATTTCCTCGAATGATGCCTACTAGTTCGCGCTCAGGGATTTTCTTCCTTAAGCGAAAGGTGAGATTATGCACATCGCCGTAGAACTCTTCGAAGAATTCCTGCGTGGACTGCTTCCTCTCCACAATTTCTCGGATTACCTCATAATCCGATTCCGCTGTCTTGAAGTGGCTGAGCAGCTCGGTCTTCAATTCGAAATAACCGAATTCAGCATCGTCGGCATGGTCTTCAAGTACTTGCCAATACCACTTTAAGGCGCTTCCTGTGACCAGACAATGAAAATCAGAGAATAGTTGATGGTAGGAGATATTATATTGTTTTCTCATTCTTTCAACACGGAAAACAAAACTCTCTACCGAGATGCCTTTACTCGAACCATCAAATTTTAAATGCCATCTTTCTAAGTCCACGCTCTTTCGTGACCACCTTCCTCCTCTATCAGGAGCATCGCTGGCATCTCGCTGTACACTTGCACCCCTTTGGTCGGGATGTGGCATTTGATACCTTTCGTCAGGAGTAGATACCACTGTCGGGCGATTTTCAGGGGCTCGTGTTGGTGTCTCGATTGCCGTAACTCTGTGGCTTAGAGTCGTCACGTTATCTTTGACTTGGCGGACTGCGCTCATGCATTCTGCCATCATGTCACCCTGTTGTGCCACCATCGCCATCAAACGGCTGAGCTGTTCGACCTCGGTGGACGTAGAACTCGGGCCACCAGTCAACGACTTTGATCCTCCTGGTTGCTGGTCGTCAAGAGGCATGCTCTCCTCTTCTCTAGATTCTTCCACGCTCTTGTCGAAAAGCTCTTCTATCTTTCGCGCGAAGGTGAGACTATTGCTTTCTTCACTTACAGAAAGTTCGTCTGTGATCCTAAAAGTGGGATGATGTGACTCCTGGCCGGTAGTTCCAAAAATTTTCGCTGCACACCGATTCAAATAGTCCGTAGGAACAAAGTCATCTGCGTAAAGATTGATCCAACTACTTGGTTTTCCAAAGCCCTAGCTATACTTCGCGTTACCCTGCGATTCGAGTCAAATAGACAAAGACCCCCAACTTGTACTCTGTTTTCCTTTACTTGTTCCTCAGGCAATTTATCCTTCATTCACCCAACAACTCCCTGGAATATCAAATAACTTCTCTTGACAAACAATTATTTAAAACAAAAGAACAACGCAACTAAAGGAATTCCAAGCACGGTCAATGCGCAATTTCAATTGTAAAAAGATTTTACAATTTTTACGAAGACTAAATTAAAATTATAAAAAAAAATTAAAAATAAAAAATCTAAAAGAAAAACAAATTATATAAAAATGATAAAAAAAATTGTTTTGAAAGTTTAATTCAAGTTTGGTCCTTTAAAGATTTCAATTTTTTTTTTTTGTGGTAAAAAAATACGCTCTATGCTCTATTATTAAGTGGTTTAAAATTCAGATTAAATTCAGTTTAACAATTCCGTTTAGTACATGTACGTGTAAATTAAAAAATAATTTTTTTAATTTGATTTTTTTTTTTGAAATTATTATTTCACGTTCCAAGGTTTGAAAAGTATTGTAAAGATAAAGTAATTCCCTCATACAAAAGTGACATCAGAATTCAAAATATTAAAATTCACGACTAATAAAAATTTAAATGTAATCAAGCTTAAGGTATAACTGGAAAGAAAAATAATCGAAGCCCAAAAACATTGATGAGTGGAGAAAGAAAAATTCAAATTCATATAATATTAAAAATGGTAGTTCGTGTATTTATATGGCTAAATAGCTATAATAACAATATTAATATACATCTCTGTATGTGAAAACAAATACATATGTATGTGATTACTCAGTTATCGATAGCAAAATATTTGAAATAGAAAAATGTAAATATATTTTATTTTTTTTTTTTTGGTATTCGGTGTTTGGCCTTACACTGAGTGAGGTCATAACGAGAGCTTGCTGTACGTCAGTAGGTCTTCAGTTCGGAGTCAACGTCAACTAATCCCCCAGTTCCGGTGTTAGTGTGACACGTCAATCACTAGAATCGAAATTCTGACAATGGATGTCACACTCCCCCCTTTTATCCCCTTGTGAATATCAGTTAAGTACCTCACCATTGCGCGACGCTGGGTCGTGTGCTGGGTAGCTCCAAACTGCATTCACATTAATAACAAAATCTAAATACATACTATTATAGGTGACGTCACAACTTTGAACTCTACTTCGTCGAAGCGTTGAAGCGGTAAAGAAGGCACCTCAAAGTTGTGGCGTTCAATCCCCCCAGTATTGTCACTCAGGCACAAGCGGCCTCCGTATACCAGAAGTGCGTTGTCTTCGCGACCCTAACTCGTCCAATTGAAAGATATATTAACATGAAAAAGAAAGCGGAAACTAGACAATAACATAGAATGAAATAGTGATAGTGGGAGAAAGTAAAGCTACATAGTTAAAGAAATAGAGAAAAAGGTTAATTGGCCGACGGAGTTGGCCTAACCGTTGGGCGCCATTGTTATGAGTGGGGGGTGTCCGTGGGTAGAGGTTCTAGTGATTACCAGGAATGGTGGTGTTAGCCCACGTTAGCTCGCCGGATGGGTGGGGGTTCCTTTCAATAGCCTCACCTACCCCACTATGAACAAAAATTTCATGCCTGGGTTCAGACATACAAAAGAGGAGATTGGATAGGAGTTGATAAAGGAAGTATGAAATAGGATAGGGAGGAAAGAAAGGCCTGTCCGGTCAGGTGGAGTCATCCCACCCCTCCTGCGTATTTGACGAACGCAGCCATGGGTGCCGCGCTGACTCCTGATACTATTGCGGCACCCCCTGGTCCTGACCAATTATGTCTGTATGTCTATATGTCCATTGGTCTCGGCCGTCTAGTAAGGGTACCCGCTCTCACGTCTCCTCTTGCACCACAATGTAACGCCTCTCACCAAAATAGGGAGTAATTAACCCTCCATATTAAACTCCTTCAAAATTACTCAAATATAAAATTTCATTTCATATTTCAGTTTATTACCTACCAACGAAAATACAAGTTACATAAAAAAAAAATAATAATAATAATAAATAAAAAAAATATTAATTAAAAGCTTTCATTTATCCTAATCTTTGTTTCACCTCTCCTACCCTAATGCCCGTTCTCGCGCATGAATTTATATATTTATGCCTGTACGTGCATAATTACGCATATATGTATGTATAAATTATATTTCGACTGTATGTATATATAAACGTGTATTTGTGGCACTGAGTATTTTCACTCACCTTGTTGTCCCGCGTTGATGGTACCAACAATTCGCGATGACACTGGAAGGCTGAAAACAAGAGTAAGCATACATATGTTCCCTACATACGCGTATTTACATATATATATATATATATCTATATATGCATATATTGTATTAATCCTAACTAGAGTTGTTTATGTTAAGGATTAAGCATTATTTCGAACCGAATTAAACGAAAAGGTTACGAAATATTGATATTAAGTAAGGCAAAAAAATTTAAACGATGAAGAGGAAAATGTATATATATATCTTATGTTCGCGAATGCCGGGTAAGAAGAATAGAAAAAAATGAAACTTACAAGATGTGGTTTGTGAATTTATCAAAATTAAATCTAAGTTTCACCAAAGCAAGAAAATGTTTAACTTAATCTATTCTCACAGAAAAATAACATGCCTGGTAACAGGTAAGTTTCCCTAACCTGGATTATAGATAAATTTGCTTAGCGAAAGAAAAAAAGAAGAAAAAAATGCAAAGTACTAAAGTAAAATAAATAAAGTAAATAAAATGAATGTACATAAAGTAAATATGTAGAAAGATCAAACAAAACTAATGTTATCCACAATTGCTGGTACTCCGGGTAATTCTGCGCTTATTGTTGTTGCACTTTTACAGCAGCGATGGTTGTTTCCAAAGTTGAGCGCTTAGTTATATTCGGGCATTGGCCTCTTTCCAATGGCCTACTTCTCTGTGCTGATCGTTGTTGCGCTTTTACAGCAGCGATGGTTGTTTCCAAAGTTGAGCGCTTAGTTATATTCAGGCATTGGCCTCTTTCCAATGGCCTACTTTTCTGTGCTGATCGTTGTTGCGCTTTTACAGCCTCTTACACGATATATTTTATTACCAAAGAGGTCCTTTTGCATTACTTTGCTGGCGACCTAAACAAAAGAACGATGCTGTTATTTATCTTATTATTTAATATTTATTTTAATATTATTTACTATGCTATAGTTATTTATTGTTGAAACTTACCTCGATATCCTCAATTTTGTTTTATTCCTTGATTTTTTTTTTTTTTTGTTTAGTGATTTATATATATATATATATATATATATATTATATCGTAACACCTTTTTTTTCTTTTATTAAACACCTTTTATTTTTCACATACGGCTGGCACTCTGCACTTCTCTCGAACTTCTGGTTTGAGTAACGTTTTCCTCAAGCCGTTCATCTAGCCGACCAGAGAAATGTTATTTTATAAATATCGCCTCGAAGTAATATCTGCTCTCACTAACTTCCACAAAATTTGCAGTTTTATAAACCTAGCACTGCTTTATCGAGCCACGGGGCCCTTAAAGGTAGGCAACACTACATCGCCGTCCCAGTGTGGTAGACACACGCATACACATAGGTACAGTTATAAAAGTGCTAAGAGAAAGGCTGTCGTTACAGAGTGGCATCATGGTACCGAAGTTTCGTCCACGACTTTTCACAAGTTTCGCAACCGCTCACATCAATGTTGAAGAAGGGCAAAAAGTGGGAGTGGTCCGAAAAACCACAGTCAGCATTCGAAGCCCTGAAAGACGCCCTAACATAAGCACCGGTATTGGCGTGCCCGGACTTCTCAAAGAGATTTACGTTGCAGACCGACGCGAGTGATTTCGGGCTCGGGCAGTTCTAACACAAGAGTTAGAGGGTAGCGAGCAGGTTATTACCTGGTAATAGCATAGTCGCGAGCCGGCGACTGAATAGAGCCGAAATGAACTATTCACCAACGGAGAAGGAGTGTTTAGCGATAGTCTGGGCAATAAGGATAATGAGACCGTATCTAAAAGGGTACAACTTCACAGTGATTACCGACCACCTGGCGTTGAAGTGGCTCAACGCGATCGAGAGTCCCACAGGTCGGATAGCGAGATGGGCGCTAGAGCTCCAACAATATTCGTTCGAGGTGCAGTACAGGAAGGGGAAGCTGAACATCGTAGCAGACGCGCTATCAAGGCAACCACAAGAGGAACAGTTGGGCACACTGTTAGAGGAAGAGGAAAACGAAGACGGCGCATGGCTAAAAGAAACGAAGGCCAAGGTGGAAGAAGCTCCAGAAAAGTACCCGGACGACGTGATCGAAGAAAGCAGTTTATATAGGCGAATGACGACCCAAGTCGATGGTGAGGACACTACTGTCCAGGTACAGCGGCACATCTGAGTGATTTGAAGCCCTACCACGGCGACATTCCATAAAGGCGAAAAAAAGAAATTATCGTGAAAAAAAGGAAAAATTTGAAGTAAAAGTATAAAAAAAAAACCAAAAAAAAAACAAAAAAAAAGTTTTACCGTGAAAAAAAGGAGAAACTTGAGTAAATACAAAAACACAAAACAAAAAAAAAAAAAAAAAATATTAGTGAAAAAAAAAATTTGTGAAAAAAAGTAATTAAGTAGGACATCATAGTGTTACGAAACAAAAACAAAAAATTTTTTAAGAGTGAAAAAAAATGAATTAAAGGACATCTCCCTTTTATGTAATGTAATGTTAAGAAACAAAAACAAAAACACAAAAAAAAAATTAAGTACAGAAAAAAAGGTTTGATATGGACGCACCCTAAGTCACATACTGTGTGAAGGTGGCAGCACCCATCAATAGCGGAGCCTTCGGTAATCAAATGAACATAGATACCTACATACAAATATACATATGTACATACATATAACTGAGTGAGAGGAAAAAAATACATAATATACATACATACACGTACATAAACTAAAATATATGCAAAGTGAAGATATAAGTTAATCTCTTCTACATTAAATTAAATAAAAATATATAGTTTTTTGGCCGAAGCCGTCTTTATTTCTTCAAAGTAAAACTTAGACTAATTTTACAATATTATTTACTTAACATTAAAGTTCCACGTCACGTTGCGGGCACAGGAGATCGGTTGCTGAGTTGGCGGAATGGCTGCACATGTACCGGCTATTGTTACGTCGATCCGGTGTAGCAGACATGGCATCAGCATTTTATGCGTACTGTTGTTGTTGGTGCGCTTCCATATCGTGGGAAACGTATGTTTGGAGCTTTTGAACGTTATCAGCGTTAACTCCTTCCCCTTTAAAAGGTGCAACGTCCTCGTTGACCGATAGGACGCTTGGGACTATTGTATCTTCTTGTCTGCGGTTGAATCCTGGTTTTGCGTTTTGTTCGTTTTTTTCTTTAAATATCTTTTTGTCGCTGCTGCGAGGATCAGGATTATGATTATTGTAGTAGATGCGGAGCCTGTCCAAAGATTGGTTCTATATTTCGTTTTCAGGAGGCTTATTTCCTCTATGTTAGCTACGTTTAGTTCTTGTAGCAATTGCAAGGATAGAATCTCTTCGGTTTTTGTGGTAAAGTTAGTTGATTGTCTGATCGCTGGTAGTGGGTTGGCAAGTGATACTTCTTTATTCGAATAGCTTTTGTCTTGGATATTGATAGTGGAGTTGGCATAATTTTAAATGAAGGTTCCAGTTAACTCTAGCGGGTTTCCATCTATATTTATTGTTCCGTTGTAGCCATTAATGAGTAGTGTTCCTGGGAGGATTTCCTCCTGTGTTGGTATGTGCTGATTGTTGATGGTTGTGCAGTTCGAAGGTTGCACTTTAAGCAATCGTGGAATACAGGTTTTTTTTGATATATCGTCTAATTCTTTTTGCTTACAAACTATTATAACTAAAATCTAAAATTATTATTATTATTATTTCCTGATTTGATAGTATAAACGAATTTATTATTCCGGCCTTTGCCCATTGTATAGAATGATCAATATTTACTACTTCTTCCTTTAACATTCTTATTTTTCTTTCTATAATTTTAGCTAATTCATCTTTTAATTCGTTGCTTGATTTTACATTATTCAATATCATATTCGTTACACTTGTTAATTTATTTATTTTTCCAATTATTGACTTTTTTATTACTGCTTAATGATTATTATTTTCTAATACGTTATTAATTTTATCGCTAATTATCTGGAAGTCCTCGTCGTCTGGTGAACCAGTTATCCACTTCCAAACAGTTCCTAATGTTTCTATTGCTCTTCTAAGTCTATAAGGTTTCAGTTGGGATAATAAGGATTTTACGGTTTCTATTTCGTGGGATAGGAACGGGTAAAGAGAATTCGTTTTTGTTATGTCATTTGTTATTGAGGTGTCCAGTTTTTCTAATATATCGTCGTACTGATCTAAGTTTATTGAATGTATTAGTTTAAAAGTTTCTGTTTGGAGTTTTGAGTTTCCCGTTGCTATGGTCACAATTTTGTTGTTCGTGTAGTCCAGTATTTGAGTTTCTGCATTGCACAAGGCAATTAGGTATGTTATCCTGTAAATGTAATGTAGTAAATTTTTAATTTTTAATGTGGCTTTTGTGCACAATTCGACCTGATTTTGTCACTATTGTACATCCTTTGTCATCTTGTACTAATTTTTTTTAAATTTGGGTGTAAGTTTGTTGCCTAGTCTTTTATTGATTTTTATATAAACGGTGTCGTCAATATTGTATGTCTTAAATTCTGTCCTATTCTTATTATGGTAATCTAAGTCTTTTTCCTGCTTGTCACGGATTTTTTTAATGTTGTCTAGTCTGTCTTTTTCTAATTATGCTGGGTTAGTAGTAACTCTTCGTCCAAAAAAGGCTTCTACGGGTTTTTTATTAATAGTTAAATGAATCGAATTGTTATATTTGTGAATGGCTCTAAAAAGTAAATTTTCAAATGAGTTGTGGGTTTTTTCGCTTTTTACACAACGCATTATTTCTGTTAATGTACTGTGAAACCGTTCTATTTGTCCATTTACGGTACCAGTGTAGGGCGGTGTTTTGTATATCTGAATTCCATACTGGTTTTCTAGCATGAATGTTATGGGGGCTACACTAAGAGATTTTTCGTTATCTATTACTATGTTTACAGGTATGCCAAACATTGTGAGAAGGTCCTGCAGGGGTAATTTTATATCTTCTGAAGCTCTGGATTTCACTATCTTTGCCTGAGCATATTTAGAGAATTTGTCTATTGCGGTAAATATGACTTTGTTATTAGTGTGATACAGATCAATGTGAACGATTTTGCCTGGATATTCTGGGATTGGGGATGCTTTCAATATTGGTTTTGTCGGGTGGCTCTGATATTTATTTTTTTGACAAACTTTACATTGTTTTGTGATATTCTTAATTTTCGCGTTCATCTGAGGGAAATAGTATTTTTCAAGTAGTTGAATTTTGTTCTCTGTCGCATTCCAGTGTGCTCTGTTATGTTCCTTTATAATTTCCATTTCTTGTTCTGATTCGTTTGTTAGATCTTTCACTATTTTTCACGTGTATTTTACTCTATATCTGCTGAAATTTTGTGAGTTTTTTTTTTGGATTTTTCCTAATATGCTGTCTTCGGTTTTAATGCAATTCGTTACGGAAGGGTTAAGGTATCTTTTTAGTAGTGCTGTGAGACTTTCTTCTGTAAAACTTCTCTCTATTATAATATGCCTATGATAAGTTGGGAAAGTTATTTGGAATTGGTATGATGCTGTTTCGTCGGTAGAAATGAAAATTTGATTCTTAAATACGTTGATAGGTGCGTCAGTGTATTGTATTAAGGTCTGTCTTGAGCTTTCGTCACTATGTTGGGTTGCTGTCATAGAATTTACTTGCTGTGGAGGTCTAGAAAGTGCGTCGGCGACGACATTGATGTGACCGGGTTTATATTTAATTTCCTAGTTATATTCTTCTAAAATAGATTTCCATCTTTTTAGTTTGTTGTTGGTATTTCTATTACTAAGGGAATATGTTAGCGGTTGATGGTCAGTGAAAATTTTGACTGTTGCAGATCCGTAAAGGTAATTCCTAAAAGTTTTCAGAGCCCATATTATGGCTAAAAGTTCTTTTTCGTTCGTCGCGTAGTTTTCTTCGGTTTTTGTCAATGTCCTGGATATGAACGTTATGGGTTTGCCGTCTTGTTCGAGGACTGCTCCTATTGCATGGTTCGATGCGTCCGTGGTTAAGTGAAATTCTTTACTGATGTCGGGATATTGTAGCATGACGTCTGTAGATACTAGTGAATTTTTTAATTTGCTGAATGCTTCTTTTGCTTTATCGTCTAGAGCAATTTTTATTTTGGATGATTGATTTTTGGACATTCAAGAGGGACCCGTCTTAAAAGTATTGCTAGGGGTTTTGCGTAGTCTTTAATGAAACGGCGGTAATAACCAGAAAGTTCAAGGAAGGATCGAAGTTCTTTTATTGTTTGTGGTGATGGGAAGTCTAAAATTGATTTTACTTTTGTTGGATTTGTTTTTAGTCCATTTTGGGAAATAACGAATCCCAAAAATTCTACTTCTGTTTTTAGAAACTCGCATTTGTCTATTTGGATTTTGATATTAGCTTCTTGTAATGTTTGGAAAATGGTTTGAACGTTTTGTAAATGAGACTCCTCGTCTTTGCCAAAAATTTTAATATCGTCTATGTAAACAAAGCATATTTTTCCGATATATTTTCTTAGTATATCGTCTAATACTCTTTGAAAAATCGCGGGTGCGTTTTTTAAACCGAATGGTAGTCTGGTAAATTCATATTTACCGTTGTTGACCGAAAAAGCTGTCTTTCCAATATCAGATTCAACTAATGGAATTTAATGAAAGCCACTTTTCAGATCTAGGACTGTAAAAAAATTATTTTTGCCAAGTTGGGATAGAACTTCGTTTGTGTCTGAGATAGGATAACGATCGAGTATTGTGATTGAACTTAGTTTCCGGTAATCGATGACCATTCTGTATTTTTTTGTGCCAGATGCATCGATTTTTTTTGGTACTATCCAATTTGGGGAATTGTAAGGAGATCGGGAAGGTCTTATTATTCCGTCCTCGAATAGTTTTGCTAATTGTTTTTCGACTTCGTCCTTAAGGGACATAGGGTGAGGGTAATATCTAGAATAAACTGGGTCTTGGGTGGTAGTTCTTATTTCAGCTTTTACTGTGGCAGTATAAGTTAATTTCTCGTCCGGTTCGGAAAAAAGATTTGGGTATAAATTGCATAATTTACAAAGTTTTTCTGATTGTCTATTTGTGAGGTGTTCCGTCCTTATTTGGATATTGTTAATTGATTTTGATTCCTGTTGTTTTATTGCAATTTTTATATTGTTTTTTATCATCATGTAATTTTTTGAAGTGAATATTGTTGCTTCCAATTGTTTTAAACTGTCATTACCTAAAATACCATCAAAGGATTTTAAGGTGGGTAGGATAAAAAATTTAAGGTTTTCGTCTTTCAGTCCGAAAAGATTGATAAGGGTATGGTGAGTTATTTTAATATTTCCTGTTACTGAACTTGCGAGGAAACTTTCGTTGTTGGGTATAAGGTTTTTTGCAAGTTGGGGTTGAATATAGTTCTTATTTGAACCTGTGTCTATTAGGATTTTCAATATTTTTCCATCACTATCCTTGCATTGAAAATAAGGAAGTGTGGAGTTCGTCAACCTAAAAAATGTATATCTGAAAACTCGTTAGTATCTTCATCTGGTATATTGTCCTGAAAAGCATACTGCTGGTAGTAGTCTTCCCATGATTGCTCCTTTTGTCTGATTGTCCTGAGTATATTAGTGTATCGTCAACGGGTTCTATGTGATTAACTCGTTGTTGCTTAAATGGTTGATGCATTTGGTGTGATGGGACTATTGGTCTTTTTCCGGCAAAGGGATTATTAGTAGGTCTGTTCATATAGTTTATATTTTTGGTCCTTTGCGATTGGTCTACGTCCATTGGCACTGGTGGTTTGGGTTGAGTGGGTCTTGGCGGTGGATTATTAAAATAATTAGGTCTAGGTGTTGGTCTGTGAGGATATGCGAAGTTTTGTGGATAGTTTAAATTTTATCGGTATTGAAGATTAGTTGGGTTTTGGTTAATTGAATTTCTTTGGTATAGTGGATATTGGTTATTTGTATTCCTGTTTGAATTTAGTTGTCCATAGCAGGGAGGTAGGTATGCTAAATTCGGGAAAAATGGTTGTGGTTTCTTTGGTGGAATGTGTGGGGTGTTTAGTTTTCGCTGTGAGGGTTGGTAACTAAAAGCGTGTTGCGTCCTGAAATTCTGGTTCTGTAATTTCATACACAATTGGAGTGCTTGGGGTAAGTCAGTAGGTTCTTTTATTCCTAGTATTTTTGGGAGTTCTCCGTTCAGTCCTCTTATGAACGTGTCTAACGCTTTGTCGCGGTAGGTTTTAGTAAGGATTTGTATAGATTCCGGTCCTACATCCATGCATGAAATTTTGTTTAAAATTAGTGAAAGATGTGAAAATACATCCTGGTAGAATTCATTAATACATTTATTGCCTTGGAATAGGCATGACATCTGGTACTCTAAGGTACTGATATCGCGCTTATCACCATAATGTGTGTTTAAACATTTAGAAATTGCCGTCCAGTTTAACGGAGTGTTGTATGATTCTAAAGCTATTTTGTTTCTTATGACATTTAAAATGCCAAAATAACGTGGAGTGCCTTTTTCGCTGTCTTATATCCATAGAATTCTTTCCACGCTTTTTTTCCAAGATGCGAATTCTCTAGGATCTCCAGAGAAATCTCGGAGACATCTAACGACATCTGGTATTCTATCTAAGCCTGCAAGGTTGTTAATATGTCCTGGGTCTATATTCTGATCGGTTATTATTTCATTCGTAGGATGGATGATATTTTCTATAAGAGAAGGTGCTTCTTACAAAATCTTCTGTGAGACAATATTTCTAATAAGGCTTGCTAGTTCTGGGGTTGTTTGGGGGTTGTTTGGTAGTGTTTGACCATTGTTAAATGGTCCTGGTTGTCTAGTAGCGTTTTGCGGAATGGTGGGTGGAGGCGGGACATTTATATTAAGGACAGGAGGCCTAATTAATTCTGTATTACTCATTTTGAAGGCTTTATTTTATTTTACCCAATTAATTTGTTTATTTATTTTTTTTTATCAATCTCTGGAGGGTCCCCCTTAAAGGTGGTGAATCGCAGTGTTGTTTGTTTTATAAAGCCGGAGGGTCCCCCTTAAAGGTGGTGAATCGCGGCCTTGCTTTTACTTATTTATTGGCTGTACAAGCCTTTAGTTTATATAATTTTTTTTTTGTTTAAGTA
Source organism: Ceratitis rosa (assembly GCA_037013455.1). Classification (NCBI taxonomy): domain Eukaryota; kingdom Metazoa; phylum Arthropoda; class Insecta; order Diptera; family Tephritidae; genus Ceratitis; species Ceratitis rosa. The sequence continues at coordinate 6,085,894 of JAWMAG010000015.1, read as the reverse complement.
TTTAATCTTTAAAATCTAAATATTTTACTTTGATTCACAAAGCTATTTTTTTTTTAAATAACTTAAAGTTAGATTTAAACCCTAAGCAGAAATTGATGTATCTTTGCTATTTGGTGGGCGTCTTTACGTCGCCAAAGTGATCTAAGTATTTATATAATTCTTTAAGTCTATTTATGTATTTTGTTTTTTTATTCTCTTTTTTTATTTCTTTGCAATTTTTACTACTTTATTTTCTTTACTTTAATTGCTAAATATGAATTTTGTTTCTTTAATTAAAATATTTTAAGTTTTGTTTTCTTTCACTTTTACTTTTTTTTCTATTATTATTTATCTACAATATCTTAGTCTATGCTTACATAAATCCTAATTTGTCCCACATGTGACTGCTGGGCTGCTCCGTTTTGTACTGCTTTCCGTTTTACTGGCACTTCTTGAGGGCTCTTCGTGAAAGCCGGGTTTAGTAATTTCGCGACGAAATTCCCGTTTTATTTTTTTCGCACTTCACTACAATCGGACGCGACTGGCCGTTGGGCGCCAGTTAATCTATTCTACATTAAATTAATTAAAAATATATAGTTTTTTGGCCGAAGCCGTCTTTATTTCTTCAAAGAAAAACTTAGACTAATTTTACAATATTATTTACTTAACATTAAAGTTCCACGTCACGTTGCGGGCACAGGAGATCGGTTGCTGAGTTGGCGGAATGGCTGCACATGTACCGGCTATTGTTACGTCGATCCGGTGTAGCAGACATGGCATCAGCATTTTATGCGTACTGTTGTTGTTGGTGCGCTTCCATATCGTGGGAAACGTATGTTTGCAGCTTTTGAACGTTATCAACGTTAACTTATACAAGCAAAAACACATAGACCCATAAAAAATAATATATATATATACACAACACACAAAAAAAAAATAAATATATACACACAAACAAAAATAATAATAACCGAAATACTCCTGCAAAAATTCAGAGGAGAAAAATGTAGTAAAGCATATACAGGAAAAGCACAGTTGGTCCAGCGATGAAAATCAAAATAAATGCCGGCGCCGCGACCAAATCAAGTGTTCTAACAACTGAAGCGAGCGATAAACAAATTGTGCTAGCGAGGTATACGGGCGCTCAACCATACGAAATAAGGAGGAAAAGCAAGCAGCAGAGATGGCATCGACAAACGACTGGCCGCGCGTACGTATACAAAGGCTGACAGAGGAGGAGATACGTTCTCACATACCCGAAGCGAAAAAATATAAACGAGGCAGAACAGAGAGGATGTGTACCAGCGAGTCCACAGAGATATTCATACGGGACGAAGGAGATGCAGATAGCGGCAGTGATGATGAAGGAGAATGCTTGGTGCGCGCATCCACATCAATCACAATCTCATCAAAGAGTGAAGATGAGCAGCTGGCGAAGCGACGAAGGGAAATCGATATATCCGAGGAAGACGGTGAAGTGCGTGGCAGAGGCTTCATAGAATATAACAAGCGCATCAACATGCGCTTGCGTATATACAGCGAAGGAGTAGCAACGTGCGACGAACCACAACAACAACCGGCTAAGCTCCATATATGCGAGGCAGGAGAGAACGCAGATACAATAAGCCTAACAGCAAGCGGCGGAATGCTAGAAGTCGGCGATTGGAATGAGTACGCCAACATGGCAGGCGAGGTAGAGCGGTGGCACACAGAAGCTGCAACACCAGACAGGGATCGAACTACTGCCCGAGGCCCTAACTAACGACATTGAGGCGCATATGCAGCATCCAAAGCAGCGACGGGTGAGGCGATCCTTCAAGCGGCACGTTGAAGGTAACTACTACCGCGTGAGAATCACACGGACTGGCCTGGTGACTATAAGTCTCGCAGCGGGAAGTGAGGGGAGGGTGTAAGGACCCCAAAATCCGAGGCTTTTGGAGACCTCACAACAATATATTTTCATAGACATACACTCAAGTTATTTACATTGAGTTTATATACATGAAATAATTAAACTACATATTACATATATATATATATAATTATTATACAAACATACATACTTAAATTATTGAAACATGAATATACATACATACGCTGAAGCCTATAAGCATGTTCGAACATGAATTTATTCGCATGCACATACATACGTACACATAGAATAAGTTGGAAACTGTACGCAGCAATAAATTGTTATTATAAAATAACATTCTGCCTGCGTGCAGAATAGTATTTATAAAAGGCGACGAAAACGCAAAGGAAATTAAGTAGCCTTTGTGTTGTCGTGTCAGTAGGTATACTTTCCCGTGGGATCAACACCACCGGCAAACGTAGTGCACCTGAGGGTTTACACCTCACGAGCATTGATCTATATTCCACTGAGGGTTTACACCTTACTGGAACGAGGGCTGGTGGAGGGTTTACACCTCCACAGCGCCATACGAAAGAAGTAGTATCTGTATTATCATTTGGCATACTTGCCCGTGGGATCAACACCACCGGCAAACGTAGTGTACCTAAGGGTTTTCACCTCACGAACACTTATTTAGCTGTCGTAGAAATATCGAGTAATATATTAAAAACTGTACATATATAGATTGTCCATACCCAATAAATTTGTTGTAACGTACACAGCGCGTTTTACTTTAGCGAACCCTTGGCAAGGCTGAGCTTACCCCAGCCAAGTGGAAAACTCCGTTACAAGGGGTCATGGGGTATTGCCTTGGTTGTGGCATAAATGCCATGCATTGCTGACAAAAATCCGGATTAGTGAATTACTCAGAAAACTACGGATTATTCATACACACATACACCCACTACGATGATGTCAACCCCACCACAGCCCGACTCGTACACTTACCTTAAAGTGCCTGCATGTGACACAGAAGTCTGTTACGGAGGATACGAAAACTGGCCTTCATTCAGGGACATGTAAACAGCAGTGTACATTAATTACCCCAAACTGCCCCTAGTACAAAAACTGTACCACTTAAAGCAGAAAACAAGAGGAAAAACTGCCCTACTCATAAAAAATCTTCGCTCTCAATGATCTCAATTTTACTCTCGCATGGGATGCTCTCAAGCCCCGCTACGAAAATCGTAGAATAGTCGTTGATGGGCAAATCAAGACCCTATTCAGCATCCAACCAGCTCAATCGGAAAGCGGAGAAAGGATGCAAGATATCCAAACTACAATCAACAACTGTCTCTCGACCCTCAAAGCAAATGGAGTAACCACAGAAAGCAGGGACCCGATATTAATATACCTCTGCTCCTCAAAGCTCCCAGATGAAACACTCGCGCTGTGGGAACAGTCACTAAACTCAAGAAAAGAGTTACCCCGATGGTCGGAAATGGACCAACCTCTCACAACAAGGTATGAAGTTATAGAACGGCTTAGCACATACAGACCCAATAAGCCGAAGATCACTCAGCCCAGCTACTTCCAACGGACATCAGCGGTCTTTCCCCATCTCTCAATTATCGGAACAAAACTCAATCGTTCCACACTTAACCCAAAAAGCCCGTTACATGCAGAATATGCAACTCGAACCACTCGATGGCAATGTGTATAAAGTTTAAACAATTGTCCATCCCCGATCGCAATAAATTCGTTAAAGGAAATAAATATTGCAAAAATTGTTTGGCGTGCTCACATACAGAGTGGGATTGCAAAAGCAATTTCACCTGCGTACAGTACCACATCCCGAGTGGCAGTCGAGGTTGAAAAGCCCTGCACATCTCAACAGGCAACAATGTCAGGCAATACTCAGTCTGATAATGAGAAAATACTAACACACTTCTTTTGTAGCAAAGAGAGAACCCTGCTTCCCACAGCAATAATACCTATCCTTCATTAAGAAAAGATAACCCAGATATGGGCCCCCATTCATCGGGGCTCTCAAAAAGCTTTTGTAACTTCTCATGTACAAAAGTCACTTGGTCTACCGGTATCAAAAACCAGTGCAAAAAGTAAAAACCTCTAACAATTTGTTTCTCAGATTTTGAAGCCAAAATTACCTCTCACGCAATAAGAACTGGCACCCCTCGTACTAACTCTGTATGCATCCATCGTGCTCACGATGTCCCAACTGCAGAAGCTCTCACGGAGACAAAAAAAATTTCACAATAAGCTGAGCTCCAAAATTTCTCCAAAGGCATCATCACCCCAAGATGAAAGGCAATTCTCAAAGGACTACAAAGTCCAAAACGCTCTCAGCTCCCCCCAATACACCGTCGTCCAAGGTCCAGTACCCCAATAAAACACATTGTTCACCCTGCCAAAAATTTTCAGACGGCGCCTAGACCTCTTAACTCCTGGCCAAAAACTCACAAGAACTCATTCCGCTGAAACAAAATACATCAAACAAATAATCCATTCCCCAAGAACGGACGCCCGTCAGAACCTTCACAATCTTAACATGGCATAAACTTCTCCACATCTCATACAACAGGCGACTGTGATTCTACGGACAGCTACCATTTTTGTACTATTTTTGACTATTCCATCGTTACTCCACGATAATGATTTATCTGGAACACGTCCAGAAGCTCATTCCAGTCACCATCCCGCAGGCCCGCCGACATGTTGAAGGCATGAAGATCATTCAAAATATTCTAAAAACTGCGCTTACATATACCTACTATTATAATCACTTACCTTATAGTATATACGTACTTACCCAAAATACTCACCTCGAGTTTACTCCCATTTGCAATACTCACCTGCAACTCTATTTTATCCGTCATTAATGCAAAACGAAAGTAAAATGTAAATAAATAAAATATGTATGTAAGGTTAGTTCATTTACATTCGCTCGCAAGAACTCCAAACGGTTGTGTCTTAAATAAATACATACAGTGGCGGACTAAAGTCTACATACGACCCCTTTTTTTGGAATCCCTACCGTCCCATAGTTTTTACAGGAAAAGTATTGATGTAGTCTTGCTTTGAATTTAATTGTAAGACAAAACCGAAAATTTCATATTTGTTCAACATTAACTTTCAATGTTATTAACAAAAAACTCAAAAAAGCCGTTGACAAAAGTGAACATACGTTTCATTAATTTGTTTCGTTTATTACTTCAGCTATTGTTTTCAGCGGTCAAGTACCGTTTTTTTTTCTTTCTATACTTTTCTTGGTATTTGGCTTTATCTTTATTGTTTTCCATCATTTGAAAAAAGAAATACAATCGCGAAAATGTCGTCAGGAACGGAAATCCCGGTGGCTGTGCGAAAATTGGTTATAAAACACAGAAATGATAAGAAAACGTTCGGCGAAATAGCTAAATTGTTAAATTTAAGAAAAGCGACGGTGCAAACAATTTATAAAAACTTTGCAGAATCGGGCTCGTTCGAGAGTAAGCCGCGAAGTGGCCGTCCAAAGAAGCTTACCCATAGGGACATCTCTTTCATCTGTAATAAAGTAAGCCAAAATTCCAAGGTACATGCTACCAATTTGGCCCAGAAGCTAGCTGAATGATCCCAAATTGTTGTGCACTTACGCACAATAACAAGAACTCTTAACAACGAAGGATTCTACAGCAGAACTCCTCGCAAGAAGCCTCTCATAAGCGAGAAAAACCGCGCACATCGGTTGGAGTTCGCTAAAAAGCATCTAAAGAAGGATCATGAGTTCTGGAAAAGCGTGCTATTTACGGATGAGTCAAAATATAACATATTTGGATGCGATGGCAGAGCAAAAGTTTGGAGAAAATCCATTACTGCCATTGCTCCCAGGCACCTTATTTCGACCTTAAAGCATGGTGGTGGGAGTGTCATGGATTGGAGAGCAGTTGCAGCGTCTGGAGTGGGTAAATTGGTCCTTATTGAAGGAAATATGGATCGCTTCGAGTATAAGACCATATTGGAAAATAATTTGAAGCTATCTGTGGACAAACTGTGCCTTGGCTCGAGCTGGATCTTTCTACAGGATAATGATCCTAAGCACACAACGCAAATTGTAAAGGATTTGCTGCTGTATTATGCTCCGCGGCAGTTGCACTCATCACCACCAAGCCCGGACTTGAATATTACATAGCACGTATGGAAAATATTGGAGCGGAAAATTCGAAAACACCCTATAAGTAATGCATCAAAGCTGAAAGAGAAACTTCAAGAAGAGTGGCAAAACATTACAGGAGAAGAGCTGGAAAATTTGGTTTTTTTCAATGTTAGACGCTTGCAAGCGGTGATTGATGCGCATGGTGGCCCAACAAAATATTAACTTAGTTATTAAAATTAATATGATTACCTAGAATAGCTAAGCAAAAAATCGTATGTTCACTTTTGTCAGTGCCTTTTTTCCATTTTTTGTTAATAACTTTGAAAGTTAATGTTGAATAAATGAGAAATTTTGGTTTTTGTTATATACTTGAATTTAAAACAAAACTGCATCATTATTTTTTCTGTGAAAGCTATAGGACGGGTTGAATTCCCAAAAAATGGATCGTATGTAGACTTTAGTCCGCCACTGTAGGTATAAATAAAATTATAAACTGTGTGATTTTTAAACAACCGCATAACGAACATTTCGTATAACGAACACTTTTTTTTAACGGACGAAGTTTCACATAACATCCAAAAAAAGGGGGAAACCTTTATTGCTTGCAAAATTTCTTTTAGTTTATAGCAACGAAACAGGGGAAGTCCGGAATATACGTTAATGTGTTGTCTGTGTTCATCTTTTGTTTCAACATAATTGCATCACTTGTGTTAGTATAATTTACAAGGTGTGTTTAAGCATATATGTTAGTGTTCTAATTTTAATTTTGGTTTTATAAAAGTTACAAAATAACATACTCGCAAATGCCTTCAACAAAAGATTTGGAGAAAAAGAAAAATAAAGGAGCTAAAATAACTATATAAATAAATACAATATAAACAAGGTTTTGGTGTGTCTGGCTTAGGACAACTTATCGAAATCGACGATTTCTACTATCCTCAAGAGACAAGCTTTGGCTAATAACTACAATACAAATTATGGATGATGTTGAAAGATAGCTTCTGATTTGGATTAACGAAAAGCAAATGCAAGGTGACTCAGACACGACGTCATAAACAAACAACACTACACGTAGACAGTTTTTTATTAAAAGAAAATTAGGTGTGCATATACCCACTGTAAAAAAAAATTATTTTATATTTTCTTTTTTCTTTAAGATATATGTATTGGTACATTTTTTACGTTTTAAAAAAATTGAAGTATTTTTTGTAACTTTCTTTAAAATAATATTAACGATCTGGAACGGGTTAATTTATTTGGCATATATTAATATTTTTTTTATATTTTTTGTTTAACGAACATTTTGCATAACGAACGAGGTCCTGGAACGAATTAAGTTCGTTACCCAGGGTCCACTGCATTTAGCCAGCTTATAGCATGGTAAGTTAATTGAATAAGAAGTCAGTTGTTAGTTGAGTTTGGCGGCTATGCATTTTTGTTTATAATTTCGTTTATAGTGGTATTATTCTTCCTCAACAATTGTTGCGTACAATCCATCCTTGTTATCTTATATGCGTGCTTGTCACTTAAAAGATCATTTTCTTTTTGTAATCCGATTGGTACATCATGACAGTTTTGTTACCATTGTCTGAATTTATGACGACTACAGAATCTTTCACTGTTTAAAGAAAGTTTGGTGTTTCATCGTAGCTGTTAAGTATAGACTTATCTTTTGGATATCCTTTTATTATATTTTTATACGTTGATTTTTCCCGCAATACTACATCTCACCGTGTCCTTCTGTCTGTAATCTTCTATCATTTGTGTGCCTAGTTCAAAATCTGCGATCACGTGTAGAGGAGAAAAGCTTCTCTTTGTTACTTGTTTGTCACTTACAAGGTCTTTCATTTTCTTTTTTTAATCCGATTGGTACATCATTACAGTTTTGTTACCTTTGTCTTAATTTGTGATTACTATAGAATCCTTATGTTTTTCATTGTTTTAACTTCTAATTAAACGCATATTTCTAAGAATTTCACACAAAATTTCCCTTAAATCTTTCTGGGATGTTAACATATTTATTTGAACTCCTCGGTGGTTAATACTTCATGCTGCAACTACCCATCTTACAAATCTTCCATCCACAGCAACCTATCTTATCAGATTGCCAAGAAAATGAAAAGTTGTCATCATTTGCTGATGCCGTTACTGACGATTGTCACGCAGAAAATACTCGTGTTTGTATATTCTATTACAGCCGGGTGTTATGGCTGTGCAGCATAAGATGGGTACTTGCAGCATAATACATATAACAAAATGGGCAGAATGGGAGAACTCAAAGTTAACTATGTTCACTGAACAGGTAAACCTTTACTAGGATTCACATATTTTTAAAGCGACTAACTTTGCCGCTGGTCTCCGTAAATCTCCAGTGGAAATTTAAACAACCGCTGAACGAACTTAATCATCTTTTGCGGTGAACATTTCTTTAATTTTACCTTTGACACATGTAATCGACTGCAGTATAGGTAAATGGTAAAACGTAAGACGTGAGACGGTCGACAGGTAAATGACCCATCATCGGCGTACTTGCTTTGGCTGTCTTAATGATGCATACTGTGCTATGTTTTTTGACCGACGCAAGCAAAGCACGAATATGTAGCACGCAGAACTTTTGCCGAACCTCATTAATCGTGAGGTAGTATTTCGGATGGTGAAATTTTTTGTGACAGTATGAGATTTATGAGGTGAGACACATGGTGTTATTGTGGCATAATGATTGGGTGACGTGCCGATTAGGGGAGGCAATATGCTGCATCGATGCGACCGTTTACTCTAATCACTCCATCGGTATCTAGAAACGGTGTAAGTGGATATAAGTGGTTCGCACCTTTTGTTTTGAGCGTAGCTCTTCTAATTCGAAAGGCTTCTTCCTGAATGTGACGATATACGACTCTTTCCGAATCAGTAATATCAGACGCTGTAATTTCTCCAGAACGACGAATACCGTTTTTGGCATTGTAGATGAATCGTAACGCCCAACTAGGGTAACGAGTTGGGCGCAGTTGAAAAAATTCGAAAATTTTGAAAAGTTAATGATATACTCATCTGGTGTTGAGGTGAGAAGCACGGTTTTCTCTCATTAGCAGCACACTCTGTTGCCGTGATTGGCACATCCTCTTTTGGCCACTTGGACTCCGAATATTGCAAAAAGTAGGAACCTTTGAGCCAGCGGCTGTATGAATCGGTCACTCTCATGGGTTCTGCTCGTATGGCGTCGTCGGCAGCATTTAATGACGTGGGCATTGAGACCGTTTTGTGGCTGAAATGATTTCGGCGATTCTACCAGCAACGAATTGTTTGTATTCTCTTGTTGTCGAACGGATCCAAAGCAATACTGTCTTCGAACCACTTCCATAACACGACGCGATGTATGTTGTACTCGTGATATTCCACAAGGCTGCCAAGCACTGCAGCTTGACGTTCTAATCATACCCTTCAAAGGTGCACAACGCTATCTAGCAGTGACAAATGCGACATCGACGGCCTATCCTTTGAATATGCGTGAATAAGCGATGGCTGCATAAGTGCTGGAGCTGGCATCCACGAATACATGCAACTGTACATCGTCTGTTGTTGAAAGCATTAAAGAATAGCATGGGATGGAAGGGCTTGCTACTTTTTGATAGCTCTCCCACCATGAGGTCCATTGTGCTACGAGTTGGTCTGGGATTGGGTCACACCAACCAATCTGTCGTTTCCATAAAGACTGTAGAAGAACCTTCATGCATATGGTGAAGTCAGAACTCAAAGCAATCGGTGAGGTTATTCCAATACATACCCATCACCTTGATGACTGTAGACTTTCCCTCCATATCAATTACGTTGTTTGAGAAATTATAGTCACCATTCGACCTCGCTTGAAAGGTTTTGTTGTTTGTTACAAAATTGCGTAATTTGAACCCTGCGGCAGCAATAATGATTACAACCCTTTGACGAAACTTAAAAACTATTGTTATCAAAGATTGAGCATGCTCCGGACCCTTGAGTAATTCTGAGTTCAGCGAAACGTCCGACGTAGCAGCAGCGGCGTCAAATATAACACGGAGCTTTTCCGCTTTTGAGTTAAAAACCAAGTGGAAAAAGTCATTAGCGTAAATGCATTCGGCTTCAATAATCTGGCGTACCCTTTCGTAACTAGGAGGAAGCTTGACTTCGACATTACCCCATAGAAAACCGACTTCATACCTGTGGCCAAGAAACTTCATTTAATTCTCTAAGATTTCTCTTGCTCGACGATTTTCGTCCGACTAAAACACAACACTGGTGCTACGGACACCAAAATTCTCTACTGAAAAGTATTCGTTTACCAAATTATGCAATACGTGAAGCGACTGTGATTTATATTCGCGAATATGCAGAGTGCTAGGCTGACGGACGGTATTCTGAGAAAGTGAACCATAGGCTTTTTGCACCCAAGACGGGTTTCGACTGCTATTGGCTATTCTGGTGCTACATTGACTACCTCTTGCGCTACACTCACTGTTGACTGTCCCTATGAAAATGGCGGGCTCGGCGTTCACATAACTGGCAATCGGTAACGATAGCAAATGTGCAAATTTACTTTTATTGTCGGAATTACGTCTAGTGTTGACAGAAACCTTACGAGAACTCCAAGAAATAAACCCGGGGTAAATTAGTAAGGACGTAACAGCATATTTGGCAGCACTTTGTAAAACTTTATGCAGGTGCATAAGGTTTTGTCTATGACTGCACTGAAGTTCATTGGTGGTGTCGTTATAAATAGTCAAAAATCTCGGCCAATATTCCGGATTTCCATCGAAGGATGGCAATGGAAACAATTTTGATATGTATACCGACGCGCATACATACAAGCGCGCCGTCAAACCGACGGCCGCTGGAGTACCGTTTGCTATAACGGCAAGTTAACAAACACACACCGCATAACGACCGGGTTGTCAAACGTTAAAAATCATATTACGTACTCTGCTTCTAAAGCCGTATTAGTGCAGGATCGAATCCTACCGTACGAGTATCAGACTGCACTTTTAGCTACTACCACCTACATGCTGCACTCCTACTCCGCCGCTGTCAATGACTGCCCACATACCACTCGCGGCAAAGGCTATATAAACAGTGCTTTGCCAACAGTAAGCTAATTTTGCGGATAATCGGAGCAGATTGGCGAGCAACCCATCTTAGCAGGTAATAGTAAGTAATTTATTAATTATTATTTAACATCATGTAGTACTCCTATTGCCTTCTCTGCTCTCTATTAGCGTTGCAGCCTTGAGGCGGAGTCGGCAATACCTCCTTTCCTAGCTCCTATTGTCACTTCTGTTCTCTATTAATCTTGTAGCTTCGAGACAGAAATGTTATTCCTTTCTCCTCGAGACAGAGAAAACTACTCCCTCCGTTCTGTATTTTCGACATCCGTTATTTCACAGGTGGCTTCGCTTCTGTGTTCCGGACCTTCCGCGTCGTTCCTATAATGACGCTGACGAGACCGCTACACGACATCCGGACAGTTAAGTTTTTGAGTCACTTGGGTAGAATTGAAAGCACACAAGACGGTGAGTTGATTTTGAACCGACGAACCGATAAAATCGCACGGACGTTAAGGAGAGTTACGACGCATCGAATCACGTGTACGAGACTGTATGAATTCACCGCCCAGCGACTTCATCTCGTTTCCGGGTATGTGGGAAACAAAAACATCCGTGTTTTATTTAACCGTTGGGTTAGAGGGTCCCATTGGCAGACTCTGGATCCGCTGACATGACTTAGCAAGGATAAAAACTCTATGCTGCAGATGAAAACCATAAAAGAAAACAACAAGAATTTGCATTATTTGAAAGCAATATCAATTTATTATTAAAAAAAATGTGACTGATATATTACAAACCATTTGAGAGGGTACAAAGGATAAATAATATTATCCTTCCTATTTCAACTAATGGAACAGCACTCTCAAGGAAAAGTGCAGGTGTTTAATTTCTATAAGTTAACACGAAAAATGTTCACTAGTTCGATATAGAGTAAAATTTCAGTTTGTACCATTTCTGTAACATTAAGCAATAAGGGTCACTAAAAATTTGCTTGTATTGATTTCTTATATACTTCATTCAAATGACGTCTCGTAACTTATCTATTGATGAAATCTTTGAAGAGCTAATGAATTTTGAAAATAGCTAGACGATGGGTTCGAAGTTGACGATAATAGGTACAATAGCATTGCAGATCCCGATTTTGACCTTGAGGGAGATGGAAGTAGAGATTTTCAATTCGATTTTGAGCAAAATGACGCCCATTTGGAAAACGTAAAGGAAGATATTAACGTTTGTTTAGAGCAATCAGACATACCTACAAGTGCCACTCAGAAAGGATCATGACATCGCTGTTTAAATCAGTTCTTTCTATTGAAGATAGAGGTTTTTTCAACTTGACCTATCAATTTTATAGTTATAAATTGTTATTGTAGCTGTTTACATCCGCTTTGACGTCGAAATAGCGGGAATTTTGCTTTTCGCATTTTTGAATGCGTAGACGAGTTGAGTGAGGCGCGCGGTGTGACCCAAGCTCAACTCTTCCGAGGCGCAGAAGATTTGTTTTAAGGAAAGCCATTATTTTGATTTAGGTAGGAAGTTATTAGGTAGTTGGGAGGAGCTAGTAAAAGAGTTGAAGTTGGAATTTTTGCAACCCAACTACGACGATCTCTTACTAGACGAGATTAGGCGAAGGACTCAGGAAGCGAATGAGTCCATTGGTGTGTATGTAGCGGCTATGAAGATCATGCTTGGTAGGCTTCAGGAGCCTCTGTCAAAGAGAAGAATGTCAGGATCGATCAGGGCGAATCTTCTTCTGTTCTACCAGAGGCAGTTGATAACAGGACTAGCTGTTTTGGGTAGGCAACTAGAGGCAGTGAGGTCGTCGGTGGATGCTTTTGTCCAGCGATAGTGCTGTCAGGTCGGGAAACGGGAGATAGGCCCCTGGGACAGCAGGACCGGCGGTATAGTGAGGCGAGTTAATAAAGCTACTGACTCCTAGCTGGCAAACGTAGGTATTGAGGTTGAAGGAGTTAGGTTGGCCTTTTCGTTGGTGACGGACGGGCAGGACGAATGCCCTTATTTGGATGTTAGGATTCATGGTTTTTCCTTTAGGGCTTTGTTGGATTCTGGTGCGACCGCAGCAGTATTAGGCAGAATAGATTGACAAAAATTTAGCTCATACGGAATTAGGGTGAGTTCACTTTCGAATTTTTTGAAAGTGACTCTTGCGGATGGAGGTCCTATCTCGGTGCTTTGCTGCCAATCGAGGTGAAGGGCAAGTCGATTCTCCGGGAATACCTCGTGATTCCAGAGTTACCTCAGAGCGTAATCCTTGGCGTTAATTTTCTGGCCAAGGCATGTATTATCCCGGATATCTCGAGTATGAGGTAGTCGTTTTCTCTGCCGGAACAACAACCGTTGGTGGCGATAGTGGACCACTCCATGTTAGGCGAGAGAGTCTAGGGCATAAGGTCAGTTAATAACTTGAGCGTTCCAGGCTATGCCGGAAAGGCTAGGCCGGACCCATTTAGTCGAGCATAAGTTCAGGGTAAAAGCAGGAATTGAACCGGTGAAATAGAGGTATTACCCTGTTGCTCCCAAAATACAGTCGAGTATGGACGAGGAGATTTAGGATATGCTCGACAAAGGGATGATAGAGAAATCACATAGTCCTTGCGCGTCTCCAGTAGTTACGATCACGAAGGAAGACGAGGCGATAAAGTAGAGGCGAGAAAGTAGAGACGATTTTCGGATTGAGGTACCGCAGATTTATTAAAGATTTTGCAGAGTTAGTTAGGCCTCGCACCGATTTAACGAAGAAGAACCGAAAGTTCAATTGGACTGAAGATTGTGAGAGGAGTTTTAGAGAAGCGAAGGAACGCTTGGTGACAGCCCCGCATTTTGATAGGCCTTTTACAATCCAGACGCGTCTGATTTCGGTATAGGTGCGGTGTTAACGCAGATGTTTGATGACGGTGGGAGGGTGATACATATTTAAGTAAGCCTTTGAACAAAGGCGATGACGGTTCTGTGGGCGGTAGAGAAACTGCGACCATATGTTGAGGTTGCCAAGTTAACGGTCATCACTTACCATTATTCACTTATTTGGTTGAATAAGATGAAGGATCCGTGTGGTAGGTTGGTGAGATGGGCTTCAAAGCTCCAGCAATATGATTTTCATATTGTGCATCGGAAAGGCAAGGAACATGTGGTTCCAGATATGCTATCCCGAAGTGTGCCAATTATTGATGAGGTGACTACTTCTGATCCTTGGTTGGCAAAGATGATTCGGCTAGTAAAGGAAAAGCCTTTGTCGTATCCAGCGTGGAGAGTTGAAGGTAGCAGCCTCTACAAGTTTGTTAGGTCGAGATTTACTTCTGTTTATGGCGATTCTCCAGAGTGGAAAAAAGCAAAAGGCCGTGATGGTAGAAACGAGATTCTGAGACAATGCCACGACAGTCCATTGCCAGGCTACCAGGGTGTGAAAAAGACTTTTGCACAAAAGTTCTTCTGGCCAAGGATGAAGTCGGACATTGCAAAATATGTTTGGGAGTACAAAACGTGTCAGAGAGGTGAAACCTGAGAATTCACAGCCAGCTGGGTGTTTGATAGAGAATATCAAGGCAGTCGAGCCTTGGGAAATGATTGGGTCGTCACAAGCCTAACAGTATATTTTAACAGTAGTGGACTACTTTTCCAAATTTCCCTCCTATTACCTTTGAGTACTGCTACGGAAAAAGCAAACAATTGGAGGACAATGTATTCCTCTTGTTTGGAGTTCCTCGGACGGTTGTGTGTGACAGTGGACCACAATTTAGGAGTCGAAAGCTTCGGGGCCTCTGCGGTGTCTATGACGTCCAATTCCGGTATACCGCACACTATCACCCACAGGCTAACTCGGCCGTGAGAATTAACCAGATTATTAAGACAACACTTATGGCTTATATATCAGAGAACCAAAGGACATGGGACCAACAGTTAGCGAAGACAGCATGCCGCATTAGGACAGCGCAGCACAAAGTGTTAGGAGCTGCACCATATTTTGTTATTTTTTTTTAGTAAAATGGCGCTAGAAGGCAGTATGGACTTCATAGACAGTTTAGGAGATCAGGAGAAATTAAATTGTCAGGAGCGAGCAAAAAGGCTTGAAGAGATTAGGACAAACATCAGAACTAGGTTAGAGCAGGCGAGCGAAAAACTTGCCAGGCAGTACAATCTCAGACGACGAGATGTACAATACATGCCTGAATCGGATCCAGCGAATTTTTATGCAACGAAGTTAGCTCCAAAATATATATGGCCGTTTATTGTTAGGATGAGAGTGTCACTGGGGTCATACACACTCACAGATAACTTAGGCAAAGACAAAGGGACTTGGAACGTTAAAGAGTTGAGGCCATATAGGTATTATTAGGATACGGTAGGAGATTTCCGTTTATTTGGTGATTGTTTGTCTATTTCCTTTATTTTGCCTAATTTTCCTTTCTTTCCAAGCGTTGGTAGTGACATCTGTTGGCAAATAGTTGCATAATTTAAAGCCATGGATTGTATTCGGTGTGTGCCTACTCATTGGTATAAGTCTCCAAAAGAAGATGTTCGTCAAAACGGTTCCTCCACTAACAAATATTAGGGAAACGGAATGCTTTGCACGGGTATTCCGTAAAAAGGGGTGTCGCCTTTCTCTTTATACGGCGAAGGGAAAATTATCCCAGTGTACTTTGTGTGCCATGGTGTCGTGCGCTTTACAACCCGGTCCCTTTGGGTAATGGGGGCGGCGCCAAATAATTGGGCACCAATATACACTCGTCTGAGAATTCTGAAAGCCGACAGGTAGCTTGCGTTAGTTCATGCCAGATCAGATTCTCGCAATCTTTGAAAGAGTGCACATCTTTTTTGTCGACGGGCGCTGTGTTTTGTAAAGCATAGATAGCTGTACGAAAAATAGTGTTTTGCCACAAAAAGGCAGCCGAGTTAATAAATAGTGTTTTTTTTTTTAGATTAAAACGTTCGCGTTGTTAGGGTTTGAATCCAGTCGAGGCTCGTGGAAAGTATTTCGTGTGTTTTACTTTTGGATAGTAGTGGAGCTGGAGTTTGACGACATCGTCCGGAGGAGCACCGAAGTCGGGACGCACACCTGACCGAGAAACTGCTTGGTAGGCTTTAACCAACAACCACTGAAGGCACATATAAGTATACCTCTATGTACATACGTATATACGTATACAAATATTGTATAAAAAGTGAAGGTAACAATATGCGGAGAACATTTCTTTCTCGGAATCGGACATGGAATCGATCTTTTCGAGAAAATCGTCCTTACAGTTTAATTTGCCTAAAGTTTGAATTCAAAAACATTAATATAATAATAATAATAAGATAAGATAATAATTAAGTGTTGAAATATTTTCTCGCAATATTTTATATATTAAATAAAAATAAATTTCGTAAACAATTAATTAAAAATCTTATATTGAATCATTTTAAAATTTCAAACGGAGGAAGCCACGAAGTCTAATTTTATATTAAAGCATAAAACGTGTATTAATAAGAAGGGAAAAGAACTGTAAGTCAATTAAGAATTTTTTTTAAGTAAACAATAGCGTCCCTAGATGGAGTTTTCCGTCACAGCGCGGCAATAGTGACGGTGAAATGAAAATTCATACTAAAACAAAATAAGGGCTGATTAAATTGGCTAAAAAGTGCAAACAAGAAGTTTATTTTAGAAAGAAATGTGTTAACTTGCAATTAGAGTAGAAAATTGTTTAAAAATTAATAAAATAAATTGACTCATGTGGAAACAAACAAGGGATGGTAAATTTTATACATTAACATGGGGCTCGGCCGAAAAATACTTCAGCGGTTAAAAAGCGCCAATTATATATATACATATATAACATGGTGATAAAAATGTGGTTTTTTGAAAATTTGTACTTCTTTCGTTTTGAATACAACTAATAAATGTTATTAAAAGTTTTGTGCTTATATATTACACGTGAATTGTGGTGTAATAAGTAAATACATATTTCCTTTAACAGAAAATTTAAGAAATTTATTTAGAATGTAAAGTGCGAAAATATTAACAAAATAAATGTTCACACTATATAAAAATCTACGCTTTTGTATGTATATGAATGTACAAGCATTTGGTTTATATCAAGGATTATCCGAATTGGCATTCACATTGGTAAGAATATATTATTAATAAATCCAAGCTGTCATTCAAAAGTTAATTTTTTTTGTTGGAAAATAAAGGAAAGTAATTAACAAGCCAACAGGGCACGGTGGCTCGTTGCCACTGTGTTTGCCGTGGGATTAAGTGTTCTTGTTGTAAATACTATTCAGGTCAAAATACAATTAACACGAATAACGCCCATCTTATCCATCCATCGGTTGAGGGTAAGCAGTATACTTTTTGCTTATTTGCTTCTAGTATTCGAGTAATGAGATTTCGTCTTTATAATAATTTCGCTGCGTTTGAGCTATCAGTTTATACTTGTGTCATACAATGAGCTCTTCTTGGGATAGTATCAGAGTGTTTGATATTAGTAGCCCTTTGCATGTATGCAACGACTCTTGGTGCACGT
Source organism: Ceratitis rosa (assembly GCA_037013455.1). NCBI lineage: Eukaryota > Metazoa > Arthropoda > Insecta > Diptera > Tephritidae > Ceratitis > Ceratitis rosa. Next base: position 6,068,317 of record JAWMAG010000015.1, on the reverse strand, counting down.
GAAAAAGAAGGGAATCTTTTAAGTATATCTATGCATTCGGTGGTATGAAGAGATTCAATCCTTCTCACTTCTGAGGTGTTAGATGTTTGTGTAGATGATATACTCTAGACGTGGATTTCTTGAAGTTCCACGACTGAAGCTCAAAAAAACCCTAGAAATTCTATGGAATGTGCTGACAGACACTTTTCCTTAGTTTTATGACCCAATACCTTCCACAAACTCAAGCATCAAACGTCAAATTCTGTCAGCGGTAGCGAAACTCTTCGACCCGGCAGGATGGCTATCGCCAATAATGATTATGACCAAACTGCACCTTCAACAACTTTGGATGTTGGCGGTACATTTTCGCAATGTTGCCATTAAAAACAAACTTGTGGAGTCGCCACTTTCATATTAAAAGCATTGAATACCAGCGATCGGGCTTTGGCAAGGCATGATCGTGAAAATAAAATGAGAATTATATTCTTTCTCTAATTATTTCAGATGGTGACGTTTCGTTGGCGGATTAATTTAGAAATTTTTGGATTATGATCTTGTGGCACTCTCCTGCGTAATATACTGATTGCGGTAGGAAATAGCGTGGTTCCATTGCTGCTTGAGAAATAAGTTCAGATTTTGAGAGTTTAAGACGTTTTCTGTGTTGTCAATGATTGGGGTTTTGTGTAGTGGTTTGAGGATTGAATTATGGCGTCGTTGACAGTAAACACAGCAAAATTTAATCTGACATTGGTGCTTTAGGTAAGAGCAGGAAGGGCGGTATGGAAAGATTACTCAGTCTAAACACACTTTCATTACGTAGTTAGAGTCATACAGTTAAAATTCCGTATTAAAAATTTGCTTGCGCTTTTTGTTGGCAAATACAAAGCATTTATTGCAAACTCTTGGGTTTGAATTTTTTTAAATGTGATTTGAGTTTTCCTGGTCGATACTTTACGAGTAGTTCGACCAGTTCTTTTTTGCTCATGAGGTATATGTCCATCTCTGGCCACAGTGGCAGTTCTTTTTCAGAGCCACTCCACTCTCTGATTATATGGAAGGAAGGTCAAGTAGAATTTTTAATTGATTATCAACTAGTATTCTGGGATCTCACTGCTTCCCAACCAAGCGAGGTATTTTTCGTGTTTTTGTTCAACCGACTCGCTGACTTCCGTACAGCCATCTCCCATGAATACTGCTCGTTAGCCTTTAGAAAACTGTCCCAGTTGCTGTCCAATTGTTGAATCTTCATATTGACCAATGCCTCTGTCTGGTCACCAGCCAAGTCCGTTGACCATTTTGCACAGAAAATTTCGAGATTGCTTTCAAAAAATTTTAATAAAGATATTGTGGAATTTGCATTGATGCTGATTTCACCAAGTGTTCTTCCGTCATTTTTGCAAACAGAGGTTTTTATTTTAAAAAGTGTTGGGTGTATGGGTGTATTGGGGTGTAGTCAAGCTTCTAGGTATGATATTACAGTTGCAAGGCCATACTTAATTCCTACTCTTGCTTCTACATCGCGCATCCTGGGAACGTGAGTGCCCCTTGTGCAAGATGCGGAAATAAACCCATGTGGAGCCTTGGGTCATGGCTAAGGAGAGAAAAAGCTTCAGTGGAGTCACTCCGACTTATTCGGCTTAAGGGTCCGCTGAAATCTAATTGCACGTCGGTCTTGAAAAAAGCGGCTCGCTATATAAACGTGTAAAAACATTAAATTTACTCCTAGCGAGGTTGTGCGCCGAGTCTGTTACCCGCCACGTAGAAACCAGATCCAACGAAGAATATAACAACTCCTCAGATGCGATACCCCCTTTCTGTTGACGGCCCTCGCATATAGTTTAGGGATCACGATTTGAGGGCATGCACCTTGAATGACCGGTCCCTTAATTGAGAAAGTGCGGCTGCAAAGCAAGTTGATGTCATCGTATGAATAAACGCTGACATCACCGCCGTCCAAGAAGTACGATGGACGGGACGAGGAACGAACATTTTGGTGTCGAATTTCGACATCCAAAAGCTACGATATTCTACTCGACTTGCATTTCTGCTCTCTGAGAGCATTCATCAGCAACTCGGTATTTGGGAACTGTGGGACGGCATTTCAATCTCCCGTGTGCAGCTGTAACACGAAACGATTGGATTTCGTAAAGGTCGCAAAAACAGCTGGTACGATGAGAACTGCCGTGTCGCGGTGGAGAGAAAACAGATTGCCTACCTCGCAACGTTGCAATCGACCAAGCGGGATGGGATAGATACCGAGAGCTAAGAAGGGAAGCAAGACGCATGTGCAGACAAAGACAGAAAGTGGCCGAGATGCGTGAGTATAAAGAGTTTGAGAAGCTGGCCGACAAGGGTAATGCTCGAAAATTCTATGAGAAGATACGACGACTCACGGAAAGTTTCTAACCCGGAGCAGACTCCTGCAGGACTAATGCTACTAATGCAGAACATATCAAATTTATGGAGGGAACACTTCTCCAGCCTGCTGAATAGCAGTGAAAATGGAGTATCCAGAGATGTTGAACCCGAAACCCCAATCGATGACGGTGGAAACACGTTCTGTTATCTGACCGTGAGCAAGTTCGAATAGCAACCTCTTAAAAAACACAAAGCGGCTGGAGATGAGTCTGCGCCAATTATTGTGGGATAAGCCTCTTTATTATAGCATGTAAGGTCCTGTTGAGCGTATTGTGTGAAAGACTAAAGCCCACCGCCAACAAACTGATTAGACCTTATCAGTGCGGCTGTAGACCTAGTAAGTCGGTAAGTCAACCATTGACCAGATATTCACCATGCGACAAGTCTTGCAAAAGACCCGTGAAAAGAGAATCGACACCCACCACCTCTTCGTCGATTTTAAATCCGCCTTCGACAGAACGAATAGGAGCTGCCTTTACGCCGCTATGTCTGAATTTGGTATCCCCGCAAAACTTATACGGCAATGTAAACTGACGTTAAGCAACACTAAAATCTCCGTCATGATCGGGAAGGAAGGAGCAGCAGAACTGAATAGAGAAGGTACAATCTTCTATAAGAGTGTACAACTGCTTGCGTACGCCGATGATATCGATATTATTAGCCTCAACAACCGCGCCGTGAGTTCTGCTTTCTCCAGACAGTCATCGCATTCGCGACTTGGCTCCCATGTCACTGTTGACAGTCATAACTTCGAGGTCGTAGATAATTTCGTCTATCTAGGAACAAGCATCAACACCAATAATAATGTCAGCCTTGAAAGCGCAGAATCACTCTTGCCAACAGGGGCTACTTTGGACTAACTGGGCAAGTGAAAAGTAAAGTCTTCTCTCGGTGAACGAAAACCAAACTATACAAGTCCCTCATCGTTCCCGTCCTGCTATATGGTGCGGAAGCATGGACGATGACAACATCTGATTAGTCGGCGTTAGGAGTTTTCGAGGGAAAAGTTTTGCGTAAGATATATGATCCACTTCGCGTTGGCAACGGCGAATATCGCAGACGATGGAACGATGAGCTGTACGACAACATTGGCATAGTTCAGCGAATCAAGAAGCAGCGGCTACACTGGCTAGGCTATGTGGTCCGGATGGATACGAATACTCCAGCTTTGAAAGTTTTCGACGCAGTGGCCCCGGTGGAAGCAGAGGAAGAGGAAGACCTCCTCTCCGTTGAAAGGAACAGGTAGAGAAGGACCTGGCTGTACTTGGTATTCCCAATTGGCGCCCCACAGCAAAAAGAAGAAACGAATGGCGCTCTACTCTTTACTCGGCAAAAATCGCGTAAGCGATTTCTACGCCAGTAAAGTAAGTAAGTAAGTTAATGAAGAAGGTGCCACTGCCCACCTGGTTGCTGTCTTATTAAGGTTAAAGGCTGACATCACCGCCATCTATGAAATGTGAAAGACGGGACAAGAATGGAAGAAGGTAAGTGCTTGTGACATTTACTACGGCGGCTATATAAAGGAGATCGAATTTGGTGCCGGGTTCGTGGTGAGAAAGAGACTCCCTCGCAGATTACTGGCATTCACCCCGGTGGATGAACGTCTCACCATAATCCACATCAAAACCAAATCTTTTAACACTACGTTGACTTGCGTCCATGCCCCGACGGAACAGAAGGCTGATTTGACCAAAGATGACTTTTACGAGCGCCTCGAGCACACTTATTAGCGCTGCCTCGCCACGATCCAAAAATTATGTTTGGCGACTTCAACCACAGGGTGGGCTGTAAGAAAAATCAGTCCCCACATCGAAACATCCCCTAAAGCACTGTAGTACTAGATTCTAGTACAACAAAATTTACTAAGCTACATGGTTGTCTCCAGATTGAAAAACTTTTAACCAGATCGATCATATTGTGATAGATAGAATGTATCTCCAGTGTTTTAGATGTGCGTACGTTCCGTGGTTATAACATCGATTCGGACCACTATCTTGTCGCAACGAAGATACGCACGCGCCTCTATGTATCAAAGAACGCCCATCAACAAACAAAAGGAAGGTTCTACGCCGAAAAGCTGCAATTGCAACATACTGGCCAACGGTTTTTTACTTGGCTTGCACATTTGCTTTCTGAGAGCACTCATCAGCAACTTGATACAAGGGATTTGTGGACCGGCATTTTAAACTCCCTATGTACCGCAGCTACGGAAACAATTGGTTTTTGGCAGTGTCGGAAAAACTGCTAATGCGATGAGGACTGTCGTGTCGCAGTGGAGAGAAAGCAGACTTCCTGCCCCGCAACGTTGTGATATTTAGCGACACTACATACATATATTTATCCATACTTACTTACATTCACACATACATACAGAACAATTGTCCGTAAACAAGAATACCGATAAGCAACCTTTATCGTTATATGACAAGAATATGATGGAATACATAAAGCAAGCATACGATTTGATAAGTAACAAAACCTTATGATAACTAAGCTGTAAACATATTTTCAATAATAACTTTATCACCAATCAATTGTAAACATATTTTGCAAACATATTTTCAATAACAACTTTATCAACAAACATTTCTAAACATATTTTAAATAACAACCTTATAAAAAAACAAACAACAGATCACCTAATAATATTTATCAGCAAAAATAGATAATATTAGAAATATTTAGTATAAATAGACATTAGTATAAAATTGTAAGTCAGTTCTGAAAATAAACGAAGTTTGAAAAGGGCTGTTGCTCTTAAATATTAATTTTATTTTAATATTTACTTCAACCGGGACTCATAACTGAGGGCTCAAGCCTGCCTAACTCTTGACTGCAGCCAAATATCCTCAAACTACAGGATAATAAAACATTCCACGGCTTTGAAGAAAAGAATAAAACCAATCTCTGAAAAAGTGAGATATAACGAATTTATGACGCGTAAAAGCAGACCTTGAAATAGCAGGCAGCATAAACCGTTTTGAACAGAACAAAAATCTCTGAAAAATTTAGAAAACAAAGTGAAAAAACTGGATACGTTACAAAGACTTAGGATTGAAAAAAAGCAGAAATCCTACGACGATCACATAAAAATAAACAAAACTACAATGGGGCAACAACTAGCCCAACTAAACGCCCAAATGACCATGTTGATAAACCAGATTCAGCAACAAACAGCAGACTTCACGGAGAGAATAGTTTTGCTAGAACAACAAAACGCTCCGTAAGAATTAGTTTTATACGACGAAGTAAAACAAAATATCAGTGACCCCAAGGATATCAAACTTGAGTTATTCAAACATCCACCAAATTTTGACGGGATTAAAGAACCATACAGATCAAGGAGATCACAGGTTTGGACCTTCATGGAAGCTCTTCCAAAATCATCCAAAATATTATAGCGCCCTGGGAATAATACGAACGAAATCACAAGACCAGCTGCTAATATTCTGACGAACCACAACACCAAATTGAATTTTTAAACAATAATTAACAGATTAGACGATAATTATGCGGACCAACGCCCCTTATACACGTATGAGCTTCCCGACGAAATGAAGGGTAGAAAAATTCTTGAGTTTCATAGTGAGGTTTCTAAGGCCCAAAAATTTAGTTGCCTAACGATGACAATAACGAAGGAATGAAGACATACACTAACCACTAACACTAACATTCATGTGTTAAACTCTAAATATACCAGCAGTACATTGTACAGCCATAACCCAGAAAATTTTGAATCAGCATACGCGGTAGCCTGTACCATTTTTCACGACAACGTGAGAGAGGAGTTTTAGACGCAGCTCCGACCTCTACACAAACGCCAACATCATTCAAACCAGAATCGACCGCCACATAGAGAAGAGAGGGAGTACAAGCCAAACGAAAAGACACAGAAGAATAACTACCAACTAAGAAATTTACGTCAACATCAACAACAACAACCCACACCTATTCCAATGGACGTAACCTCCACTCGAAGAACAGGGATGACGCCAAAAGAAGGCTGAAATTAGTTTAATTGACTATAGTTTGAAGTATCAATAACAGAAGACTTAAGAAGTAGAACCAAAAATTCATTACACAATAAATAATGAAAAATTTAAAGACAAAGTAGAAGAACTATGGAAAAAATTAATAATACTAATGGAAAATTGCCACAATACAAGCAACTATCTAGACTGAATTATTGGGTTGCCCAAAAAGTAATTGCGGATTTTTCATATAGTCGGCTTTGACAATTTTTTTGAACGGCGGTGACTCTGTAATTGCATTCCTTCTTTTGTCAGTTATTAGCTGTCACTTTTAGCTCGCTTTAGAAAAAAAGTGCGCGAAATTTTGTTTACATTTGTTTGTTTGGCGTCAATTTTAATATGGAGCCCACAAAAGAGCATTTTCGTCATATTTTACTTTATTATTTCCGTAAAGGAAAAAACGCGGAGCAGGTTGCTAAAAAGTTACGAGATGTGTATGCAGATAAAGCCTTAAAAGAAAGACAGTGTCAAAATTGGTTTTGCAAATTCCGTTCTGGAGATTTTTCACTTAAAGATGAGCCACGTTCAGGTCGGCCAAGTGAAGTTGACGATGACTATATCATGGCTTTAATTGAATCGGATCGTCATGTAACTGAGCGTGAGATAGGAGAGAAATTAAATATACCAAAGTCAACCGTTCATTATCACATAAAAAGTCTTGGACTCGTAAAAAAAACTTGATATTTGGGTACCACATGAATTGAAAGAATTTCATTTAACAAACCGAATCAACGCTTGTGATATGCACCTTAAACGCAACGAATTCGATCCGTTTTTAAAACGAATCATAACTGTAGATGAAACACGGATTGTTTACAATAACGTCAATCGAAAACGATCATGGTCCAAGCATGGTGAACCAGCTCAAACCACTTCAAAAGCTGATATCCACCAAAAGAAGGTTATGCTGTCTGTTTGGTGGGATTGGAAGGGTGTGGTATATTTTGAGCTGCTTCCAAGGAACCAAAAGATTAATTCGGATGTTTACTGTCAACAATTGGACAAATTGAATACAACCATCAAGGAGAAGCGACCAGAATTGGTCAATCGTAAAGGTGTCGTATTCCATCATGACAACGCCAGACCACACACATCTTTGGTCACTCGCCAAAAACTAAGAGAGCTTGGCTGGGAACTTTTGATGCATCCACCATATAGCCCTGACCTTGCACCATCAGACTACCATTTATTTATTTAGATCTTTGCAGAACTCCTTAAATGGTAAAACTTTCGGCAATGATGAGGGTATAAAATCGCACTTGGTTCAGTTTTTTGCAGATAAAGGCCAGAAGTTCTATGAGCGTGGAATACTAAATTTGCTGGGAAGATGGCAAAAGGTTATCGAACAAAATGGCAAATATATATTTGATTAAAGTTCATTCTAAGTTTTATTAAAAATGCATTTACTTTCTTTTAAAAAATCCGCAATTACTTTTTGGGCAACCCAATAGAGGACACCGTATGGACAAAACAATATCCATATCCCATGTTCGATCACGACTTTGTCAAGAATGAAATTGAGAAACTTTTAAATAATGGTGTAATACAACCAAGCAAAAGCCCATATAATTCACCTATATGGACTGTTCCAAAAAAGGGCACCGATGACCAAGGGAAGCCCAAGCGAAGAATTGTTGTTGATTTCCAAAAAATAAATTCTCATACGATTACTGACAGATATCCAATTCCAGATATTAATATGACAATACAAAACATTAGAACAGCAAAGTTTTTTTCACAATAGATTTAAAATCAGGCTTTCATCAAATATTTATTATAGAATTTGATCGAGAAAAGACAGCATTCTCTGTCTGAATTTTTAAGAATGCCATTCGGATTAAAGATTGCACCCTCAGTCTTTCAACGATGGAACACCTTCGGATAATAATCAACGCATTACATAATGCAAATATGAAAATTTCTGACGAAAACTCACATTTTTTCCAAGATACATCCGAATACCTTGGACATATTATAAAACATAATAGGATATATGGTATACCAGGTGTGTTTGTTGAAGTGTGCCGGTTTTACTAGTAGATGTCGCTAGCAATATGTATAAATTTCTAGGATTTGGCATGTATGTAATTTTTTTCTATTGACAATATTATTAACCTACAAAAATACTCAAATCACATTCCGCCAAAATAATAGCGTCATATTTGTTTACCTCAGTGAATATGTCGAGTTTCGTTCCAAGTAGATCGCATTTGCGGCTTTCATTGCTTTTCTTATTTCATCAAAAGAAAAAAGCAGTTGAAGCTCACCGGTTGCTGGTAGAAACTTATGGTGAACAAGCTCCAGTCATTAGAACATTTGAGACATGGTTTCGTCAATTTAAAAGTGGAGCTTTCGATTTGACAGACAATGAACATCCTGGTGCAGCGAAAAAGTTCAAAGACGAGGAATTGCTTGTTGATCCAACCCAATCGCAACAAAAATTGGCAGAAACACTACATGTGACTCGAGGAGCAATTTGCCAACGTTAAAAAGCCATGAGAAAGATCCAGAAGTATGGAAAATGGGTGCCACACCAGCTGAACGACAGACAAATCGTGAAATGCTACTTCAACGATTCGAAAGGAAATCTTTTCTGCATCGAATTGTCACGGGGGACGAAAAATGGATTTATTTTGAGAACCCGAAGCGAAAAAAAATCATGGCTTTCCCCTGGTGAAGCTGGCCCATCGACTGCGAGGCCAAATCGCTTTGGCCGTAAGACAATGCTCTGTGTTTGGTGGGACCAGTGTGGTGTGGTGTACTACGAGTTGTGAAACGGTGAACATGGATCGATACCGACAACAAATGATCAATTTGAATCATGCGTTGATCGAAAAACCGTCGGAATGGGCCCGAAGACATGGCAAAGTTATCTTGCAACATGACAACGCGCCGTCTCATACCGCTAAACTGGTGTAAGACACATTAAAAACACTTAATTGGGAAATATTATCGCACTCGCCGTACTCTCTAGACCTCGCCCCGTCCGACTATCACCTTTTCGCATCGATGGGACACTCTCTTGCAGAGCAGTACTTCGCTAATTTTGAAGAAGTCGAAAAATGGCTCGTCGAATGGTTTGCCTCGCAAGAGAAAAAGTTTTTTTTGGAATGGTATCCATAATTTGCCCGAGAGATGAGCGAAATGTGTAGAAACCAATGGTCAATACTTTGAATAAAAAATTTCTGAGATTCCCCTGAAAATTAAGTTTTTCTTTACCGAAAAAATCGGCAAACACACCTGGTAAAAGAAGAAATTATCTCCGCCTTCCAAAACTATAACCTGGTGCTAGCCCAAAATAAGATAAACGACGTAACTTCTACAAACGAACAAAGAGAAACTGCCACACAAGCACATAAACGTGCTCACAGGGACTACAAAAATAACACGCCACAAATATTGTTGTCCCTTTACTGGACCAATATTAAATAAATGTGCCGTAAACTACTCGTAGGCTATGAAATATGTCTACAGCACAAATACGAAAGACAACCAAATAAACATCCTACTGGAAAAACTCTAATACCTACACAAGTAGGAGAGTACATACAAATGGACATAATCCATATTAACAATATGCTATATCTTAGTCCAATAGATAGGTACTCCAAAAGATTGTTGTTTACGAAAGCTAAATCCAAAGAAGTACTAACACAAGTGTCCCAAATACTAAGGATCTCATGACTGATAACGAAAGTATATTTAACAGCAAAATTCTTGTACAGCCGTCTACAAATAACGCACTCCGTTACGTCTGTACATCATTCGACATCAAACGCTCAAGTTGAACGAATACATAGTACCCTTATTGAATTTTGCCAAAGTTTAGCTGCAGAAAATAATACAGATCCTGCCGACGAGTTATTTAACGCAGTTCGCCAATATAACAAGACAATTCACTCCGCAACTGGATATAAGCCCGAGGACGTATTCCACAATCGAGAAAAATATCCTGATATTAAGGACATACTCGAGGATAAACAAGGAAAAATACTCAGATAGAATAATAAAAAAGGAAAACTATAATATACAAGCCAGGTGACATAGTTTATAGTCGAACAGATCGACGAAATAAACTCGCAACAAAATACAATAAACATAAGGTAAAGGAAGATCGTGGTGAGACAATCCAGTATGGGTGAAAACAATACGCAAAAACAGTATAAGAAAAATTAGCACACCATGCAACTAATAGGCTTCCTAATTTTAACAACAGTTACATACGGATTTTGTGATAAAATAACAAACTTGACTGGTAAGAAATACGTACTTACTGAAGTACACGTAGATACTGTGTATAACTATGAGAGTTCATCCTTTATTTACCATGTATCGAACTTATCTATAATATTGGAGCCATACGAAAGAATTATACGAACTAAGTATGGAGACACTCAAACTGAGGAAAAAAATTATTAATCGATAAAATAGAAACTCTGAAGTCACAATTAATACCATCCGAGTCTCGTGCCAAACGTGCCCTCAAATTTTTAGGTTCTGTGTTAAAATTTGGAATACCAGATCACGATGATCTTGTCGAAATTAAAACAGGACTGAACCATCTTATTGAAAATAATAATAAGCAAATAAATTTATTTTTGATCAGTCAGTATTTACATATTAATAACTATTACAAATACCATTAACTTTACAAAAACAGGACTTTTCTTTTCTGGCACACTTAATTTTAGAGACATACAGCAAGTAATAAATATCGAAATATACGATATTCCAATAATAAACGTAATAGAGTATTCTGACATTCACATATGTACTTTTAATAATGCTATTATTACAATCTATAAATATCCCATAATAACAAGCAAATGTCGAATGTATAATATAACCCCACTAGCATTTAAATACGGATAATACCAACTTTATAATGGATCTGCTTTGTGTAATAATAATTTGTTGGAAAAACATCAAGACGCAAAACCACAATATACCATATATAACTATATAATATTTCGGCCGAGCTCCTCCTCCAATATATCTATATACACATATATATAACATAATAATAATTTCATCAATTTATCAAAATGCAAAAACTATGTAGGAACACATATCTGTAAAAAAAGAACCAAATGATAATTGTACTATCGGTTGTTTGCCCGTTGTAATGTTATCCAAGAAAATAATCTTCCTTTACAAACATTAGATAATGACAATATTTTTATCGACACACATGGAACGGCATTAGGGTAAATAGCCCACATTTTATCCAATTCTATTTCAATACAACTATTCATAATAAAACTTATATTTATCATAAACAAGAAATAAAAAATGTAATGCATGCTCATCAGAGTGAAAAGGTTAATGTACTAAGAATCTTAAACTCCGAATAAGATTATAAATGTATAAATTATTTTTACCAATTGAAAAACATCCTTGGAAATTTACTTTATATCTAACCTTAATAATAATTATACTAATTTTAGTTAGATACTTAATTATAAAATTATATACATATCGCCAACTACAATTAAACATCAGACGCTAAAGAAAGTTCGAATTAGCTTATTTAACCGAGTTGCAACGTGTGCAAAACCTGAGCCCTTTGAAATGAGGACATTTCATTTTTAACACGGGGGAGAGTAAGCGACACTACATACATGCATTCATATATTCACACATACATAGATTATAATTGTCCGTAAACAAGAATACCGATAAGCAACCTTTATCGTTATATGATAAGAATATGATAGAATACATAAAGCAGGCATACTATTCGATAAGTAACAAAACATTATGATAACATATTTTCAATATGTAACAAAACATTATGATAACATATTTTCAATAACAACTTTATCACCAAACAACTGTAAACATATTTTATAAACATATTTTCAATAACAACTTTATCAGCAAACATTTCTAAATATATTTTCAATAACAACCTTATTACCAAACAAACAACAGATCATCAAATAATATTTATCAGCAAAAATAGACACTATTAGAAACATTTAGGATAAACAGACATTAGTATAAAATTGTAAGTCAGTTCTGAAAATAAACGAAGTTTGAAAAGGGCTGTTGCTCTTAAATAATAATTTTATTTTAATTCGACTTTAACCCGGACTCGTAACTCGATCGACCACAATATGTGCAGGGTGAGATCGATACCGAGAGCTGAAGAAGAAAGGAAGACGCGACAAGAAAAGGAGATCGCTATAAGCCGCTATGTCTGAGTTTGATATCCCCGCATAACTTATATGGCTGTTTAAACTGACGCTAGACAATACCATAAACACTGTCAGAATTGACAGACCTTTCCTAGCCGTTTGATAGCAAACGAGGTTTCAGACAGGGTGATTCCTGATCGTGTGACTTTTTCAACTTGATACTAGGGAAAACTATATGAACTGCAGAGCGGAACAGAGAAGGTGCAATCTCCTATAAGAGTATACAATTGCTGGCGAAACGAATGGTTTCCGCTTGCTTTAAGACCGATGCCCGCTCCAAGCCGCACCGGTGAACAGACGCTGCATTTAGCCTTCAGCGGACCCTTAAGCCAAATAAGTCGGAGTGGCTACTTTGAAGCTTTCTCGCTTTTAGCTTTGACCCAAGACTCCACACGGGTTGGTTACCTCATCTTGCACAAGGGTCGCTCACGTTTCTAGGGTGCGCGACGTGGACGCAAGAGTAGGAATTGAGTATAGCTCCGCGACTGTAACTACGTACACAAAAGCTTAACTACACCCCATTAATTAGGAATAAACCCTTTTTTGTTTTTCACACTTGTATATATATATTCGTAAGAGTATGTATATATTATTATATTAAGTAATAATTTTGCACAAGTTTTTGAGGTTAATAGTATTGTTTGAGCTTGTTTTGCACTATTATTTCTTTTTGCATATACTTTTTTTAGCGTCTTTGAGTTTTTTGCTTAATTTGCTTTTAATTTTTATAAAGTTTTATATAAATTTTGTATCAAGTTTAAATACTTCCTATTTGTATCACGTCCGTTGGAGAAATATCTTCAACTGTGTTTATGTCTTTTTACATTTATGTTATTTTTTAACTTTTTGTGGACTTTTTTCTTTTATAAATATATATAGCTATATGCAAATATCTTTTTAATTCGTTTGTTAGTTTTCGCAAGATTTTTGTTTTTGTTTTAAATTTTCACTAAATTAAAAATTTTTTTTATTGAAAGTTTTTACCGTTACTGACTATTCGTGCCCTTCCTTCTTGTATTTTTGTTTTGGATAACAAGTTTGCCCAGTGCATGACACAATTTATGTCAACCATGCAAAGTATGGTTCAAGACATAATAAAGGCGCAAAACCAAATGCTCCAAGATCTGTGAAAATGAGTGAACTCAGGATTTGCTTATGGAATGCTAATGGTGTAAACCAGCATAAATTAGCACTCAAATTATTTTTACAGACCCACGAAATTGATGTTATGGTTATATCTGAAACATATCTCGCCCAGAAGTATAATTTTTATATCCCTGGATTTAAGCTGTACAACACTAATCACCCAGATGGCAAAGCACATGGTGGCACAGCTATACTCATAAGGAACCGTTTAAAGAATAACTTTCTTAATTCCTTTTCACCAAATTGGTTGCAGTCAACTTCGATCACTCTTACTTAGCTGCGAGTTACTGTCCGCCACGTTTCGTAATAACAGAAAAACAATTTAGCGACTTTTTTATGACTCTAGGAGATAGGTTCCTAGCTGGAGGTGATTACAATGCGAGGCATACTCATTGGGGATCGAGGCTAATTAACCCGATTGGCGTCAGTTATATAACACGATCATAAGTACCAAAAATACCCACTTACTGGCCTACGGACTCAAGGAAATTACCTGACCTGATTGACTTTGCAGTCACTAAAAACGTAGATAGGAGTTTAGTATTTGCTGAAACCTGTGCTGATTTATCTTCTGAACATTCCTCAATAATCAATAAGTTGAACGAAAAAGCAATTGATAGTGAGCATGCTTTTCGACTTACTACATCAAGAACTAACTGGCTTAAATATAAAAAATACATTAGCAGTCATATACAGACCAATCCGCAAATTGAGAGAGGAACTGACTTTGGAAACGACTTACTTGTATTTAACAGTATACTGGCAACTGCAGCAACCCGATGCCCGATGCAAAAAATCCTTTTTAAGGTGGCAGAAAACAAACTAAAAAAAGCATTAGTATACGAAGAAGAAAGAAATATCAAAAACCTTATAACGTCTTTGTCTCCTAACGTTTCTACTGAAAATCTCTATGGAAAGCTAGCAAAAACCTTAAGCCTCCAGTAAGCACTGAAGCACCGTTGAGAATGCGTAATGGTTCATGGGCAAGAACGGATGAAGAAAAGGCGTCTTGTTTGGCAGAGCACCTCAGTACAGTATTTCAACCAAATACTGCTACATACGAGGGTTGCTATATATATGTCTGGCCAAATAATGAAAACACGAATATTTATCAACGAAAATGGTTTTATTGTTTTTCAAAATATTCTCCATCAAGATTTATACACTTTTGCATGCGCTCAAGCCAATTTTCGAAGCACTTTTTCCACTCCGATTGAGACACCTCCAACACAAGATTTTTGAATGCTTCAACAGCATCTTCTGGCGACGAAAATCGTTGACCACGCATTATTTTCTTGATGTGTTGGAATAAAAAGAAGTCATCGGGTGCCAAATCAGGGCTGTACGGCGGATGACCCATCAATTCGACGTTTTGTCCGGTCAAAAAGGCGCTGGTTTGAGCCGATGTGGGAGAGCTCGCACTGTCATGGTGCACAATGATTCGTCTTGTCTTGTTCGTTTTTCGAATTTCTCCGAAGACTTCAAGCAAACAAATGGTGATGTACCACTTAGAATTGACCGTCCTACGTTGCTTAAGTGGATCAGTCGCCACATGACCAGTTTTGACGAAGAAACAGGCGACCATTTGCTTCGAAGTGCTTCTTCCACGAACAGCTTTCGTTGGATTCGGTTCGTCTTGGAAGACCCACACGGTCGATTGCTGTTTTGTTTCGGGCTCATACGTATAGATCCATGATTCGTCACCTGTGACGATCTTATAAACATCTTTTGAAGCACCGCGATCGTATTTTTTCAGCATTTCTTTACACCAATCCAAACGAGCCTTTTTTTGAGCGATTGTCAAATTGTGCGGGATCCAACGAGAACAAACCTTTTTTACGGCCAGGTGTTCATGCAATATCGAATGAAGGCTGGTGGGAGAAATGCATAGGCATGCCTCTATCTGAAGGTATGTATGTTACATGCATTATCAGTTCACGTACGGCATCGATGTTTTCTGGCACAACGGCTGTTTTTGGACGACCTTCCCGGAATTCGTCTTTGAGCGAGCGTTGTACCAGTTTTTCACAGTGCTATAGGATGGTGCTTCATAGCCATACACAGATTTTAGTTCATCAATGCACTCCTGTCGTGATAATCCACGTCGAATGTTGTGAAAAATGATCGCACGGAAATGTTCACGAGTCAATTCCATTTTTTGGCCGAGATGAATTTTTTAATTCCCTGTAAATAAAACAATTCACGATTAAATGACAAAACGTTCTGAGTGATGTTATGCTAAAAAATGTCAAACTTTCCAATGGAAATGTCAGATTGCACCTGGCAACACTTAGTGTTGCCTAGGCCAGAAATATATATAGCAGCCTACGTATAGTACACATTTGTCACCGAACCATACTGCTCCTAGATACACTGTTACTTGCGGAGCATCTGTGTCTGAACTGAAATACACTATTGCCGCCTTAGATCCAAAAAAATCTTCAGGAGACGATCATATCTCACCAAAAATGCTAAAAGAAAAGAATTGCCAAGCATTGCTCTCGTTTTTCTTGCAAAGCTTTTCAGTGCCATTTTGATGCTAGGATATTATTCACAAATCTGGAAAAAGTCGCAGATAATTATGATAGCTAAACCAGGTAAAGACGCAACCCTGCCGTCATCATATAGTGCTGCTATCAAAAATTACTCCTTTCCTCCATCAAAATGATTTTATTCCTACACATCAATTGGGTTTTCGGGAAAAAAACGGCACAATTGAAAAAGTAAATCGTATAACAAACGAAATAAGGAAAGCTTTCGAAATGCGAGAGTATTGCTCGGCCGTTTTTCTTGATGTGGCGCAAGCAATTGACAAAGTGTGGTATGATGGCCTCATTCATAAAATTAAAAAAATCATTACCTAACACGTTCCACAATATCCGTGAATCATACTTATCCAACAGGTGATTCACAATAAAAGTAAATGTATACATAACAGAAGAGTGTCCAATTACGGCAGGTAGTTCCGCAGGGTAGTGTTCTTGGACCAATATTGTACATACTGTTTGCCACAGATATTCCTACAAGTGACGAAGTAATTACGTCAACATTTGCGGATGATACTGCTATACTAAGTCGACATAAATGCCCCATTACAGCCACAAAAGTGTGGCTAGCGAAATGGCGCATAAAAGTTTATGAAAATATGTGCAAACACATAACTTTTACATTAAGGCCAAAAACGTGTCCTACTGTGAAGCTCAACAATGTATCAATACCGCAAGTTGACGAAATTACATACCTCGGAATCCACTTGGACAGACGCTTAACCTGAAGACGACACATTGCAGCTAAAAAGCTGCATCTTAAACTCAAATCTGCCAGTTTACATTGGCTTTTAAACAAGAAGTCTGGACTTAGCCTTAGCAACAAAGTCCTCTTATATAATGCAACAATAAAACCGATATGGATGTATGGGATCCAGTTATGGGGCACAGCTTGCACGACGAATATAGATATAATTCAAAGATTCCAATCGAAAACGTTAAGAGTAATAACGGACGCACCATGGTACATGCGTAATGAAAATATTCATAGTGATCTAAATATACCTACCATCAAGGAAGAAATTGAAATCGCAGCAAAAAACTACTTTGGTTAACACCTTGGCCCATGCAACAAGTCAAACTCGCCTGCGGAGAAGAGACAAAGCAGCCTTCTAAAGAGCATCGCCAAGCCAGCAGCCCATTCCTACTAATGGGCTTTATGTTTTAATTTAGTTTAAGATTTTATTACTTATTGTTAGGCTCCCGAAGTCGAAGTAGATTCAATAAATAAATATTAATGTTTCAAAAAAAAAAGTTTGCTTATGGTAGCCATAGCAATGTTTATTTGTATTTAGATATTAAATTTTTTTATTAATTATCTTTATCTTTAATTTTTATGATTTTCGATTTTTAATATTAGTATTCAGTTATGGTCTATGGCTGGTATTCACGCCTTGATGGCTGATGGTTAGTTTTGGAGTGATTAAAAATTAAAGGTGTTGAGATCAAAAAGCCTACGGGGAACGGATCATCATTTCTAATCTTCTAGCCTTTGTTGGTCTACCTTAACTCTTAAGGGCCCTTGTCCTCAATATAATACATTCATAAACGTTAGCGAACGTTAATTTATATGCATATTAGAGCATACCCGTCCCCACATTCCATAATAAACAAGTTGATTCTTGGTGGCCATGGCAAAAATCCCAAACTAATCATCGTAGCTGATCTACTTCGCCGGGCCCGAAATATGGCTGCCTGTATTACTAGACTGCAGCACAAAAAAATAAGCTCGAATAGCAATAGCCGGCTTAAAAAACTACAAAGCGGCTGAAGCTGACGGCCTACCGGCAACGTACGTTTTCCATGTCCATGGGGGCTTTTCCAGCCATGCTAATACAATTGAGGAGTCTGTTCACAAAATAAGTTCATCTGATGGCAGATTTAGGGAGGATCGGATCTGCTTTACTAGTTTGGCTAGTAAAACTGCGCCGCAAAGTTTCAGCTTAGGGAGAGAGACGGTTTGTAAGGGGGCTACTTTACTCATGGATGCGAGTAAGTGGGATGTAGTAGCTTCACCTTGCTGGAAACGTAAATATACGCAAGCGCAGAAAGCCTTCTCGGAAGCATCTGAGAATCCATGTAGCTGAATGGAAATGTTTGGGCTGAATTGCACCCATCGTGGTATCCTTATCTCTTCGATTGCGGCGAGATTTTTCCTGAAGGTGTTCCGTTTTATAGTGAGATCGGCTTCAGGGTTTCGTCCCAGTCTGTTCATTCTATCCATAGTTGTTGGAGAAGAGTTTTCGCTGCTATCATTATGGGCACTAGCCATCCTGCCGGGTCGAAAATGTCCTTTCTTTGTTACTCGAATAGTTGGAGAGAGTTTTTGTTCTACCGCTTCCATTTGCCTTTGAGTTTTTTGTTGCCTGTTTAGAGGTATAGGGCTGTTCTTCATCGACTGTCACTTGAGTATTAGTAACGTTTCTGAGGTTTGGGAGCTCGCTGAGTTATGGAGAAGGGAGTGGTGACGTCTTTGGCAGTAAACGCACGTATAATTGCTTTTGCAATCTTTCTCTAAATGCGAGTACTCCAGGCAATTTTTGCAGTAGTTGTTGTCTTTAATGAATTTATTCCGGTCTGAGACGGAAATTTGACGCACGTTGTCATCGAGTGGTTTGAATTGCATAGTTTACTTGAAACTTGCATTTTGTTTTGAGTGTGGAGCGATTGGGTTTTGTACCGATAACTGAGTGTTGGGGGAGGGACCGCTGGTGTCCATTGGAGGTACCTGGGCTGACTGATCTTCGGTATATTGGGTCTGTATGTGCTGAGTCGCTCCACGACATCGTACGAAGCTTCTTCGTTCTCTTTGTGGGCAGGGTGAGTGTTTAACAACGTCTTTATTTGGACATCAACTACGATTCTTTTATTTTCGTAGCGTGCTTTGAGTGCATCCTAAGCTAACGAGAAATTGTGGTCATTAAGAAGGTAATTTTTGATGAGGAGTGCAGCTTTACCTCTTGTTTTCTGCTTCAAGTGGTATAATTTCTAAATTTCGGATAATTAGGGGTGGTCGATGTACACTGCTGTGGACATGTCCCTGAATGAGAGTCAATCTTCATATCATCCATAGAAGATTTCTGTGTCATATGCGGGTACCTGGAGAAAGCTGTGAGCCAGCTTGTGTTTGGGGGGGCATCTTTGTAATGGGGGAGTTTGATCGGGAGGAGTCCATATTTTGTTGAAATTGGCCAAGTAGCTTACTTATCCAAATTTTCGTGGTCTCGTAGGCCTCTGTGTATGCTGAGCGTTTCTTTTCATCTTCCACGTTGCTCATCTGTAGGTTTTGGTTGGCTGCCTCCACTAGTTCCATGTGGCTTTCCAGATGGTCCTTGAAAATTTTAAGGCCTTCTTTGGAGTGCGTCTCTTCACAAGTGCTCCACCATTTACCGCAGAATTTTTCCATCCTATATAGCTCGTACAAAAATTTCTTTTGCAATTGGGAGAGTTCCTTTTCTTCCGCCTAGGATTTCGAGCGAGTTCGAGGCCCTGTAAGGGGTTGGAGGGTTTGGGGTTTCTCCATTTTGTCATTGTGGCAAATTATATTTTTAAATTTTATTACAAAATATTTATTTACATTGATATGTATATAAATGAAATGGGGTGTAGTCAAGCTTCTGGGTATGCTGCTACAGTTACGAGGCTATACTTAATTGCTACTCTCGCGCACCCTGGAAACGTGAGCAACCCTTGGGCAAAAGAAGGTAACCAATCCGTGTGGAGCCTTGGGTGACGGCTAATAAGAGAGGAAGCTTCAGTGGATACACTCCGACTTATTCGATTTAAGGGTCCGCTGAAGTCTAATTTCAGCAGCTGTTCACCAGAGGTGCGACTGCGAGCGGGCGTCGGTCTGGAAGCAAGCCGCTCGCTATATCAATGTGTAAAAACTTTAGACATACTCGCCTAGCGCGGTTGTGCGCTAGGTTTGGGACCCGCCACGTAGAAACCAGATCTAATGAAAAAGTTAACAACGCCTTGGATGAGATACCCTCTTTCTGTTGACGACCCACGGAAATGAATTAAGGATCACGATATGAGGGCATGCACCTGGAATTTCTGGTCCCTTAATTGGGAAGGTGCCGCTGCCCAGCTGGTTGATGTCCTCGTAAGAATAAAGGCTGACATCACCGCCGTCCAAGAAGTGCGATGGATGGGACAAGGACGAACGCGAATAGGTTTGTCACCTCCACTTTTTATATTTACAATATGTATGTGCGTATGTACATACGTATTGTACATACATATGTATACCTACAGTGGCTGTTGGTCAAGCGCCTACCAACAACCACACACGTCAACAAAACAAACTACCGCACAAAAAGAAGATGACAAAACTAACAAAGCGACCGGCCAGCTTAGTGAAGACGGCGTGGGTCGCTAGCTATGTACACTAACAAAACTATGAAAAGATCGACGCTGGTATAAACAAATGCACGACAACAATTAAGCAACGATATAAAACAAAATAAATAAAATATATTTTTGGGGTGCACCCGAGGTGTGGTCCAACCAAACTGGTTACGAACCCACTCGCACTACTCCCGTGCTGCCGGGGGTAACTTTAACCCGCCTGTATGACTGGGCTCTGGGTGCGGGATGCTAGAGGGATGGGTGAGGACGAACGGAGGGAACGACACTGTCGGCACGACAATAAAAACGTACGAAAACAATAAATGATAGTTAGCAGTTGCTCGGTCGGGTGTGAGTACCCAACTTCGGTGCTCCTCCGGTGATGCCGCCAAACTCCGGTTCCGCCACTCTCCACACAAACGACTTCGTCCTGACACAAAACTAGGCTTCCACTGCCTCCTGCTCACTAACACTGATTTTCCCTTAGCCTCGACTGGCCTTACGCTTATAAAATTTTATTTTGTTTTTTTTTTCTTTCACTAATATATATACACGCACGCCTGCGCAAAAAAAGATGTTCACTTTCTTGTAGATTGTTAGAATCTGATCCGGCACGCACTTACGAACCAGGCCGCAAGCTACGCGTCGGCCGTCAGAATTCTCAGGCGGGTGTTTATTGATGCCCAATCATTAGGCGCCGCCCCCATTACCCAAAGGGACAGAGTTATATAGCGCACGCCACCATGGCACACCAAGTACACTGGGATAATTTTCCCCTCGCCATATAAAAAGAAAAGCGACACCCCTTTTTACGGAATATCCGCGCAAAGCATTCCGTTTCCCTAATATTTGTTAGTGGAGGAACCGTTTTGATGAATATCTCCTTTTGGAGACTTATACCACTGGGTAGGCACACACCGAGTACAACCGTGCCAACAATTCATGGCTTTGAATTAGACAATTATTTGCCGACAGATGCCACTGCCAACGCTTGGAGTGAAAGGAATGTTAGGCATAACAAAGGAAATGAACAAACACAAAAGAAGTTTTTGTTGCGACCAGTACGCGACAACCCCTTCCTCAACGAAAAGGAAGGAATCTTCCTTTTGGTCAGGGAACGGAAATCTCCTACAGTATCCTATCAATCCCTATATGGCCTCAACTCTTTAACGTTCCAAGTCCCTTTGTCTTTGCCTAAGTGATCTGTCAGTGTGTATGTCCACGGTGACACTCTCTTCCTAACAATAAACGGCCCTACATACTTTGGCGCTAACTTCGCTGCATCCGACAGCATAAAATTCTTCCTCCACACTAACTCTCCAGGCATATACTGTACATCTCGACGTCTGAGATTGTACTGCCTCGCAAGCTTCTCACTCGCCTGCTCTAACCTAGTTCTAATGTTGACCCTAATCTCTTCGAGCCTCTTTGCCCGCTCCTGACAATTTAATTTCTCCTGATCTCCTAAACTGTCTATGAAGTCCCTACTGCCTTCTACCGCCATTTCCCTACCGAAATTCACAAAATATGGCGTAGCTCCTAACACTTCGTGCTGCGCTGTCCTAATACAACATGCTACTTTCGCTAACTGTTGGTCCCATGTCCTCTGGTTCTCTGAAATATAAGCCCTAAGTGTCGTTTTAATGATCTGATTGATCCTCCCGGCCGGATTAGCCTGTGGGTGATAGTGTGCGGTGTACCGGAGTTGGACGCCATAGTCACCGCAGAGGCCCCGAAGCTCTCGACTACTAAATTGGGGTCCATTGTCACACACAACCGACCGAGGAACTCCAAACAAAAGAAATACATTGTCCTCCAATTGTTTGCATACGCTTTTTGCCGTGGCAGTACGCAAAGGGAATAGGAGGGGAAATTTGGAAAAATAGTCCACTACTGTTAAAATATACTGGTAGCCTTGTGATGACTTCACTAAAGGCCCTACCAGATCTACACAAATCATTTCCCAAGGCTCGACTGCCTTGGTCCTCTCTATCATACCCCCAGCTGGCTGTGAATTCTCAGGTTTCACCTGTTGACAAGTTTTACACGCCCTAACATATTTCGCAATGTCCGACTTCATCCTTGGCCAGTAGAACTTTTGTGAAATACGCGCAAAAGTCTTTTTCACACCCATATGGCCTGCTAACGGATTGTCGTGACATTGTTTTAAAATCTCACCTCTACCATCACGCCCTATTACTTTTTTCCACTCTGGTGAATCGCCGTAAACAGAAGGAAATCTCGACCTAACAAATTTGTAGAGGTTGCCACCTTCAACTCTCCACGCTGGATACGACAAAGGCTTTTTCTCTACTAACCGAATCATTCTTACCAACCAAGGATCGGCAGTAGTCACCTCAGCAATAACTGGCACACTTCGGGATAGCATATCTGGAACCACATGTTCCTTGCCTTTCCTATGCACTATATCGAAATCGTATTGCTGGAGTTTCAAAGCCCATCTAGCTAACCTACCACACGGATCCTTCAACTTATTCAACCAAATAAGCGAATAATGGTCCGTGACAACCGTAAACTTAGCGCTCTCAACATATGGTCGCAGTTTCTCAACCGCCCACAGAACCGCTAGACACTCCTTTTCGGTTGTCGAGTAATTTCGCTCTCCTTTGTTCAAGGACCTACTCAAATAAGCTATCACCCTCTCACCGTCATCAAACATTTGCGTTAACACCGCACCTATACCGAAATCAGACGCGTCTGTCTGGATTGTGAAAGGTCTATCAAAATCCGGGCAACTCAAAACCGGAGCTGTCACCAAGCGTGCCTTCGCTTTTCTAAAACTCCTCTCACAATCTTCAGTCCAATTGAACTTTCGATTCTTCTTTGTTAAATCGGTGAGAGGCCTAACTAACTCTGCAAAATCTTTAATAAATCTGCGGTACCAGGACACTGTTCCTATAAATGACCTCACTTGCTTTACGTTCTTCGGTACCTCAATCCGAAGCATCGCCTCTACCTTCTCGGAGTCTACGTGTAGACCGTTCTTGTCCACCACGTAGCCCAAATATTTTAACTCAGACCTACAAAAATTACATTTATCCCTATTTAATCGGAGCCCTGCACTAGCTAATCTATCTAAGACAATCTTCAAAATCTGTAAATGCTTCTCAAAATTATTTGTAACGATGATAATATCGTCTAAATACACAAAAACATGAGGTTCTACCTCTGGTCCTATGACCGAATCTATAAAGCTCTGCCAAGTTGCCGGTGCATTATGCAAACCGTATGGCATCCTCTTAAACTGAAATATTCCTCTACCTGGTACCGTGAACGCGGTGAAGGGCCTTGACTGCTCTTCCACCGGAATTTGCCAATAAGCAGACTTAATGTCCAGACTGGTCAGAAACTTGGCATCCCTTAGCTTATCTAAGGTCGCCGACACATATGGAAGCGGGTAGCTATCTTTCTCGGTACATTTGTTCAAAACCCTATAATCTACACAAAACCTATATGTACCGTCTTGATTTCTGATCATTACAACTGGAGACGCCCAAGGACTATGTGATTTCTCTATCACCCCTTTGTCGAACATATCTTAATCTCCTCGTCCATACGCGACTGTATGACGGGAGACACAGGGTAATAACGCTGTTTCACAGGTTCAACTCCTGCTTTTACCCTGATCTTATGCTCGACCAAATGGGTCCGGCCTAGCCCTTCCGGCATAGCCTGGAACGCCCCAGCTATTAGTTGACCTAATGCCCTAGATTCCCTATCACCTAACTCGGAGTGGTCCACTATTGCCACCAACAGTTCTGGTTCCGGCCGAGAAAACGACCACCTCATTTTTGATATATCCGGGATAATACCCGCCTTGGCCCAAAAATCGATGCCAAGGACTACGCCCTGAGGTAACTCTGGAACCACGAGGCATTCCAGGGGAACCGACTTGCCCTCCACCTCGATTGGCAACAAAACCGAACCTAACACCGAGATATGACCTCCATCCGCGAGAGTCACTCTCAAAAAATTCGAAACTGAACTCACCCTAATACCAAACGAACTCAATTTCTGCCAACCTAGCCGACCTATTACTGTTCTGGTCGCACCAGAATCCAACAAAGCCCTAAAAGTAAAACCATGGATCCTAATATCTAAATACGGGCGTTCGTCGTGACCGTCCGTCACCAACGTAAACGCCAACATAACCTCTTCAACTTCGACACCTACCTTTGCCAGCTGGGAGTTAGCAGGTTCACTAACTCGACCTACTAGACCGCCTGTCCTGCTGTCCCAGTGGTCTATCTCCCGTTTCCCGATCTGTTGTCCGACCTGACAACCCTATCGCTTGACCGTGAATTCCCTATTCTTTCGTCCGACCTACTCTCTCTCACAGGCCCTGACCTGAAGGGGTTGTGGTTTCGCCCACCACCGGAAGTTGAACTTCGTTGGGTACGCGGGGAGCCACTCGGCTTCGCTGCACACCTCGGGCAGTCCCGCTTCATGACTCCAAGTCTACCGCACCCGAAGCACTTTATCCCCTTCCTACAATCCGCTGAAATGTGGCCAAACCGCCTAAAATTTAAACATCGGATATTTGACCCCGGCCTAAAGCTATCAACTAGGTCTGGCTCCGCTACAGCCGCGACCTCTACACCAGCCGAGACATAAGCCAAGTCAGGTTTCAACAAACCTTTGGCCTTATGACTCGGAGGAGGGACAAAAGCATCCACCGATGACCTAACTGCCTCTAGTTGCCTATCCAAAGCAACTAGTTCAGAAACCGACCCTATTGTCACCAGTCCCAGCTGGGTCTGGTAGAATGGTAGGAGATTCGACCTAATCAATCCTAACATCCTCTTTTCCGATAAAGGCTCCTGAAGTCTACCAAACATGACCTTCATAGCCGCAACATAAACACTGATGGACTCATTCGCTCCCTGAGTCCTTCGCCTAATCTCGTCTAGTCAGAGATCATCGTAGTTGGGGTTCAAAAACTCCAACTTCAACTCTCTTACCAGTTCCTCCCAACTACCTAACGACCTCCTAACTGACCTAAACCACAAAAGAGCTTTTCCTACGAACAAATCGACCGCCCCTCGGAAGAGTTGAGCTTGGGTCACACCGCGTGCCTCGCTCAACTCCTCAATCCGTTCCAAGAATGCGAAAAGCGACATTCCCGCTTTTTCGCCGTCGAAGTGGACGTCCCACTTCGACAAGTTTATCGGCTTCTGAGACTCGGCTGTCTCCTCAACGACGCGTCGTACCTCCACGGGCGGGGGTGCTATCGGGTCCGCACGAGTGGCACCCGAGCGCTCTACCGAGCCGATTTCCTTCTCATCGGCTTCTTCGCTACCGACTACCTCCTGTAGTTCGGCGAGATGGAGCAACAACTTGCTCTTCAGCTCCATCTGCTGAGTCATCTCGCCGTCGCTTCCCGGTCTCGCCCGTCCGATTCGCGAAAGGCACCATTCGATCTTTGCCATCGCTTTCGCTCCTTGCGATGGCTTGCCTCCACCCGAAACCGATAAAATTAAATTTTCTACCTCCTCCAGTTTCGATTCGACCGCTGTCCTATCCTCGTCGAAACTGAAGGGGTAGTCCTGAAAGAGGTTTACCGAACCTCTTTTTTCTATTAACCGTGATGCCATAAGCGACTTACGCATGGCTTCGACCGTACCGACTGGAAGGCCGCGTGCCTCCATCTCGTACGCGAGCTCATCCTGCGCTAAACGATTAATCTCCATTTTTAAAAAACGTTAACTCAAAAGGAAAAAAAAACAAGAAAAAACCAAAAAAGAAAAATATTTATTTAAAGAAAAAAAAAATAATAATAATAATAACTTAATAAAAATCAATTTTTAAAAAAAAGCTATTATCCTAATATTTTTCGGGTTGCCCTATACTGGCTCAACAAAAGACCCTAACACGAAAACAACAAAAGAGCCTAACCACAAGAAACACAAAAAAAAATTAATAAAAAACAAATATATTGTCTACGGTGACAACACAGTAATTATACAAAACACAAAAAAATTTTTTTTTTTTTTTTTTTTTTTTAATAAAGAAAAAAAAATTATTAATCGAAAACAATAAAAAGGACAACAAAAATTCTTGATTAACAAACAAAAACAAAAAAAACACAACCTAATTTGCAACGATCACTACTGGTCACTTTCGGACCAGTCTCAGCACATTTGACCAACAATTTTCTACACCTAGCTAATACTCCAATACAATATACCGCAACGCACACACAAAATTGCAAATTTACAAAACGGAACGGACTCACCAAATTCCTTTGTACTAAATATATTTCAATCAATCTGCCGACGGGACTGAGTTCGACCCCCAATCTCTTCTTTACTTCCACTATTGAAATGCCTAACTAACAAAAAGAAAAAAAAATAGAAAATTGTTAAAAATTATAAAAACAAAAACCAACAGCACAAAGCACCACTCAAAATTCACTGAAACAAAAACCACAAAATTTTTCAAAGTAAAGATCTTTATATATTGGGCCCCACGTTGGGCGCCAATTTGTCACCTCCACTTTTTATATTTACAATATGTATGTGCGTATGTACATACGTATTGTACATACATATGTATACCTACAGTGGCTGTTGGTCAAGCGCCTACCAACAACCACACACGTCAACAAAACAAACTACCGCACAAAAAGAAGATGACAAAACTAACAAAGCGACCGGCCAGCTTAGTTAAGACGGCGTGGGTCGCTAGCTATGTACACTAACAAAACTATTCGCAAGGAAGGAAAACAACAATAAGTGAATTTTACTAACGCTGGTATAAACAAATGCACGACAACAATTAAGCAACGATATAAAACAAAATAAATAAAATATATTTTTGGGGTGCACCCGAGGTGTGGTCCAACCAAACTGGTTACGAACCCACTCGCACTACTCCCGTGCTGCCGGGGGTAACTTTAACCCGCCTGTATGACTGGGCTCTGGGTGCGGGATGCTAGAGGGATGGGTGAGGACGAACGGAGGGAATGACACTGTCGGCACGACAATAAAAACGTACGAAAACAATAAATGATACTTAGCAGTTGCTCGGTCGGGTGTGAGTACCCAACTTCGGTGCTCCTCCGGTGATGCCGCCAAACTCCGGTTCCGCCACTCTCCACACAAACGACTTCGTCCTGACACAAAACTAGGCTTCCACTGCCTCCTGCTCACTAACACTGATTTTCCCGCTCTTAGCCTCGACTGGCCTTACGCTTATAAAATTTTATTTTGTTTTTTTTCTTTCACTAATATATATACACGCACGCCTGCGCAAAAAAAGATGTTCACTTTCTTGTAGATTGTTAGAATCTGATCCGGCACGCACTTACGAACCAGGCCGCAAGCTACGCGTCGGCCGTCAGAATTCTCAGGCGGGTGTTTATTGATGCCCAATCATTAGGCGCCGCCCCCATTACCCAAAGGTACAGAGTTATATAGCGCACGCCAACATGGCACACCAAGTACACTGGGATAATTTTCCCCTCGCCATATAAAAAGAAAAGCGACACCCCTTTTTACGGAATACCCGCGCAAAGCATTCCGTTTCCCTAATATTTGTTAGTGGATGAATATCTCCTTTTGGAGACTTATACCACTGGGTAGGCACACACCGAGTACAACCGTGCCAACAATTCATGGCTTTGAATTATACAATTATTTGCCGACAGATGCCACTGCCAATGCTTGGAGTGAAAGGAATGTTAGGCATAACAAAGGAAATGAACAAACACAAAAGAAGTTTTTGTTGCGACCAGTACGCGACAGGTTCTTGTGACATTTACTACAGCGGCCATATAAATATATGTGGTGTGAGAGAGACTTCGTCGTCGAGTACTGGCATTCACCCCGTTGATGAGCGTCTCGCCACAATCCGCATCAAAGTGAAATTTTTCAAAATATCGTTAATTTGCGCCCACGCCCCGACCGGAAAGAAGGACGATTTAACCAAAGATGCCTTTTATGAACGCATTGAGACTGACCGACTTCGCCGGGGCCCGAAATATGGTTGTGTGTAGTACAAGATTCCAGCATAAAAAATGCATCCAGTCACTTAGCTGTCCCCTGATCAAAAAACACAAAATCAGATCGATCATGTTGTGAGAGATGGAAGACATGTCTCCAGTGTTCTTGACGTGCGCACACTCCGAGGACCCAACATCGGCTCGGACCACTATCTTGTTGCAGCGAAGATACGCATGCGCCTCTGTGTATCGAAGAACGCCCGTCTACAAACACAAGGAAAGCGACGTCGAAAAGCTGCAATCCCAACAGACTGCCGAACGATTTTCAACACCGATGCCCAGAGCTTATTAAATTTATGGAGGGAATCCTTGTCCAGCCTGTTAAAGGGCAGTGAAAATTAAACACCCGGAGATAGTGAACCCGATACCCTAGTCGACGACGATTGAAAAGACGTTCCATTACCAGACCATGAAGAAGTTCGTATAGCAATCGAGCTATTCAAACATGGCGGTGAAGAGCTGACAAGGTGCATGCATCAGCACTTTGCAGAATATGGTCGGACAAAAGCATGCCCGACGATTGGAATCTAAGTGTGCTCTGGCCAATCGATAAAAAAGTCTGCGTCAATTATCGTGGGATAAGCCTCTTTAATATCGCCTATAAGATCCTGCCGGGCGTATTGTGTGAAAGACTAAAGCCCACCGTCAACAAATTGATTAGACCTTATCAGTGTGGCTGTAGACCTAGTAAGTCGGTAAGTCAACCATTGACCAGATATTCACCATGCGACAAATCTTGGAAAAGGCCCGTGAAAAGTGAATCGACACACACCACCTCTTTGTCGATTTTAAAGCCGCCTTCGACAGCACGAATAGGAGCTGCCTTTACGCCACCATGTCTGAATTTGGTATCCCTTCAAAGCTTATACGGCTATGTAAACTGACGTTAAGCAACGCTAAAATCTCCCTCAGGATCGGGAAGGACCACTCCGAGCCGTTCGAGAACAAACGAGGTTTCAGACAAAGAGACTCTTTATCGTGTGAATTTTTTAATTTAATGCTGGAAAAAATAATATGAGCAGCAGAGCTGTATAGAGATGGTACAACTTTCTATAAGAGTGTACAGCTGTTGCCGCCGATGATATCGATATTATTGACCTCAACAACCGCGCCGTGAGTTCTGCTTTCTCCAGACTGGAAAAGGAAGCGAAGAATATGGGCAAGACAAGCGACTTGGCTCCCATGTCACATGATAGTCATAACTTCGAGGTCGTAGATAATTTCGTCTATCTAGGAACAAGCATCAACACCAATAATAATGCCAGCCTTGAAAGCGCAGAATCATTCTTGCCAACAGGTGCTAATTTGGACTAAGTAGGCAATTGAAAAGAAAAGTCCTCTCTCGGTGAACGAAAACCAAACTCTACAAGTCTCTCATCGTTCCCGTCCTGCTATATGATGCGGAAGCATGGACGATAACAACATCTGATGAGCCGGCGTTAGGAGTTTTCGAGAGAAAAGTTTTGCGTAAGATTTATGGTCGTCTTCGATTTGGCCACGGCGAATATCGCAAACGATGGAACGATGAGCTGTGCGAGTTACACGACGACATTGGCATAGTTCAGCGAATCAAGAAGCAGTGGCTACGCTAGCTAGGCCATGTGGTCCGGATGGATACAAGTACTCCAGCTTTGAAAGTTTTCGATGAAATACCCATCGGTGGAAGCAGAGGAAGAGGAAGACCTCCACTCCGTTGGAAGGACCAGGTAGAGAAGGACCTGGCTGTATTTGGTGTTTCCAACTGGCGCCACACAGCAAAAAGAAGAAACGAATGGCGCAATACTGTTAACTCGGCTAAAATCGCGTAAGCGGTGTCTTCGTGTTAATATGTGTAGAAGTTACGTTTTGTGCTCGCTTTTATTTTTTAGTTTTATTTTTAAAAATCTACAGTTTTATTTAATTTTGTACACGCTTTTGTGTATGTAAATATGTTTGTGCAGTGTTTTCTATTTTTTACATTTTTTTTATTATTATTTGTGTATGTATGTATGTACATATATGTATTTATGTATATATTTTTTTTTGTTTGGTTTATATTTTTAACTGCTTTATGTTTATAGATGTATGTACATACATATACATAGGTATATGAATATACATATGTATATATATTTTTTTTTTTAAGTTTTGTACAGTTTTTTGTATGTAAGCTTCGAATTTTTTTTAGAACTTTTAGATTTTTTTGCACAATTATTTTTTTGATATGTATAGAATTTTATATGTTTTATATGTTTTTTAATTTTGTATTGTATGTTTTGGATGAATGTATCGTATTGATGTTTTATTTTCCGTAGCACAGCAATGAAAATATGTTTGCACACCTTTTTTTCCTTAATATGAATATTTTGTATATATGTATATAAATGCTTTTTTATGTTGTATGTTTTACGTAATTTTGTATGTATGTTTTTATGTGTGTATATGTAGGTACGCCCAAAGCAACTTTGTTATTTATGATCTGTCTAATTTATTTTTTTACTGCACTTCTTATTGTAAATAACAAATATATACGATATTTTTTTTCTTTTTCAGCACAGTTTAATTAAGTTATATATATTTGTATGTATTTTAATTAGGGGTATGTAAAAATGCATATTTGTCAGAGGTAAGTTTTTTTACTAATATATATATTTGTAATTTGGAAATTTTATGTATTATATGTTTTGTATTGTACGGTTTCTTTTATTTATTTTTTTCAGCTGCACTTTTGCATAATGGAATTGTTTATGTTCATATAATAATATGTAATTGGCACTTTGTAACCGCTGAAGCGATTTTCGGCCGAGCTTCTTCTCCAATTTGTGGTTTTTCGTCTTGATGTTTTTCCAACAAATGGAGGGACCTACAGTTTATACTAAGCCGCCTCCGAAAGGCTGATGGTTTTTTTACGAGGAGCTTCTATCACATGTCCAAAATACACTCGGAGGGGTGGACATTCCCTGCCGAGGGGTGACCGTAATTTTAATTTTTTATTTAAATTAATTTTCCATAACTTTTGGATGTTGGAACTGGGATATTATCCCGAACCTTCCGAATGTCAGTACGCAATGCTAACCACTCGGCTATGTTCATATTAATCTTAAATTATATATGTACATATTTCCAATTAAACATCATTTTTTTTTTATGTTTTCACCACCACTGTATGTTTGTTTGTGTGTATTATGTTTTTAGCACTACTCAAAATACATTATTTTTTAACATTAAACTTTGTTTACGTATATTTTATAAATTCGTGGCTTTTCGCTCGCCTTTGTTTATCTCTAAGGATAATTAATTTTTATTATAATTTGTTCTTTCCGACAAACGGGTTTCGGCATCATGTATAAATATCAGCTAATTGCTGTATTTACTTATTTTTTGTCTACTTAAGTGAAACCGCATACTTTTCTTTTAATATATGTAGATACATTTATGAGTTATTTATTCCTTTTATCTTATTTTATTTCAATACTATTTTCAGCGCACAACTTAAAACTACCATTACATGCATATTTATTGACATGATTTTTCTTCTTTTAGAGTAGTAACGGAAGTAGGGTTGCTGGTGAGTATTTTATATAGGAGTAAATTCATGGTGGGTAAGTATTGGAAAGTAATAGGGCCCGTTTTCACAATGTCCGATTAACGTAACCTTTAATCGGAGGATAGCTAACCGTCAGATAGGCTGATATGACACTTTCGTTTTCGCCAAGTTCTGGTTACTTAACTTCTGGTTAGTTTGATCATTGTGAATATTTTGAGGTAAATTCACAAAAATTTGCGTTGTGAATTCATCAAAACTGCATGACAGCTTCTATCTGCGTACATTTTTCTATACGCTTTGGTTGAGTAATTTTTAAGATCTTCCGTGATCTCTTTTATTTTTTTTTTTAATTTTATTTTTTGGTTATTGAAAAAAATGTAATTTAATAAAATTTATTTCATATATTTTTATTTGAAAAAAGGTTTAAAATTACATGTACTAAATTTATATAATATACTAGCTTTTACCCGCGGCTTCGCTCGCATTAAATCCATCCAATAAGAGATCATTATATTGGGTTGCCCAAAAAGTAATTGCGGATTTTTTAAAAGAAAGTAAATGCATTTTTAATAAAACTTAGAATGAACTTTAATCAAATATATATTTGCCATTTTGTTCGATAACCTTTTGCCATCTTCCCAGCAAATTTAGTATTCCACGCTCATAGAGCTTCTGGCCTTTATCTGCAAAAAACTGAACCAAGTGCGATTTTATACCCTCATCATTGCCGAAAGTTTTACCATTTAAGGAGTTCTGCAAAGATCTAAATAAATAAATGGTAGTCTGATGGTGCAAG
This sequence comes from Ceratitis rosa, assembly GCA_037013455.1. Taxonomy (NCBI): domain Eukaryota; kingdom Metazoa; phylum Arthropoda; class Insecta; order Diptera; family Tephritidae; genus Ceratitis; species Ceratitis rosa. The sequence continues at coordinate 6,035,302 of JAWMAG010000015.1, read as the reverse complement.
GTCAGGGCTATATGGTGGATGCATCAAAAGTTCCCAGCCAAGCTCACTTAGTTTTTGGCGAGTGACCAAAGATGTGTGTGGTCTGGCGTTGTCATGATGGAATACGACACCTTTACGATTGACCAATTCTGGTCGCTTCTCCTTGATGGTTGTATTCAATTTGTCCAATTGTTGACAGTAAACATCCGAATTAATCGTTTGGTTCCTTGGAAGCAGCTCAAAATATACCACACCCTTCCAATCCCACCAAACAGACAGCACAACCTTCTTTTGGTGGATATCAGCTTTTGAAGTGGTTTGAGCTGGTTCACCATGCTTGGACCATGATCGTTTTCGATTGACGTTTTTGCAAACAATCCATTTTTCATCTCCAGTTATGATTCGTTTTAAAAACGGATCGAATTCATTGCGTTTAAGGTGCATATCACAAGCGTTGATTCGGTTTGTTAAATGAAATTCTTTCAATTCATGTGGTACCCAAATATCAAGTTTTTTTACGAGTCCAAGACTTTTTATGTGATAATGAACGGTTGACTTTGGTATATTTAATTTCTCTCCTATCTCACGCTCAGTTACATGACGATCCGATTCGATTAAAGCCTTGGTATCGTCATCGTCAACTTCACTTGGCCGACCTGAACGTGGCTCATCTTTAAGTGAAAAATCTCCAGAACGGAATTTGCGAAACCAATTTTGACAATGTTTTTCTTTTAAGGCTTTATCACCATACACATCTCGTAACTTTTTAGCATCCTGCTCCGCGTTTTTTCCTTTACGGAAATAATAAAGTAAAATATGACGAAAATGCTCTTTTGTGGGCTCCATATTAAAATTGACGCCAAACAAACAAATGTAAACAAAATTTCGCGCACTTTTTTTCTAAAGTAAGCTAAAAGTAACAGCTAATAACTGGCAAAAGAAAGAATGCAATTACAGAGTCACCGCCGTTCAAAAAAATTGTCAAAGCCGACTATATGAAAAATCCGCAATTACTTTTTGGGCAACCCAATAGTACAAACGGATCAATATAAAGAATATATTTTATTGCTTGTCTGAGATTATCTATTTGAAAAAATTACTACATGCAATGAAGTTTCAAATTTCAAAGTATACTTTATTGAATCAATACAACAAATATTAAAATATATATGTCACTATAAAGAAAATAAATAATTCAGAATGGTAACAATTGAAAATATAAAATGCAGATTATTAGTCAAGGATATTTCTATAAACTATATTGTACGTTTTTCCGTTGGGTGTAAATATTTGTAAATTCCGGGCATTAGACACACGCGAACAGGCTACATATAGTTGACCATGAGAAAAGCATGACTTTTCTAAATGCACTCGTGCTACCTGTAATGTCTGTCCTTGTGCTTTGTTTATAGTTACGGCAAAGCTAAGTTTGACGGGAAACTGAACTCTTTTAAATTGGAATGGAAGGAATAATTGGAATCCGAGGTATGATTACACTTTTTCCTTTACCGACACCTGTTAAAATAGTAGCACCAAGTATATTCTGTCCCAATTTCGTTATCCGAAGTCGTGTTCCATTACATAGCAGATGAGCATTTAAATTTGGCATAAGCATTACTGGTACATTTAGTTTCAACTGAAGCTTATGTGATGGTACACCCGACAATTCAAGTGAATTTAAAAACTCTACAGGATATGAGGTACTTAATTCTGTATCCATAATTATATCCATTGATAAATATTCCACCATTTCCCCTTCCACCTCTTTTAAAATGTCATTGTTGATTCTATTAACTACTTCATTTTTTGGTGCTAATATTGCTCTTGCGCACAGCCACTGATCACAACCCAAATTCTGTTGCAATTCGGGAAAAACATGAGCAATGAGATCCACATCATTTTCTACTAAATTACAAAATTCTCTTGAAAGTGATACGCAACCTTCAGCATCAACATCTAAACGACCATCACCAATTTTCAATAACATTTCAGCATAAAGTCCAGAATCCACGTCATTATGAAGATGCACTCTCATATTTGTTTTTAGGCTCAGCTTTTCAACTCTCGACCATAAGCTCGATGATTTTAAGCATGCTTGAATTTCATCTGCTGGTGTTCCCCTCTGAATAACTGGAAGGGTTTGACGAAAATCACCAGCCAGTAAAACTACCATTCCTCCCATTATATCTGTACTATCCCGCAGGTCCTGAAGAGTCCGGTTTAAAGCTTCTATAGCCTTATTGTGAGACATTGTACATTCATCCCACACTAAAAGCTTACATTCTCGCAGCATCCTACCTCGAGAACTATTTTTACTGAAATTACAGATGGGCGAATCTTCATGTGCAAGGTTCAATGGTAATTTCAAAACGGAATGTGCCGTACGGCCGCCGTTTAAAAGCGTCGCGGCAATACCCGACGAAGCTACTGCAACTGCTATTTTTCTGTTTTTTCTGATGTACATTAATAATAAGTTGAGCAAAAACGTCTTTCCGGTTCCACCTGGTGCTTCGAGAAAGAAGAGTCCACCTTTACCGTATTCTATTCTACGTAAAACTTGATGGAGAACATGAGCCTGCTCTGGAAGTAACAAAGGGATTAATTCTTCTACTTGTCGCTGCAGTGCTATGAAATCATAATCTAACTCTCGAGCAATTTCATTGTTGAAATCATCCTCATTATCTCTTTGAGGGCTTTGCATCCCAAAATCATTTAATTTTTTTCCAACCATTGTGAAAACCTTGTTTTCAATTAGAATTAGCGTTTGGTTGTAAATATGTTCATTGAAAGTCATATCTGTATGTACTTGCTGAAGTTGATGTAAAATATCTTTAGCTTTTACCCGCTAGATGGCGTTAACGTAGCGCTCAGCAAATAGATGACCAGGCCACCACCATACATGTACGTATGTATTCTCACATTTTATGGCCACCATACATGTAGATATGTATGCTGTATACTGTATACTCCCATACACACATACCACACTACTCTCAATGCAGCTACATATGTGCCTATACCTGTGTATAGTCCCACTCTCTCTCTTGTATGCATACATTTTATGGCCGCCATTCATGTAGATATGTATGCTGTATACTGTATACTCCCATACACACATACAACACTACTCTCAATGCAGCTATTGTACATATGTGCCTATAACTATGTATAGTCCCACTCTCTCTCTCTCTGTGCATATGGGGCGTTACTTTATGCATGCGTATGTATATGCTCTATTGTGGCTAGTGATATCACTTTATGCATGCGTGGTAGTGATCTCACAGCCAGCTGTATCATTTAGATGGAATACCGAAATTATTGGAATTTGAATTGAGCGCGCATATACAGTACAGTTGGCATACATACTGTACGTACGCGTCACTTTATTTATGCATGCTGTACCATTTAGCTGGAATACCGAAATTATTGGAATTTGAATTGAGCGCGCATATACAGTACAGTTGGCATACTTACTGTACGTACGCGTCACTTCATGCATGCGTGGTGTATGTATGTATGTATGCTGTACCATTTAGCTGGAATAACGAAATTATTGGAACTAAATGTATATCATATCTGTATGTACTTGCTGAAGTCGATGTAAAATATCTTCAGATTTTACCCGCTAGATGGCGTTAACGTAGCTTCATAAGGAGGCTATTGGACAAAAAAGTTTCTTTATTTTATTTAAAAAATAATTTTTTTTATTAAATAAAAAGTAGCCTATGTTCATTCCAAGAGTATGTGTACAAAGTTTCATGATGATCGGTTAAGTAGTTTTTGCGTGAAAGCGCAGCAAACGAAACAACTTTCGCATTTATAATATTAGTATAGATGTATGTACCTATATGGTTTCCTTGCACCTCAGCTATGTTTTCGTCGGCATGAACGGATGCCACTTGAACTTCTACCTTATCCAAGTTAGAGTCATTCTGGATAGCAAAGTTGTGCAACACTCTACAGGTAACAACGATGTTCATAGTTGTGCTGAGCGAAACTCTCAATCCATAGCTCCTCGATATCCAATTTCGAGATCGAATTTCAGATTTATTGTAAAAACGTTCAGAGCGAAGATTGGGATGTAAAAGACACATCATGTAGTTGCTGACTCCATAACTACTGCCACCCAATTAAAAAAGTCCCGAAATTCGTTTTGCTCGAACCGGTGATTCAGACAGCTATTATTAAAAATAATGCTGTCATGTCCAGAACCAGGTCACTTGCATACAAAATCCATTATTTCAATTTTACAAGTACCCTTTTCTACTTCGAAAACTTTTGGTATTTCCTTGTCCAGATGATTGGATTCTGGCATGGGTGCAGTCTTAACACCCCAACACCTTTGGAAACTTCGCTATTCGGTAAAATGCCCGCATTGTTTTCTAAATTTCTCTGCTTTTTTCGGTATTCTGATGAATGATTGGACAAGTGCTGCGATACCAATAGACAATATTTACCACCCGATTGGCAGTCACCACTTTTATTCCTCCCAACACCGGAACACAAATCAAAAACTTCCCGATGCCTAAATGCGGAATGTTAAAAGTAAAATTTTCGCTGCTTTATTCCTGCATCATATAAATTATCAACAACATTAATTTACTCAAAGCACATTTTTTCACAAACCTTTCAGTGCGGCTTCTAATTTTACTTTCTACTTTTTCCAAAACGTATTTTGCTCTAATTTTGGAAAGACGAAATCTACGAATAAAAACTTCTCATTATATTTCTCAAAAAAATTTATTTGTGTAAGGCACGTCCTTTCCCTATAAATACGTCTCTGAATCAACGCAACCAGATAGGCAGTGCGTTCCAAATTTTCCATAATACAATTTATTTTAAAGCCAATGTCGGAGCACTATTTTCTTTATTACTTTACGATTTGTAGTTGTCAAATTATTTTCTGGTTAAGAGCTAATCGCCACTCGATGTTGACGTTAAGTTAACCGCAACTTAATTGACAGATGCACCTTAACCAGACATTGTGAAAACTAATTTTTTGCTGCCTTCCGATTAAGTTCTGATTAAGTGCTCAACCGGAGATGGTGAAAACGGCCCTCAATGCATTTAAGTGCTTGGTGGAAATAGGCACCGTGTGCAACCGTACCAACAATTCATAGTGAAATAAAACGGCGAATATTTGTAAACAATCTGTAATCTTGTATGTGTCAACAGTATTTAAGCCCATGTATTTGTTATTGTGAATTATCTCAGTGTCCTTTCACACTCTTCTTTCTTTATTCGCCCCCTTTATATGTCCCGTATTTTATTCGTTAACTTACTCAATTTCTCTTCGTCAAAGAGAGTGGTTGAAACACTGCGGTAAGCATATCTACTTAATCAATTTCATGTAAGATATTAATTTTCATCTTTATAGAAATAAATGTGTGCATATATGTTTATTTAAGAAATGCGTGTGTTTTTGGTATTCGCACATCAGGAGCTACGGGAAATGGCGGTAGAAGGCAGTAGGGACTTTATAGACAGTTTAGGAGATCAGGAGAAATTAAATTGTCAGGAGCGGGCAAAGAGGCTCGAAGAGATTAGGGCCAACATTAGAACTAGGTTAGAGCAGGCGAGTGAGAAGCTTGCGAGGCAGTACAATCTCAGACGACGAGATGTACAGTACATGCCTGGGGAGTTAGTGTGGAGGAAGAATTTTATGCTGTCAGATGCAGCGAATTTTTATGTAGCGAAGTTAGCGCCAAAGTATGCAGGGCCGTTTATTGTTAGGAAGAGAGTGTCACCGTGGACATACACACTGACAGATGACTTAGGCAAGCACAAAGGGACTTGGAACGTTAAAGAGTTGAGGCCATATAGTGATGGATAGGATACGGTAGGAGATTTCCGTTCCCTGACTGAAAGGAAGATTCCTTCCTTTTCGTTGAGGAAGGGGTGGAGTTGTCGCGTACTGGCCGCAACAAAAACTTATTTTGTGTTTGTTTGTTCATTTCCTTTGTTTTTCCTAATATTCCTTTCACTCCAAGCGTTGGCAGTGGCATCTGTCGGCAAATAATTGCATAATTCAAAGCCATGAATTGTTGGCACGGTTGCACTCGGTGTGTGCCTACCCAGTGGTATAAGTCTCCAAAAGGAGATATTCATCCACTAACAAATATTAGGGAAACGGAATGCTTTGCGAGGGGATTCCGTAAAAAGTCTGTGTGGCCTTTCTTTTTATACGGCGAGGGGAAAATTATCCCAGTGTACTTGGTGTGCCATGGTGGCGTGCGCTATACAACTCTGTCCCTTTGGGTAATGGGGGCGGCGCCAAATAATTGGGCACCAATACACACTTGCCTGAGAATTCTGAAGACAGACACGTAACTTGCGGCCTGGCTCGTAAGTACGTGCCGGTTCAGATTCTAGCAATCTACGAAAGTGAGAACATCCTTTTTGCGCAGACGAGCGTATTTGTGTTATTTTTGGAAGAGATAAAAGTGCGTGTAAAATTATAGAAAGGGCAGTTGAACCCAAGTGCGAAGTTTTTTTGGTGCAGCGCAAGGGAGGTTATTGCTTTTACCGTGCTTAGTGGCGGAACCAGAGTTTGGCGGCACCACCGGAGGAGCACCGAAGTTGGGCACCCACACCCGACTGAAACCGCTAAGTATCATTTGGTTTACTTATTGTTTTCTTACGTTTTTTGTCGTGCCGACAGTGTCGTTCCCTCCGTTCGTCCTCACCCATCCCTCTAGCATCCCGCACCCAGAGCCCAGTCATACAGGCGGGTTAAAGTTCCCCCGGCAGCACGGGAGTAGTGCGAGTGAGTTCGTAACCAGTTTGGTTGGACCAAACCTCGGGTGCACCGCAAAAATATATTTTGTTTATTTTGTCTTATATCGTTGCCTAATTGTTGTCGAGGATTTGTTTATCTAAGTCAGCGTAGATCACTTCACTTGGTTTTGTTCTTGCTAGTAGGTGTTGTTCTTACACGTAGCTGTTGACCCACGCCGTCTACACTAAGTTGGCCGGTCGCTTTGTTAGTTTTTGTCATCTCCTTTTGTGCGGTAGTTTGTTTTGTTGACGTGGGTGGTTGTTGGTAGGCTCTTGACCAACAGCCACTGTAGGTATACATATGTATGTACGTATGTACATACGCACATACATATTGTTAATTGGAAAAAGTGGAGGTGACAACAGAAATGATGATTCAAACGTGGCCACGTTTCGAGCCTTAAAAAGGGTTTATGGTACACATGGTCGCTCGGATCTTCTGAGCAGGGCCGGATACAACATTATCCCCCAGTATCGCGTGCGAGGCCTTGGTGGGTGCTTGGCGTTCATCCTACACAACACCGTGCGGTATCGTCTTATCGACGTTGACATCGACCGCGAGGATACTACCCTAGAATGTCAGGGCATAGCTATCCGGTCAGGCGATGCCGAGCTCGAAATATTTAATATATACATTTCTCCAGTTACAAGTTGCCCGGTTGGATCCAGCCCTGATATAGGTGCGCTACTCAGAGGCGAAAACCGTTTGGTTATAGGCGACTTTAACTTCCACCACGACCTTTGGCATTCTAACCAGTCAAATGAATATAGAAGAAATGAAATTTTGCACAATGAACCATAACACCCCCACCAGAGTTGTGGTAATTGCCAAAGTTCGCCAGATATAACAATTACGAGTGCTGGTCTGATAAACAGTATAACCTGACGACCTATATTGACGCTGGCATCGGACCACTCACCTATACAAATCTCGATCGACAGACCTCCCGATTTTGTTTCCGCGGACCACAGGACATTTGTTAAAGCTAACTGGGTTGTCGTGGCCGCTGCCGCCCGCTTCATCCCGGCAGACCGAATTGCAGAAATGCCCGAATTTCCCGACGGAAGCGGGGTTTTAGCAACAAGGCGCGACACCCTTCGTAACGCCAATTCCGGAAATCCACTTATCAGGAATTTAAACGCGGAGATTCGCAGTCTTCTCTGGGGCAACCAAGCTCTGGGCTTCAGTTAAATCGTTGTCTAACCCGACGAGACGCGATGACGAAGTGGAAATTTCATTCGGTGACTACGCCTCGTCGGATCCTAAGAGATGCGCGAGCTAGTTTAGCCGGCTTTTCACACTGCGTCCTTCGGTAGACAAAAAGAAGCGACGAGTAAACCAATGCCTGCGCAAACTGCCAAACCTCGGCGTGGCGCCTGATTTCTCTAGGTAAGAGTTGCAGGGGGTCATCGGGAAGACGGAAGCCTCCAAATTTATCAGACCCGACGGAATAAGCATGCTGATGCTAAAATATCTTGGACCAGCGGGAGCAGACTTCCTCACCAAGGTCCTCAACTTTTCTTTGACCACCCTAATGATACCTGATGTGTGGAAAATGGGTAAGGTGGTCTCGCTACTCAAGCCGGGGAAACCAGCCAACAAAGTAGAGTTTTATCGGCCGATAACTCTTCTCTCTCCAGTAGCGAAGACACTTGAGGCCTTGGTGCTCCCGACAATCACTCACCATCAGCGTAAGGCAGCACATCAGCGTGGCTTCCGTAAAGTTCACAGTAGCACAACAGCATTAAACGCCATTAACACTCAGATAGTCAATGGCCTTAACCAAAAGCGACCCTGCGAACTGTGCTGGTAGCACTGGATCTTTCAAAAGCTTTTGACACTGTCAATCATTCAGTGCTACTATCGGATATTGAGGCATCCTCATTACCGCCGGGGTTGCAGAGGTGGATCATGGGCTACCCGAGTGGTCGGCAGTGATCGGTAATATTTCGAGGTGAAACACCGAAACCTAGGAAAATTAAACAAGGGTTTTCGTAGGGTGGTGTCGTCTCACCACTTCTGTTTAATTTTTACATTTCGAAGCTTCCTCCTACACCAGAAGGAGTTCCCTTAACTTCGTATGCCCATGACTGCACGATATTGGCGTCTGGCCAAGATATTGATGACCTTTGTTCGAAGGTGAACTGCTATCTCGCCGACCTGTCCCACTTCTTCACTGCAAGTCAACTTAAGATTCAACCGACGAAATCCTCGGCTACCCTCTTCGCCAGTTGGACGAAGAAATACAGGCTACAATTAGATGTGAAGGTCGAAGACGTGAAAATTCCGACCATAAATAACCCCAAAAAACTGAGAGTAACACTCGAAACCCTGCACCCCTTCACTTCGCGTACGACCGCAATTGCCGCAAAACTCCAGAGCCGCAACAATACTCAAAGCGCTAGCCGGCAGCACCTGGGGTAAAGATAAAGAAACCTTGCTGGCAACCTAGCAAGCAAATGGCCGGACGGTCGTAAACTATGCTGCACAGGTCTGGGCGCCGGGGACGAACGAGACGCAGATGAAAAAGTTACAGGCTTGTTAGAAGACTGCCTTCAAGACCTCGACAGGAAACCTCTTGATGTCGCCAGAGCATCACTTGCACAGAGAAGCATCTATGCTACGAGTTAAGGAGCTTAGTGCTTTGCTGTGCAAGCAGTTCCTATTGGGATGTAACCGTAGGGAGCACCCCAATAGGCATCTAATAGAAGCGAACCTCCACCTAGGCACACCAGGAAGGGAGTACAACACTTGAAGGACATAAACAAAAACAGTTTCCTGAAAGTGAAAAAGAAAACAACATACATACATACATGCTTATATTTGTACCGTTCGCGAAAAAGTGCGGAATACATACAAACATACAGACATAATGTAAGCAAACATCATAAACTGAAAAAATATATGCATACATATTCACATACATACGTGCGTATCCGTTAGTTTATATATATATAATTGGCGCTTTGGAACCGCTGAAGCGATTTTCGGCCTAGCTCCTCCTCCAATTTGTGGTTTTGCGTCTTGATGTTTTTTTCCAACAAATGGAGGGACCTACAGTTAATACTAAGCCGCCTCCGAACGGTTGATGGTTTTCTTATGAGGAGCTTTTATTTCATGTCCGAAATACACTGTGGGGTGGACATTCCCTGCCGAGGGGCGACCGCAATTAGAAAATTTAACTTAATTTTTATTTAAATTAATTTTCCATAACTTTTGGATGTTGCTGGCACTGGGATATGAACCTGAGCCTTCCGAACGTCAGTACGCAATGCTAACCAGTCGGCTATCGCGGCCGCCCGTTAGTTTAGCTCTCAACATAAATAAAACATACAAACATATAAAGTTAGTCGCATAACTAACAGTGGGCTATAATACAAACTCAACAATAATCGACTTAATACACAACTAGGCGAATAACAACAACGAAAACATAATCCACTAGACGAAAATGACAACAAGCAGCACGAATAAAGAACAAAGGGAAGGAAAAACTGCACAAGAAGTACACACTCATCCCACATTCACTCAAAAATTATACCCAAGGGCTTGACAAAATCGGGGACTGCCAAAGTAAGGACAGCTTTCACTTTGTACAAAAAGATAAACGGATTTATCTTACGGTAAATGACTACTCCGCAAATCATAACCGTAAGCACATTATCAAAATCCGTTAATCTGATCTCCCATACATGTTTATGTACTACATTCTCAAAATTTTATATATGTACATACATACGTGTATGCCTCTCTCTTCAACATTGTACTGCGTAATATCACATATTCTCGTACATACGCACATACCTAAACAAACTCATAACCGCTAAGACGTACACTGAAATATATGTAAATATACATGTACATTCGCTCCAGTGGCTGATCAAATAATTCGTACTCGATATTTTGATTAAATCAAAATAATATTCGAATTAGCTCCTCATTTAATATAATAAAATAAATAAAATTATATTAAAAATTCTTAAAATTTTATATATGTACATACATACGTGTATGCCTCTCTCTTCAACATTGTACTGCGTAATATCACATATTCTCGTACATACGCACATACCTAAACAAACTCATAACCGCTAAGACGTACACTGAAATATATGTAAATATATATGTACATTCGCTCCAGTGGCTGATCAAATAATTCGTACTCGATATTTTGATTAAATCAAAATAATGTTAGAATTAGCTCCTCATTTAATATAATAAAATAAATAAAATTATATTAAAAATAAAAGTCCACAACTCAATTTCATAAGTCTATTCAATAAAAAATGCCAGAAGACCAACTCGAAAAACCTCCATCCCTGCAGCCCTTGACAGGACCACATACAAGAATGACAGTCCTTCCGAGACCTTTTCATAGCAGTCTACATAGAGTTCCGCGTGCTATCGAACGCGCAAAATTATGGTGTCCCAGAAATTTTCATCTTTATATAAATGCTCCTTTGCAAACTTTAGCCTTGCACTTTGCTTTTTAGCACAGACATATGGTTTCTTTTGAGCTGTGCGGCCATTGAAATCAGCTTCTCTGAGTATTCTTCGTATGGATTCTGGGTTACAGCTTTTTCCAAGATATTTTATCACTTATTTACCTAAAGCTGGAGCACTTAAGAGGGGGTTTTCCCGTTTTCCTTACAATTCAACAGAAATCACTTTCGTTAAATATTTTATTATGAGCCGTTTTAGTTTTATTAACCACACGATTTTCAAGAACATAGTGTTCTATGATATGCTGAACAGTTCCTTGGCCCAATTTCACCATTTCCACGATTTTACGATGACTTTTGCCATATTTATAATGTTTTAGGATTAATTCGCGCACTTCAATACTTGCTTGGCGACCCATTTTAGTCTACACTCAACCAACGTCAATACTACAATGTCAAAATTATCTTATATTAAACCAAGTTTTACTGCTATTTATTTTGCATTTAAAAATCGTCGACAAGCCGCCGCCACTAATGGTAAATCTTTGTGCATCATTTTCGCGGTGAGGTACAATTTAATAAAGAAGTTTATTTTTGTTGTAAATTACATAAAATAAATATAAAATATAAAATTTTTAAAGCATTAATGAAATATATATATATATCTCCCGCTATTAACTGACATTAATGTTTTTTTGAAAATTTATTTAATTTTTAAATAAAAATTATTATACTATTTCTTACATAGGTATGTAGCTGCATCACTTTAGCTGTGAGCCACTGTATACACGTATGCTCATAAGGAAGATCAAAACTTTCAACGAATTCTCTTTCGAAATGCTCAAAATAGTAAAATAGAGGACTATAAATTAAAAACAGTCACGTTTGAAGGGAACTGTGCAACATATCTGGCCATTAGAACTCTCCACCAACTAACCAAAGAATCGGAACCAAAATTCCCTCGAATCTTAGGAATCCTGGTCAAGAAAACTTATATTGACGATATACATTCAAGTGGTCCCGATCTTAACTCAGCCAGGACTTCGATAGATCAAACAATCGAAGTGCTCCCTCTAAAAAAAATAACAGCGAATCACTTATTAAGTGATATTCCCGCAACTCATCTCCTAGGCTCAGATTTTCTACACTTCCATGACACCAATTACACAAAAGCTCTTGAAGCGAGATGTTCTGAAAGACACATTCTTCTACTCTATTTACCGTCTCTCAGACACAAACACGGCCGTAAAACGGCATATTTTGTTAGCGATCGCAAAACTTTTCAATCCAGCAAGATGGCTATCGCCTATAATGATAACTGCCAAAACTCTACTTAAACAGCTTTGAATGGAAGGAACAGACTGGGACAGTCAAGCCACTCTCGCTTTTCAAATGAAACTCGTTTCGGAAACATCTCATAGCTATTACCGAAATAAGGATACCACGTTGGGTACAACTCTCCCCGGAAGGCGTAATCCAAATCCATGGATTTTCTGAAAATCGTGTATCTACGCGCTCGGCACAACGGATCGACAACATTCCACTTACTTGCTGCCCCTTAAAATGGTTTCACTCCCCGAGACTGGAAATCTGTGGGGCAGTACTCCTCACAAAGTTAATAAAGCAGATACAAATTCAACTCGATCTGCCACCTCACGAGCTAACTTTATGGAGTGGTTCCTTCATCGTACTAGTTTGGCTGGAGAAACCTCCATGGACATGGAAAACATATGAGTCCAATAGAATCTCCGAAATTCTACAAAATGTGAATAATGCTATTGTACTTGAGTACACGTTTCCACCTCCCATAACCCAGCTGATTTAGGTACGCGTGATATTAAACCTTAAGAGCTTGTCCACTCCTCCCTATGGTGGATCGGTCCAGAATGGCTAACCAAACCGTCCGAATTCTGGCCAAAGACGGTCTCCACGCACTCTTCTCCACCAGAACTACGGCAAGCAAATGCACACCAAGCGGCCGAAAACGCCGATCTGTTGGAACGTTTCTCGTCCTACACAAGGGCACTCAGAATAGTAGCTTACATGCTGCGATTCGTCAACAAGGAAAAAAGGATGCCTGTCCCCTCCTCACGCTGTATAACCCAAGGTGAAATGAACTAAGCCGAAACATTGCTCATTCGGGACGTTCAACTTCAACACCATGGGAATACGATCTCTACTCTCTCAGCATCCAAGCCAATCAACAAGAAGAACCCTCTCTTAACGCTCAACCCGTTCTTAGCCAAAGCAGGGGTCTTACGCGTGAATGGACGTCTCAGTTACGCTGACCTTCGCTTCAATGAGCGCTATGCGATCATCATCCCGACCGACTCAAGGCTCTATACACTCATTCTCGCCTTCCCACACTCGACTTTACTTCATGCCGAAAAGCAACTGATGATCCGCATGATCCCGCAATAATCCTATATACCCCGTTTGAAGCAGAAAATAGAAACCTGCATATTTCAGTATAAAACTTGTACCCTATATAAGCAAAACACGAAATCACAGATTATGGCAGCACTACCTCCCGAGCACACAACCTACTCACTCCCATTTCAAACTACGGGCGTTGACTTCGCTGGACCCTTTCTGTTAAAAACGTCAACTCTCCGAACAGCATCCCACTCCAAGGCTTATGTTTGTGTTTTTGCATGTTTGTCCCAAAGGCCATATATCTTGAGCTTTGCTCCGATTTAAGTACCGAAGCGTTCAAAGCCGCATTTGCTCGTTTCGTTGGCAGACGCGGTGTACCACACAAACTGATTTTAAACAGATAATGGGCGAACATTTATTGGAGCAAAGCGTAGTCTGAATAATGATCTCATCGCATTTCTTGGAGAGATATCTGAAGATATCAGCAAGAAATATGCCGTCCATAGCCTCTCCTGGCAATTCATTCCACCATATGCACCTCACTTCACGAAAATCGCGAACAATCACAAGTTCACATTCGAGGAGTGCACTTCTCTTCTGGTGCGCATTGAAGCGGTCTTTAACTCCATACCTATCTCCCCAATGTCACAACATCCCGATGACCTGAACGCTCTAACACTCAATCTCAAACCCAAACTCGGAAAACCTGTCCCTGGTAAACAAATGGCAAAAGCTGAAAGTGCTACATCACCAATTCAGCAAACGATGGAAAACCCAATATTTGCAAGAATTACACAAACGGTACATGTGGAAAGGACAGGAACCCAATCTCCGTGAAAAAGATCTCGTCGTCATTAAAGACGAACTTCGCCACCAAACGAATGAAAGTTAGGTCGAATTGCACTTAAAGTGGTATAGTCACTAGCAACATTATTAAACTCTGCGTACTACTGCCCGCATAGCACACTTCTCTCCCCTCTCTCAAATTTGTACGTCACCCTCCACTCAACCAATATCAATCTTATAATATTTTTTGACCATTTTAATTAAAGAGTACACGACGTGCCGCTTATGCTGCCGCTCGCACTCCCTACGATACTGTCGGGCTTTCCTGGCGATGACGCCCGAAAAAAGGTACGAGGCGGCAAAAGCACATCGCTGTTGTATCAATTGCCTAGCGACCTCGCACGCCACCGGGACATGCAACCTCCTATACAGCTGTCGTCGATGCGGATTAGCGCATCACACATTGTTCCATCGACCCTCGCGTGAACTCGTCCAGCGCGCACCGCATCACAGCCGAAGGCAAGTTAGCTTCGAGTTGTCCAAAGAGCCACGGCAGACCCTTCAAATGCACACCACGATAACGGAACCGAAGCCCAAAATAATTGGACGCAGAACCGACGAGAGAACTCGGCGAAGCATCACATCTCCTGGAATTTTTAATTAAATATGCTTATATATATGGAAAACTATACTTACCCTTACCTTGAATTACTTACCTTAAAACTGAAATACTCACCCTTTTTCCCCTGGAATACTTATTGTTCAAGTATCTTTGAACATGTTTATTTGTAAGCTGATAGGGAAAACTGATTAAAATATAAAAATATAAATACAATATAAACATAAAAATGCACTCAAGTGCACACACATACACATATACACACATATATCTATATTACGTCTGTTCAAGTATCTTTGAACATGTTTATTTGTAAGCTGATAGGGAAAACTGATTAAAATATAAAAATATAAATACAATATAAACATAAAAATGCACTCAAGTGCATACACATACACACATACACACATATATGTATATTAGGTTTATGTTATCTAAACTCATTGTATGCACATGAGTTAGGCACATAAATTATACACATAAATTAAGAACTTGAGTGTCAAAAATGTTCCTCACACAAACCAATGTAATTAGTCAATAAGAATAAATTTAAGAAATTGTATATAAAGAGAAAATTTAATAAACTAGAATGAGAATGAATTGATTCTCCCACAAAGCAAATCTTTGAATTCCCCCCACCAGCGGTAAGGAACTAAGGAACGCTTCAAGAAGTAAAGAAGAAATTAAGAACGAAGTGTCAGAAATATTTCTTCAAACTTTAGAAAAGGAATACAAATCCCTTGAAAAGATATATGAAGAATATTCATCAACAAGCAGAGACATGCAATACTTAATGGATGAATGTGAAGGCGAAATGCACTACATAAGAATGGCAGTTTCTAAACATAACAGAAAACAGTCACAGACGCCAAGTGCTTTTTGTAACCTTAAAGTAGAGGATATAAAAATTTCGCCATTTTATGGAGACTTGTCGCAATGACCTACGTTTAAGGACATATTCAATAGTCTCATACATGAAAACTCTCAATTTTCTAAAGTCGAAAAAATGTATCGACTAAAATCATACCTTAAAGATGAAGCTGGACGGCTAATACAACATCTGACGGTTACTAGTGAGAATTATCTAGCAGCATGGGAAATCTTAAACAACAGATACGAAAATCGTAGATTACTGTTTACGTCTCAGTTTGACAAAAGCTTAGATTTGCCAACGATAAATAGTGAATCAGCAACGAGCCTGAAAGGCTGTCTAGATAAATCAAGAGAGTGCATTTTTGCAATAAAAGGCTTAGGAATCAATCTTTCTGAAGCTGAACCTTTTTTAGCAAGAATTATAGTAAGAAAGCTTGATAAAGAGGGGCTACGCTTATATGAGCAAAGCGTAAAGAAGACTAGAGAAATTCAAACTCTTGAAGATGTCTTCAACTTTTTAGAGCAGCAATATCTTGCTTTAGAAGCTGTCTCTGGTAAAACTTTTAGTGGAAATAAATTCCAAAAAAGAGAAAAAAGTTTTACAGGAAATAAATTCCAAAAAAGAGAAAAAAGTTTTACAAACAACTATGTCAATAGCACAAGAAATGTTGAGCAAGTATCCTGCGCGTATTGTAAAATACCAGGACACAAAATTACAACGAGAATTTGTAACAAAAGCCAAACTATGTTTCGTTTGTATGGAGCACTATTATAGCTCAAAGTGCAACATTCCTGAAAAAAAGTGCGTTAAATGTGGTTTTAAACACCACTTTTTGTTGCATGATGAATATAAACCGAAAGAAATCGAAAAATCGAAAATACTGGTAACAAGTCGAAAATCACCAGCAGTGCTTTTAGCTACAGCTCAAGTAAGGATAAAGTCAGCTACTGGCGAACATATTTTACTTCGAGCTCTTGTTGATCAGGGATCACAAAAGACAACGATTTCCGAAGAAGCTAGTCAGCTACTTAATCTACCTCGAATGAAATCAAAAACTGAAATATACGGTCTTGGAGAGACCAAAGTTGGCGTTTCTCAGAATAAGATAAAAATACAGATACAGCCAAGATTTATAAGCGACTACTCAGTGACAGCGGAAGCCTTGATTTTGCCATCGTTAACAAGTGTACAGCCAGAAAGGTCGTTCAACCAAGATATTGAAGAATGGAAGAACTATGTTTTAGCCGACCCTTTGTACAACAAGTCAGACAGAATAGATGTCGTAATTGGCAGCGACATATTTGGTGACATCTTAGAAGAAGGCGTTGTAAGAAAAGGTGGCATTCTAGGACAATCAACGAAACTAGGCTGGATACTTTCAGGAGCTGTGACAGCAACCGCTGGTAATAAACAAATTTTGTCAACAGTAACAAGATTAGAGAAGTTTTGGGAACTGGAAGAAGTCCCAACTGAAGCGGAATCATCCACCGAAGACGAGTTGTGTCTAAAAATTTACGAAGACACTACTAAATTAGACGAAGGCGGAAGGATAACTGTTAAGATACCTTTCAAAGAAGACTGCGAACTAGGAGAATCCAGAAAGCAGGCTGTGGCACGTTTTCTCTCATTGGAAAAAAGGATGGCACAAAACGTTAACTTGAAAAATGAATATGTCAAATTCATTGACGAATACCAAAAGCTGGGACATATGGTAAGAGTATTTAATGAACAAGATTGCAAATACTATCTTCCCCATCAAGCTGTTATTCGTGAAAGCAGTACGACAACGAAACTGAGAGTAGTATTCGACGCATCAGCCAAAACATCGAATGGAAGAAGTCTTAACGACGTGATGTACACGGGGCCTAAATTGCAAAGGGATATATTTGACATAATCTTAAAATGGAGATTATGGAAATTTGTGGTGACAGCAGACGTCGAAAAAATGTTCCGTCAAATTAAAGTACACAAAGAAGATCAACAGTACCAAAACATACTGTGGCGCAATGACAGCAAAAAGCCATTAACAGTGTTCAGGCTTAAAACAGTAACTTATGGAACGGCATCAGCACCATTTTTAGCAGTTCGAAGCCTATTTAAGATCGCTGAAGACTGCAACGAAGAGTTAATAAAAAAAGTTATTGAGGAAGATTTTTATATGGATGACCTCATGACCGGAGCAGATAGTGTACAAGAGTGTAGTGAAATTAAACAAAAAATCGAACAACATTTAACGAAGTTTGGTTTTCATTTAAGAAAGTGGCTCACAAATAATTCTTCAATACTTAAAGATAATGTGCAACAGTGCAGTGAAGAAAATTACATAATAAATAGTGATGAAGCCGTGAAAACGTTAGGACTTAAATGGGATCCCAAAAGAGATGAATTTAAGTTCGATATTGACTTAACAGATAATCAGAAAATCACAAAACGACAAATATTGTCTAATTTAGCCACTATATTCGATCCACTTGGGTGGCTATCTCCAATAACTATTGTCTTAAAACTATTTGTGCAAAATCTTTGGACACAGAAGCTAACTTGGGATGAAGAATTATCAGATGAGTTGAAAACGGAATGGTTTAAATTTACAAAAAATATAAGTGCACTACATAATATACAAATCCCAGATGGATGCAAACTTTCAAAATGATAAAAATAGAGCTGCATGGTTTTGCAGACGCATCAGAAAAAGCATACGCGGCAGTGGTGTATATTAAATATGATGAACAAATAAACATAGTGGCAGCAAAAAGCAAAGTTAATCCGATGAAAAATAGAAAAACCTTGCCAAAACTAAAGCTTTGCGCAGCTCACCTATTGTCAAAATTAATACATCGAATATTAATCACGATCAAGCAAAGAGCGAAAGTGTACACGTGGAGTGATTCTACGATCACTTTATGTTGGATAGAAAACAACAAAAGTAAAGACAAATTTATTCGAACTAGAGTCAACGACATTAAAGATTTGATTCCAAGTGCAAAATGGAATTATGTGGTTTCTAAAGAAAATCCAGCAGACATAGCATCAAGAGGAATTTCACCCAATAAACTACAAATGCAAAAATTGTGGTGGAATGGTCCAGACTGGTTGAGAGCATCAGAAGACAAGTGGCCACAATCAACCAGCGAGAAGACAACATGTGCGGTAACTGGACGCAATTAAATAGATGTCAAAAAACCAATTACGACCATTACATTTGCTATGGAGAATGGCCCTGGACCTCAGCTACCGACAACTCGTGCGAAGTATCTGCTATTAAACATACGAACACCGCCAATTGCAAGTTTCAACAAATTCAAAACGGCGAATTTTGGGTCGAATTGCATAAGCCCAATACATGGATCTTTAAGCTGAACAATATAGGGAGAGTCAGCGTGAGCTGTGGACAATCCATAGCGAAGTGGATAAATTTAGCACCTCAAGGCATTCTTTCTATGAATCCGGGTTGCAGTTTGAGATACAATGGAGGGTTTCTAACATCTTCATCAATCACGACATCCGAAACCTTCTTCGACCCACAAACAGCTTGGATAACAACCATTAATGTCATAAAAGATGAAAATATCAAGCCTTTCCACTCCTCAACAATCAACCATCAACAAGAACTCCGCAATTTGCAACAAAACTTAGATGAATTCAAAAAGCAACGACTAAATTTAAGAGGATTAGACTTCCATGTGACAGGTCATACATCTTTAATATTAAGCATATTAATCATAATTATTTTTTTAATATTATACATTAAATTCATTCGAAAGAAAGAACCAAATGTAAAAATTCACTTTGAATCACCTATAAATAATAGTCGTCTGCAAGATGTTCAACTGTAAAACAATTTGAACATATTTTATTACAGTCCACTTAATATTACTTTCTTTTCCCTCGGCAATATGTTCAAGTATCTTTGAACATGTTTATTTGTAAGCTGATAGGGAAAACTGATTAAAATATAAAAATATAAATACAAATAAACATAAAAATGCACTCAAGTGCATACACATGCACACATACACACATACACACATATATGTATATTAGGTTTATGTTATCTAAACTCATTGTATGCACATGAGTTAGGCCCATACATTATACACATAAATTAAGCACTTGAGTGTCAAAAATGTTCCTCACACAAACCAATGTAATTAGTCAATAAGGATAAATTTAAGAAATTGTATATAAAGAGAAAATTTAATAAACTAGAATTAGAATGAATTAATTCTCCCACAAAGCAAATCTTTGAATTCCCCCCACCAGCGGTAAGGAATTTTAGACACTACTTTGTGGCAATACACTTATCTTAATCTGAAAACCCCAACCTATAAAACAAAGAAAATAGAAGAAAAACGTAAACAGAAATTTCCCCTCTTTTCCCGTTAAAAATGTATATCTAAGGTAAGTATTGTATTACAAGTAAGAAGCTTACAGCGAAGTAAAATCAATGGGTTGCTATGCCCTAAACCGAACGTGCATATGTGAACTTAAATAAATACATATTTATGTAAAATAATAAAGTTTAATAAAATCTTCATCAAAGGAAAAATACATACCTATATACGAAAAAGAACAGGCTTGTTTACTTGTATGTACACGGATCAAATCTAACTAATTTTGATCGTCAAAAAGGAACTTCTTCGCTTTTTGATGAATGCTGCGTTGGTACCGAATTCGAAGTTGTGCTCGGTTCTTCAGCAATCGGATTAGGCAAGTCCAAGTCAATGGCGTCATCCAAAGAGTTAGACTTACTAGACTTGTCAGCGCGAATTTGATTTCGGTGTCTTCTATACGAGTATTTGCCGTCGTTGGTTTTGATGGTGTACATTTTGTTGCCGATGATTTTTTGAATTTTTCCTTTTACCCATCGTTCTGCGTCGGAGTACACTCTGGCCTACACCTTCGCACCGACTGTAAATTCATTGTTATTGGGGTGCAACTGTGTCGATGACTTAGGAAACGTTGCGGACAATATAGTTCGAGGCTGACGACCGTGTAGTAAGACGGCTGGAGATTTCCCCGTGATTAGGTTAGGTGTTCTGCGATACGTTGAAAGTTATTGCACATGGCTCGCTCTGCGTTATTTTATTCTCTCATGATTTTGCTTATGGCTTCTTTGAATATTCGCATATACCTTTCTGCGAGGCCGTTCGAAGCTGGATGAAAAGCTGCTGTGGTCAAGTGTTATATGCTATTTTTCTCGCAAAATAACTTGAATTCTTGTGAAGTGAATTGTGTCCTATTGTCTGTAACAATAGTAGATGGGTGACCTACAATCGATATAATTCGTTGAAGTGCGGCAACAGTTGTCAATGTGGTGGCTGCCGAAAGTTCTACCGTGTATGTATCCACATAGGGTGTACAACAGTATGTTGAGACACTTACATTTTAACGCTTTACAGATCAAGACAAGTAGAAGGAATATGTATTGTATCAGAAAAGATATTGTCAGATTTGAAGTAATAACAGTATGTTTTTAGAGTGTTACCACACTCATATAATAAATGTCTACAAAAACATTATTTATTATTTAATAATATTTGCGCAAAGAAGGTATTAAAAAATGGGGAACAGCCAAAAAAAAAGTTTAGCTTTTTACGTTAGCGCATTATGTCTATATTTCGCTACACAACAATAACGTATTCAGGAATATTATTCACGTTAAAAAAGAAATTTAAAAAAATAAATAATTTTTAATAACTTATTTTCCATTAACTATAGGGACGGGTTAAAAGATGGAGAACAATTAAAATTGGGGTATTCAATGGTGATTTTAACGATAAAATGAGAGTGTGAAGGAACCTCGAAAAATGGGCGACCTTAAAAGAGAATTCACAGAGCTCATAAATTGAAAAAACCCAGAGCGGCTTCGCCATATTAAGAAAAGGTTTTTTTCTATTGACATTAACCTACAAAAGTACGAAAGTCACATTCCACCGAAATAATAGCGTCATATTTGTTTGCCTCAGTGAATATGTCGAGTTTCGGTCCAAGTAAATCGCTTTTGCGGCATTCGTTGCTTTTCTTATTTCATCAAAGGAAAAAAGCAGCTGAAGCTGGTAGAAACTTATGGAGAACATGCTCCAGTGATTAGAACATGTGAGACATGGTTTCGTCAATTTAAAAGTGGAGATTTCGATTTGACAGACAATGAACATCCTGGTGCAGCGAAAAAGTTCGAAGACGAGGAATTGCATGTTGATCCAACCCAATCGCAACAAAAATTGGCAGAAACACTACATGTGACTCGAGAAGCTATTTGCTAATGTTTAGACAGACAATGCTCTGTGTTTGGTGGGACCAGTGTGGTGTGGTGTACAACGAGTTGTTAAAATATGGTGAAACGGTGGACACGGATGGCTACCGACAACAAATGATCAATTTGAATCATGCGTTGATCGAAAAACGGTCGAAATGGGCCCGAAGACATGGCAAAGTTATCTTGCAACATGACAACGCGCCGTCTCATACCGCTAAACTGGTGAAAGACACATTAAAAACACTTAATTGGGAAATATTATCGCACCCGCCGTACTCTCCAGACCTTGGCCCGTCCGACTATCACCTTTTCGCATCGATGGGACACTCCCTTGCAGAGCAGTGCTTCGCTAATTTTGAAGAAGTCGAAAAATGGCTCGTCGAATGGTTTGCCTCGAAAGAGCAAAAGTTTTTTTAGAATGGTACCTATAATTTGCCTGAGAGATGGGCGAAATGTGTAGAAACCAATGGTCAATACTTTGAATATAAAAATTTCGAGATTCCTCTGAAAATTGAGTGTTTTCTTTATCGAAAAAACCGGCAAATTTCAACTATGGTATACCTATCGTCTTAAACAAGGAATTATCACTTGATTTTTGATCGGCTTTGGAAAACGCCATGTCCAAGCTTGTTTACTTGTGTGCATATCAAACTCGTATGTTCATTACGCTATAATATAACTATTGTACGTTCATACCTTCTGCTCCAATATAAACGAGACTGGCTCAATAAAACAAAAACGGTTAATTATTCTTCAATATTTATTTTATCCCCTTCAAAATTTTCCAAATTTCATAACACTTCTGGTAGGCCGCTTTAGGTATGGCTTTCAGTTCCTTCTTCGAATTCTCTTTTATGATTTCAATCGACTGAAAATGCTTTCCACGAAGCGGCAATTTGAGTTTAGGGAAAAGAAAAAAGTCACACGGTGCCATGTCGGGTGAATACGGTGCTTGCGGAACAATATTTACGTTGTTTTTGGTCAAATAATCGCGTACAAGATGAGGCGTATGAGCAACAATTTTGGAACAAGTCGAGCAGACACACGTCTCATGCCCAAAACATCGTGAATAATGCTATGAGCGGATCCATTTGATATGTTGAGCTCACTAGCTATCTCTCTTTCAGTCACACGACGGTTTTCCAACACAATTTTCTTTACTTTTTCGACGTTTTCTTCGTTTATTGACGTTGCTGGACGACGATCATGGGGCAAGTTCTCCAGCGATGTACGGTCGTCCTTGAACGACTCATACCAATCAAAAATACGTGCACGTGATAGGCAAGACTCCCCATATGCCTTCTGCAACATTTTCATTGCGTCCGTCGCACTTATTCCATTGGAATAACAATATTTCAAACAAACTCTTTGCTCAACGTTAATTTCCATAGTAAAATTCGAAAAACCCACTCGAGGTTGACTTGTTTATAGTGCCGCGCTCAAATTTAACATGTAAACATATAACAGTCCTGCCAACCTAAGCAAAAAAAAGTATGGCCATATGTCTTGTCCTTGTCGAGTTATGGATAAAGTCTCGTTTATATTTGAGCAGAAGGTACATACTCGTACAATACATGCCATATCACATGTGCATATTAAAAACGTGATGGTATGTAAAGGGTGGTTAAATTGTAAGGGCCGATGTTGAATGGGAACCACACCTAAACGCCAAGTTTTTTTCCGAATTTAATTCGACATTTCTCTATTTCAGACTTACTCAATTTGAACCATGGAGAGATGCAATCCAACAACGTGTTAAAGTTATCCAGACTTATTATGAAAATTTTCGAAGAAAATCATCTTCAGTGATGAGGCACATTTTCACCTCAGTGGATTCGTCAATAAACAGAATTGCCGCATTTGGGCGAATGAGAATCCAAGAGTGATTGTCGAAAAACCAATGCACCCACAAAGAGTGACTGTTTGGTGCGGTTTATGGCTCTTTTGTGCAACAAATTCAATGGCCGTGTTATCTCACGTAATGGCGATGTCAATTGGCCCCCAAGATCATGTGATTTGACACCGTTGGACTTTTTTCTCTGGGGTTATTTGAAAGAAAAGGTGTACGTCGATAAGCCAGCAACAATTCAAAAGCTAAAGGATGAGATAATTCGGCACATTAACGGCATAGAAACTCCATTATGCCTCAGCGTCATCGAAAATTTGGACCATCGTATGGAGGTGTGCCGCCGAGGTCGCGGCGCTCATTTGGCCGATATTTTGTTGCATACATAATTGAGTAATACCAATATATCATAATAAAATAAAATTTCAATAATTTCTTAAATAGTTTGTGTTTTATTCAAAATCAACATCGGCCCTTGAAAATTTAACCACCCTTTACATACCAACTCCTCTTTTTCTGTGGTTGAGTAGATCCATTTGATACCTGTAACTTGATTTATACTCAATTCGTTCCAAGTTTGTTTAGCTATGTAGCTAACTTTTGATTGAATGATAATAATGTTAATAAACAAAATTGTTACATTTGGTTCCGGCTATAAGCATTATTTTTTGTACATTGAGAACTGGTATTTTATTCTCACTAGAGGTTGCTGTAATGCAAGTAAAATTAGATTTAAGACTCTGAATCATTTAAAGAGAGTTTGAATATTATATTGATGATATATGTATATAAAACAATATTAAAAACTTCGTGAATAGGGAAAAAGTAACTGTATAATTTTAATCTATATGTCTCAGATACATTTTCGAATATCGAAACAAAGTAACTTGTTTAATAACAGGCGACTTACTAAGAAATTTAGATGTATTACTTGCATTTTAGTTAACAAGAATAGTTTTTTATAAAAATGATTTGAGCTCGTAATTTTGTAATTCTAAGTTTCATACTTTATGGAAATTGAATTTAATTTGATTAAAATTTTTAAAACGAAGTGCCAGTTTTCAAATGCTAAGAATAAGTAGTATTTACTGTGTACTGAAGTATCTGATTTCGGAGCGTAAATTATTCCAAACAAAAGGTTTGAAATTTAAATATGCAATGTTTTAAAACACATTTTTGATTTTTATACATATACATACATACATATTTACACATGAACACTATAACGCACACAAACAGTATACATTTATTTGTATTTTAATTTGCGGTTTTTACATAATGAACTAATTACAGTTGTTGAGACCAGGCGAGGTTGGTGACGGACAGGTGAGAAAATGCATTAAAATTTTTAAGTATGCCATACGTTTAAAAAAACAACAATTGGTAGTAAATACTTACGTCAATTACATATTTTCCTTGTAGTATTTAAACTTCACATGTGCGTACACAAGCAGCTAATTTTACATGCAAACACACAACATCCCATGAGCACATGGAGTTTGCCACCATAATATTTACAGGGAAATCGCTTCAAAACCCTCACACAAACGCAGTAGTTAGTGATTGTTATTTATATTTAGTTGTATCACAGTAGTAGTTGAAATATTTTGAAACGTTATTCCATCTACACATTCATATAAAGACGTATGTTTCATAAGCTTTTTAGTTATCTGAAACACACGTACACAACTAAGCATGGTTGCAAACCTTTAGTTACATTATTTTCATATATTATATAATTCATATAATTCACACCTACCTACATACGAGTATATGCAAAAATATGCACTATTTCAATCACGTGGAGTATATATGTGCATGCTTTTATCAAGGTTAATGTAAATACAAAGTAGCACGTGCATACATGTGCATAATGTATGTACATGTGTATGCAGTATGCTTTTATGCTTATGTACTTACTATAATTATTAACTCGTTACCCTAGAAAAAGATTCAACACCCTGGGGAAGTTGCTGACACAAAACAGGGTAAAATAATTATGGTTTTTTTTTTAGGATTGCAAACTGTTTTCCATGTTTTTTTGTAAAAGCTGGCTGTTGTTTTCTGCATATGCTTAGCAATGCATTTCTACAAATATATTTATTATATATATATTTATATATATTGTGAACTGAAGTTTTAGCAAATTCAAATGTATATAAACATTTTGGTAATTTACTTGAATTGTAAATTAACGATTCAAGAGAAAAAATTCATTAATAGCATTGTATATAATAATACACATAAAATTAATGCTAATGATGTATTGTTGAATATTCGATATGTGTATACATATTTATACTGTATAGAATTGAATCGTCCCAAGAAAATGCGCCAAGGAAAACAGTTTAACGGTTGTTTCTAATATAAATATCTCTAAAATACATCATTCCGTTGACCAGTCTAGGATAGATTTGTGGATAAATTTAAGAAAACAAAAAAATATATAGTAATTAGCGGTATGCCCAACAAATATTGAAAAAATGGATCATGCTAATTTTTTTATTTGAAAATTCCAATCTTTTGATTTACTTAAATTTATTTAAAACAGATATGTTTTGTTATGATGACTTCTTATGCTTTGACTTTACAAAATATCTATGTATTTCGACTTTACTTGTATTTATTCTTATTGTAGCATCCAAAACGTTCACTTATTTCTTTTATAGGAGAATAAGATAGATGAGTAGGTGCTGCTACCCATTTCCGAATTCGTGCAAACTTCATAAAAGCTATTTGTAAAGAAGACCAAATATGTTGCGTGAAGTTGGTTCAGTTCGGTGAAGACGATAAAAGCTTACATCGAAAACATGCATTTATTTTTTTAATATATAATACTACTAGCTGTTACCTGCCACACCTTGTGTCTTTCTGTATTTTTTTTAATTTTTACTCTAATTTGTATTGCAAAGAACGAAAAAACCCTAACTGAGCATTTTCTTCATAAGTGAAAATATAATATACTAGCTTTTACCCGCGGCTTCGCTCGCATTAAATCCATCCAATAAGAGATCATTATAGTACAAACGGATCAATAAAAAGAATATATTTTATTGCTTGTCTGAGATTATCTATTTGAAAAAATTACAACATGCAATGAAGTTTCAAATTTCAAAGTATACTTCATTGAATCAATACAACAAATATTAAAATATATATGTCACTATAAAGAAAAGAAATAATTCGGAATGGTAACAATTGATAATATAAAATGCAGATTATTAGTCAAGGATATTTCTATAAACTATATTGTACGTTTTTCCGTTGGGTGCAAATATGTGTAAATTCTGGGCAATAGACACACGCGAACAGGCTACATATAGTTGACCATGAGAAAAGCATGACTTTTCTAAATGCACTCCTGCTACCTGTAATGTCTGTCCTTGTGTTTTGTTTCTAGTTACGGCAAAGCTAAGTTTGACGGGAAACTGAACTCTTTTAAATTGGAATGGAAGGTCAGTGGAAATAATTGGAATCCGAGGTATGATTACACTTTTTCCTTTACCGACACCTGTTAAAATAGTAGCACCAAGTATATTCTGTCCCAATTTCGTTATCCGAAGTCGTGTTTCATTACATAGCAGAGGAGCATTTAAATTTCGCATAAGCATTACTGGTACATTTAGTTTCAACTGAAGCTTATGTGATGGTACACCCGACAACTCAAGTGAATTTAAAAACTCTACAGGATATGAGGTACTTAATTCTGTATCCATAATTGTATCCATTGATAAATATTCCACCATTTCCCCTTCCACCTCTTTCAAAATGTCATTGTTGATTCTATTAACTACTTCATTTTTTGGTGCTAATATTGCTCTTGCGCACAGCCACTGATCACAA